>CM072099.1:41145078-42345078 GCA_036850905.1 Luffa acutangula
AATCAACACACAACAACAATTCATGCTTTCCTAAGATTTCATATATATATACATATTTATTCAAAGAAACAAGGAACAAGAGAACAGTTATAAAGCGGGAAATCAATCAGCATGCATCACACAGTCAAACAGACTACATCAGATAAGAACTACTTACACAAGCGCTCCTAAGCGATCCTAAACAGGCCAACGGAGCTTCGAAACCACTTGGTTCTCAACCGGAAGAGCCTAAAAGAGCCCAAACTACAAGCAACTACTTCTAAGGGTTAGGAATTGATAAACAACACCCAAGAGACTTAATAAAGGAAGGTAAAGGGTGCTGGAATTTACCGCTTAGTGCTCAAACAACCTTGAGACAAGCTGACTTGTGTTCGAAACGACCCAACAACCAAGATCCCAAGTCACCGGGTTATGGGTAACCCAAATCAAGGTCTTTCGAGTTGTGGGTATTCGCTGAACACGATATTTGAGATAAAACGCTCGATGAACAACAACCGAATACACCTAATTCTGCAATTATAAGGTCAATAACGAATGGGTATCGATCAAAACATGGTTTAAGGCTTTAATCTCTAATGGGTATCGAACACTTAAGCTATAAAACTAATAACAGCAATGAAACTTACCCAACAGACCCGATATCACGCAAGACAGGTTGCAACAACCTCGAACAACGCACTAGAACGATCCTTGGGCAGTGGGTATGCAAGTCGATGTGTTTCGAACCTAATCGAACACCTAGACGGCGCTGCAGATCAGAATACTGAACACAATTTAGCTTTCAGCACCTAAAAGGAATGGGCATTCTACCAAAGGCTCCAAACAAGAATGGGTAAGGGCCAAAACATACCAGACACGCTATCCGATGCAAGAAACGCCCAATGACGCTGCTGGACAGCAATGAAACGCGAGGAAAGGAGACTCCGAGCTGCTGTCTGTGCAATACGGGCAAGAAGGAGTTAGATCGGCCTTAACGAATACACATGAGAGAGTTTGAGACTTACCCACGAGGTTTCTTGCTAAAAAAATGGCACGGAAAAGAGGACTCACGCGACGACAGCGCTGCACAAGCTCCGGCAGCGGCAGGCTTGGGCGTCGACGGCTTCCACACGAACCAGAAACCGAGAGAGAGGGAGATTCGTGGGAGAGAGACGCGCAGAGAGAGAAGGATGCGCGAGGTCGACTGCTTGCGTGGAGGAGAAGACTCGCGAGAGGGAGGGAGAGATCGACGGAGATGGGACGCGAACCTGCTGCTAGCGGCGACGCAACACACGAGCAAGAGAGGAAGATCTGCGGCTGGCGGCTGAAGAAAACGCAGAAGGGGAGGGGGTCTGCGGCTGCTACAAAAAGAAGAGGGAAAGGAAAATAGGTTTAGGGCTTTCTTCCTTTTATTATTCTATTCCATTTTCTTTCTTTGCTTTTTCTTGATTTTTAAACACACCCAAGAATATAAAATCTCCATTAAAATAAGGAGATCTTATCTAGGTTCAAATTTAACAACCCAAACTTAATTCTTGAAAGATTTGGGAATAGAAAATAACCCGACTGATAAAAGGGTTTGGGCCTTTTTGATATTTAAAATAAATATCAAATGTTAAACCTCTAACTCTAGGAATTTAAAGATTTAATTAAAAATATCTTTCCCCTAAATTTTAGAAATTTAGTTTAACGACCTAAGGCTAAACTTATTCTAATTTTCCAAATTAGAATAAGAACGCCCAATAAATTCAAAAATGGCTTGATTCCGAAACGCGGGGCGTTACAGCATGGGTGGAGACTGACTAAACATAGCGCAGAGACTCTAGTTGTAGGTTGGCTTGACTTACAAATGATGCATAAATAAAAGAATGTGTTGAACCCAAATCAACCAACAGAAAAGCATAATGGCCGAGGATAGGAATGGTACCTGTCACCACTACGTCATGGTTCTCTTCCTCTTGTCCGGTAGTGGCAAATATCTTGCCCTGATGTTCTGCTGGTCTTACCCCGGATGCCTGATTTGAACTAGACGGTTGGTCGGCATAATTAGTTTTCTTTTCATTACAATTTGGCCCAATATGCCCTTCCCGGCCACACTTTAAACAAATACGGGTTCCTACCAAGCAACGACCCCAGTGGTACTTCCTACACGTCTGACATAATGGCCTATCCTGGTTAGGCCCTAGCTGATTTTGTGCTTTCTGTCGACAGTCCTGGGGCAGACCTCGTCTAGAGTAACGGTGACCCCGCTGTATGTTCGAGCTCATCTGATCGTACCTTCGCTTATGACCCGAGGAAGGTTATGAAGAGACAACTGACGATCGTCGATCGATCAGCTCTGCCGCCCTGACTGCTGTGGCATAGTCTTGGGGTTCATGGGCTGCCACACTACTCTTAATCTCTTCCATTAAGCCGGGCGTTATCTCGTAACAAGAACACGGCACAATACACTTTCTTGTCCTCCGGGCAATTCAAGTGGCGAAAGACAGTCTCGATGGAGGACAACCACAACTATGCCACCGTGGGGTCCCTTGAGGCTCCATCGAACGGACAGGGATCCCACTTCCTAAAATCTCTTAAGCACCTAGCCTCCAGCGATCGGGTGGCTTCGTTGTTCTGAGGCGCTTGGGTCTGTCGTCCCGCAAGCACGCCCACAACCGCATCCTGAACTGCGGTCTGAACTATTGCCTGGATATCCATTGTGACAGGTCCTGCCGCATGCCCCGACTGTCCACCCGGCTGTTCCACTTGTGGGGTTTCTGGTAGATCTCCTCCTTGCTCCACAGGTGGCATAGCTTGTTCAGGGGTTGTACGACCCCTACCACGACCTCTTCCTCGACCTCTTCCACGACCTCGTGCTCGGGGAGGCATGATCTATCACAAAAGTATTTTATCATCTTACTAAACAAGCTCGATTCCTTTAAACAATTCACAGGTACAAAACCTTATGCATATTTTCCCACAACATGAACCTTTTTCGAATATATATAACATTCACAGGCTACAAAGTAATCGAACGTGTACCTGGCGTGACTGGATGCTTGCTGATAAGCCATGGACATACCTATGGTTTACGATGTAAACCAGTCTACATAACCTATAACCTAGAGCTCTGATACAAACTTTAACAACCCTACTTTTCATGACTAGATCCTAGAGTTGTTATCATATATATATAATTCTACTTCCAAGAACAACGAGGAAATATAATTAAAGAAAACATACTTAGAATTTTTTGCGAAACTTTTCAGCCTGGGATCCCAGATAAAACAGAACAAAAGAATCTTTAGCCATACAAGCAAAACGTAAAGCAGAATAATTCATAAAACATTGCAATGCAAGTTCAAAAGAAGGATTTCGAAAACATAAAATGCGGAAGACTATCCTAAGGAAATCCATGGCTCAGCAGCACTCCGTCACGCGTTTTGTACACCTTTACCTCTACCTGCAATTATATGTAAGGGAAAAGAATCAGTATTTAAGAAAATACTTAGTAACTAACAATATTACTAAACACTTGCAGCAACCAATGTTTTAACATTTTATTCGAGTTAAGAGCCTAAGGCTTAGGTCATCTCATTCTCATTCATTTCATTTCATTTATCTGTAGTACAGACCTCGTGATCAATAAACTCACCTATATATAAGTTTGCCAACTCACTGGTAGTGCACAGATGGGTGTTTTAGGACGTCTCTACTCCTACTGTTGGTATAAGGCACCCAGTCAGTGGAGTTGAGTCTCATCCCTCAAGGCACTAATGGGCGCGTAGCGCTCTAAACTACCATTTCACTAGTGGGGCATTCATGGGTTGAAGTCAGAAATTAACTTCCACAGTTAGTAAATGGCACCTAATCTGCGAAGCCATGTTCTGCCCATTAAGCCCCTCATTTTAGTCTAATACATCTCAGTCCTAGGTGTTTAATTGACACGAGCCCCCCTACCAAGGCACAACTAGCCTATTCTTTTCCTTTTCTTAATCCTTTACCCTTTAGGTCCCCCTTAACACGTACTAATTTTAACTGCAACCTATTTAATACAATTGGTTCCTTTTCATAGATTACTGAAAGGCTAACTGGTATGTACCATCCCAACTCAGTCACATTTCAAGAACAAGAAATGGAGGCGACAACTAACACTCCTAAACAGAGAAACCACAAGCTTCCCGTTATCCACAAACAATGCCAGTCAACTTATAATATAAAACAGTCAAGCACTTTCACCTGCCACATAGCACAAGTACACAACAACCAAATTCTTGAAGACAAACACATTTATATCATCTCAACTCAATCCAAATATTTAATACCAACTCATGCTAGGAATAAACACTCATTTCAATGCATAAACATTTCTTTCTAATGAAGTAACTTACTTACCTTGAGATACTACGCTTAATTGAAATCACCCAAACAACTCGATACAAGACCAACCACGTTATGCGAAAATGTAATCTATTAACACGTATAAAAAGGGTCTCACATCAGATGCATTCCAGTTCCAATAATTTTTTTTCTTAACAACACAAGACTTAAGGAGGTCCAAAACTCACCCAAACGAACCTAACGCTTGCTCTCCAGCTTCCAAGTTTCGATCCGCTTTTGATGATTCGACCACCACCTACTACGGACACCTTAGATTAAGATCCAACATTAATGGGTATTTCATTAAGGCATAAAAACCAATAAACTTTGGCTCATAACTCCCTTGCCCACTAACTGAAATCGTTGAACATTCAAGAGGCGTGCGGCTGTTTGTCTTAAGGAAGTGGCAGCGGTGACCAGATCTGAGCGACAAATAAGACAACCTGATCTGGCTGCGGCGGCGACGTGCGGCAGACCGACTGGAAGTGGTGGCAGCAGAGCTTCAGATTTGCGACGACGCGGCGACTTGCGTGTCGTCGGAGGCAATTCGCGGCGACAACGGTGACGTGATACAAAGGGATAGCTGAGAGAGATGAGGGAGTGGCGGTGGCGTGGCGACAGGTGGCGTGCGTCGGCGGGTAGTGTGCGGCGAAGGGAGAGAGAACCAAAAGGGAGCGAGAGAGATGAGGGGGTTGCGAGGGAGAGAGAGAGAGAGAGAGAGAGAGAGGAGAGAGAGAGAGAGAGAGAGAGAGAGAGAGAAGAGACGAAACGAGAGAGAGGGAGAAAGACGAAACGAGAGAGAGGGAGACGAAACTGAAAGAAAAGAAAGAAAACCAAGAGGAAAAGACTCATAGATAGCATTTCTACATGGTATCAGTATGCACTAAACCGTGTGCATGCTAGTATTGTAAATGTCAATCTAGAATTAGGAACAACAAATAAATCATGAAATAAAGAACAAAAAACTCAATGAATCATACATTTAGCACAATAAAGTCAAAGAATCTCATAAAAACATAATGTACTTAGAATACCTAGGTTCCAACTAAAGCAAATGATGATTAGACGACAAGAGACAGGACTAATCTCAGCCAAAAGGCTTATAAAACCAACCTAACTATCTTAAAACTAAAGATTACAGAGAAAAAAACTCAAAGAAAAGAGAGAAAACCAAGAGGAAAAGATTCATAGATAGCATTTCTGCATGGTATCAGTATGCGCTTTTTGAATAATCTGATAGCTAATCTATTTTCCAAATATAATATCAAGCATAGGGTAGCCACTACTTACTATCCCCAAACCAGTAGGCAAGTAGAGGTCTCTAACGGAGGAGATTAAGGCTATATTGGAGAAAACGGTAGGTCCTTCATTTGTGGACTGGTCACTTCGTCTTGACGAACCGTTATGGGCACACAGGAAAGCGTACAAAGCACTTTTGTTTGTGTCTCCCTACCCAATCTTATCCTTGTACTAAAGACCTTTCAGGTTGTTACTTGAACATCAATCCCCATATGTCCACACATACTAGTTCAAGTTACATACAAACAACCTTGGATCTTACTTTATTTTATTTGGGTCATATTTTACAATACTTAACAATAACATTTTATTGTAGAAACTAAAAAATACTTTATCAAAACAAGTATATAGTTTGGTTACATTCACTACCTACAAGTTTTCGGGTATAAACCCCAACATTTTGGTCATTTTGCCTCAAGAACATTATTCACATACAGATAAAGAGTCATCTTCTAACTCACTTAGAAGTCCACTTTTCAACAAATTTCCAATCATATTGTGAATAATGTGACATAATCTAATATGGCAAATATAGGTATTTTTTAGGATAAACTTTTAGCCTTTTAGTTTGAGTTGTAGCTGTCTTAAACAATTTAGTATTTAGAATTGTTTTGGTCATGATTAGTCTCGAAAGATTAAGTTATGTTCTAATGTGGCATAACAAATATCAACAAATACTGCTCCATTGACTGAAAACCAAATGAGATTACATTGTGTCTATCAAGCAAGAAAATGAAATCAATTGCCTTTTATTTATTTATTCTTAACTATATACACGTTATCTAATTACATTAAGCTCCCCACTTCCACATCCAAGACTTCCTCTCCCATTCAACATCGAGAGTCATCTCCTCCGCTTATATGTGCCAATCAGGAACTAATTCCCTAAAAAGAGGAACAATTGTGGTTAGTGGCTCCTAAATCGACTATCCATTAAGCCTCATTGATACCCACTAAACATGTTTCAAGGACTAGTAAATCATATTTACCTTCTTTGGCTTTCTTTGTCAGGACCAAGAATTTTGGGTAGCTTTTCTTCTGGTACTCATCTACGTTGCAATGGACACATTTCCCTTTGTTTGTAGCTTTGGTCTTCTTCCCCTTTTGGGGAGTAGCAGGGGCGTCAACTTTATTGCCCTCCCCGCCTTTCTACTTCTTAAAACTTTTTGTGCCATAAGAAGATGGAACAAATTTAGTCTCAGAGGTCGAACCTATGTGGAAATTCTTATAGGTGGCAACATTTGCCACCCCTTCTTGTATCATATTCTTCGTAAGATACTAGTAACTTCCTAGCTCATTTTGAAGGGTGGTAAGGTTGTAGTCAAACTTATTTAAAATAACATTGCTACAAAACTGAAGGAAACTCTTCGAAAGAGATTCCAAAATAAACTGACATGACTTCTTTAGTCCATGACAAATTTGTTAATTTCGGCCATGTTAAAGTGGACAATCATGTTGAGAATGTGTTCACAAACAAATGTTCCCTCTTTCAACCTTCATGTTGGGAGAAAATGCGGAATACAAATAACAATAATATTATGACGACAATCAATAATATTATAACTATCTCCCCTTCCACAGGTTAAGCCAAAAATAATAGTCACGAAAAATAATAAGAGATAGGGAAAAAGAAAAACGACACCGAAAATATACTGGTTCGCCCCAAGCTCGGGACTACGTCCAGTCTTCTGCAACTGCAGGTTCTACTAGTATTTGGGAAATTACAGGAAGCCTTCAATAATGCCACAAACTAACCCTCAATAGCCCAACAATAGCTATTGACTTCCAAGTATCACAACCCGATAGCTTGGGATAAACAAAGAAACAAAAACCCTCAATCCCACAAGAGAATAAATCTCATTCTCTCATAAAACCTTACTGCCGTCACTCAATTACTGAAGAAAGTCACTCCAGCCGCAAAATTATCCTTACGGTCACTGTCTTCCACCGCAACATACACATATAAATAGATGTGTGCTGCTAAACCTAACCATAATGGGCCAAGCCCATTATCTCCTTTTCTTTAAATTCATGCACGGCAAATGAGGATAGTGGGATTTTGTCTCCACAATCCTGACAATTTCCCACTTGGAGACAAAACAACGATCTCGTCTCCCACTGCAACAAAACTCTAAACATCTTGGCAAACTCCAAGGCTTTACTCCCACTACAACTGTTATCTCTAATCTTCTTGGTAAACTTCAAGGCTCAAAATACCTGAAAACAAAAAACTCACAAAACACAGGCAACTATCAGAGTATAACTGTAGCTCATCTGTGCTCGCCCCGAGGTATGGGCTAGCTACATGGACCTGTCTCCCAGACGAAAAAGACAGACACGTATTCCCACTTCAGCTAAGTGGTATCACCTGTCATCTTCTTCCAACCCGAACAACTGTTCCTGAAGAAGATACACTCTGAGAATGGCTTGAATCCTCTATTCAAACCTGTTACCAAGCTAGAGACCTGACCTTTGACCTTAGCAACTGCTCTGGCCTTCCACTTTGATGCCTCAACTCGCCTAAGCGACTTCTTCAATTCATTCGACCGTCTGACAACCAGGGATTCACAATAGCCATCAACTTTCTCTCCTAGACTTCCCAATTGTTTCTGAACTGAAGGATCTTGATCGAACTGATCGAACTTGGCTATCCTTGCTGCTGGCTCAACTGTACCTCTACAACTACCATCTGCAGCTTTAACCGGCATCCACTGTCTCTCTGAACCTTTGGCAACATTCAACTGACATCTGTACAGTGTAGATTTCCTGTGACCAACTGCCACTACCTGGGATCCGAACTTGAGTTTACACTGGCGACTGCCAAACTCACACATGTAACCATCATCTGCCAATTTACCAATAGAAATAAGATTCATCTTGATATTAGGCACGTACCTGACATCTCGCAGTACCAATTTACCTCCACATTCTGTCTTCAGACTAACATCTCCAATCCCTCTAGTCTTGGAGGTTCTACCATTCCCCATCCTCACTAGGCCATGATGCCCTCCTGTGAATGATGTGAACAAACTCCTATCTGAAGCTATGTGAACAGAAGCTGCACTGTCTAATATCCAATCTGATGAGTGGTTACTATACTTTGTGTCACTCTCAACCCAAGCTAAGACAACCTCTTCCACTATATTTGCCTCTGGTTTTCTTTTCTGATCCTCTTTAAGTTTCCTACACTGATACTTGAAGTGACCTTTCTTATGGCAGTAATAACATTCTACCTCATTCCTACCTTTCCACTTTTTCTTACTGCTACTCGGTTCATTATCTTCATCAACTTTATCTTTACCTTTAGTCATAACCAAAGCTGACCCTACAGTAGACTCTTTATTACTACCTTGCCTACGAATTTCCTCAGCTATGGCTAAATCACAAACTTCTGAAAATTTTAAAGTGTTATTTCCAGTCGAATTAGACACTGCTGTCTTCATCGTTTCCCAACTATCAGGTAAAGACGTTAACAACTGAATAGCATTCACCTCATCAGAAAATTCTATCTTAACAGATTTTAACTGATTAATCAAAGTGGTAACCTCATTAATATAGGAATTCACAGAAGCATCCTCAGACATTTGCATGTTGAAAAACTTCTTAACTAGGTAGACCTTATTATTTGCAGAGGGTTTTTCATACCTGTTTGTAAGCGATTCCATCAACTTGACTGCAGTTGTCTCATGGGCTACAAGACTTGCCACATCCATCGACAAACACATCCTAATGGTTGCAACTGCCTCTTCATCTAGAGCTTCCCAATCTTCGTCCTTCATATCTTTCGGTCTCTCCTTCAATGCCTTATGCACTTTCTTGCAAGTTAAGTAATCTTTGACTTGCATCTTCCAATATCCAAAATTTTTCCCATCGAACTTCATGACTCCATCGAAACTTTTTGGCTCTACAAAACCCATGACTCCTGAACCAAAAGCTCTGATACCAATTGTTGGGAGAAAATGCGGAATACAAATAACAATAATATTATGACGACAATCAATAATATTATTGTTACGTGGAATAAACTTTGATTTGTATTATGATGATAAGGAATTACGGGACACTACACATATCTCCACAATCGTATGATATTGTCCACTTTGGGCATAACCCTCATGGCTTTGCTTTTGGTTCACTCCAAAAGGCCTCATACTAGTGGAGATAGCTGTCCTCCCTTATAAACCCAAGGTCATCCCCTTATCTAGCCGATGTGGGACTTTGGTCGCATCCCCAACAATCCTCCCCTCGAACAAAGTACCACCCGAGCCTCCCCTCAACTAGTCATCTATCCGCCAGACTCTTCAAAGTCCGTCAATATTCTGGGTTCCAACTCTCTAGGCCCCATTGCTTTATCAAGAGTTTACTCTCATCCAAGACACAACTCCTTTCCTCCGGAGTATACTGCCTGCCCAGACCTCAACAACGGATTTCCCCATTTTACCGAGAGTTTTTACTCATCCAGGATACAACTCCTTTCCTCCGGAGTATACTGCCTGCCCACCCAGACCTCAACAACGGATTTCCCCATGACTACTTAGGCTCACAACTTCTTTGTTCGGTACCTGAGGATTTTATCCGACACGACTATGTTTGGGGTATGGCTCTGATACCAGATGATAAGGAATTACGGGACACTACACATATCTCCACAATCGTATGATATTGTCCACTTTGGGCATAACCCTCATGGCTTTGCTTTTGGTTCACTCCAAAAGGCCTCATACTAGTGGAGATAGTTGTCCTCCCTTATAAACCCAAGGTCATCCCCTTATCTAGCCGATGTGGGACTTTGGTCGCATCCCCAACACTTCATTCTATGGTTTGACTTTTTGATTGTGAGTTTATTTTCCAATTTATTTGTAACTAACGTTTGTAGAGTAGCATAACTTTTCATCTAATTTAGTAGCATCAAATTTGACCAAGTAGCTATCAGGCACATTATCCCATGTAGCTAAACTTCACGAGAGGTTCAAGCATTAAACCTTTTCTCGCATAACTTCAAGGCTTTCCTAATTTATTTAATTATGCCTATTAATTAATCTCCCCATTAGGCTCTAGACTCGATCAATTCGTTGGATTAAAAACATTAGGGGTCATTACCCTCGATGACTTTACTTGTTGAGTAGTTTGATAATTGGTGATTAAATCTATTGCAATTGACCAAATTGAAATTTGGAACTCCCAATTACGTGATCTCGAGGTATGATTAGAGAATTCACCCCTTGTAATTTCTCGTTCTTTAATTTTTAAACATTTTAATTTTCTCGAAGCTAATCTCCTTGATGCATGACCCCCCATAGGTTACTGATAGAAAAAATCTTTAATTAATAGAATGAATTTTGGTTGCTCCTTTTCTTTTTCTCTTGCCCCTACAATTATAAAGTAGGATCATACTGGTAACTATAAATTTAATTTGATGGAGTTTTCGACAAAATTGACTGTTAAATTTGGGTTATTGTCAGGGAGCACGAATGATTAGTTTTCTTAATTTTTTATTCTCCACCTCTTGTCTCTTTTATTTTCGTTCGTTTTTTTTTTTTTTTTTTTTTTTGCAGAGACTTGAGTAGTTGTTTCTTAACTTTTGAGGAAAGAATAACTGAGCTTCGTAGATCACATCTAGCATTGTCTAGGTGGAGTTTCTTTCCTTATTAAGATGGTCGAGCATAGGATGAAAAAGTTCTTAGCTCCACATTTTAGCCAGTAGCATGTGTGCATAATGTATCTTGAGATCGATGGTAACTTTCGGCTTCACGCTAGTTTTGTTAACTTATTTCATTGTTTTAATGGAATTGCAGGAGTCACATAAGCGCATATAAGTTTTTGGGCATTGCAAATTTTGTGGGGTTTCCATTTTTCCTAAGAGGAAAAGCAAGGGAGTGTCTCTCTCTTGCACCGTGGAATGGAGTCAAACATGCGTAAAGTTTTAATTGCAAAACTAAAGCATTTTGCACACTAAATACAACAAAGATAAGCAATTTAGGAGGAAATAAATATATAACAAATTTCTTATATGAATGGTCTTGTGAATCGTGATAATTATCTTCACGTTTATGTTTAGTACATTTATGATAAAAATTTATGATAAGAAATTTGTTGATATGTCATTTTAGAAAATTATCCCAATTAAACGAGAGAAAGGAACTAGGAAAAGACATTTTCTTCATCCTATTGTATAGGAAAAAACTTCGTCACCACAAAACAAACAAATATCATTCCGTCCAAAGATAGAGGAGTGATAAACTAATTTTAGCACTCGATGATCTAAATTTTACAAATGATAGTCTATAAAGTTGCGTTTTCATCTCGTCATACAAATCATCCGCTAATGATCTACGAAAGAAGAAAATAAAAAAGAAAAATCTAGGACAAGACAAAAGGAGATTAACCACGAAAATGGCGAAGAAAATGATAGCAACATTACTATTGTGTATTATGGTGGTGGCCACACTACAATTATCTCTGGCCAACAATGTGGCTGACAAGGAGGCTAGAGTGAAGACCTTTTTCGACTCCCTTAACTGCCTTAAAATGTGCATTGACCAATGTATAGCCAAAGGCACTAAGTCCGTTGAGGAATGTATGCCAACATGCAAACATTGTGGCAAAGAAATGAAGGGTATGCCTCTTGCTTTCATCATAAAAAACACACTTCATAGCCCTATACATGTTAAGATGTTTCTGTTTTTATCACACTTTTCTTCCACCTACAAATTTAATAAATTTAAAAGTCTATGTCGTATGTTGTTTTTTTGTTTTGTTTTTTTTTTTTGAAAGAAAATTATGAATGATGGTAGAGTTATTCAATAGGCGATTTCGTGTATGGTGAAGTTTAATTTCATTATGCACTTGACTCTTATTATTGGTTTGGTGAGAGTTTGAAGTTTTTCAAATTGTTCTCTTTACTTCAAATTTGATGAAATTGATAATTTGCCTTGGAATACACTGATTTACAGTAAAAAATTGCTTTCCCTTTTTTACTTTGTCTTTTTTTTTTTATGTATTATTTGATCAATGTTAATATTTGTCCTATTTACTTTGTAGAGAAATACAACGTTGATATCTTCGAGAATTAAATGGTTGAGAAGCTCTCAAGAGTGATCGCATTGAATCAAGAAGATTATGATAGATTTATTTGAATAAGGAAATTTTGCACTTCTTCCATTATCCTCTTTTTGTTTTCTCCATGTAATTTATTTGTTTTCATTATAAAAAAATTGTCCTTGGAATCATATGTTTATTGTTATGAACAAATAAGATTCAATTGGTTTAAGATTTATAGTCACATTAATTATTATTATATTGTTAGTCTATATTGAACTAAAAAACCCGAATGTAAAAAATATAATAACAACTAAGATATTATATAGTCAAGTATGTCGATATATCTTTTAATGAAAAGGTTGAACGTCGAAATTAACATTTTTTTGTATAACATTGATGTGTAGTATAAATACCCATAAAAAGCAAAAAAAAAATGAACAATAATTCATTTATACCCCTAAAAGTTTTGGTTGTATAACCTAAAATATCAAACAATTAACTGTATCATTTGAAACCATAAAAAATTGTAATGTCATCAATTTCCCTGAGTTGTTAGTTATTTATAATAGTCTTGACTTCATTTCATTGAAAAATGATTAAAAACTACATAAATTAATTCAAAATTTATTCATTTATGAAAATTGAGTGTTGTAATTGTTTTAATTACTAGATTTAGTTTATTATTTTCATCACCGCAACCTTTTTGACTTATGTATGGAACTTTACTCAATCATTGCTTTAATAGCAACTGCAATGCCCAAAAAGTCTAGATGTCGTGAACCACAGTGCAAGGGATAGAGACACTCCCTTGACTTTCCTCTTAGGGAAAATGGAAACCCCACAAAATTTGCAATGCCCAAAAACTCATATGCATTGCCAATAAAACAATGAAATATGTTAATAAAACTAGCGTGACGCCGAAATTTACCTTCAATCTCAAGATACACTATGCACACGTGCTACTAGATGAAATGTGGAGCTAATAAGAAAAGAAACTCCACATAGACTATGCTAGATGTGATCTTCTAAGCTCAATTCTTCTTACCTCAAAAGTTAAGAAAAAGCTAGTAAAGTCCCTGCAAGAAACCAATGAAAATAGAAGAGACAAGAGGCGGAGAATAAAAAATTAAGAAAACTAATAAATCGTGCTCCCTTGCAACGATCCAAATTTAACAGTCAAATTTTTCGAAAATTCCATCAAATTAAATTTATAGTCATCGGCCTGCTACTTTAATCACCAGTCATCAAACTACTTAACAAGTAAAGTCAACGAGTGTAATGAACCATAATATTTTTAATCGGACCAATTCATCGAGTGTAGAGCCTAATGGGGAGATTATTTAATAGGCATAATTAAATAATCAACTGACAACATAAAGATCTAAGATCACTACATAGAATAAAATGTTCAAATCCTGTTTATTATCCTTGGTCAATGACTAGCAAGATTTAAGTTGTGGGTAATTTGATACCACCAAATTGGTGCTAATTATTTATGTAGATTTTAATTATCCTATTGCTATTATTTTTTATAATTAACTAATTTTCAGTCTTATTGATGTATAGATCAATTTGGTGTTCTCTAGATAAGGAAGTGCATTTTGGTAATTAAAAGTCAACGAAAAAGTCAACCAAGAGCGTCGAGACCTCCAAAAATGCCGCAAACACGTCATTTTCCCACCTCACGGCATCCCGACGCCAAGAAAGCAATGCGAGGGCCAAAACAGCGTCAGCATCGAGACGCTGGTCAGGGCGTCTCGACACTGCCACAATTTATAAAAAGACGTTTTTCGATTTTAGGTCATTCTACATTCCAACTTCCGTCGTTCTCCCCCTCTTTCCCTCTGATTCTCTCTGTAGTTTTCATATTTCTTACGCTTTATAGTAGATTTTCTTAGTTTTCATGGTGGATCGAGCCTGGGAGTGAGGTTCGTCATTCCAAATGACGGACTAAGCTCAACATTCGTGTAATTGGGAACTCAATTGCAAGTTTTGATTGGATTCTCTATGAAAATTATAGTATTTTAATTATGATTTACTCTTTTATGTGTGTTTCAATTCTATTTTTATTCATGATTAGAATTGATAGTAGGGATTGACAACCACGTATTACATCGTTTATATCATATTCGCTAATGGTAGTAAATAGGTGAAGCATGTGGCTTTATTTAAGGCGTTTTATCCCTAATCCTATAGCAATTTGCATGTAAGCCTAGAATTGAACAATTGGTTAATCTTATAATTTAGGCTTTTCCTAGTTATAAAATTGGTCATCTCACTATCCTAATCGTAATGCAATTGTAGCTAGTTCATATGGCCGGGTTGATTAGTAAACAATTAGATTAGCTTCGATGTATTGGTCAATTTAACTAGTAATCTTGTATCCTATTCCTAATCGGTAGGCTTAAAACGTAAATTCCATCATTAGACAATCTATGATTAAGATCGATCCAATATGTACTGATTACATGAATCTGAGGTTCGATCAACCACTCCCTTTTATTTTTCCGCCATTTGATTTATGCAATTTATTTTATGTCATTTAAATTCCCGCTATTTAATTTCTCCTTGCACTTTGACCCCTCGCATCTCAAATGCCCCCTTCAGTTCGGAAATAACGATAAATCTAAGTTAAGCACATTATAAACGCACTCCCCATGTTCGACATCGACTACTACTACTGCAAAGTAGTTTATAAAGGATTGGAATTTTGTAATTCCGTAAAGCGGAAGCGTGATTGAGACCGATTCGTAATTAATTTTGTTTAATATAAAATACCAATACATTGGCAATAAACTTAGAACTATTCCTAGATTTATATTAAGGCTAAGCATTCAAAAATATTAGATCTAAATCTAATTTATATAGTAACAAATTACTTACTCTCGTTGACGACGCAGATTAAATTCATCAACTGCTTGTAAATTAATCACGAAGTAGTGCGAACACCACTACTATGGCTACACCGGTATGACTCTGAGACATTTAGAGGCAAGAGACTGGTGGGAGTCTAGAGGAAGCCTTCAGGGGAATTCCTTGAGAGTAGGAGAATGAATGGGATACCTTTCACCCCATCACAGGGGTCCTATTTATAGATAAACACCAAGACCTTTTTCCTAATACGACAAAGGAAGACATTTTCCTAATAGGGAAAGGTCTCTAATTTTAATAAATAATTAATTAATTCCACAATTAATTAATTTCCCTAATTAAATATAATATATTTAATCTTAGGAATTTTATTAAAATTAAAATTATTATGAATCCAAATCATATTAAATTTATTTGAACTCTTTCAAATATTTTCTCTCAAGAATTAATTTTTTAAATTAATTCAAAAATTATATTATAAATTTCATAAACTTTATATTATAATGCATCAATATACATTTTACGATTCCCCAAATAAATTGAACACTTTCTATTTACAATTTATACTTAATTGCCTCAAGTCTCTTTTACGAGCTATTAGTGGGACCTAATGGACCTACAGATCAGAAGCTCCAATGATACGAGACTAATTGTCAAGCTCATTAACCAAGTTTAATCAACATTTGTTAACTATGGGTCACTCCACTAAAGACTCACAGCTGTAATCTTCTCACAATAGAATATTTCATTGTCCATGGATATCGACCAAACAGTATGTCAATCCTTCACGTGTGTTCGTAACACCAACTGGGTCAATTTATCGTTTTACTCTTGGTTACCTATGGTTCCTTAAGTACCACTGATTCCTCTAACGAGCAAGTTGTTTAGGGTCCAACCACTAAACAGGAGTTCCTTTCGGGCCAGGAGAAGACGATGCGCCTTCGTTCAAGCCCCGGAATCAACCCTTAAGGGAACACACATCTACTTACTCCAATAAGGGAAGGAGTGGATTCCCTCTTATACTATTATGTTCCCAGCCCCCATTCGGTCTTGCCCCTTAAATGGTATGATTATTGAGTCGACGAACTGACCACTCTCACCCATACAAATCTAAGGACAATCCCTCATGAAAGGGGTTCATAACAGACTCAGAATTGAGATTGAGTTGCCTATGTCATCCTATTGAAATAGAAACCTAAACTAGTTAACTACGTTACATTTAATGGTTACTATTTCGCGGTCCGGTCTTATCCAAACTCATTGCATAGGATACCCCCACCCGCATGTCTTCTACATGGATGCTTTGGATCATTGCATCTGTATCGAATACAAGGTGGGTCGTATAACATAGTGTCACCAAGATAAGGTACCGAACCTTATCCCTATACTATAGACCTTTTAGGTTCTTACTTAGACAATGATCCCCGTATGTCCCCACATACTAGTCCAAGTTTCATTTAAACAACATTGGATCTTAGTTTATTGGATTTAGGGTTTATTAATGCAAACTCGATTATTCAATAACCAAATCACTGAATTACTCAAATAATGCTTTATTGAGATCGATTAATTTGTTTTATTTACTATCTACGAGTTTTAGGGCATAAAACCCAAGAAGTTAGTGTACGGTGATTATAAATTTTATTTGACAACATGCAGCCTCGATAACTCCAGCCTGTCAGTTATTTTTCAACCATGAATCCCTACTCGTGTGCTCGATATTTAAATCATATTTAAATATATAAAACCTCTCATTGCATGATTTATCCAAGACCCAACGTGTCAGTAATATCAAATACGACCAACCATTTCCCTAAATTGAATTTGAACCTATTCTAATTCATTCCATAATATTCTTCCAAAGGTTATTTTCAAGCTATGAAGGGGACCTAATGGACCTACAGATCATGGGCTCCAACGGTTCGAGGTTTAACCGGCTAAACCCTTTTAACCAAGTTAACTAACATCCGTTCACTATCGGGTCACTCAACTATAGCCTAGTAGTTGATCTCCCTTCAATGTAGATATATTTTCGTCCACTCGATATAACCATGATTAGTAAGTCCAACTACTAAACAGAGTCCAACTCGAGCCAATGAGAGGGTGGGACTCCATGTTCAAGCCTCACACTACAAAAAATTTTGCTTTTAATGTCGGTCGCTGACCGACATTAAAAACAACGACATTAAAAGTCTTAATGTTGGTGTCTTTTAATATCGGTTGCTTCTAATGTAGGTCATTGACCGACATTAAAAGCTCTGTCCGACATTAAAAGTACCCTTTTAATGTCGGTCATTGCGCGACATTAAAATGGCCCTTTTAATGTCATTCAACAAGCTTTGACCAACATTAAAAGTTCGGTCAATGTCTGACGTTAAAACTGAACTTTTTATGTCGATCAACCACTCTTTGTCTGACATTAAAAGTCTCTTTTAATGTCGGTCATTGCCCGACATTAAAAGCTGTGACACTAAAAGTGTCCGACATTAAATGTGTGATATTAAATTAAAAAAAAAAAATGTTAGTTGCACACGTAGCTAACCAACAATACTATTTCTTCATTTTGTAAAAACCTGTAAACAAAATAGAATTTAGACATATACACAAAATAAAATCTTGAAAGTATATTTACACAACTAAAACTCAACGAACATTAATTTAATTAATAAAATATAACAATATATATAATACATGAAGCTTTCCATCCATCCATAATTCCCAAGTTCATCTTCGAGCTTCTTTTCAAGAATATATATTTCATCATCTGCTACAGTTCTCACTTAACAAGATGAATTCCAAACCTTATACAAATAAAAAGCGTATAAGTGAAATACAACCGAAAAACATCTCCAATAAAATCCTTAAACTAAAATTACAGCTAAAAAATGGGCAAAGTAGAGAAGACGCAAATAAAAATGTTGTAGAACAAAAAAGAATTTAACTAGAATAGAAACTTCATCCATAAACTGTTTACATCAGAAAAGCAGCAAGAGAAGATGAATAAAAATGTTGTAGAACAAAAAGGAGAGGTTGCATTTAATGAAAAAACTAGTAATAAACAAAAAGGTACGAGCATAAGCTTAACTATAACATTGCCAATAGAATTGACCTTACATAAAGGACAAATAACATAAATACAGAATTCCATGACATGAGAATGAATTATGCAAATGACTAGAAGGAACGCACCCTTAAGCACAAAACATAACAAAAATTGATCCATAGGAGTGTTCTCACGAAACAATGCCGAAAATACAAGGAATAAGTACAAGCACATAGGTTAAGAGGTAAACTTCCAAAAGATTAAACCAAAGAACGCAATCACAAAAAGAGTTTAGATTAAACCCCAAGATTTTTTATTTTTTTTTTTAACAAAAGTAAAGAAAAGGAGAAGATCCACAGTGATTTATTTACGACACAAAAAATTTCCTTGCAATGAGGTTACCAGAAGATAATTTTTCACGTCGTCATTACTGTCCCCATGAAGATAACTATTAAAAGTATCTAAAGGATATAAAGCTTTTACAAGACTAATTAAAAGCACTATTGGAACCAAACTCACACTAGAAAGCCTGAATGGACAGAAAACCTAAGTCCAACTTATCCAACTTATCCAAACCAATAATCCAAAATATTTCAACATTACATTTGAGATATTTCCAAAATGAAGTCCAACTTATCCAAGAAAACCTAAGTCGATGAAACGAACAACAACAAATAGAGGATTTTCCTTCTCACATTAAAAAACTGAGGGTTTCTCAACAACCAAACAAATAGAGTAAATGAAAAAAGCAACGGAGGTCATACCTTGATAGTGAAATCATAAATGGAGTTGGAGGTTTCTTCAGCCATAATCAGAAGGAAAGAGGAATAAATTTTGCTTGTGCGATAGTAATTAAATGCCGATAAACATAGAAACAAGAAGCAACTCACATTACAAAAAACGTAGCACGAAAGAACAAAGATAAGATCGAAAGACAGCGAACAAAAGAAAGACAACATACATTTGAGGGAGGCTGTGGCGACATGGAAACTACAAGTAAAATCATGTGAATTGCACACAAACAAATATTTTTCCTTCCAAACCTAAAACATAATCAAGAAACATGTGAATTGAACACACACTCACACTTCCACCAAATTATAGAAAAGTTTTGGAGGTTAGTGTTTTTTCTGGCTTTTCTATTTACTTACCTCTGTGACAATTAACCATATTTTCATCAAGCTTTCAAGTTTCAAATGACATATTTTACTCTTAGCTCCAACCCTATGGTTAATCATTCGTTATACTTCATCTTTGTTAAAAACTCTCATTTCAATTTTTTATTCACAACGAACAAGTACGACTTCATATATCTTTCAGTCAATTTAATTTTCATGTCGCACTTAAAAAAAATCATCCTACTTCAAATAAACCCATGTTACAAGCTACATGTATCAAATTTAATACAAAGTTTGAAGTGGGAAGTTTAAGATTTATGTTAAATACAACATGAAAATTTAACACAAGAAAAAAATACTAGTAAAACGTTTGGTATCCACAAAAACTAGGTAATGAAACACATTAAAAGCTTGTTTCTTATCACACACCTCTGCCAGAACTTCAAGCAAATACATCCATCAAACAAAAGCAAGTCCTATTTTACATAATCAAACAACCAAGATTAGCAGCATGCTAAGTTGATGTAACGATAGCCAAAACTCTAGATCACAGAAGACCAATCAATACTTGTTTCTCTTCCTTCTAAAAATCCATTCAACTTAATCAAACTCCTCACTGTGACAAAAAAAAAGATTGAAAAGATCATCAAGCAAAACCTATTCGAAACCATATTTGAACAAATCAATAGGAAAATTATTGAAAATAAGAAAATGAAAGTTGAGAAATTCCAGTTCATTCGCCAAATCAGAAAAGAAAGAAGAAAATCGAACAAAATTGGTTTTGGAACAAGTAGTTAAAAGTTAGGGGGAAAATTCGAAAACACCGACGAAATTCAACTTTCAATCAATATTTACCATCCAAACGCTTCACAACTTGTTTCACTTTTGTAGCAAAACCCTCATTATGCATATCGATCTGAAAGATGACAGCGACGACATCTAGGAGAGGGAGAAAGGGTTGAGAGGGAAAAGACATCAGAGAGAATATTGATTGAGAGAGAAGGAGAAAACAAGAGAGAACCAAGTAGAGGGAGAAAATTAGAGAGAATTAAGGAAGAGCGAAGTCGAAGAGGAGAGGGAGGTCTGTGGTTGTGGTCGGTTGAGAGAGAAGGAGTCGAGAGAGAAAGGGTTCAGAGGGAGAAAGGAAATCGAGGGTTTCTTTTTTTTTCCCAGATTTTCTTTCTTTTTTTTTTTTAAAAAAAATAATCAACTGTTACTTCATACCATGCCCGACATTGAAAGGTCTTCCCAAAATTTTCCAACCTGCCTTAACAGTAAACGACGTTATAAACTAAGAGTGACTTATTTGTTGGTCCAGTCTTATGTAAACGTCTTTTAAACAGAAGGCCCCTATTTGCATTTCTCTACATGAGCGATCCAGGATCACGTCGTTTGCCCCGTTCGCAAAGTAGGTCGCATCCATAGTGTAACAAGGATAAGCTACCCAACCTTATCCCTATACTATAGACTATTTAGGTTATATGCTAGAACTTGATCTTTGTCCATATCCACGATATATTTTGAGTATTTCATATTACAACCATAAATGTTTCTATTGGATTTAATGTCTATAAACAAACAATTCAGTAAATAACATCTTTATTACAAAAGAATTACAAACATTGAGTTTTAGGACATAAAACCCAACAAACTCCCACTTGGATTAAAACTCAGGTGGGATTACAAAATGTGAAGTAATTACCAATTGCATCAAATGCTAAAAACTCTCAGTCCTAAATTCCGGATATGTCCCAAAAACACTTTAGCTGTGAGGGCTTTAGTAAATGGATCGGCTATGTGTGTGACAATCACGTCTCCTCCTTGTACAATCTCCCATATGAGATGATATTTGTGTTCAATGTGCTTTCCTCGCTTATCACTTCGAGGCTCCTTTGAATTTGCAACTACTCCACTATTATGACAATATAGAGGGATAGGTAGATGCATGTTAGGAACTACTTCTAACTCGGTTAGAAATTTCCTAATCCAAACTGCTTATTTTGACTTTTCACATGCTACAACGTATTCAGCTTCCATCGTGGAGTCAACAATACATGTCTACTTAATCCTTAGACCCATACACCAACAAATAGTCTATTGTTCTCCTCAAATATTTGAGAATATCCTAAACGTCAGTCTAATGTGCTTGACCTTGATTGGACTGATACCTGCTGACAATACCTACAACATAGCATATGTCAGGTCGTGTGCATAACATTGCCTACATCAAGCTACCGACTGCTGATGAATAAGGAACTCGTCTCATATCCTCAACTTCTTGAGGTTTTTTTGGACTCTGTTCCTTTGATAGGTGAATTCCATGTCTAAAGGGTAACAAACCCTTTTTCAAATTGAGCATCGAATATCAAACTAAAACGTGAAGGAGTGAAGAACACTAGAGTGGCAGCGATTACGGATCTTAGGCCTTGAATTTCATTAATTTCTAAAGAGAAAGCATGTTGGAAAAAATGAGCAAAATCCGAGCATCTGAAATACTAACCTTTGGAGCTTGAATTGAATTGTTTCTTTGGAGGATTCTTTGCTCGATCAAGTCATGGACGACCACGAAGATCTTTCCCGCTATATTGTGGCCTTAAAACAGGCTTGTGGAAACCCGAGAGTGATTAGATTGAGGGAGAACGAAATGGTTTTGAGAGAATTTTCCCTTTTGGTTTATGAAAGAATTTTCATGTTCTTCACATGGATACTTCCAGCAAGCTCACTATGATTTCATTTCCAGCAATCTCTTAATTCATGTATGAATAATCGAAGCTTATGTAACATGGAACAACACTAGGATCCGTTTGGAATACATTTTAATTGAAATGTTTTTCAAGAATGTATTTTTTAAAAAACATTTTGTACAAAAATTGTTTATAATTTAAAAACTCATGTGTTTGGTTGCATTTCCTCTCAAATGTTTTTATACACAAGTTATTGTTTACTTAAGAAGTCTTTTTTAAAAGTTGGTTTCAAGTGTTTCTCTCAAAATAGTTTATTTATCAATCTCACTTTCTAATAAGTCATTTTTAGTGGTTGTCAAACACTTGCAATTTTTTCAAAATGATTTATTTTACAAATTAAACACTTGAAAAGTTAAAACAAACACACCCTAACAATTTTGGGATTGCATACTCACCATTTAGGTGTCAAGCTATGGGACTGTGCATAAAAAAACTCAAGAACTTATTTGTCATGTCCTTTGGATTTTCCCACATTCAATTTTGTTAATTTGAAAACAAATTTGAAATTAACAAACAACATTAAATTTGAGTAAAATTAATTCTCATAATTAATCTTAAATCAAATTTTAATTTAAATATTTAATCAAAACCATTGTTTAAATATAATTATTGAATTTAGTACCAAATATTAAAATACTTGCACCAATACCAATTCCTCTTAAAACCGAATGATTATGAATCACTATTCAATTTCAAACCGAATATGTATCGAATACTCGTTCTAATATTTAAATATTTCCAACTATCTCTTATAGTTTAATCTACAATTAAACATAACACATTACGCATATAATTAACGTTAATTCCCTTTATCGAGTTTGAACGTTTCAAACTTTTTCACCATATTGTTCTAAGGTTTGGTTTGCTTGAGCTAGCAGGGGTACCTAATTGACCTGCAGATCATGGACTCCAACGATCTGAGATTAACCGACTAGACTCTTTTAATCTAGTTAACCAACAATTGTTAATTAACGGGACACTCCACTATAGTTTGTTGTTGCACTCCCATCATTATAGATATATTCCCATCCACTCGATAAAAACCTGATTAGTAAGTTGACCCTTCACAGGTTGTTCATAACTATAGTTAGGTCAAAAGTCTGTTTTACACCTATAGCACTTCTTGTTCCATAAGTCACATTTGCGTCCCTTAGAAAAATTTGTTTGTGGTCCGACCACTAAACCTGAAACCTCGTAGGCCAATGAGAGGGTGGTGCGCCTTTGTTCACGTATCAAATTCAACACTTAAGGGAACAACCTCTCTACTATCCCTAAAGACGGGTAAGAATGAATTCCATATTGCAAGACTATGTCCCCAACTATCTTCCTGGTCTTCTTCCCATAATGGTAGGAACTTATTGAGTCGGCAATGTTGATATATCCTTTAATGAAAAGGTTCAACGTCGAAATTAAGATTTTTTTTGTATAAATTAAGATAAATACCCACAAAGAGGAAAAATGAACATTAATTCAATTATACCTCTAAACCTTTAATTTGGGTTGTATAACCTAAAATATCAAAAAATTAATTGGCATATCAAACCAGAAGGTAAAAAGTTTCTCCTAAAAAAAAAAAATACATATATTAGGCATATTAGATTACGTCACATTATTCTCAATAGGATTGGAAAATTGGTGAAAAGTGGACTTCTAAGTGAGTTAGAAGATGACTATTTATCTGTATGTGAATCATATCTTTGAGGCAAAATGACAGAAATGTTGGGTTTTATCCCCGAAAACTGGTAGATAGTGAATGTAACCAGATTCTATACTCAGTTCGATAAAGTGTTATTGAGTTTCTACAATGTTATTGTTAAGTACTGTAAAATATGACCCAAATCCAATAACGTAAGATCCAAGTTTGTTTGTATGTAACTTGAACTAGTATGTGGGGACATATGGGAATAGATGTTCAAGTAACAACGTAAAAGATCTTTAGTACAAGGATAAGATTGGGTACCTTATCCTGGTAACATTGTGTGATACTTCCCACTTTGTATTTGATACCAACACAATGATCCAAAGCGTTCTTGTTCGGGACATACAAGTGGAGGTATCGTATGCATTGAGTTCGCATAAGACCGAACCGTGAAATAATAACCGCTAGCTGTAACACCGTTGACTAGTTAGGTTTTTAGTTCACTATGATGACCTATGCAACTTTGTTTGAATCCTAAGTTGATTATGAACTCCTGTTCGCAAGGGATTGTCATTTGATTCGTATGGACGATAGCTCCCAAAACGCCAATTCAATAAGACTAACCTTTTGGGGACAAGACCGAGTGAACACAAGCTGGAATTTACTATATCCCGGCTTTTAGGAAGTAGGTGAATGTTCCCTTAAGTGGTGTCTTTGGGTTTTGAAGAAAGGGTCATACCCCCTCACTGGCCCGAGAGAGTTTTTTTGTTTGGTGGTTGGACCACAAACAGGTTGTTCATTAGAAGAGCATTGATACTTGAGAAGGTAGAGGTAACTCACGGGTAAAACGATAATTAGTCCCAGCTGAATTAATGAACACTCGTGAAAGGCTAACTTGTTGTTATTGGTCTATATCCGTGGACACATACTTTATGCAACAATCAATTAATTTAATACATGCATCACATGCATAATTAAATTAAACTACCAAAATTGAACGACATATTTGGCATATCCTAAGGAATTAAAAGCAATTAAAATTACAATAATTTAAATCCATGACATATCTTGGTTTCAAATCTTTTCCTTTTTGACATTTACAATTGATCTAATCAAAAGTATAAATCTAATCCCAACAAATATGCCAAAATAATCAATTTGGTAAATTAAACCACATATCACATATATGAAATTAAAATACCCACCATTGAACCAATGCTAATTTTAGAGAAACGAAATTAAATTTACGATCGGCTCTTATGCCAATTGAAGGATTTGGAATTCTCCAATTACGTTAAAGAGGAAGCGTAATTGGGACCAATTCGTATTTAATTTTGTTTATCCAAAAATACTATTGCATTGGTTAAAGCATAGAAAAAATTCTATACAAACTTAAGGCTAAGCATACAAAATTTATTAGATCTAAATATAAAGGGGAGAAGCAAACATACCGCCGTTGACGACTATGAATACTTCAACGGACACCTTTCTTGATTTTGGACCAAGCGTCAATGTAAAGACCCTACTTTTCATGACTAGATCCTAGAGTCGTTACCACATACATATCATTCTACTTCTAAGAAAACATACTTAGAATTTTTTGCGAAACTTTTCAGCCTGGGATCCCAAATAAAACAGAACAAAAGAATCTGTAGCCATACAAGCAAAACGTAAAGCGGAATAAACCATAAAACATTGCAATGCAAGTTCAAAAGAAGGATTTCGAAAACATAAAATGCGGAAGACAATCCTAAAATACTCTATTCATCAAGTCCATGAAAACTGCAGGAGCGTTAGTAAGCCCAAAGGACATCACGGTAAATTTGTAATGCCCATACCTTGTTCGGAAAGATGTCTTAGGTATATCTTCCCCTCTAATCCTCAACTGATAATAACCTGACCGTTGATCTATTTTAGAGAATACTGCTGCACCTTGAAGCTGATAAAAGAGATCATCAATCCTGGGCAGAGGGTACTTGTTCTTTATTGTCATTTTGTTCATCTCCCGATAGTCGATGCACAAACGCATTGTCCCATCCTTCTTTTTCACAAATAAAACTGGAGCACCCCACGACGAGACGCTGGGGCGTATATAACCTTTGTCCAACAGCTCCTGAATCTGCACCTTAAGCTCTTTCAATTCCGCTGGAGCCATCCTATATGGATCTTTAGAAATGGGATTAGTCCCTGGCTCAAGTTCAATCCAGAAGTCAACCTCTTGTGCAGGCGGTAGTCCTGTCAGATCCTCCGGGAATGCATCTGTGAATTCCCTTACTACCGGTATTGAGGTCATTGATACCTCGGTGTTCCTCGTGTCAACCATGCTAGCCAGTAAGCCCCAAGCTCATTTGCTAATCAATTTCCTCGCCTTCATTGTAGAGACCACCTTAGGAGCACCCTTGATCATCGATCCATTAAACTTGAAGCTTGCCTCTGACGGATGGTTAAAGATAACCTCCTTGCGATTACAATCTATGTTGGAATAATTAGAAGCCAATCATTCCATTCCCAAGATAACATCAAAATCACTAATATCAAGGGCGATCAATGTCACATCCATTGATCGATCAGACACTAACATTTGGCAGGCTTTCACCACTTCACTAGCTAGTAACGTTATCCCCGCATGGGTGGAGACTGACAAAACATAGCCCAACGACTCTAGTTCTACGTTGGCTTGACATACAAATGATGCATAAATAAAAGAATATGTTGAACCCGAATCAACCAACAGAAAAGCATAATGGTCGAGGATAAGGATGGTACCTGTCACCACTACGTTATGGTTCTCTGCCTCTTGTCGGGTAGTGGCACATATCTTGCCCTGATGTTCTGGTAGTCTTACCCCAGATGCCTGATTTGAACTGGATGGTTGGTCGGCATAATTAGTTTTCTTTCGATTACAATTTGACGCAATATGCCCTTCCCGACCACACTTGAAACAAACACGGGTCCCTGCGAAGCAACGACCCCAGTGGTACTTCCTACACATCTGACATAATGGCCTATCCTGGTTAGGCCCTACCTGATTCTATGCTTTCTGTCGACAGTCCTGGGGCAGACCTCGTCTAGGGTAACGGTGACCCCGCTGTGTGTTCGAGCTCATCTGATCGTACCTTCGCTTATGACCCGAGGAAGGTTCTGAAGAGACAACTGACGATCGTCGATCGATCAGCTCTGCCACCCTGATTGATGTGGAATAGTCTTGGGGTTCATAGGCTGCCACACTACCCTGAATCTCTTCCATTAAGCCTGTAATGAAACGTTCTACCTTATCAGTCTCTACAGCTACCAGGGCAGGAGCAAACCGAGACAGTGTGGCGAACTCTGTCTCGTACGCCTCTACGGTTCGGTTTCCTTGCGTAAGAGCCACAAATTCCGCTTGCTTCTTGAATCGGGAGGCTGTAGGGTAATACTTCCTAAAGAACTCCCCCCTGAACTGAGTCCATGTGACAGGTCCGTTGCTGACATTTATAGTTCTTTCGATCGATTGTCACCAAATCAGGGCGTTATCTCGTAACAAGAACACAACGAAGTACACTTTCTGGTCCTCCGAGCAATTCATGTGGCGAAAGACAATCTCGATGGAGGACAACCACAACTCTGCCACCGTGGGGTCCCTGGAGGCTCCATCGAACAGACAGGGATCCCACTTCCTAAAATCTCTTAAGCACCTAGCCTCCAGCGATAAGGTGGCTTCGTTGTTCTGAGGCACTTCGGCATGTCGTCCTGCAAGCACGCCCGCAACTGCAGCCTAAACTGCGGTCTGAACTATTGCCTGGATATCCACTGTGACAGGTCCTGTCGCATGCCCCGATTGTTACACTTTTGGGTTTTCTGATAGATCTCCTCCTTGCTCCACAGGTGGCACAACTTGTTCAGGGGCTATACGACCCCTACCACGACCTCTTCCTCGACCTCTTCCACGACCTCGTGCTCGGGGAGGCATAATCTATCACACAAAAATCTTTTATCATCTTACTAAACAAGCTCGATTCCTTTAAACAATTCACAGGTACAAAACCATATGCATATTTTCCCACAACGTGAACTTTTTTCGAATATATATAACATTCACAGGCTATAAAGTAATCGAACGTGTACCTGGCGTGACCGGATGCTTGCTGATAAGCCATGGACATACCTATGGTTTACGATGTAAACTAGTCTACAGAACCTATAACCTAGAGCTCTGATACCAACTGTAACGACCCTACTGTTCATGACTAGATCCTAGAGCCGTTATGATATACATATCATTCTACTTCCAAGAACAGCGGGGAAATATCATTAAAGAAAACATACTTAACAATTTTTGCGAAACTTTTCAGCCTGGGATCCCAGATCAAAAAAGAACAAAAGAATCTTTAGCCATACAAGCAAAACGTAAAGCGAAATAAACCATAAAACATTGCAATGCAAGTTCAAAAGAAGGATTTTGAAAACATAAAATGCGGAAGACTATCCTAAGGAAATCCATGGCTCAGCGGCACTCCGTCACGCGTTCTGTACACCTTTACCTCTACCTGCAGTTATATGTAAGGGAAAAGAATGAGTATTTAAGAAAATACTCAGTAAGTAACAATATTACTAGACACTTGCAGCAACCAAGGTTTTAACATTTTATTCGAGTTAAGGGCCTAAGGGTTAGGTCATCTCATTCTCATTCATTTCATTTCATTTATCCGTATTGGGGGCCTCGTGATCAATAAACTCACCTATATATAAGTTTGCCAACTCACTGGTAGTGCACAGGTGGGTGTTTTGGGAGGTCTCTACTCCTACGGTTGGTAGAAGGCACCCAGTCAGTGGAGCTGAGTCTCATCCCCAATGCACTAATGGGCGCGTAACGCTCTAAACTACCATTTCACTGGTGGGGCATTCATGGGTTGAAGTCAGAAATTAACTTCCACAGTTAGTAAATGGCACCTAGTCTGCGAAGCCAAGTTTCGCCCATTAAGCCCTTCATTTCAGTCTAATACATCTCAGTCCTAGGTGTTTAATTGACACGAGCCCCCTACCAAGGCAACTAGCCTATTCTTTTCCCTTTCTTAATCCTTTACCCTTTAGGTCCCCTTTAACACGTAC
The DNA here is from genome assembly GCA_036850905.1 of Luffa acutangula. Classification (NCBI taxonomy): domain Eukaryota; kingdom Viridiplantae; phylum Streptophyta; class Magnoliopsida; order Cucurbitales; family Cucurbitaceae; genus Luffa; species Luffa acutangula. The sequence continues at coordinate 41,174,263 of CM072099.1, forward strand.
TAATTTTAACTGCAACCTATTTAATACATTCGATTCCTTTTCATAGATTATTGAAAGGCTAACTTGTATGTACCATCCCAACTCAGTCACATTTCAAGAACAAGAAATGGAGGCGATAATTAACACTCCTAAACAGAGAAACCACAAGCTTCTCGTTATCCACAAACAATGCCAATCAACTTATAATATAAAATAGTCAAGCACTTTCACCTGCCACGTAGCACGAGTACACAACAGCCAAATTATTGAAGACAAACACATTTATATCATCTCAACTCAATCCAAATATTTAATACCAAATCATGCTAGGAATAAACACTCATTTCAATGCATAAACATTTCTTTCTAATGAAGTAACATACTTACCTTGAGATACTACGCTTGATTGAAATCACCCAAACAACTTGATACAAGACCAACCACGTTATGCAAAAACGTAATCTATTAACACGTATAAAAAGGGTCTCACATCAGATGCATTCAGTTCCAAATTTTTTTTCTTAAGAACACAAGACTTAAGGAGGTCGAAAACTCACCCAAACGAACCTAACGCTTGCTGTCCAGCTTCCAAGTTTCGATCCGCCTTTGATGATTCGACCACCACCTACTACGGACACCTTAGATTAAGATCCAACGTTAATGGGAATTTCATTAAGGCATAAAAAACCAATAAACTTTGGCTCACAACTCCCTTACCCACTAATTGAAATCGTCGAACATTCAAGAGCAGTGCGGCTGTTTATCTGAAGGTAGTGGCGGCGGTGACCAGATCTGAGCGACAAATAAGACAACCCGATCTGGATTCGGCGGCGACGTGCGGGAGACCGGCTTGAAGTGGCGCCAACAGAGCTTCAGATCTGCGACGACGCGGCGGCTTGCGTGAGGTCAGAAGCGATTCGCGGCGACAGGTGGCGTGGGTCGGCGGGTAGTGTGCGGCGAAGGGATAGAGAACCAAGAGGGAGCGAGAGAGATGAGGGGGATGTGAGGGAGAGAGAGTGCGTGAGAGGGAGAGAGAGAGAGAGAAAGAAAGACGAAAACGAGAGAGAGGGAGAGTTCTTACTGGCGACGGTGAACGACGGTGGCGGCGGGTGGCGTGCTTCGACGGGCAGTGTGCGACGGAGAGAGAGATAGCAGTGAGAGGGAGTGAGAACCCTGAGAGGGAGAGAGAAAGTTGCAAGAGGGAGAGAGAAATTCATATTTATTTTTTTTAAACGGTTAGTTGACCGAATTTGGGGCGAAACGTGGAAGTCCCCCCCTCTTCCCTCCTTTTTGACAGGCTGAAAAGCCAATTCTTTTTTTCTTTTTTTTTTTTTGAAAAAAAAATAGGTTGTTACAATCAACCATTGGGACACCACCAATTGATCTTCCCCTCTATGACTCTAAGATTAGGAACGTAGTTGTGGGACTACCTAATCTTGAATGGGAAAAACCCTAGAGAGAAAATTCTCCCTAAAGTTCTTGAGTTGAGAGAATATGAGAGGGAGACTAGAGAGAATGCAAGAGTGCATTCTTGTGGCCTTATGTTGTTGTACCTAAACCCTAGGTTTAGTGTTCTATTTATAGGAGAACGGTCATGAATAAAATATTCCATTTAAAATCAATTATTTTCATAACTCATTTAATCTTTTCCATAATTAATCAATTTCATGACCAATTAATTCAATGACCAATCAATTCCATAATTGATTAATCTTTTCCATAAATGATTGATCACTTCCATAAGTGATTAAGTCATTTCCATAAATGATTAATTACTTCCATAATTGATTAATTTCCAATTAATTAATTCTTTAATTAATTAATAACCAATTAAATATCATATATTTAATTTCAGACCTTCTATTAGTTAATTAATTAAATACCCAATTAAATATCATATATTTAATTTGAGACCTTCAATTAATTAATTTTATATTATGAATCAAATTCATATTAAAATTTGAACTCCTTCAAATTCTCTTATATCCTATAAATTTAATATGAATCAAATTCATATTAATATTTGAACTTCTTCAAATATTTATTTCTCTTATAGACTATAGTTTAATTAAATCTCATTTAATTTAAATTAAATTGAATAATTAATTAATTCATCTTCTAACTAAATACCATATATTTAATTAGACATATATTTGAACTCTTTCAAATATATCAATCTCTCAATATTATAAAGTAATCTCAATTTAGACTTTATATTTTAATGCATCACTATACATTATATTAATTTGTACCTCGTACAATTAACTTAATTCCCAATATTAATTTGAACTATTCAAATTCTCTCAAGATATATTTGTTCCTAATTACTCTTTACGAGCTAGCAGAGGGACCTAATGGACTTACTGATGACATGCAAAAATGTCATTATTTTCCTATTAATTTTAGCTAGTTTTGATAAATTGCGAGCTTTAATGTATTTTTATGTTGATTTTACAGAAAACCGAGTTCGGGCAACAAAACTGAGATTTTAAGAGAATTTGGGTAAATTGGGAGACATTTTGGGCAATTTAAAGAATAATCATCGAAGATCCAAGCCCTAAAGTCCAAGAAGAGAAGATAATTAAAGTGGGCGGCCCAAAAAGCCCAAAAGTTTGAAGAAAGGAGGCAAAAAAAATTTGCAAATCAGGCTTCTAGAAGGCCTAGCGTCGAGACGCTAGGACCGTAGCGTCTCAACGCTAGGTGGTCAGAATAGCGCGTGCAAAAATCGCGACAGCGTCGCGACGCTGCGACGACTTCTGCCCCAAGACAACATGACGTCACAGCGTCGAGACGCTGTGACGTAGCGTCTCGACGCTGTCGACTTGTTCAGCAAGAAAATTCCAGCCCCTTGCACTATAAAAAGACCCCTTCCCTTTGGTTCAAATCATCCCAAATTTGGGGGAGCTCTCCCCTAGCTCAATAGAGAGAAAAATTGAGAAGAATTGTGGAGAAAAAGTGGGAATTGAGCGAGATTCTAAGGCTCAAGATTCGAGATGATCGTAGCGGGAGCTTGGGATCGACTTATTGGTTATTTCTTCCTTACTTCTTTATAATTCCTTGTTGTAATTTGAGTTAGGCCTATGGATCAAGATCATTTTGGCAAAATTATTTCCATTTGTGAGTAGATCTTGAGACCTAGGGTCGTTATTCTAGTTAATTGGGTATTGTAGCGCAATTACTTGGATTATGTAATGAAATTCTCCATATTTCATCTATGCAATTCTTGCTTAATGCTTTTAATCTCTTGATCACGGATTAATTGTTATGATGGTCTAAATTGATACTCGACAGAGAGAAATTAGATTAGATCCTAATTGCATGGCTAACGATTGCTTGGAACACGAGAGTGAAAGAGAATTGTTAGAAATTGATTATGAAGTTGCTTAATGCCATACTATGATTAACTAAGGAGATGGACACATAAATTAGTTATGTTAGTATGAGACGTGGAGAAGCTTTAAAGAGAAATCCGCTTAAAATTACTTCTAGATTTATGGAATTGAAGATTATTAGTTACATACATCCATGTAATTGAGCTACAAATCCAAGAAAGCTAGATAACACCCTAGGTCAAGTTCCCTTATTTGGTTATTTTCATTTCATTATTACATGTTTATTTTTATTAATTCCTTTAATTTTCGCACTATCATTCGAGTTGATATTCTAAATAAAATTAAAACATGATGATTCTTGGTACTTAATGGAATTAATTCAATTTCCCTGAGGATTCGATACTCGGTATTACTACCGTTTTATACTACTTGTGACGACCCGTGCGCTTGCGGAAAATCGCCCAACAAGTTTTTGGCGCCGTTGCCGGGGAGATTGTAATTTTTTTCCGTTAATATTGAGAATTAAGTGTTTAATTTTAATTTAGAAATTTATTTTTCTGCATTTTTTTTTTTAGTTTTGTGGAGCTATAAGGTGGATAATCTGTTCTTTTGAGATTTAATCATGGCAGAAGACAAAGCAATCCGAGATTATTTCTTGCCTGAATTTCCATTAAACTATTTTGGAATAGCTTATGAGCCAGTTACTGTCGATAATTTTGAGCTCAAAGCTAGTCTCATTCAAATGGTAAGAGAGAATGCTTTCAAAGGCCATCCATCAGAAGATTCACACCTTCACCTAAGATCATTTTTGAATATCTGTGGAATGGTAAAAATGGGAGGAGTTAGCCCTGACTCAATTCGGTTGCAGTTATTCCCATTCTCTTTACAAGACAAGGCTAGAGATTGGTTAGACTCGTTAACCTCAAATAGCATCCTTGGTTGGAATGATTTAGTCAAAGCTTTCCTTGCAAAATTTTTCCCATTAGAAAAGATCACCAAGCTTAGAGCTGAAATTGGAAAGTTTCAACAATTAGAGGAAGAGCAATTATATGAAGCTTGGGAGAGATATAAGGATTTGTTAAGGAAATGCCCACAACATGGATATCCTGATTGGCTTCAAATTCAACTTTTCTACAATGGGTTAAATAGGAATTTAAAGACAATTCTTGACACTACGGTTGGAGGAAACTTTTTAGCCAAAACTGTCAAGGAGGCACGAACCATAGTAGAAGAGTTGGCTTTGACAAGTTACCAATGGCAACCAGAGTCCAAAATTAAGGAGAAACTATGTGAAAATGAAGAAGTGAGTGCTTTAAGGTTGCAAGTCGAAGCTCTGACCAAGGCCCTAAACAAGCTCACAAGATCAGAAATTCCAAGTTCGCCTAAAGCCTAATTAAAAGAGGAGTTTAAACCTAAAGAAAAGAAAAACCCTTTGGAAGAAATGCTAAGAAACTTCATGAATGAGACTAGAAATCTGATTGAAAATGTTCAAGCCAAAGTAGATATTGTCATTAATAAGATGGAAGCAAAAATGGATCAAATGACAATATTTATGAAGGAAATCCAGCAAGGAAATTTATCCAATATCGTCACCATGGACCCACACGAACAATGCCCCGCCATATCTCTTAGAAGTGGGAAACAGTTAAGAGAAATTGAAAGAAAAGAAGAAACAAACCCCATCACTAGAAGGATAGTGGATGAGGAAGATGAACACAAACCAGAGGAAGAGACAGCACCATCAGTGCCAGATAAGTCTTCTGATTCTATTCCTTTAGTTCTTAACCAGATTCCTTATCCTCAGAGATTTCAAAAGAAAAAGTTGGATGCTGAATTTTCAAAGTTTCTTGATATTTTTAAACAGCTTCATATTAACATTCCTTTTGCTGATGCTTTGGAACAGATGCCACACTATGCCAAGTTTATGAAGGAAATATTGTCAAAGAAAAAGAAATTTGAGAACCATGAGACAGTGAATATGACAGCCGAGTGCAGTGCCATAATCCATAAACATCTACCACCAAAATTAAAGGATCCAGGGAGTTTTACTCTTCCCTGTACTGTTGGTAGTTTGTTCATAAAAAAAAGCTTTGTGTGATTTAGGGGCACGTATAAACCTAATGCCATTCAGTGTTTACAGGAAACTGGGCTTGGGGGAATTGAAGTCGACCACAATTGTCTTGCAATTGGCAGATCGTTCAATGACATACCCCAAAGGTGTGTTAGAGGATGTTCTGATCAATGTCGACAAATTCATATTCCCTGCGGACTTTGTAGTTTTAGACATGGAAGAAGACCCTGAAGTCCCGATCATTATTGGAGACCATTTTTGGCAACTGCTCGTGCTCTAATTGAGGTACAAAAAGGAACCTTGACTCTCAGAGTGGAAGACGACGAGGTAGTGTTTAACCTTTTTAATGCATTAAAACATCCAGAAGAGGTTAGCTCCTGCTTCTCGATTGATTCAGTTGAAGCTATTATCAATGCATGTGTAGAGTCAGAGTCTCCTGTTGATCATTACGAGATAAGCATGCCTGACGTGTTTGGAGATGAATTATTAGATGTTGATCAAGAAAATGCTTTAATTGATAGATCTTTAGGAAGGGAAGAAACGTTATCATTAGATATTTGTGCTCAAGTTGATGTCCCTTCCCCTGAATTAAAACAATTGCCTGCCCACTTGCGCTATGCATTCTTAGGAGACTCTTCTACTTTTCTGGTTATTATCTCTGCTGACTTAAGTAAGGTAGAAGAGGAAAAATTGTTGGGTGTTTTGAAAAAGAATAAATCTGCCTTAGGATGGTCTATTAGTGATATTAAGGGAATTAGTCCTTCAATTGTCATGCATAAAATCTTAATGGAAGATGCCTTTAATCCTACAGTAGAACACCAAAGGAGATTAAATCCAGCAATGAAGGAAGTGGTAAAATCCGAGGTGTTAAAATTATTAAATGCAGGAATTATATATGCTATATCTGACAGCCCTTGGATGAGTCCTGTTCAAGTAGTGCCTAAGAAAGGGGGGATGACTGTTGTTAAGAATGAGAAAGATGAATCCATTTCTACTAGGACAGTCACCGGTTGGCGTGTGTGTATTGATTATAGGAAGTTAAACAAGGCCACCAGAAAAGACCATTTTCCTCTCCCTTTTATTGATCAAATGCTTGATAGGCTAGCTGGGTATCCATATTATTGTTTTCTTGATGGTTATTCGGGCTATAATCAAATCGCGATTGCACCCGAAGACCAAGAGAAAACAACATTTACGTGTCCCTATGGTACATATGCTTTTCGGCGTATGCCATTTGGACTATGTAATGCTCCAGCTACCTTTCAACGTTGTATGATGGCCATATTTTCAGACTTTGTAGAAGAGATCATGGAAGTATTTATGGATGATTTCTCTGTTTTTGGTTCATCCTTTGATAACTGTTTGCATAATCTCTCTCGTGTTTTGCAAAGATGCCTAGAGACTAACCTTGTTTTAAATTGGGAAAAATGCCATTTTATGGTGAAAGAGGGGATAGTCCTAGGTCACAAAGTGTCTGAAAAGGGTTTGGAGGTTGATAAAGCCAAGATTTCTGCTATTGAGCAACTTCCTCCACCCATTAATGTTAAAGGAGTTCGTAGTTTCTTAGGCCACGCAGGGTTTTACAGACGTTTTATAAAAGATTTTTCAAAAGTTGCTAAACCCCTGTGCCATTTGCTTGAAAAGGATGTTCCATTTGTGTTTTCAAAAGAGTGTTTGCTAGCATTTAATCTTTTGAAGGAAAAATTGATTTCTGCACCCATCATTGTTGTTCCTGACTGGAGTCAACCATTTGAAATCATGTGCGATGCTAGTGATTATGCTTTGGGAGCTGTCTTAGGGCAACGTCGAGATAAGTTCTTTAGGGCAATCTATTATGCAAGCAGAACTTTAGATAGTGCTCAACAAAACTACACCACTACAGAGAAGGAGATGCTTGCTGTTGTGTTCACTTTCGATAAGTTTAGGCCCTATTTACTCGGTACAAAGGTTATAGTGCATACTGACCACGCTGCTATTCGTTATTTGAGTAGTAAAAAGGATTCCAAACCCAGACTCATAAGATGGATTCTGTTATTGCAAGAATTTGACTATGAGATCAAGGACAAAAAAGGTTGCGAGAATGTAATCGCAGATCATTTGTCTCGGATAAAGCATGAAAAGAACATTGCAACCTTTCCCATTAAAGAAGTTTTTCCTGATGAAAGGTTATATGCCGTTAAAACTTCTTTCCCTTGGTACGCCGATTTTGTAAACTTTCTTGCAGGAAAAGAAATACCTCCAGACTTAAATGCTCAGAAAAGAAAGAAGTTTTTTCATGATGTGAAGTCCTATCTGTGGAATGACCCATTTCTCTTTAAAGTATGTTCTGGCCAAATCATTCAAAGGTGCATTCCAGCAGAAGAAGTAGGTAAGATTATACATGATTGTCATGCCTCTCCTTATGGTGGTCATTTTGGACCAACTCGTACTGCAGCAAAGGTGCTTCAATCTGGTTTTTATTGGCCCACTTTATTTAAAGATTGTTATACCTTTCTAAGAACATGTGATAGATGTCAAAGGATAGGAAATATTTCTAGACGCCATGAAATGCCCTTAACCCCTATTCTCGAAGTTGAACTTTTTGATGTGTGGGGCATGGACTTTATGGGCCCTTTTCCCTCTTCCAATGGATACTCGTACATCCTAGTTGCTGTGGATTACGTTTCTAAATGGGTAGAGGCAGTAGCCACTAAGACTAATGATGCACGTGTTGTGTTACGTATTCTGCATAAAAATATTTTCACTAGATTTGGCACACCACGAGCTAAAATTAGTGATGAGGGGTCTCATTTCTGCAATAAATTGTTTGAATCAATACTTAGAAAATATGGTGTCAAGCATAAGACTTCTTTAGCTTATCATCCCCAGACTAACGGGCAAGCTGAGATTTCTAACAGGGAGATTAAGCAAATTCTGGAGAAGACAGTTCGTATCAATAGGAAAGACTAGGCATACAAGTTGGACGATGCTTTGTGGGCCTACCGGACAGCTTTCAAAACTCCAATCGGTACATCCCCGTATCGATTAGTGTATGGAAAGGTCTGTCACCTGCCTGTGGAGCTTGAGCACAAAGCATATTGGGCTATCAAGAAGCTAAACTTGGACGCAGAGAAGGCTGGGGAACAACGTCTTCTGCAGCTCAACGAATTAGAAGAATTCAGGAGCCAGGCATATGAAAACGCAAAGCTCTATAAGGAAAGAACCGCAAGATGGCATGATAATATAATCCAAAAGCGTTCTTTTGAGCCAGGGCAGCAAGTTCTTCTATTCAATTCTCGATTGCGATTGTTCCCAGGAAAATTGAAGTTAAGATGGTCCGGTCCATTCATAATAAAGGAAGTATCCTCATATGGACCAATTGAATTAATGGATAACAGCGGGTTAACTTTTAAAGTCAATGCTCAAAGAGTGAAGCACTATTGTGGATTCGAAGAGCGCAAGGTCGAAAAAAGGATTTTAACGGATCTAGGGTGACCAAGCCCCATCTAGCTCAGGACGTTAAACAAGCGCTTCTTGGGAGGCAACCCAAGCTGTTTAAGTTTTTAGGTTTCATGTTTGTTTTTCGTGTTGATCCTAATGCTCCCTTGAGATTGATCCTTATGCAAGAGGTTCGTTAAATCATGCCTAGCTTCTCATTCTTTCCTCGGGCGACAATTCAAGACGTTTGGATTCTCTCGCTTTTTCAGGGCAGTATCGATCTCTCTTTATCTGATTAAATGTTCATACATTGGGGACAATGTATATTTTAAGTTTGGGGGGGAGATTCACTCTGCTTAGGTTTTGTGTAAGCAAAGTAATGCTTATGATGAATTAAATGCATGTTGATGATAATGACGTCTGATGATTTGCTTTTAGCCATGATTCTCTCTTATTGTTGCAAATTTTAAAGCATGTCTAAATTCAAGAAAATTTAAAATTTTTCTTTGATCCCCTTGCAAAGTATGTTGATTCACTTGTTTTATTATGATTTTGAAAGCCTAGATGAAAGTTATATGCTTTGGAAGTTTGTTGTCACTCCGATAGGTGTAAAGTTTGTCTATATAGCTTTCCTGCGTAATAGTTAGTCATACTGAGCTTTGGGAAAAAGAAATGATTTGCTCAAAAAAAAAAATGAAAATAATAATAATAATAATAATAATAAATGCTCCACTTTCTTGATAGCGTTAGTAACCAGGGGCATTCATGACACCCATCGTTTGCCTTTGCATGAAAACGCTCGAAAGAAATGAGCATGCTTCGGCATCCTGAAAGATGAAACGCTCGTAGTTGGATGCTTTCATCACCAATGTTGGCAAGCCAGAACGAAGGCGCTGCATCTAAAAGGATTAAAAAAAAAAAATTATTATGGGCCCTTAGTAAGGTAATGCTTGCTAGATAAGTATGATGGCTAAAAGGGCGAGCTTTAGTGCCAGTGTAGGGGGAAGATGAATGGAGGAGTATATAAATGATTCCGGGCTAGTAAAGATTATGATTAGACAAATGATGATTCGTTTTTGCAAGGGAGGATAGGATTAAATTCTAAAATTCTTGATGGTTGACCATGCTTACTTATTTTGTTTCAATGGTTTGCATTTATGGCTATAAGCATTGAGGATAGAGTTGTTAGCATGCAAGTTATGGTTCATATGCATTACTTTATTTTGCTCGGGACTAGCAAAGCTTTTAAGTTTGGGGGTGTGATGACATGCAAAAATGTCATCATTTTCCTATTAATTTTAGCTAGTTTTGTGCATAAATTGCGAGCTTTAATGTATTTTTATGTTGATTTTACAGAAAACAGAGTTCGGGCAACAAAACTGAGATTTTAAGAGAATTTGGGTAAATTGGGAGACTTTTTGGGCAATTTAAAGAATAATCATCGAAGATCCAAGCCCTAAAGTCCAAGAAGAGAATATAATTAAAGTGGGAGGCCCAAAAAGGCCAAAAGTTTGAAGAAAGGAGGCAAAAAAAATCTGCAAATCAGGCTTCTAGAAGGCCTAGCATCAAGACGCTAGGACCGTAGCGTCTCAACGCTAGGTGGTCAGAATAGCGCGTGCAAAAATCGCGACAGCGTCGCGACGCTGCGGCGACTTCTGCCCCAAGACTTCTGCCCCAAGACGCTGTGACGTAGCGTCTCGACGCTGTCGACTTGTTCAGCAAGAAAATTCCAGCCCCTTGCACTATAAAATGAGAAGAATTCACATCATCCCAAATTTGGGGGAGCTCTCCCCTAGCTCAATAGAGAGAAAAAGTGAGAAGAATTGTGGAGAAAAAGTGGGAATTGAGCGAGATTCTAAGGCTCAAGATTCGAGATGATCATAGCGGGAGCTTGGGATCGACTTATCGGTTATTTCTTCCTTACTTCTTTATAATTCCTTGTTGTAATTTGAGTTAGGCCTATGGATCAAGATCATTTTGGCAAAATTATTTCCATTTGTGAGTAGATCTTGAGACCTAGGGTCGTTATTCTAGTTAATTGGGTATTGTAGCGCAATTACTTGGATTATGTAATGAAATTCTTCATATTTCATCTATGCAATTCTTGCTTAATGCTTTTAATCTCTTGATCACGGATTAATTGTTATGATGGTCTAAATTGATACTCGACAGAGAGAAATTAGATTAGATCCTAATTGCATGGCTAACGATTGCTTGGAACACGAGAGTGAAAGAGAATTGTTAGAAATTGATTATGAAGTTGCTTAATGCCATACTATGATTAACTAAGGAGATGGACACATAAATTAGTTATGTTAGTATGAGACGTGGAGAAGCTTGAAAGAGAAATCCGCTTAAAATTACTTCTAGATTTATGGAATTGAAGATTATTAGTTACATACATCCATGTAATTGAGCTACAAATCCAAGAAAGCTAGATAACACCCTAGGTCAAGTTCCCTTATTTGGTTATTTTCATTTCATTATTACATGTTTATTTTTATTAATTCCTTTAATTTTCGCACTATCATTCGAGTTGATATTCTAAATAAAATTAAAACATGATGATTCTTGGTACTTAATGGAATTAATTCAATTTCCCTAAGGATTCGATACTCGGTATTACTACCGTTTTATACTACTTGTGACGACCCGTGCGCTTGCGGAAAATTGCCCAACACTTACAGATCAGAAGCTCCAATGATATGAGGTTAATAGATTAAACTCATTAATCAGGTTAACCAATATTCATTAACTGTGGGTCATTCCACTAAAGACCCACAACTAAACTCTTCTCACTGTAGAACATTTCTGTGTCCATGGATGTAGATCTATGCCAGTAAGTCAATCCTTCACGAGTGTCCGTAATCACAGCTGAGTCAAATTACCATTTTACCCCTGTGTTACATCTGTCTCCTTAAGTATCAGAGCTCCTCTAATGAACATCCTTTTTATGGTCAAGCCACTAAGCAGAAAGTCCCTCTCGGGCCAATGAGAGGGCAGGATCCCTTTGTTCAAGTCTCGGAGTCACCACTTAAAGGAACATTCATCTACTTCACCTAGAAACGGGAATGAGTGAATTCCTTCTTGTGTTGTCATGTCCTCAGCCTCCCACTGGGTCTTGTCCCCAAAAAGGAAGGCATATTGAGTCGTTGTATTGGCCACTCTCACCCATGCTAATCAAAGGACAATCCCTCATGAGAAGTTCATGACACACTCAGGATTAAGACTGAGTTACCTATGTCATCCTATTGAAACAGTAACCTAATAAGTTAACGGTGTTATAACTAATGGTTGACTATTTCGTGGTCCGGTCTTATGCAAACTCATTGCATAGGATACCCTAACTTGCATGTCTACTACATGGTCGTTTTGGATCAATACGTTTGTATGAAATACAAAGCGGGTCGTATCTCATAGTGTTACCACGATAAGGTACCCAACCTTATCCTTGTAATATAGACCTTTTAGGTTGTTACTTGAACATCGATCCTCGTATGTCCCCACATACTAGTTCAAGTTACATACAAAAAACCTTGGATCTTAGTTTATTGGATTTGGGTCAAATTGTGCAATATTTAACAATAACACTTTATTGTAGAAACTCAATAACACTTTATTGAAACAAGTATACAATTTGTTTACATTTACTATATATCTACGAGTTTTAGGGCATAAAACCCAACAAATCTCACCTTTGTGATCACTGTAGCTAAAAACACTAGGATTTAGTACACTTGTTTTTACTCATCGATTAACAAATAATGATTTAAAAACAAGTTGCCTAATTGGTATTCTAAATCAATTAAGTCGGTCCCATCGTACATCGACTCAATTACTAATTAATTAACCCCTACTAATTCGTCAAGATTAACTAATTAAATAATGACATTACGACAAATATACCGCTAGAACTCTAACCCGACGAGCCCATCGAACCAACATCCAATCTATTATTAATTAACGCGGTGGTGATTAACAAATTAACTAATTGTTGCTATAGGTTATAGTGCTCTAATTAACTAGGAAAAGCCTAAATTAATCAAGAACACCAATTTAGACCCTAAAACTATCGTGCAGACGACAAAGTCAGAGAACTGCTCTTGGGACACATGCCCATGACTCGGTGTATGTGCTAATTAAATACAAATAAAATTACATTCGCGATGTGGATTTTAATTTCTTAACTAATTACTAACATACAAGTTGCGAGTTAGGGTATCAATCTAACCTACTGTGCATGCTAGTATTGGAAATGTGAATCTAGAATTAGGAACAATAAAGAAATCATGAAATACATAACAAAAAACTCAATGAATCATACATTTAACACAATAAAGTCAAAGAATCTCATAAAAACATAATGTACTTAGAATACCTAGGTTCCAACTAAAGCAAATGACGATTAGACGACAAGAGACAGGACTAATCTCATATATCATTTCTACATGGTATTAGTATGCGCTTTTTGAATAATCAGATAGCTAATCTATTTTCCAAATATAATATCAAGCGTAGGGTAGCCACTACTTACTATCCCCAAACCAACGGGCAAGTAGAGGTCTCTAATGGAGGAGATTAAGTCTATCAAGCAAGAAAATGAAATCAATTGCCTTTTATTTATTTATTCTTAACTATATACACATTATCTAATTACATTAAGCTCTCCACTGCCACATCCAAGACTTCCTCTCCCATTCAACATCGAGAGTCATCTCATCGGCTTATAGGTGCAAATCAGGAACTAATTCCCTAAAAAGAGGAACAATTGTGGTTAGTGGCTCCTGAATCGACTATCCATTATGCCTCATTGATACCCACTAAACATGTTTCAAGGACTAGTAAATCATATTTACCTTATTTGGCTTTCTTTGTCAGGACCAAGAATTTTGGATAGCTTTTCTTCTGGTACTCATCTACGTTGCAGTGGACACATTTCCCTTTGTTTGTAGCTTTGGTCTTCTTCCCCTTTTGGGGAGCAGCAGTGGCGTCAACTTTATTGCCCTCCCCGCCTTTCTACTTCTTAAAACTTTTTGTGCCATAAGAAGATGGAACAGATTTAGTCTCAGAGGTCGAACCTATGTGGAAATTCTTATAGGTGGCAACATTTTCCACCCCTTCTTGTATCTTATTCTTCGTAAGGTACTAGTAACTTCGTACCTCATTTTGAAGGGTGGTAAGGTTGTAATCAAACTTATTTAAAATAACATTGCTACGAAACTGAAGGAAACTCTTCGAAAGAGATTCCAAAATAAACTAACTTGGCTTCTTTTTTCCATGACAAATTTGTTAATTTCGGCCACATTAAAGTGGACAATGATGTTGAGAATGTGTCCACAAACAAATGTTCCCTCTTTCAACCTTCATTCTATGGGTTGACTTTTTGGTGGTGAGTTTATTTTCCAATTTATTTGTAACTAACGTTTGTAGAGTAGTGTAACTTTTCATCTAATTTAGTAGCATCAAATTTGACCAAGTAGCTATCAGGCACATTATCCCATGTAGCTTAACTTCACGAGAGGTTGAAGCATTAAACCTTTTCTCGCATAACTTCAAGGCTTTCCTAATTTATTTAATTATGCCTATTAATTAATCTTCCCATTAGGCTCTAGACTCGATGAATTCGTTGGATTAAAAACATTAGGGGTCATTACCCTCGATGACTTTACTTGTTGAGTAGTTTGATAATTGGTGATTAAATCTATTGCAATTGGCCAAATTGAAATTTGGAACTCCCAATTACGTGATCTCGAGGTATGATTAGAGCATTCACCCCTTGTAATTTCTCATTCATTAATTTTTAAACATTTTAATTTTCTCGAAGCTAATCTCCTTGATGCCTGACCCCCCACAGGTTACTAATAGAAAAAATCTTTAATTAATAGAATGAATTTTGGTTGCTCCTTTTCTTTTTATCTTTCCCCTACAATTATAAAGTAGGATCATACTGGTAACTATAAATTTAATTTGATGGAGTTTTCGACAAAATTGACTGTTAAATTTGGATTATTGCCAGGGAGCACTGATGATTAGTTTTCTTAATTTTTATTCTCCACCTCTAGTCTCTTTTATTTTCGTTCGTTTTTTTGCAGAGACTTGAGTAGTTGTTTCTTAACTTTTGAGGAAAGAATAAGTGAGCTTCGAAGATCACATCTAGCATAGTCTAGGTGGAGTTTCTTTCCTTATTAAGATGGTCGAGCATAGGATGAAAAAGTTCTTAGCTCCACATTTTAGCCAGTAGCATGTGTGCATAATGTATCTTGAGATTGAAGGTAACTTTCGGTTTCACGGTAGTTTTGTTAACTTATTTCATTGCTTTATTGGCAATGCAGGAGTCACATAAGCACATATAAGTTTTTGGGCATTGCAAATTTTGTGGGGTTTCCATTTTTCCTAAGAGGAAAGGCAAGGGAGTGTCTCTCTCTTGCACTGTGGAATGGAGTCAAACATGCGTAAAGTTTTAATTGCAAAACTAAAGCATTTTGCACACTAAATACAACAAAGATAAGCAATTTAGGAGGAAATAAATATATAACAAATTTTTTATATGAATGGTCTTGTGAATCGTGATAATTATCTTCACGTTTATGTTTAGTACATTTATGATAACAATTTATGATAAGAAATTTGTTGATATGCCATTTTAAAAAATTGTCGCAATTAAATGAGAGAAAGGAACTATGAAAAGACATTTTCTTCATCCTACTGTATAGGAAAAAACTCCGTCAACACAAAACAAACAAATATCACTCCGTCCAAAGATAGAGGAGTGATAAGCTAATTTTAGCACTCGATGGTCTAAATTTAACAAATGATAGTCTATAAAGTGGCGTTCCCATCTCGTCATACAAATCATCCGCTAATGATCTAAGAAAGAAGAAAATAAGAAAGAAAAATCTAGGACAAGACAAAAGGAGAATAACCACGAAAATGGCGAAGAAAATGATGGCCACATTGCTATTGTGTATTATGGTGATTGCCACACTACAATTATCTGCGGCCAACAATGTGGCTGACAAGGAGGCTATGCTACTAGATGAAAGACCATCTTTTTGACTTATGTATGGATCTTTACTCAATCACGTGCTACTAGATGAAATGTGGAGCTAACAACCTTTTTATCGCACGCGCTCCACCATCTTAATAAGAAAAGAAACTCCACATAGACTATGCTAGATGTGATCTTCTAAGCTCAATTCTTCTTACCTCAAAAGTTAAGAAAGAGCTAGTAAAGTCCCTGCAAGAAACCAATGAAAATAGAAGAGGCAAGAGCCGGAGAATAAAACATTAAGAAAACTAATCAATCGTGCTCCCTTGCAACGATCCAAATTTAACAGTCAAATTTTTCGAAAATTCCATCAAATTAAATTTATAGTCATCGACCTGCTACTTTAATCACCAGTCATCAAACTACTTAACAAGTAAAGTCAACGAGTGTAATGAACCATAATATTTTTAATCGGACCAATTCATCGAGTGTAGAGTCTAATGGGGAGATTATTTAATAGGCATAATTAAATAATCAACTGACAACATAAAGATCTAAGATCACTACATAGAATAAAATGTTCAAATCCTGTTTATTATCCTTGGTCAATGACTAGCAAGATTTAGGTTGTGGGTAATTTGATACCACCAAATTGGTGCTAATTATTTATGTAGATTTTAATTATCCTATTGCTATTATTTTTTATAATTGACTAATTTTCAGTCTTATTGATGTATAGATAAATTTGGTGTTCTCGAGATAAAGAAGTGCATTTTGGTAATTAAAAGTCAACCAAAAAGTCAACCAATAGCGTTGAGACTCCAAAAATGCCGCAAACACGTCATTTTCCCACCTCACGGCGTCCCGACGCCAAGAAAGCAATGTGAGGGCCAAAACAGCGTTAGCATCGAGACGCTGGTCAGGGTGTCTCGACACTGCCAAAATTTATAAAAAGACGTTTTTCGAGTTTAGGTCATTCTACGTTCGAACTTCCATCGTTCTCCCCCTCTTTCCCTCTGATTCTCTTTGTAGTTTTCATATTTCTTGTGCTTTAGAGTAGATTTTCTTAGTTTTCATGGTGGATCGAGCCTGGGAGCGAGGTTCGTCATTCCAAATGACAGACTAAGCTCAACATTCGTGTAATTGGGAACTCAATTGTAAGTTTGGATTGGATTCTCTATGAGAATTAGAGCATTTTAATTATTATTTATTGTTTTATGTGTGTTTCAATTCTATTTTTATTCATGATTAGAATTGATAGTAGGGATTGACAACCACGTATTACGTCGTTTATATCATATTCACTAATGGTAGTAAATAGGTGAAGCATGTGGCTTTATTTAAGACGTTTTATCCCTAATCCTGTAGCAATTTGCATGTAAGCCTAGAATTGAACAATTGGTTAATCCTATAATTTAGGCTTTTCCTAGTTATAAAATTGGTCATCTCATTATTCTAATCGCAATGCAATTGTAGCTAGTTCATATGGTCGGGTTGATTAGTAAACAATTAGATTAGCTTCGATGTATTGGTCGATTTAACTAGTAATCCTGTATCCTATTCCTAATCGTTAGGCTTAAAACGTAAATTCCATCATTAGACAATCTATGATTAAGATCCATCCAAAATGTACTGATTGCATGAATCTGAGGTTCGATCAACCACTCCCTTTTATTTTTCCGCCATTTGATTTATGCAATTTATTTTACGTCATTTAAATTCTCGCTATTTAATTTCTCCTTGCACTTTGACCCCTCGCATCTCAAATGCCCCCTTCAGTTCGGAAATAACAATAAATCTAAGTTAAGCAAATTATAAACAAGCTCCCCGTGTTCGACATCGACTACTACTACTGCAAAGTAGTTTATAAAGGATTAAAATTTTGTAATTCTGTAAAGCGGAAGCGTGATTGAGACCGATTCGTAATTAATTTTGTTTAATATAAAATACCAATACATTGGCAATAAACTTAGAACTATTCTTAGATTTATATGTAGGCTAAGCATGCAAAAATATTAGATCTAAATCTAATTTATATAGTAACAAATTACTTACTCTCGTTGACGACACAGATTAAATTCATCAACTGCTTGTAAATTAATCACGAAGTAGTGCAAACACCACCACTATGGCTACACCAGTATGACTCTGAGACTTCTAGAGGCAGGAGACTGGTGGGAGTCTAGAGGAAGCCTTCAGGGGAATTCTCTTAGAGTAGGAGAATGAATGGGATACCTTTCACCCCACCCCAGGGGTCCTATTTATAGATAAAGACCAAAACCTTTTTCCTAATACGAAAAAGGAAGACATTTTCCTAATAGGAAAAGGTCTCTAATTTTAATAATTAATTAAATAATTCCACAATTAATTAATTTCCCTGATTAAATATAATATATTTTAATCTTAGGAATTTTATTGAAATTAAAATTATTATGAATCCAAATCATATTAAATCTATTTGAACTCTTTCAAATATTTTCTTTACTAATAGGAAAATGTCTCTAATTTTAATAAATAATTAATTACTTCCATAATTAATTAATTTACCCAATTAAATATCATATATTTAATCTTAGGGATTTTATTAAAATTAAAATTAATATGAATCCAATTCATATTAAATTTATTTGAACTCTTTTAAATATTTTCTCTCAAGAATTAATTTTTGAAATTAATTCAAAAATTATATTATAAAGTTTCATAAACATTATATTATAATGCATCAATATACATTATACGATTCCCCAAATAAATTGAACACTTTCAATTTACAATTTATACTTAATTGCCTCAAGTCTCCTTTACGAGCTACTAGTGGGACCTAATGGACCTACAGATCAGAAGCTCCAACGATACGAGACTAATTGGCCAAACTCATTAACCAAGTTTAGTCAACATTCGTTAACTGTGGGTCACTCCACTAAAGACTCACAGCTGCAATCTTCTCAGTGTAGAATATTTCAGTGTCCATGGATATCGACCAAGCAGTATGTCAATCATTCACGTGTGTTCGTAACACCAACTGGGTCAAATTACCGTTTTACTCTGGGTTACCTATGGTTCCTTAAGTACCACTGATTCCTCTAACGAACAAGTTGTTTAGGGTCCAACCACTAAACAGGAGTTCCTTTTGGGCCAGGAGAGGAAGATGCGCCTTCGTTCAAGCCCCATAATCAGCCCTTAAGGGAACACACATCTACTTACCCTAATAGGGGAAAGAGTGTATTCCATCTTGTACTGTTATGTTCCCAGCCCCCATTCGGTCTTGCACCTGAAATGGTAGGATTATTGAGTCGACGAACTGGCCACTCTCACCCATACAAATCTAAGGACAGTCCCTCCTGAAAGGGGTTCATATAGAGTCAGGATTGAGATTCGGTTGCCTATGTCATCCTATTGAAATAGAAACCTAAACTAGTTAACGACGTTACATCTAGTGGTTACTATTTCGCGGTCCAGTCTTATGCAAACTCATTGCATAGGATACTCCCACCCGCATGTTTCCTACATGGATGCTTTGGATCATTGCATCTGTATCGAATACAAGGTGGATCGTATCACATAGTGTCACCAAGATAAGGTACCCAACCTTATCCCTATACTATAGACCTTTTAGGTTGTTACTTAGACACTGATCCCCGTATGTCCCCACATACTAGTCCAAGTTTCATTTAAACAACATTGAATCTTAGTTTATTGGATTTAGGGTTTATTAATGCAAACTCGATTATTCAATAACAAAATCACTGAATTACTCAAATAACGCTTTATCGAGATCGATTAATTTGTTTTATTTACTATCTACGAGTTTTAGGGCATAAAACCCAAGAAGTTAGTGTACGGTGATTATAAATTTTATTTGACAACCTGCAGCCTCGATAACTCCAGCCTGTCAGTTATTTTTCAACCATGAATCCCTACTCGTGTGCTCGATATTTAAATCATATTTAGATATATAAAACCTCTCATTGCATGATTTATCCAAGACCCAACGTGTCAGTAATATCAAATACGACCAACCATTTCCCTAAATCGAATTTGAACCTATGCTAATTCATTCCATCATATTCTTCCAAAGGTTATTTTCAAGCTATGAAGGGGACCTAATGGACCTACAGATCATGGGCTCCAACGGTTCAAGGTTTAATCGGCTAAACCCTTTTAACCAAGTTAACTAACATCTGTTCACTATCGGGTCACTCAACTATAGCCTAGTAGTTGATCTCCCTTCAATGTAGATATATTTTCGTCCACTCGATATAACCATGATTAGTAAGTCCGTTTTACCCCTATAACACTTATTGATTCCTTAAGTCCACTGTTCCTCTAATGAACAATTTGTTTATGGTCCAACTACTAAACAGAGTCCAACTCGAGCCAATGAGAGGGCGGGACTCCTTGTTCAAGCCTCACACTACAACAAATTTGGCTTTTATTGTCGGTCGCTGACCGACATTAAAAACAACGACATTAAAAGTTTTAATGTCGGTGGCTTTTAATGTCGGTCGCTTCTAATGTAGGTCATTGACCGACATTAAAAGCTCTGTTCGACATTCAAAGTACCCTTTTAATGTCGGTCATTGCACGACATTAAAATGGCCCTTTTAATGTCATTCAACAAGCTTTGACCAACATTAAAAGTTTGGTCAATGTCTGACGTTAAAACTGAACTTTTTATGTCGATCAACCACTCTTTGTCTGACATTAAAAGTCTTTTTTAATGCTGGTCATTGCCCGACATTAAAAGCTGTGACATTAAAAGTGTCCGACATTAAATGTGTGATATGAAATTTAAAAACAAAATTGTTGGTTGCACACGTAGCTAACCAACAATACTATTTCTTCATTTTGTAAAAACCCATAAACAAAATAGAATTTAAACATATACACAAAATAAAATCTCAAAAGTATATTTAAACAACTAAAACTCAACGAACATTAATTTAATTAATAAAATATAACAATATATATAATACATGAAACTTTCCATCCACCCATAAATTACATCCATGAACCAAATTTACAAGGAAAAAGTAAAATTACTAAACAAAGTAATTACACAACTCCTTAAATGCCCTTTCCCAAGTTCATCTTCGAGCTTCTTTTCAAGAATATATATTTCATCATCTGCTACAGTTCTCACTTAACAAGATGAATTCCAAACTTTATACAAATAAAAAGCGTATAAGTGAAATACAACCGAAAAACATCTCCAATAAAATCCTTAAACTAAAATTAAAGCTCAAAAATGGGTAAAGTAGAGAAGAGGCGAATAAAAATGTTATAGAACAAAAAAGAATTTAACTAGAATAGAAACTTCATGCATAGACTGTTTACATCAGAAAAGCAGCAAGAGAAGATGAATAAAAATGTTGTAGAACAAAAAGGAGAGGTTGAATTTAATGAAAAAACTAGTTTAGTATATAATAACAATTCTTTTAAAAGCAACAATTAAGAGTAAACCTATAA
The DNA here is from genome assembly GCA_036850905.1 of Luffa acutangula. Classification (NCBI taxonomy): domain Eukaryota; kingdom Viridiplantae; phylum Streptophyta; class Magnoliopsida; order Cucurbitales; family Cucurbitaceae; genus Luffa; species Luffa acutangula. The sequence goes on from CM072099.1 coordinate 41,195,519, forward strand.
TAAACTATTATTCAACTGTAACAAGAATTTACCATTATTATTCAATTTTCTACGGTTAAGAAGTACCTTTACTAATTTTTATACTAATATGTTGTCAACTACTCTTTCAAGTAACAATTCTGACATTCACAAGAGGAACATCTTAAGTTAATGGCGTGGTGTCTAGTAAGGAAGATTCTAAAAATGATCAAGTTCAATAACTTGTACTTCTATGACATACTGCAATAAAAAATAAATCAACACCAAGGAAAAGTACCTTAACGTTATTAATTTTGTCATAAAAAAGGTACTTCATTGTTGTACCTTTTAGCAAAAGAAAAAATTAATTCGAATATTTTTTAGAGATATCCATTCTAGCGTTAAAATTGGTTTGCAACCAGGAAGCTCTTGCTGTGTAAATCTATAATCTGCAATGGAATAAACAAAAAGGTACGAGCATAAGCCAAATAACTATAACATTGCCAATAGAATTGACCTTACATAAAGGACAAATAACATAAATACCGAATTCCATGACATGAGAATGAACCATGCAAATGACTAGAAGGAACGCACCCTTAAGCACAAAAAAAAAACAAAAATTGATCCATAGGAGTGTTCTCACGAAACAATGCCGAAAATACAAGGAATAAGTACAAGCACATAGGTTAAGAGGTAAACTTCCAAAAGATTAAACCAAAGAACGCAATCATGAAAAGAGTTTAGATTAAACACCAAGATTTTTTTTTTCTTTTTTTAACGAAAGTAAAGAAAAGGAGAAGACCCACAGTGATTTATTTACGACACAACACATTTCCTTGCAATGAGGTTGCCAGAAGATCATTTTTTACGTCGCCATTACTGTCCCCATGAAGATAACTATTAAAAATATCTAAAGGATATAAAGCTTTTACAAGACTAATTAAAAGCACTATTGGAACCAAACTCACACTAGAAAGCCTGAATGGACAGAACTTTGGCTTTTCTTTATGACCATATTTAAGCAATTGAGCACCCTTCTTTAATGCAATTAATGCCTTCAAGATAAAATCAACTTTGTAAATACCGCAAAGAGGAAAATGAAATTATAATTTCAAATCAACTAATGCTCTCATCTTTGTGTATGTGAGTGTGTATCATTATCAACGAAGTGAATTTGAAGAGTTGAAGCTTTCAACACAAGAAGATCGCAAAAACACGCCAACATTCAAATAGTTCCAAGAGAAAATAAAAATTACCACTGAGAAGTAACACTCACTATCAGAATAACCTTCCCCTTATATAGACTAAGACTCACATCACTGATCACATAATTCCAACGAATATCCTGCAAACAAATCCATTTTAGATCTTAAAATTCAGATATTCTCAGGGTCAATGGCCAACTAAACCAACATTTTCCGAATTAAAAACGAATTATAATGAAAACAACTTAATCAAAGAAACCCAAGTCAACGAAATTAACAACAAACAGTAATAAATAATAATAAAAAAAACAAAGACATTTGCTCTCTATTTAAAGCCAATAATCCCAAATATTTCAACATTACATTTGAGATATTTCCAAAATGGAGTCCAGCTTATCCAAGAAAACCTAAGTCGATGAAACGAACAACAACAAATAGAGGATTTTCCTTCTCACATTAAAAAACTGAGGGTTTCTCAACAACCAAATAAATAGAGTAAATGAAAAAAGCAACGGAGGTCATACCTTGATAAATTGAGTTGGAGGATTCTTCAGCCATAATCAGAAGGAAAGAGGTAGAAATTTTGCTTGTGCGATAGTAATATAGTAATTAAATGCTCATAAACATAGAAACAAGAAGCAACTCACATTACCAAAAACGTAGCACAAAAGAACAAAGATAAGATCGAAAGACAACGAACGGAAGAAAGACAACATACATTTGAGGGAAACTGTGGAGACATGGAAAATACAAGTAAAATCATGTGAATTGAACACAAACAAATATTTTTCCTTCCAAACCTAAAACATAATCAAGAAACATGTGAATTGAACACACACTCACACTGCCACCAAATTATAGAAAAGTTTTGGAGGTTAGTGTTTTTTCTGGCTTTTCTATTTACTTACCTCTGTGACAATTAACCATATTTTCATCAAGCATTCAAGTTTCAAATGACATATTTTACTCTTAGCTCCAACCCTATGGTTAATCATTGGTTATACTTCATCTTTGTTAAAAACTCTCATTTCAATTTTTTATTCACAACGAACAGGTACGACTTCATATATCTTTCAGCCAATTTAATTTTCATGTCGCACTTAAAAAAAATCATCCTACTTGAAGTAAACCCATGTTACAAGCTACATGTATCAAATTTATTACAAAGTTTGAAGTGGGAAGTTTAAGATTTATGTTAAATACAACATGAAAATTTAACACAAGAAAAAAATACTAGTAAAATGTTTGGTATCCACAAAAACTAGGTAATGAAACACATTAAAAGCTTGTTTCTTATCAGACACCTCTGTCAGAACTTCAAGCAAATACATCCATCAAACAAAAGCAAGTCCTATTTTACATAATCAAACAACCAAGATTAGCAGCAAGCTAAGTTGATGTAACGATAGCCAAAACTATAGATCACAAAAGAACAATCAATACTTGTTTCTCTTCCTTCTAAAAATCCATTCAACTTAATCAACCTCCTCACCGTGACCAAACAAAGATTGAAAAGATCGTCAAGTAAAACCTATTCAAAACCATATTTGAACAAATCAATAGAAAAATTATTGAAAATAAGAAAATGCAAGTTGAGAAATTCCAGTTCATTCGTCAAATCAAAAAAGAAAGAAGAAAATCGAACAAAATTGGTTCTAGAACAAGTAGTTAAAGGTTAGGGGGAAAAGTCGAAAACACAGAAGAAATTCAACTTTCAATCAATATTTACCATCCAAACGCTTCACAACTTGTTTCACTTTTGTAGCACAACCCTCATTATGCATATCGATCTGAAAGACGACAGCGACGACATCTAGGAGAGGGAGAAAAGGTTGAGAGGGAAAAGACATCAGAGAGAATTTTGATTGAGAGAGAAGGGGAAAACAAGAGAGAACCAAGTAGAGGGAGAAAATGAGAAAGAATTAAGGAAGAGCGAAGTCGGAGAGGAGAGGGAGGTCTATGGCTGTGGTCGGTTGAGAGAGAAGGAGTCGAGAGAGAAAGGGTTAAGAGGGAGAAAGGAAATCGAGGGTTTCTTTTTTTTTTCCCCATATTTTCTTTCTTTTTTTAAAACAAAAAATAATCGACTGTTACATCTTACCATGCCCGACATTGAAAGGTCTTCCCAAAATTTTCCAACCCGCCTTAACAGTAAACGACGTTATAAACTAAGAGTGTCTTATTTGTTGGTCTAGTCTTATGTAAACGTCTTTTAAACAGAATGCGAGGCGGCTTGCGTGCGGTCAGAGGCGCGTAGCGCTCTAAACTACCATTTCACTGGTGAGGCATTCATGGGTTGAAGTAAGAAATTAACTTCCACAGTTAGTAAATGGCACCGAGTCTGCAAAGCCAAGTTCCGCCCATTTAGCCCCTCATTTCAGTCTAATACATCTCAGTCCTAGGTGTTTAATTGACACGAGCCCCCCTACCAAGGCAACTAGCCTATTCTTTTTCCTTTCTTAATCCTTTACCCTTTAGGCCCCCCTTAACACGTACTAATTTTAACTGCAACCTATTTAATACAATCGATTCCTTTTCATAGATTACTGAAAGGCTAACTGGTATGTACCATCCCAACTCAGTCACATTTCAAGAACAAGAAATGGAGGCGACAACTAACACTCCTAAACAGAGAAACCACAAGCTTCCCGTTATGCACAAACAATGCCAGTCGACTTATAATATAAAACAATCAAGCACTTTCACCTACCACGTAGCACGAGTACACAAAAACCAAATTATTGAAGACAAACACATTTATATCATCTCAACTCAATCCAAATATTTAATACCAACTCATGCTAGGAATAAACACTCATTTCAATGCATAAACATTTCTTTCTAATGAAGTAACTTACTTACCTTGAGATACTACGCTTGATTGAAATCACCCAAACAACTCGATACAAGACCAACCACGTTATGCGAAAACGTAATCTATTAACATGTATAAAAAGGGTCTCACATCAGATGCATTCCAGTTCCAATAATTTTTTTTTCTTAAGAACACAAGACTTAATGAGGTCGAAAACTCACCCAAACGAACCTAACGCTTGCTGTCCAGCTTCCAAGTTTCGATCCGCCTTTGATGATTCGACCACCACCTACTACGGACACCTTAGATTAAGATCCAACGTTAATGGGTATTTCATTAAGGCATAAAAAACCAATAAACTTTGGCTCACAACACCCTTACCCACTAACTGAAATCGTCGAACATTCAAGAGGCATGCAGTTGTTTGTATGAAGGCAGTGGCGGCAGTGACCAGATCTGAGCGACAAGTAAGACAACCCGATCTGGCTGCAGCAGCGGCGTGCGGCAGAGCTTCAGATCTGCGACGGCGAGGCGGCTTGCGTGCGGTCAGAGGCGATTCGTGGCGATAGCTTCGACGTGATACAAACAGAGATGAGAGAGAGCTGAGAGAGATGAGGGAGCGGCGGCAGCGTGGCGATAGGTGGCGTGCGTCGGCGGGTAGTGTGCGGCGAAGGGAGAGAGAACCAAGAGGGAGCAAAAGAGATGAGGGGGCTGCGAGGGAGAGAGAGTGCGTGAGAGGGAGAGAGTGAGAGAGAGAGAAAGAAAGACGAAAACGAGAGAGAGGGAGAGTTCTTACCGGCGACGGTGAACGACGGTGTCGGCGGGTGGCGTGCGTCGGCGGGCAGTGTGCGGCGGAGGGAGAGATAGCCGTGAGAGGGAGAGAGAATAGTGAGAGGGAGAGAGAAATTCATATTTATTTTTTTTAAACGGTCAGTTGACCGAATTTGGGGGGAAACGTGGAAGTTCCCCCCCCCCCTTTTTCCCTCCTTTTTGACTGGCTGAAAAGCCAATTCGTTTTTTTTTTCTTTTTTTTTTGAAAAAAAATATAGGCTGTTACAGTCAACCATTGGGACACCACCAATTGATCTTCCCCTCTATGACTCTAAGATTAGGAACGTAGTTGTGGGACTACCTAATCTTGAATGGGAAAAACCCTAGAGAGAAAATTCTCCCTAAAGTTCTTGAGTTGAGAGAATATGAGAGGGAGGCTGGAGAGAATGCAAGAGTGCATTCTTGTGACCTTAAAATCAATTATTTCCATAACTCATTTCATTTTTTCCATAATTAATCAATTCCATGATCAATCAATTCCATAATTGATTAATCTTTTTCATAAATGATTGATCACTTCCATAAGTGATTAAGTCATTTCCATAAATGATTAATTACTTCCATTAGTGATTAATCATTTTCATAATTGATTAATTTCCAATTAATTAATTCTTTAATTAATTAATCACCAATTAAGTATCATATATTTAATTTCAAACCTTCTATTAGTTAATTAATTAATTACCCAATTAAATATCATATATTTAATTTGAGGCCTTCAATTAATTAATTCTATAATATGAATCAAATTGATATTAAAATTTGAACTCCTTCAAATTCTCTTATATCCTATAAATTTAATATGAATCAAATTAATATTTATATTTGAACTTCTTCAAATATTTATTTCTCTCATAGACTATAGTTTAATTAAATCTCATTTAATTTAAATTAAATTGAATAATTAATTAATTCATCTTCTAATTAAATACCATATATTTAATTAGACATATATTTAAACTCTTTCAAATATATCAATCTCTCAATATTATAAAGTTTAATCTCAATTCAGACTTTATATTTTAATGCATCACTATACATTATATTAATTTGTACCTCGTACAATTAACTTAATTCCCAATATTAATTTGAACTATTCAAATTCTCTCAAGATATATTTGTTTCTAATTAAACTTTACGAGCTATCAGGGGGACCTAATGTACCTACAGATCAGAAGCTCCAATGATATGAGGTTTATAGATTAAACTCATTAATCAGGTTAACCAATATTCATTAACTGTGGGTCATTCCACTAAACACCCACAGCTGAACTCTTCTCAGCGTAGAACATTTTTGTGTCCATAGATGTAGACCTATGCTAGTAAGTCGATCCTTCACGAGTGTCCGTAATCATAGCTGGGTCAAATTACCGTTTTACCCCTGTGTTACAGCTGTCTCCTTAAGTACCAGAGCTCCTCTAATGAACATCCTGTTTATGGTCAAGCCATTAAATAGAAAGTCCCTCTCGGGCCAGTGAGAGGGCGGGATCCCTTTGTTCAAGTCTCGGAGTCACCACTTAAGGGAACACTCATCTACTTCACCTAGAAGTGGGAATGAGTGAATTCCTTCATGTGTTGTCATGTCCCCAGCCTCCCACTCGGTCTTGTCCCCAAAAAGGAAGGCATATTGAGTCGTTGTATTGGCCACTCTCACCCATGCTAATCAAAGGACAACCCCTCATGAGAAGTTCATGACACACTCAAGATTAAGACTGAGTTACCTAGGTCATCCTATTGAAACAGTAACCTAATTAGTTAACGGTGTTATAACTAATGGTTGACTATTTCGTGGTCCGGTCTTATGCAAACTCATTGCATAGGATACCCCCACTTGCATGTCTACTACATGGTCGTTTTGGATCAATACGTTTGTATGAAATACAAAGCGGGTCATATCTCATAGTGTTACCACGATAAGGTACCCAACCTTATCATTGTACTAAAGACCTTTTAGGTTGTTACTTGAACATCGATCCTCGTATGTCCCCACATACTAGTTCAAGTTACATACAAAAAACCTTGGATCTTAGTTTATTGGATTTGGGTCAAATTGTTCAATATTTAACAATAACACTTTATTGTAGAAACTCAATAACACTTTATTGAAACAAGTATACAATTTGTTTACATTTACTATCTACGAGTTTTAGGGCATAAAACCCAACAAATCTCACCTTTGTGATCACTGTGGCTAGAAACACTAGGATTTAGTACACTTGTTTTTACTCATCGATTAACAAATAAAGATTTAAAAACAAGTTTCCTAATTGGTAGTCTAAATCAATTAACTCGGTCCCATCGTACATCGACTCAATTACTAATTAATTAACCCCTACTAATTCGTCAAGATTAACTAATTAAATAACGACATTACGAAAAGATACCGCGGTGGTGATTAACAAAATAACTAATTGTTGCCATAGGTTATAATGCTCGAATTAACTAGGAAAAGCCTAAATTAATCAAGAACACCAATTTAGACCCTAAAACTATCATGTAGACGACAAAGTCAGAGAACTGCTCTTGGGACCCATGCCCATTACTCGGTCTATGTGCTAAATACAATTAAAATTACATTTGCGATGTGGATTTTAATTTCTTAACTAATTACTAACATACAAGTTGCGAGTTAGGGTATCAATCTAACCTACTGTGCATGCTAGTATTGTAAATGTGAATCTAGAATTAGGAACAACAAAGAAATCATGAAATACAAAACAAAAAACTCAATGAATCATACATTTAACACAATAAAGTCAAAGAATCTCATAAAAACATAATGTACTTAGAATACCTAGGTTCCAACTAAAGCAAATGACAATTAGACGACAAGAGATAGGACTAATCTTAGCCAAAAGGCTTGTAAAACCAACCTAACTATCTTAAAACTAAAGATTACAGAGAAAAAAAACTGAAAGAAAAGAGAGAAAACCAAGAGGAAAAGACTCATAGATAGCATTTCTACATGGTATCAGTATGCACTAAACCCTGTGCATGCTAGTATTGTAAATGTGAATCTAGAATTAGGAACAACAAATAAATCATGAAATAAAGAACAAAAAACTCAATGAATCATACATTTAGAACAATAAAGTCAAAGAATCTCATAAAAACATAATGTACTTAGAATACTTAGGTTCCAACTAAAGCAAATGATGATTAGACGACAAGAGACAGGACTAATCTCAGCCACAAGGCTTGTAAAACCAACCTAACTATCTTAAAACTAAAGATTACATATAAAAAAACTGAAAGAAAATAGAGAAAACCAAGAGGAAAAGACTCATAGATAGAATTTCTGCATGGTATCAGTATGGACTAAACCCTGTGCATGCTAGTATTGTAAATGTGAATCTAGAATTAGGAACAACAAATAAATCATGAAATAAAGAACATAAAACTCAATGAATCATACATTTAGCACAATAAAGTCAAAGAATCTCATAAAAACATAATGTACTTAGAATACCTAGGTTCCAACTAAAGCAAATGACGATTAGACGACAAGAGACAGGACTAATCTCAGCCAAAAGGCTTATAAAACCAACCTAACTATCTTAAAACTAAAGATTACAGAGAAAAAAACTCAAAGAAAAGAGAGAAAACAAAGAGGAAAAGACTCATAGATAGCATTTATGCATGGTATCAATTTGCGCTTTTTGAATAATCTGATAGCTAATCTATTTTCCAAATATAATATCAAGCATAGGGTAGCCACTACTTACTATCCCCAAACCAATGGGCAAGTAGAGGTCTCTAACGGAGGAGATTAAGGCTATATACGAGAAAATGGTAGATCCTTCATTTGAGGATTGGTCACTTCGTCTTGACAAAGCACTTTTGGGGTGTATCTCCCTACCAAATCTTATCCTTGTACTAAAGACCTTTCAGGTTGTTACTTGAACATCGATCCCCATATGTCCACACATACTAGTTCAAGTTACATACAAACAACCTTGGATCTTACTTTATTTGATTTGGGTCATATTTTACAATACTTAACAATAACATTTTCTTGTAGAAACTAAAAAATACTTTATCAAAACAATTATATAGTTTGGTTACATTCACTACCTACAAGTTTTCGGGGATAAAACCCAACATTTTGGTCATTTTGCCTCAAGAACATGATTCACGTACAGAGAAAGAGTCATCTTCGAACTCACTTAGAAGTCCACTTTTTAACAAATTTCCAATCATATTGTGAATAATGTGACATAATCTAATATGGCACATATAGGTATTTTTTTAGGATAAACTTTTTGCCTTTTAGTTTGAGTTGTAGCTGTCTTAAACAATTTAGTATTTAGGATTGTTTTGGTCATGATTAGTCTCGAAACATTAAGTTATGTTCTAATTTGGCATAACAAATATCAACAAATACTACTCCATTGACTGATAACCAAATGAGATTACATTGTGTCCATCAAGCAAGAAAATGAAATCAATTGCCTTTTATTTATTTATTCTTAACTCTATACACATTGTTGATGGTTGAATTTTGCTTAGGGAATTGCCCTTCGCTCCACGCAACGATCAGCAGTGAATTTGTAAGGATGCGGGAAGAGCGTGACCTGCAAATCAAACAAACGCTGCACACCGGTGTGGTGTAAACCACGCGCGCTCCGATGCTTAAGTTAGTTACTGGCCGAAGAACAAGTAGAGTGTATTTAGGGTTAAGTTCGGCATACCTGTGTGTGTTGGTGGTTCCTCCTTTTGTAAGTCCCCTTAGGGTTTCGGCTGCTCGCCACCGGAGCGTTCATGGGCCTTTGGCCCTGGTCGGCCTCGGCATTGGGCCGAGGTCGACCACATGCTCGGCCTCTCCCTTAGGATGAGGCCGAGCGTCACATCTGGAGGGCCGGGTTGGGCTCCGGCCCTTCGGTCTTCTTCACCTTAGCCTCTTCTAGCTTTTGGGCCGATTCACCGGGGCCCATCCTGCACAAAATATCACAGAACGATTTCTGCCCATAACATTAAGCCCCCACTCTCTATTGGAGTTCCGGGGCATTTCTCGGACTCTAATGGAGAGTTGGAATTCAATCATTCTACTGTAGAAAAACTCATTACACATGCATAAACCCTCACATTTGGCCTTTTAATTATGCAACCCTTTGATTGACTCTTTGTGGGGCAAAAATATTTCTTCCAGTTGATTGTTAGTCAACTTGTGAGTTGGTTTGGAACCAACCTAGCAACTTGGAATAGAGAATCCCATTGGGATCTAGTTGGGTGAAAAAGACGGATGGGAAAAGACAAAACGGGGGGCTGCCCGAGGGGGTCAGCCCCCTGCTGCCTGGCAGCAGGTGCGCTCGGCCTCGGCACTATGCCGAGGCCGAGCATGCTAGGCCTGCCGTGGCAGGCCTAGCATGCCTTGTCCCATCATCTTTTTTCTTTTTTTTTTTTTTTTTTTTGAATTTCAAATTTGAAATCCGAGATTCCCTCCAATCTCCCTCCATTTTGGCTCTATAAATAGCCCCTTCATGCTCTCCACTTTCCTCACCAAACTCTCTTCTCAAGCTTTCTCCAAGGTAGCAGCTTTTCCTTTCTTTCATATTCATTGCGAAACATTTTTCTTGCCATGTCGAGTGAAGAGTCTGTCCATACCGACTTTCATTCCGGGAGCGGTTCTAGCTTTTATGATGAATCTTCTTACTCGGAGGGGGAGGAGAACGTTGAGGAAGCTGAGGATTCCGACCCTTCGGCACCTCATTCAGTTACGTCATCCTCGGTGACCGAGGCCCACTTGGAGCGTCTTCGGTACGAGTATGGCGTTCCTGACGATGTGCACATGAGGGTTCCGGATCCGGATGAAAGCTTTTCTCACCCCCCCCCCCCCGTAGGTGAGGTGGCCTTCTACAGAGCTATGTTCAAGTTTGGAGTCCGCCTACCGCTTCCCCTGCTCCTCCAACACTTCCTGACGATCACCGGGTTAGCCCCGGCACAAATTGTGCCTAATGGATGGGCTCATCTCATCGGTTGCATCCTTTTATGGGCGTATGGCAACCCGAATGCCACTATGGACCCGGATATTTTCTTTTCCCTGCACTCTATCAGCCGCAGTCCCAACCTTGGGCACCTTTTTTACTATATTAGTGCCAAACAGGGAACCATTGTTAACACTCCCTCATCTGTGAAAAATTGGAGGAGTGGGTGGTTCTTTGTTAGGGGAAATTGGTTAGAAAGAAACCCAGACGGCAGCCATTATGCTGTTTCCACATACTTTCGCAAATATGGTGAGTATTTGCGCGCTTATTGCCTTGATCAATACTTCTAACTCACCTTTCATCTTTCTCACTTTCTCAGTTCCTCGGAGGGCTCGTCGAACTGCAGAAGCTCGCCTATTCGCCGAGGTTGTACGGCGGATCCCGCTTTGCCACCGCTTCGGTCCCGACCTCGTCAACCAAGAAAACCTTGTATTCCTCAGACTCGCTCGCCCTTTGTCCAGTAAGCTCCCTCTGCTGTCCTGCCAGCGCTTCTCTTCCTTCCTTTTACTTGACTTTGCCACATTTACTAATTTCATCTCTCTTAAACACAGCGATGCCGCCACGCCTAATCTACGACGGGAGCCGCAAGCAGAAGAAGAATAAGGGTGTGGCAAGCACCTCACAAGCAAACGTCACCGATCTGACCGAGGAAGATTCTGACGCGCCCCAAGTCGCTGCCCGCTCCTCCACCACGGGTCTGAGGAGGTCGTCACGCCGCCGCCCTCCGGTCATTCCTTCTCCGATCAGAGAAGAGGGCACCTCCCTTCCCGTCTGTGTCCTTCCGGAGGACTACTCTGGGACGGGAGACCAAGTGGACATGCTCGCCCACGACCTCCGCTGCTGGCAAGGCTTGCAAACCCATAAACCCGTGGGGGAATTAGGCTACGACGACCCCGCAGAGAGCCTCCAATCTGTCCACCGTCACCTTCGCGAGGTGAGAACTTTTTTCTGCTCACAATTCGGTTACTCTTTCCTTTTCCGGACAACCTCTTACTGAGTTCTGCTCCTTCCACAGGTTTTCACCAAGGTTACTGTGTCCGCCATGAGCCTGACGAACAAAATAAATGAACTGCAGTCGAATAGCGTCCCAAGCCAAGAACTAATCCAGGCGCAGAGCAGCCTTGACCGTGCCAACCGTCTCCTCGAAGAGGTGAGGGTCGACCTCGACCGTCACAAAATGGGTTGGGATCAAACCAAGGCCCAGCTAGCCGAAGCTCGAGCCCACCTTGCCGACGCTAAGTACCTTGCCGAAGCATATCGGAAGACGGAGGACTACATTGTCACCCACAACCAAATGTGGGAGGATGGGGCGACCTGGGCTGTCCGGCGTATGCGAAAGCATTACCCTGACATGGACCGATCCATTCTGAAGACCGAGATGGCCGCCATGCTTGTGGATCCTGACTCCTATCCGGCATCAGAGAGCTCGTCCAGCGGACGTGAAGACATGGAATTCTCCGGGGACGACCATCGTTAGGAATGTTTAAGCACTTCCTCTGCCTGCTGCATGCTTCCAATCTTGCCTTGTCAAACTTCACCCTTTAATTCCTGCACTTGTACTTTCCCTTCCAATTAATGAAAATAGGCCATGGCCTTTTATCTTTCAACGCTCTTGCCTACCTCGAATAACCTTTGGGATTACTAAGAAAAACTCCATCAGGATAGGCAAGACCATATGCATAACAAACAAGCAACTTACGAAACATTAGAGAGAGAACGGGCCACTAGGGACCAAATGGAGGCCACAAGTCTCGGCCCGCGCAAACGCTCGGCCTCGGCAAAGGGCCGACCATATGCTCGGCCTCGACAAAGGGCCGAGGCCGAGCATATGGGTCGGAACATTTTAGCCTGACCCTTTGGTCCGGTCTTCTTCTGGGTCGGTCTTTCGGTCCTACCTCTGCCCGACTGTCCTCGTCAGCTCCTTGTCCATCTGTGTGGTCCAAAATCACCTATAACATTAAGCCCCCACTCTTGAATTGGGATTCAGGCGCGACTTTCATGTTATAGGCCGAGCTCCTTAAGCCCAATTTAAGAGTACAACTCTCGTCTCGTGTTGATTTTTGTATGACTTCTTTGTTATCCTGCAAGATAGGGCGAGCTATGCAAACTAAAAATTCCCTGAGTAGGGATTAGGTGAAACGGAAATGAGAAGAGTGATATGTTACAGAAGTGGCCGGAGGGCCCCTTTTCACCTTAGCAAAAAGGTCATTCTTAATCCACTCCTACCCTCAAAACATGCCCTTATCATGCAAAGAATCGTAACTCTGGAGGAAACAAGAACAAGCTCATACCTGGCTCTTGAAGGGAGAGGCGTACCCCCGTCATGTGCAATTGACTCAGCGCGCCCCTGGGCTAGCTTCCTTGCCCGAGCGGAGTAAGTAGCCTCACCTGCCCTCCATTTTAGCTCACAGTTGAGCGTTCCCTCAATCACGCCCCTGGACCATTCCCAATATCAGGGTGCTCGGCCTCGGCCTTGGCATGAGGCTGAGCGCTCATTTTTTACATAGCTCGCAAGACCTGTTCACCTACAACCAGTACGGAAGCCCGGAAAACCCCTGGACCCTCGCTCAGGCATAATGTTCATCCCAGGGGTGCGTGCACTCTTATGGGGAAAGGTGCTTGGGGAGGCCAAGGAATTTCCCGAGCCTCTCTTCAAGCATAATGTTCATCCCAGGGGTGCGTACACTCTTCTGGGGAAAGGTGCTTGGGGAGGCCAAGGAATTTCCCGAGCCTCTCTTCAAGCATAATGTTCATCCCAGGGGTGCGTGCACTCTTCTGGGGAAAGGTGCTTGGGGAGGCCAAGGAATTTCCCGAGCCTCTCTTCAAGCATAATGTTCATCCCAGGGGTGCGTGCACTCTTCTGGGGAAAGGTGCTTGGGGAGGCCAAGGAATTTCCCGAGCCTCTCTTCAAGCATAATGTTCATCCCAGGGGTGCGTGCACTCTTCTGGGGAAAGGTGCTTGGGGAGGCCAAGGAATTTCCCGAGCCTCTCTTCAAGCATAATGTTCATCCCAGGGGTGCGTACACTCTTCTGGGGAAAGGTGCTTGGGGAGGCCAAGGAATTTCCCGAGCCTCTCTTCAAGCATAATGTTCATCCCAGGGGTGCGTACACTCTTCTGGGGAAAGGTGCTTGGGGAGGCCAAGGAATTTCCCGAGCCTCTCTTCAAGCATAATGTTCATCCCAGGGGTGCGTGCACTCTTCTGGGGAAAGGTGCTTGGGGAGGCCAAGGAATTTCCCGAGCCTCTCTTCAACCATAATGTTCATCCCAGGGGTGCGTGCACTCTTCTGGGGAAAGGTGCTTGGGGAGGCCAAGGAATTTCCCGAGCCTCTCTTCAAGCATAATGTTCATCCCAGGGGTGCGTGCACTCTTCTGGGGAAAGGTGCTTGGGGAGGCCAAGGAATTTCCCGAGCCTCTCTTCAAGCATAATGTTCATCCCAGGGGTGCGTGCACTCTTCTGGGGAAAGGTGCTTGGGGAGGCCAAGGAATTTCCCGAGCCTCTCTTCAAGCATAATGTTCATCCCAGGGGTGCGTACACTCTTTTGGGGAAAGGTGCTTGGGGAGGCCAAGGAATTTCCCGAGCCTCTCTTCAAGCATAATGTTCATCCCAGGGGTGCGTGCACTCTTCTGGGGAAAGGTGCTTGGGGAGGCCAAGGAATTTCCCGAGCCTCTCTTCAAGCATAATGTTCATCCCAGGGGTGCGTACACTCTTCTGGGGAAAGGTGCTTGGGAACTTTACGAAACGAAATTCTTTATTTCAGACCAATCAAACTGATTACAAAAAATAACGAAAGCTGAAAGTGATCCCGGAGGACTGAAAACATAGTAACACTAAACTAAATCTCCATTGGGAGGGGAAAACTAGCCTCTTCATGTGCTCGGCCTCGGCCATATCCCGAGGCTGGTGTTGCCTGAATCCTTCTGTGAATGTTTCTGAGGGCCATGAAGTAGCATTCTCTAGACATCTTCTGCTCGCCATACGCTGCTCCAATGCCTCTCTCTGTTGGAAACTTCAAGACTTGGTGGTAGGTTGAAGCTACAGCCTTGAGCCCGTGCAGGGTGGGTCGTCCCAAGATGGCGTTATATGCCGGGACGCAATCAACCACCAAGAAATTGATCATCCTCGTTATGGCATGCAATCCCTCTCCAAACGTTACCGGTAATTCTACGCTCCCTCTCGGGCTGACTTTTTCTCCGCCAAAGCCCACCAGAGGCGTAAGACTCGGCTTTAGGTGTTCATTCCCCAGCCTCATGGCGTCGAATGCAGTAGCCGAGAGTACGTCAGCGGAACATCCTCCATCAACGAGAATCCGGTGAACCTTTGCGTTGGCTATCGTCAGAGCAATTACTAGTGCATCATTGTGCGGGTGACGCACTCCTGTGGCCTCCCCCTCTGTAAACTCCAACCTGGGTGAGTTTTTATCAAGATGGAGTGAGTACATACCTCGCCCATCGGGCTCGTGTTGCGCCTCCCGAACGACAGCCTTTCGTTTCCTACCTGACTCCCCTCCTGAGGGTCCCCCTAAAATGGTTCGAATCTCCAGTGGTGGGTTGGCACCGCCCTTGCCTTGGTCTGCTGGTTGCGGCCTTTTGCCTCTATCGTTTCCCACGAACTCCTTGAGGTAACCTTCTCTGATCAGGGTTTCTATCTCATCTCGCAACTGGATGCACTCTCGGGTTGTGTGGCCGTGATCTCCATGG
Source organism: Luffa acutangula (assembly GCA_036850905.1). Taxonomy (NCBI): domain Eukaryota; kingdom Viridiplantae; phylum Streptophyta; class Magnoliopsida; order Cucurbitales; family Cucurbitaceae; genus Luffa; species Luffa acutangula. The sequence goes on from CM072099.1 coordinate 41,211,011, forward strand.
AACATGCAGTATTTGTTTTGGTTTCTCCTGTCGGGATCCGACCTCAACTTCTCTGGTCGTTTCAGCAGATTCGTGTCCTGTATCGCGGCTAAGACCTGTTCAAGTGAAGCTGTCAGTGGCGTGTACCTGTCGTACCTGGATTTAGGCTCTGCTCGACTTTGCAGTTCCCTGGCATCTAGTCTGGCCGAGGAGTGTTCTGGTCGGCCTCGACCCTTTCCCTCGGCCTGGTGCCTCTTTCCTTTGTCTTCGCGGCGTCGGTCTGGCATTGTTACCCCCCGACTCTCTCTTTCTTCCTGCTTAGATTTCAACAGTTCCTCAGCACTTATATATCTTTGAGCCCGGGTCATGAACTCAACGTACGTTCGTGGCTGGCTTTCCCCAACTGAATTGAGTAGCCTTTCGTCCTGCAACCCTGAAATCACAGCAGTTAAGGCAACTCCATCGTCATAACGTTCCACCTGCAAAACCTCGTTACTAAATCTGTTAATATAATCCCTTAGGCTCTCCCGGGGCCCCTGTTTTACTGTCAGCAAGTTGATTTGGGGCTTCTGTCGACTACGGGCCCCCAGGAACTGCGTGACAAACACCCGGGCCAACTCTCTGAACGAGCCTATTGACCTTCGCGGGACCTTCCCGAACCACTGCCTCGCTAAACCTGTGAGTGTGAGTGCAAAGGCTCGGCACCTTGTTGCTTCGTTTGCCCCATGAAAGTCCATCCAAGTTTGATATGCATCTAGGTGTTGTTTCGGATCTTTTTTCCCATCGTACTGCGGGAAGTTCGGCACCCTGAATTTGTGCGGCACCTCCCCTTTCATAATCTCATCAGTGAAGACTGGCCCTTCTTGCCCAATCAAATCTTCTATATCCTCATTCTCTACCTTCTTTTGGGAGGTTTGGTGGCTAGCCTCCCCTTGTGGCCAACCGGATACCTCGCGCTCCTTTCGACCCTGCTCGGCCTCGGATTTTGGCCGAGGCTCAAACCTGCCGTTGTTTCCTGTATACTTACCTGGTGAATGGGTTAGCGGAGAACCCCTGCGGACCTTCTTGCGGCTCGGCCCGGCCTCCTTCTGAACCCGGTCATCCCCGGGAGGTGGCATCCGGCTGGTCACTGACCGACATTAAAAACAGCGACATTAAAAGTTTTAATGTTGGTGGCTTTTAATGTCGGTCGCTTTTAATGTAGGTCATTGACCGACATTAAAAGCTCTGTCCGACATTAAAACTACCCTTTTAATGTCGGTCATTGTGCGACATTAAAATGACCCTTTTAATGTCATTCAACCAGCTTTGACCAACATTAAAAGTCCGGTCAATGTCTGACGTTAAAACTGAATTTTTATGTCAATCAACCACTCTTTGTCTGACATTAAAAGTCTCTTTTAATGCCGGTCATTGCCCGACATTAAAAGTTATGACATTAAAAGTGTTTGACATTAAATGTGCGATATTAAATTTAAAAAAAAAAAATTGTTGGTTGCACACGTAGCTAACCAACAATACTATTTCTTCATTTTGTAAAAACCAGTAAACAAAATAGAATTTAAACATATACACAAAATAAAATCTCGAAAGTATATTTACGCAACTAAAACTCAACGAACATTAATTTAATTAATAAAATATAACAATATATATAATACATGAAACTTTCCATCCATCCATAACTCACATCCATGAACCAAATTTACGAAGAAAAAGTAAAATTACTAAACAAAGTAATTACACAACTCCTTAAATGCTCTTTCCCAAGTTCATCTTCGAACTTCTTTTCAAGAATATATATTTCATCATCTGCTACAGTTCTCACTTAACAAGATGAATTTCAAACCTTATACAAATAAAAAGCGTATAAGTGAAATACAACCAAAAAACATCTCCAATAAAATCCTTAGACTAAAATTAAAGCTAAAAAATGGGTAGAGTAGAGAAGACGCAAATAAAAATGTTGTAGAACAAAAAAGAATTTAACTAGAATAGAAACTTCATGCATAAACTGTTGACATCAGAAAAGCAGCAAGAGAAGATGAATAAAAATGTTGTAGAACAAAAAGGAGAGGTTGCATTTAATGGAAAAACTAGTTTAGTCTATAATAACAATTCTTTTAAAAGCCACAATTAAGAGTAAACCTATAATAAACTATTATTCAATTGTAACAAGAATTTACCATTATTATTCAATTTTCTACGGTTAAGAAGTACCTTTACTAATTTTTATACTAATATGTTGTCAACTACTCTTTCAAGTAACAATTCTGACATTCACAAGAGGAACATCTCAAGTTAATGGCGTGGTGTCTAGTAAGGAAGATTCTTAAAATGATCAAGTTCAATAACTTTTACTTCTATGACATACCGCAATGAAAAAGCAATCAACACCAACGAAAAGTACCTTAACTCTATTAATTTTGTCATAAAAAAGGTAGTTCATGGTTGTAACTTTTAGCAAAAGAAAAAATTAATTCGAATCTTTTTTAGAGATATCCATTCTAGTGTTCAAATTGGTTTGCAAGCAGGAAGCTCTTGCTGTGTAAATCTATAATCTTCAATGGAATAAACAAAAAGGCACGAGCATAAGCCAAATAACTATAACATTGCCAATAGCTTTGACCTTACATAAAGGACAAATTACATAAATACAAAATTCCATGACATGGGAATGAACCATGCAAATGACTAGAAGGAACGCACCCTTAAGCACAAAACAAAACAAAAATTGATCCATAGGAGTGTTCTCACGAAACAATGGCGAAAATACAAGGAATAAGTACAAGCACATAGGTTAAGAGGTAAACTTCCAAAAGATTAAACCAAAGAATGCAATCAGGAAAAGAGTTTAGATTAAACACCAAGTTTTTTTTTTTTTTTAACAAAAGTAAAGAAAAGGAGAAGATCCATAGTGATTTATTTACGACACAAAAAATTTCCTTGCAATGAGGTTGCCAGAAGATCATTTTTCACGTCGCCAATACTGTTCCCATGAAGATAACTATTAAAAATATCTAAAGGATATAAAGCTTTTACAAGACTAATTAAAAGCACCGTTGGAACCAAACTCACACTAGAAAGCCTGAATGGACATAACTTTGGCTTTTCTTTATGACCATATTTAAGCAATTGAGCACCCTTCTTTAATTCAATTAATGCCTTCAAGATAAAATCAACTTTGTAAATACCGCAAAGAGGAAAATGAAATTATAATTTCAAATCAACTTATGCTCTCATCTTTGTGTATGTGGGTGTGTATCATTATCAACGAAGTGAATTTGAAGAGTTGAAGCTTTCAACACAAGTAGATCGCAAAAACACGCCAACATTCAAATAGTTCCAAGAGAAAATAAAAATTACCACTCAGAAGTAACATTCACTATCAGAATAACCTTCCCCTTATATAGACCAAGACTCACATCACTGATCACATAATTCCAACGAATATCCTGCAAACAAATCCATTTTCGATCTCAAAATTCAGATATTCTCAAAGTCAATGGCCAACTAAACCAACATTTTCCGAATTAAAAACAAATTATAATGAAAACAACTTAATCAAAGAAACCCAAGTCAGCGAAATTAACAACAAACACTAATAAATAAATAAATAAAAAACAAAGACATTTGCTCTCTATTTAAAGCCAATAATCCCAAATATTTCAACACTACATTTGAGATATTTCTAAAATGAAGTCCAACTTATCCAAGAAAACCTAAGTCGATGAAACGAACAACAACAAATAGAGGATTTTCCTTCTCACATTAAAAAACTGAGGGTTTCTCAGCAACCAAACAAATAGAGTAAATGAAAAAAGCAACAGAGGTCATACCTTGATAGTGAAATCATAAATGGAGTTGGAGGATTCTTCGGCCATAATCAGAAGGAAAGAGGTAGAAATTTTGCTTGTGCGATAGTAATATAGTAATTAAATGTCGATAAACATAGAAACAAGAAGCAACCCACATTACCAAAAACGTAGCACGAAAGAACAAAGATAAGATCGAAAGATAACGAACGGAAGAAAGACAACATACATTTGAGGGAGGCTGTGGCGACATGGAAAATACAAGTAAAATCATGTGAATTGAACACAAACAAATATTTTTCCTTCCAAACCTAAAACATAATCAAGAAACATGTGAATTGAACACACACTCACACTGCCACCAAATTATAGAAAAGTTTTGGAGGTTAGTGTTTTTTCTGGCTTTTCTATTTACTTACCTTTGTGACAATTAACCATATTTTCATCAAGCTTTCAAGTTTCAAATGACATATTTTAATCTTAGCTCCAACCCTATGGTTAATCATTGGTTATACTTCATCATTGTTAAAAACTCTCATTTCAATTTTTTAGTCACAACGAACAGGTACGACTTCATATATCTTTCAGTCAATTTAATTTTCATGTCGCACTTAAAAAAATTCATCCTACTTGAAGTAAACCCATGTTACAAGCTACATTTATCAAATTTAATACAAAGTTTGAAGTGGGAAGTTTAAGATTTATGTTAAATACAATATGAAAATTTAACACGAAAAAAATACTAGTAAAATCTTTGGTATCCACAAAAACTAGGTAATGAAACACATTAAAAACTTGTTTCTTATCAGACACGTCTGCCAGAACTTCAAGCAAATACATCCATCAAACAAAAGCAAGTCCTATTTTACATAATCAAACAACCAAGATTAGCAGCAAGCTAAGTTGATGTAACGATAGCCAAAACTATAGATCACAGAAGAACAAAAACTATAGATCACAGAAGAACAATCAATACTTGTTTCTCTTCCTTCTAAAAATCAATTCAACTTAATGAACCTCCTCACTGTGACCAAAAAAATATTGAAAAGATCATCAAGAAAAACCTATTCGAAATTATATTTTAAAAAATCCATAGGAAAATTATTGAAAATAAGAAAATGCAAGTTGAGAAATTCCAGTTCATTCGCCAAATCAAAAAAGAAAGAAGAAAATCGAACAAAATTGGTTCTAGAACAAGTAGTTAAAAGTTAGGGGGAAAAGTCGAAAACACAGAAGAAATTCAACTTTCAATCAATATTTACCATCCAAACGCTTCACAACTTGTTTCACTTTTGTAGCACAACCCTCATTATGCATATCGATCTGAAAGATGACAGCGACGAAATCTAGGAGAGGGAGAAAGGGTTGAGAGGGAGAGACATCAGAGAGAATGTTGATTGAGAGAGAAGGGGAAAACAAGAGAGAACCAAGTAGAGGGAGAAAATGAGAGAGAATGAAGGAAGAGCGAAGTCAGAGAGGAGAGGGAGGTATGTGGCTATGGTCGGTTGAGAGAGAAAGGGTTAGGAGGGAGAGAGGAAATCGAGGGTTTCTTTTTTTTCCCAGATTTTCTTTCTTTTTTTTTTAAAAAAAAATAATCGACTGTTACATCATACTATGCCCGACATTGAAAGGTCTTCTCAAAATTTTCCAACCCGCCTTAACAGTAAACGACGTTATAAACTAAGAGTGACTTATTTGTTGGTTCAGTCTTATGTAAACGTCTTTTAAACAGAATGCCCCTATTTGCATGTCTCTACATGAGCGATCCAGGATCACGCCGTTTGCCCCGTTCGCAAAGTAGGTCGCATCCATAGTGTAACCAGGATAAGGTACCCAACCTTATCCATATACTATAGACTATTTAGGTTATATGCTAGAACTTGATCTCTGTCCATATCCACGATATAGTTTGAGTATTTCATATTACAACCATAAATTTTTCTATTGGATTTAAAGTATATAAACAAACAATTCAGTAAATAACATCTTTATTACAAAAGGATTACAAACATTGAGTTTTAGGACATAAAACCCAACAAACTCCCACTTGGATTAAAACTCAGGTGGGATTACCAAATGTGAAGTAATTACCAATTGCATCAAACGCTAAAAACTCTCAGTCCTAAATTCCGGAGATGTCCCACAAACACTTTAGCTGTGAGGGCTTTAGTAAATGGATCGGCTATGTGTGTGACAATCACGTCTCCTCCTTGTACAATCTCCCAGATGAGATGATATTTGTGTTCAATGTGCTCTCCTCGCTTATGACTTCGAGGCTCCTTTGAATTTGCAACTACTCCACTATTATGACAATATAGAGGGATGGGTAGATGCGTGTTAGGAACTACTTCTAACTCGGTTAGAAATTTCCTAATCCAAACAGCTTATTTTGACTTTTTACATGGTACAACATATTCAACTTCCATCGTGGAGTCAACAATACATGTCTACTTAATACTTCTTCACACAAATGCTCCCCACTCAAGAGTGAACACAAATCCCGATGTAGAATTCCTAGAATCTATGTCGGTTTGAAGATCCGAGTCAGTGTATCGAGTAAGGACCAAATCCTTAGACCCATACACAAACAAATAGTCTCTTGTTCTCCTCAAATATTTCAGAATATCCTCAACGACAGTCTAATGTGCCTGACCTTGATTGGACTGATACCTGCTGACAATACCTACAACATAGTATATGTCAAGTCGTGTGCATAACATTGCATACATCAAGCTATCGACTGCTGATGAATAAGGAACTCGTCTCATATCCTCAACTTCTTGAGGTTTTTTTTGACATTGTTCCTTTGATAGGTGAATTCCATGTCTAAAGGGTAACAAACCCTTTTTCAAATTGTGCATCGAGTATCGAACTAAAACATGAAGGAGTGAAGAACACTCGAGTGGCAGCGATTACGGATCTTAGGCCTTGAATTTCATTAATTTCTAAAGAGAAAGCATGTTGAAAAAAATGAGCAAAATCCGAGCATCTAAAATACTAACCTTTGGAGCTCGAATTTAATTGTTTCTTTGGAGGATTTTCAGCTCGATCAAGTCATGGACGACCACGAAGATCTTTCCCGCTATATTGTGGCCTTAAAACAGGCTTGTGGAAACCCGATAGTGATGAGATTGAGGGAGAACGAAATGGTTTTGAGAGAATTTTCCCTTTTGGTTTATGAGAGAATTTTCATGTTCTTCACATGGATACTTCCAGCAAGCTCACTATGATTTCATTTCCAGCAATCTGTTTATTCATGTATCAATAATCCAAGCTTAGGCAACATGGAACAACACTAGGGTCCGTTTGGAATACATTTTAATTTAAATTTTTTTCAAGAATGCATTTTTTAAAAAACATTTTGTAGAAAAATTGTTTATAATTTAAAAACTCATGTGTTTGGTCGCATTTCCTCTCAAATGTTTTTATACACAAGTTATTGTTTACTTAAGAAGTCTTTTTTAAAAGTTGGTTTCAAGTGTTTCTCTCAAAATAGTTTATTTCTTAATCTCACTTTCTAATAAGTCATTTTTAGTGGTTGCCAAACACTTCCAATTTTTTCAAAATGATTTATTTTCAAAATTAAACACTTGAAAAGTTAAACCAAGCACACCCTAACAATTTTGGGATTGCTTACTCACCATTTAGGTGTCAAGCTAAGGGACTGTGCATAAAAAACCTCAAGAACTTATTTGTCATGTCCTTTGGACTTTCCCACATTCAATTTTGTTAATTTGAAAACAAATTTGAAATTAACAAACCACATTAAATTTGAGTAAATTAATTCTCATAATTAATCTTAAATGAAACTTTGTTTGAATCCTAAGTTGATTATGGACTCCTGTTCGCAAGGGATAGTCATTTGATTCGTATGGACGAGAGCTTCCAAAATGTTGGTTCAATAAGACTAACCTTTTGGGGACAAGACCGAGTGAACAGAAGCTGGAATTTACTATATCCCGGCTTTTAGGAAGCAGGTGAGTGTTCCCTTAAGTGGTGTCTTTGGGTCTTGAAGAAAGGGTCATACCCTCTCCCTGGCCCGATAGAGTTTTTCTGTTTGGTGGTTGGACCACAAATAAGTTGTTCATTAGAAGAGCATTGATACTTGAGAAGGTAGAGGTAACTCAGGGGTAAAACGATAATTAGTCCCAGCTGAATTAATGAACACTCGTGAAAGGCTAACTTGTTGTTATTGGTCTATATCCGTGGACAAAAAATTATGTATGCAGTAAGAAGAGTGCAACTGTGGGTCTTTAGTGGAGTGAACCCACAGTTAACGAAAATTAATTAATTTGTTCATGAGTTTAGCCGATTAATCTCATATCGTTGGAGCTTTTGATTTGTAGGTCCATTAGGTCCCACTGGTAGCTCACAAAGAGACTTGAGGTAATTAAGTATTAGTTTTAAGTTGAATGTGTTCAATTTATTTATGGTTGTCATATAATGCATGTTGATGCATTATAATATAAGGTTTATGAAACGTTATAATATAGTTTTTAATTAATTTCAAAATTAGTTTTTTGAGAGAAAATATTTGAAAGAGTTCAAGTAATTAATATGAATTGGTTTTGTATTAATAAAATAAAAAATTTAATAAAATTCATAAGATTAAATATATGACATTCAACTGGCTAATTAACTAATCATGGAGTTTTAATAGATCCACCAATGCGAAATAGTCACGTTTACTTTATAACATTTTTTACAGTTTAAAATGAATATTTCATGCCATGACGTAATTAAGTTGATCTTAGTCCTCGGCTAACCTTGAACTTCTATTTATTTGGGATTATCCTTTCATCTGCATGGGTGAGAGTGGCCCGAGATGACTCGGTAAGCCTACCTTTTTGGGGATAAAACTGGGTAGATAGCTGGAAACATAGTCCAACAAAAAGAAATCCAGTCACATCCGTTTTACAGATAGTAGACAAGTTGTTCCCTAACTGCTGACTCCATGTCTTGAACAGGTTGTTCCCATAAACTACATGCAGTAGTAGTGGTCGGGGTCGATCACAAGGAACAACTGGTTTATCTCTAATCGTTTTTGTTCTTGTTGGTAACAAAAAGGGGTTGACGAAGAAGGGAATAATTCCAAGAAAATTAAAGTGTGAGAAAGTAAATTCCAAAAAAATTAAATAGCATAAAAGTAAAAGGGCGGTTGGTTAATCTTGAAGGATTTTAAATTCCCCAATTCTGTTAAAGCGGAAGCGTAATTGGGACCGATTCGTAGTTAATTTTGTTTATCCAAAAATACTATTGCATTGGTTAAAACATAGAACAAATTCTATACAAACTTAAGCCTAAGTATACAAAATTTATTAGATCTAAATCTAAAGGGGAGAAGCAAACATACCGTCGTTGACGACTCTGAATACTTCAACGGACACCTTTCTTGATTTTGGACCAAGCGTCAACAATTGGGACACCACCAATTGATCTTTCCCGCTATGACCCTAAGATTAGGAACGTAGTTGTGGGACTACCTAATCTTGAATGGGAAAAAACTCTATAGAGAAAATTCTCCCTAAAGTTCTTGAGTTGAGAGAATATGAGAGGGAGGCTAGAGAGAATGCAAGAGTGCATTCTTGTGGCCTTATGTTGTTGTACCTAAACCCTAGGTTTAGTGTTCTATTTATAGGAGAACGGTCATGAATAAAATATTAATTTAAAATCAATTATTTCCATAATTGATTTAATCTTTTCCATAATTAATCAATTCCATGACCAACCAATACCATGACCAATCAATTTCATAATTGATTAATCTTTTCCATAAATGATTGATCACTTCCATAAGTGATTAAATCGTTTCCATAAATGATTAATTACTTTCATAAGTGATTAATCATTTTCATAATTGATTAATTTTCAATTAATTAATTCTTTAATTAATTAATCACAAATTAAATATCATATATTTAATTTCAGACCTTCTATTAGTTAACTAATTAACTACCCAATTAAATATCATATATTTAATTTGAGGCCTTCAATTAATTAATTCTATAATATAAATCCAATTCATATTAAAATTTGAACTCCTTCAAATTCTCTTATATCCTATAAATCTAATATGAATCAAATTCATATTAATATTTGAACTTATTCAAATATTTATTTCTCTCATATACTATAGATTAATTAAATCTCATTTAATTTGAACTAAATTGAATAATTAATTAATTCATCTTCTAATTAAATACCATATATTTAATTAGACATATATTTGAACTCTTTCAAATATATCAATCTTTCAATATTATAAAGTTTAATCTAAAATTAGACTTTATATTTTAATGCATCACTATACATTATATTAATTTGTATCTCGTACAATTAACTTAATTCCCAATATTAATTTGAACTATTCAAATTCTCTCAAGATATATTTGTTCCTAATTACTCTTTACGAGCTAGCAGGGGGACCTAATGGACCTACAGATTAGAAGCTCCACTGATATGAGGTTAATAGATTAAATTCATTAATCAGGTTAACCAATATTCATTAACTGTGGGTCATTCCACTAAAGACCCACAGCTGAACTCTTCTCACTGTAGAACATTTATGTGTCCATGGATGTAGACCTATGCCGGTAAGTCAATCCTTCATGAGTGTCCGTAATCACAGTTGGGTCAAATTACCGTTTTACCCCTGTGTTACATCTGTCTCCTTAAGTACCAGCGCTCCTCTAATGAACAACCTGTTTATGGTCCAACCATTAAACAGAAAGTCCCTATTGGGCCAGTGAGAGGGCGAGATCCCTTTGTTCAAGTCCCGGAGTCACCACTTAAGGGAACACTCATCTACTTCACCTAGAAGCGGGAAAGAGTGAATTCCTTCTTGTATTGTCATGTCCCCAGCCTCCCACTCGGTCTTGACGCCAAAAAGGAAGGCAAATTGAGTCGGTGTATTGGCCACTCTCACCCATGCTAATCAAAGGACAATCCCTCGTGAGAAGGAGTTCATGACACACTCAGGACTAAGACTGAGTTACCTAGGTCATCCTATTGAAACAGTAACCTAATTAGTTAACGGTGTTATAACTAATTGTGGACTATTTCGTGGTCCGATCTTATGCAAACTCATTGCATAGGATACCCCCACTTGCATGTCTACCACATGGACGTTTTGGATCAATACGTCTGTATCAAATACAAAGTGGGCCATATCTCATAGTGTTACCAGGATAAGGTACGCAACATTATCCTTGTACTATAGACCTTTTAGGTTATTACTTGAACATCGATCCTCGTATGTCCCCACATACTAGTTCAAGTTACATACAAACAACATTGGATCTTAGTTTATTGGATATGAGTCAAATTGTGCAATATTTAACAATAACACTTTATTGTAGAAACTCAATAACACTTTATTGAAACAAGTATACAATTTTTCTACATTTACTATCTACGAGTTTTAGGGCATAAGACCCAACAAAGTCCCACTTGAACTAAAACTCTAGTTTAGTGGGATGTAAAATAATCTATACAGCAGTGGGTGTATAAATACATGTATAAAACATATACAATGTACAAATACAATAAACTAGGGCATCACTATACCCATTACATAATAGTATCACTATACCCATTACATTTCTCCCACTTCCCTAGATTACACCTTTGTACATATCTCGTAGATCTAGACCTTCTAGATGACCCTCAAACACTTTAGTCGAGAGAGTCTTTGTAAATGAATCAACAATATTTCTTTCAATTTAATGTGTTTGCTTGTCTTAGGCTGCGATGTTCTTTTGAATTTGCCACAACACCACTATATCACTATAAAGTGTGATGGGCAAGTTCACATTTCGAACACATTCCAAATCAATCAAAAGCTTTCTAAGCCATACAGTCTCTATCGCTGCTTCACAAGCAGCTAATATTTTGGCCTATACCGTCAAGACTGTAACTATGTCATACTATAGCTCCATCGTAAAGAGTGACCACAGATATTGCTGTAGATTTCCTCAAATAGTTATTAGTCTTAAAATCTGTGTTAGTGTATCCAGTAAGGATCAAATCCTTAGTCCCGTACACGAGCATATAGTTCCTCGTTCTCCTCGAATACTTGAGGATATTCTTAATGGTTTTCCAATGATTAAATCTTCGATTAGATTGATACTTACTGACAATCCCAATTGCATAGGGCATTCGTCTCATCTCATCAACTTATTGAGGTGTCTTAGGAAACGGTTTCTTAGACAAAATGAATTTCACGCCTGAAAGGTAGTGAACCCTTCTTGAAAATTTGTATCTTATATCTAACTGACATCTTGTAGATATAAGTCACTTGAGACAAGGCTAGCTTTTTGTTCTAACGATTCCTAACGATTTAGATCCCAAGAACAAACTCGGCTTCTCCCAAATTTCCATTTGGAAAGGAGCTGCTAGCTTCTTTAATGTCAGTAAGATAACCTACATCATTCCTAATGATTAGGCTATCAATCATATACAACACTAAGTAAGCTACTAAACTATTGATGATTACTTGTAAACACAAGACTCATTAATGTTCTAATTAAAGCCAAAAGATTTGGTCACTATATCAAATCTTATATTTCAAGATCGAAATGCTTAGGTCAATCCATGAATGGATCACTTAAGCTTTTTCTTTTGATCTTGTTGTATGAATCCTTCTGGTTAAGACCTTTAATGTCTCGTTTTCTCTTGTAAATCCACTTGTAACTAATAGGTGTTACCCATCAAGCAGATCTACAAGATTCCAGATGGAAGTGAAATACAAAAGACTTCATTTCCAGGTCCATGTCAACATCATTCATTTTCTTTCTAAAATATAATGAACCCATTATGTTATCATCAGGCATGATGACCTAGGCTTCAAACAAGTCCATGTAACGTTCAGGTTATCAAACAACCCTCCCACTACATTGAGGCAATCTCAACTATTGAAATGGATGTGACTAACTAGATGCACTGATCCATCAACAACTCTTGTTGAACAGTCAACCTCATCAACAACTCTTGTTGAACAGTCAACCTCATCAACAACTCTTGTGGATGTTACTGTAGCCTCATTAGTTAACTTACTTAAACTGACTTTACTCTTGTGGTTTATGATTTTTGATGTGGGCTTCTACTAAGAATTTAAAATTTTTCGATACAAATTCTTTATTCTCTTGTGAATTGAAGAAGTATCTACTTCTTGTTTCCTTTGGGGTTGCCTACTACAGTATGCAATGCAGTCAACACTACATGACCACAAAACGAACCAGACAATTGAGCATAGCTCAACATGGAATGAACCATATCCAATAGGGTTCTATTTCTCCTAAATGAGATTTAGGGTGTGATCCTATGTACTGTCAAATAGTCCTGGAATCTCAAATCCTTATACTCAACACTTTGATCAGATCGAAGTGTTTTTATCATCTCACCTAACAAGTTTTCAACTTCAGTCCTAAGCCCCTTCGAATATCTCAAGAGCTTCAGACTTAAGTTGCATTAGGTAAAGATACTCATACCTTTGAATAATCATCCAAAAGATATGAATTATTCATGCCCTCCCACTGCTTTAACATATTGAACCACAAGATCCAAATGTACAAGCTTCAAGGGCTATTTGGCTCTTAGATCTTTTCCAGTAAAAGATCTATCAGTCATATTGCCCACAAGGCATGACTTACAAGGTAGTAAAAAGTCATCTTCTAACTCGCTTAGAAGTTCACTCTTGACCAATCTCCCAATCAAATTGAGATTAATATGGTCTACCTTAGAACCAAAGAAATGTATTTTCCTTTAGGAGAAATCCTTTGCCTCTTTTCACATTAAGTAGTATCAGTCTTAAACAACCCAGTGTTCATGACTGCTTTACTCTTGATTAGTCCTAAAACATTTAGGTTACTTTCCAGTAAAGCGAAACAAATGTCAACTCCCTTTCTTGAAATAAAACTGTGTTAACATAGAAAGGTAAAGAGTAACATTGTTCCAACAAATAAGACACATAAATTAAATTTCTTTTGATTTTAGGAATTACATACACATTATCTAATAATATGTATTTTCTCCCACTGAGAAAAATAACTTAATGTTTCCCACTGTTATAGCAAAAATAATCTCTCTAATTCTAACTTTGAGAGTTATTACACAAGTAGCAAGTTGTTGTTAGGAACTTATAACTTTAAAAGAAGAACACACGTGATCTGTGGCCCCTGAATCAAGTATTCAGGGAGAATCACTGTTCTTCACTAATCACGTTTTCAAGACAAGTAAATGAAAATTACGGTCTTGAACAAGTTCTCTTTTTGCTAAGCAAGGTTTTATGTCATATTCATCAAGAACAATTATTGATGAATTAAACATATGGGGCATGAGGACATTCCTCAGTTAAGAATAATCCTAGAATTATTTACAACAATTTATCGTTTAAGCTTGTTGTATTACCATTATTTATAAAATGAGGTAAGACAATACACATAAAACTATTATATAATTGTTAAAGTAACAAATTTCTTGTATTATTAATTGCACTAACCCATCACAAATAATCCAATCAAATTCTGAAAAACAAATAAGCAATCAAAGAAACCCTATAAAACTATTGATTTCGTTTTTGCAACGATACTTCAAAGGTTTAGAACAACAACCACCGAAGGGTGGTCAACTACTCCTCCTCTGAATTGAGACAATCTCAACCAAACTCCAACACCAGAATAACTCATATTTCGTTAGTGTTTAGTTACCGTTGTTCGGTCAAGGGTTAGTTAACACATTTAACTCATCCCCGTAAGTGTAACCCTCCCACTTTCAGATCTCAGAGGCACGCACCAACAAGCTACCGAAGGGAAAGACAACTGTTGGTGATTAGCCTAAGTGACCATATCCTATTCAGGAGTTTACGGTGTTTCGAATCCTAAGATCAGGCCCTCCAAAGAGATGGTTGCGCCAGGACAACCTGCAGGCGGATCATAGGACTAGGGGCGGAGACCGAGGGATACGTTGACACATGTCCTGCTCCCACTTACTCTAGACATTTTTCCCATTCACCTTTTTATTGATCCATGCAAACACTTTCCGAAGGGAGGCCGCTCCTAAGGCGACTCGTAGCCGAGCATGAACCTCACGTTGTGAATATAGGGACGTAGGAGCAAAACTTGTTTTAAATCTCGTTTCGTAATTTTCCTCCCACTGAAAATGTCCTAAGGTTAATTTAGGGTTATTTAACTTAGATAAAATTCGGCTAAGTCAATCTATCTAAGTCTGATCCTATTATAACAATTATGGAAAGAATTCAACCGCAATGTTTTAGGTGAATTAAACTTCTTTTAATAAACCCAACTTTGCAAGTCAACATTACTATGGTTAATTATACTCAAGGTTTGGATCAGTTCCCAGGTAGGAGGTGTTCCGTAAACCGTCATCTTAAGTATCCCCAGCCTTAGACAGAACTTTATCGAGAGAGTTCCCTTATAACCACAGTAATGTAAGGTCTTTACTCTAAAGATCTAGGTGTATTAAATATTTTTAACAAACCTAGTGACCTTGCATGCTAACATTTAACTATGATTAATTCAACTCCGGTATTCCGGGTCAATTCCCAGGTAGGAGGTGTTCCGTAAACCGTCAACTTAAATACCCCCAACCTTAGACAAAACTTTACCGGTGGAGTTCCCTTATAATCATAGCAATGTTTTCCTACTTAGTCAATTAAAACTATTTTTTATTCTAAGTAAGAATAACTCTAATCCTATTAGAAATGTGTTCTTAGATCTAATTAATTTTAAACATTTTAAAATTAATTCATTTATCCTAAGATCTTATGTTTGCATGCAATTCTTTGTTATAGGTTAACGGTTTCTATTTGTTAATTTTATAACTATTATAATTTTTAATGAATTAACCCTATAACATGATACTATGGTGAATAAATTAACAATCAAATTCTAATTAATTTATAAAACCATACATTAGCAAACATGACATACCAAAAATATAACATTTATATTAATCTAAGGTAATGTCATGCTCAATGCAATTTAATTTCCTTTTAATTAACCTAACTCTTAAATTAATTATACAAGAAAATTAAAATTAAGCATTGACAATTTTCATACATTAAGATAACATTTATATTAATATATCATGAAGATTAATTAAGCATATTAATTACTTATATAAATATAACTCTTATATTTTTTAAACTAAAGTAATTTCATGCTCAATTCAAATTAATTTTTTTTCAATTAATCTAACTCTTAAATTAATTACCCAAGAAAATTAAAATTAAACATTCACATTTTCATACATTAACATAACATTTATATTAATATCTCATGAAAACTAATTAAGCATGTTAATTACTAATATAAATATAACTCTTATATTTTTTAAACTGAAGTAATTTCATGCTCAATGCAAATTAATTTTCTTCAATTAATCTAATTCTTAAATTAATTACTCAAGAAAATTAAAATAAGCAATCACATTTTCATACTTTAACATAACACTTTATATTAACTGCTCATGAAAATAAATAAGCATATAAATTACTTTCATAAATATAATTCTTTATATTCTTTACTAAAGTAATTTCATGCTCAATGCTTCTCAATTTTCATCCAGTTAATCATAACAATTTACATTAAATACTCATGAAAAAAAATTCATACATTATAACATTTATAATAATAAATATGCATGAATATGCTTAACCTATGGTGGGATTTTAAGCTAAATGACATACTTTATGCAACAATCAATTAATTTAATACATACATCACATGCATAATTAAATTAAACTACAATAATTGAACGACATATTTGGCATATCCTAAGGAATTAAAAGCAATTTAAATTACAATAATTTAAATCCATGACATATCTTGGTTTCAAATCTTTTCCTTTTTGACATTTACAATTGATCTAATCAAAAGTATAAATATAATCCCAACAAATATGCCAAAATAATCAATTTTGTAAATTAAACCACATATCACATATATGAAATTAAAATACCCACCATTGAACCAATGCTAATTTTAGAGAAACAAAATTAAATTTACGATCGGCTCTGATGCCAATTGAAGGATTTGAAATTCTCCAATTCCGTTAAAGAGGAAGCGTAATTGGGACCGATTCGTAGTTAATTTTGTTTATCCAAAAATATTATTCAATTGGTTAAAGCATAGAACAAATTCTATACAAACTTAAGGCTAAGCATACAAAATTTATTAGATCTAAATCTAAAGGGGAGAAGCAAATATACCGTCTTTGACGACTATGAATACTTCAACGGACACCTTTCTTGATTTTGGACCAAGCGTCAATGTAACGACCCTACTTTTCATGACTAGATCCTAGAGTCGTTACCACATACATATCATTATACTTCTAAGAACAGCGAGGAAATGTCATTAAAGAAAACATACTTAGAATTTTTTGTGAAACTTTTCAGCCTGGGATCCCAGATAAAACAGAACAAAAGAACCTTTAGCCATACAAGAAAAACGTAAAGCAGAATAAACCATAAAACATTGCAATGCAAGTTCAAAAGAAGGATTTCGAAAACATAAAATGCGGAAGACTATCCTAAGGAAATCCATGGCTCAGCGGCACTCTGTCACGCGTTCTGTACACATTTACCTCTACCTGCAGTTATATGTAAGGGAAAAGAATGAGTATTTAAGAAAATACTCAGTAAGTAACAATATTACTAGACACTTGCCGCAACCAAGGTTTTAACATTTTATTCGAGTTAAGGGCCTAAGGGTTAGGTCATTTTTGGGTTCCTAGAGTGAGTAATAATATGGTATAAAAGACTCTAGAATTCCTGTGCAAGTATACACGGTCTGCAACAAGTAATATTATCAATCCGAGCCCTGAATTTGTTTCCACTCTACCTATTTTTGTGTAACTTTCCAATGGTTTCAAGAATAGTAAAATGATTTGGTTTTATCGGAATTATGCTGAAGCAAAATAAATGACAGAACAACGAGTAAACAAATAGATATACAGATTAAAGACAGACGTTGGTTAGGTTTTAGTGATTGTTCAAAGATATGCTGTAGCAATATTATTGATCATGCATTTCTCGCAGTATTATTAGCGGATTCCTCCCGGAACTCCGGATCTTTTGGGATATGTTTCAAACCCAATGAAGTACGATCGATCAAGCACTAGGCAACTGGCTATCCCTAGCTCAGTCACTGGCGTTCACCAATACACAATGATCGTAGTGTGGATAATTGCCACACACTCTTTAAATCATCCCTGAAACTAGAGAGAGCTATCCATACCGGCTGGCCAGGCGGGCATAAAATGAGAATAAGCACAACAATTAACCAAAATGCGATATTCAATTTATTACTAGAGATGAAGCACAATAATCACATTATTCCTAACCAACACCTTAAGCTACTTAGTTCGTAATAGGCATAGGAATACGAAGTACAATCTGAGTATGCATGTCCATAACCACAAGTTAATAAAGAAAATAAACTCCCTAATCAGCTTGCGGAAGATGGTGTTCTTGATGATCTTCAATCTCTCTAAAATATTCGGCTTCCAAGGGAAAACATGGAATGCCTTTGACTTCGACGACTACTTCCTTTTATAGAAGGATAGGAGACTTTAATTAGGTCAACTTGGACACGTGTAGGGCTCTCCTTGCTCCTTTATCCCGAAAATAACTCAACAGAAGTCGGTTCATGAAGTTGGCTAACGAGCTGTGATGTGGCAGTTCTGTTCTCAGTTTTGCTGCAGCACAGAATTTGCTCCCTCCAGTCGCTCAGCAGCATAATCTGCACAAAATAATTTCCAATGCTTCCATTCTTCCAAATGGGTTAAAACATGTAATATCTATCCAAAACCAACCCTAATAAGCATAAAGGACACACAAATCCCTAAATAACTACCTTTTGGGCAGTTATCAGTCATGTCATTCTCATTCATTTCATTTCATTTCATTTCATTTATCCGTAGTACGGGCCTCGTGATCAATAAACTCACCTATATATAAGTTTGCCAACTCACTAGTAGTGCACAGGTGGGTGTTTTGGGAGGTCTCTACTCCTACTGTTGGTAGAAGGCACCCAGTCAGTGGAGCTGAGTCTCATCCCTCAAGGCACTAATGGGCGCGTAGCGCTCTAAACTACCATTTCACTGGTGGGGCATTCATGGGTTTAAGTCAGAAATTAACTTCCACAGTTAGTAAATGGCACCTAATCTGCGAAGCCATGTTCTGCCCATTAAGCCCCTCATTTCAGTCTAATACATCTCAGTCCTAGGTGTTTAATTGACACGAGCCCCCCTACCAAGGCAACTAGCCTATTCTTTTCCTTTTCTTAATCCTTTACCCTTTAGGTCCCCCTTAACACGTACTAATTTTAACTGCAATCTATTTAATACAATTGGTTCCTTTTCATATATTACTGAAAGGCTAACTAGTATGTACCATCCCAACTCAGTCACATTTCAAGAACAAGAAATGGAGGCGACAACTAACACTCCTAAATAGAGAAACCACAGGCTTCCCGTTATCCACAAACAATGTCAGTCAACTTATAATATAAAACAGTCAAGCACTTTCACCTGCTACGTAGCACAAGTACACAACAACCAAATTCTTGAAGACAAACACATTTATATCATCTCAACTCAATCCAAATATTTAATACCAACTCATGCTAGGAATAAACACTCATTTCAATGCATAAACATTTCTTTCTAATGAAGTAACTTACTTACTTTGAGATACTACGCTTGATTGAAATCACCCAAACAACTCGATACAAGACCAACCACGTTATGCGAAAACGTAATCTATTAACACGTATAAAAAGGGTCTCACATCAGATGCATTCCAGTTCCAATAATTTATTTTTTCTTTAGAACACAAGACTTAAGGAGGTCGAAAACTCACCCAAACGAACCTAACGCTTGTTGTCCAGCTTCCAAGTTTCGATCCGGCTTTTATGATTCGACCACCACCTACTACGGACACCTTAGATTAAGATCCAACGTTAATGGGTATTTCATTAAGGCATAAAAAACCACCACCTACTGCTGCACCTTGAAGCTGATCAAAGAGATCATCAATCTTGGGCAGAGGGTAGTTGTTCTTTATTGTCATTTTGTTCTGAAGGGAATAAAAGTCCCCACGCAGCGGAAGCGCATCGTTTGGACCTTACGCCGTATATTAATTAACATTAAAATACCGTTACGATAACTCAAACAAAACTTTAAACTAACTTTAAAGTCGCTGTAAAAACGGTTTAAACATGCTAAAAATAAATCTAAATTTATTTTAAAACTTTTCTAACGAAAAGAGGAAGAACCATTACAAACCTCCGTTGTAGACTTGACCGTTCTTCGCCAACAACGCTCCAACGAACGAAAACGCAGCAGCCTTCTCGCCTCTTGATCGCTGGATTTTTCTTCTTTGAATGACACAATAACCACAGAGGTTACACCGGTATGTCTCTAAGTCTATGAGGCCAAAGACTTGTGGGAGTCTTTCTCTAAGAGGGAGGCTAGAGAGAATTCTAGGTCTTGTCTTTCAAGAGTGTCAAGTAAAAAAATGTCATGACCAATTAGGTCTAGTGTTCTATTTATAGAAGAGAGGCCATGAATAAAATAATCAATTAAATCAATCTTTTCCATAATTGATTCAATCTTATTCCTTAATTAATCAATCATGATCAATCAATTCCCCAATTGATTAATCTTTTCCACAAATGACTAATTACTTCCATAAGTGATTAGATCATTCCCATAAATGATTAATCACTTCCTTAAGTGATTAATTATTTACATAATTGATTAATTCCCGATTAATGAATTCTTTAATTAATTAACCACCAATTAAATATCACATATTTAATTCCCGGCCTAGAATTAATTAATTTTGCCCAAACACATTTTAGGCCTTAATCTAATTAATTCATTATTTTGAACTCTTTCAAACTTCCATAAATCTATATTTGAACTTTTCAAATATTAATTTCTCTCATAATAATATATCAATATATATTATATTTGTTTCCCTTAATAAATTGAACATTTTCAATTTATTTTTATTACTTAGTTGCCTCAAATTACTTTACGAGCTACCAGTGGGACCTAATGGACCTGCAGATCAGAAGCTCCAACGATGTGAGATTAATTGGTCAAACTCATTAACCACATTAATCAATATTCGTTAACTGTGTGTACATTCCACTATAGACTCACAGTTGCACTCTTCTCACTGCAGACATATTTTCTGTGTCCATGGATCTTAGACCAATATCGACTAGTTAGTCCTTCACGAGTGTCCGTAACACCAGCTGGGTCAAATTACCGTTTTACCCCTGGGTCACCTCTATTTCCTTAAGTACCAATTCTCCTCTAATGAACAATCTGTTTGTGGTCCAACCATCAAACAGAAAACCCTCTCGTGCCATTGAGAGGGTAGGACCCTTTGTTCAAGACTCGGAGTAACCACTTAAGGGAACACTCATCTGCTTCCCTGAAGTCGGGAAGAAGTGAATTCCATCTTGTACGATTATGTTCCCAGCTCCCCATTCAGTCTTGTCCCCAAAGTGGTAGGCTTATTGAGTCGGCGTATTGGCCACTCTCACCCATACAAATCAAAGGACAATCTCTCATGAGCAGGAGTCCATAATCAACTCAGGATTAAGACTAAGTTGTCTAGGTCGTCCTAGTGAAATAGAAAACCAACTAGTTAACGGTGTTCTAACTAGTGGTTACTATTTCGCGGTCCGGTCTTATGCAAACTCATTGCATAGGATACCCCCACTCGCATGTCTCCTACACGAACGCGTTGGATTGCAACGTTTGTATCAAATACAAAGTGGGCCGTATCCATAGTGTCACCAGGATAAGGCACCCAGTCTTATCCCTATACTATAGACCTTTTAGGCTGTTTCTTGAACAATGATCCCATATGTCGCTACATATAGTTCAAGACTCATATTACAGCCTTGGATGTCTAGTTTATTGGATTAAGGTTATTATTAGGCAAAGACATATATAAAATAACTAATAACAATTAATGGAAAAATATATCAATATTATTTCATTAATATCCGGTCAACGGTTACATTCACTATCTACGAGTTTTAGGGCATAAAACCCAACATGTTCATCTCCCGATAGTCGATGTACAAACGCATTGTCCCATCCTTCTTTTTCACAAATAAAACTGGAGCACCCCACGGCGAGACGCTGGGGCGTATATAACCTTTGTCCAACAGCTCCTGAATCTGCACCTTAAGCTCTTTCAATTCCGCTGGAGCCATCCTATATGGAGCTTTAGAAATGGGAATAGTCCCTGGCTCAAGTTCAATCCATAAGTCAACCTCTCGTGCAGGCGGTAGTCCTGTCAGATCCTCCGGGAATGCATCTGTGAATTCCCTCACTACCGGTATTGAGGTCATTGATACCTCGGTGTTCCTCGTGTCAACAACGCTAGCCAGTAAGCCCCAAGTTCATTTGCTAATCAATTTCCTCGTCTTCATTGCAGAGACCACCTTAGGAGCACCCTTGATCATCGATCCTTTAAATTTGAAGCTTGCCTCTGACGGATGGTTAAAGATAACCTCCTTGCGATAACAATCTATGTTGGCATAATTAGAAACCAACCATTCCATTCCCAATATAACATCAAAATCACTCATATCAAGGGCGATCAATGTCACATCCATTGATCGATCAGACACTAACATTTGGCAGGCTTTCACCGCTTCACTAGCGAGTAACGTTATCCCCGCATGTGTAACGCCCCAGGATTTTTAAAGCTAACCCAGCGACATTACTAACTCCTAGACCAAAACAAACCGTGAGCACCAAAAATTTCGGCAGCATAACAACGCTCATTGGACTAACCCAAAATTTTTCCTACACCTGCTGAACAAGAAAAACACTTCTATATACACATTATCAAATGACTCCACCAACTACAACCCGACAGAACATTCACTGAACCAACAGCCAGCAGTAAGCAAGTACAACCAATCCAGGAACACAAATGAAACAGATCTTATAATACTAATTCGTTCAAAACAACTTAATGATTAACCACTAAAGGAGTAGATGGAGTTCTTTAGAACAAACACAACTAACCTTATAACTCAACAAGAACAATTCAGGACTAAACCTAGCAGGACCACAGCTGTCCAACCAAAATTTAAGCATCACCATCCTATTCAAGATAAACATAAAGCTAGCCAATTTGAAAGAAAAAGGGGAACAACACAACTAGCTAAGTTCTTCCTCATATGCCTCCTCCGCATCACCACGGTCCACGCAGTCAACCTGCAAAATCTGGTAGTTGGGGGGAGAGAGAGGGGAGGGGGTCAGTACACTAAGGTACTGGTAAGCAGCCCCTACATGAGAAGCCATCAAACAGCAGACAACAAACAACATGCTTTTCATGCGCAAAACATCATGCTTCTTAAAAGCGGTAAACACAACATCATGCTCAAAAGCTAGAAACAAATGACTCTCCTAAGCAATAACTCATGCATCTCTCTATGCAACTCGCTAACCACTCAAGCTCCACGAGCTCACTCAACGCTCATAATTAGCCCTCACATGGCTCTTCACACGTGATTTCCGCGTCACGCTCCGCAAAACTCTCCAAGACTCACCCTTCGAGTTGTACCGACCCCTGACCATTTATACCCAGGGCCTCGACACTTCTCTACAGAGCTCGGCATTCGACCCTTGACCATTTATACCCAAGGCCTCGAACTGTGCATCGACCCTTGACCATTTATACCCAAGGCCTCGATGACTAAGCAACGTATTGACCCTTGACCATTTATACCCAAGGCCTCAATACTTGCCTCAGGACTCATCACACCGACCCTTGACCATTTATACCCAAGGCCTTGATGCTCCTCTTTATCTAACATTGGCATATCGACCCTCGACCATTTATACCCGAGGCATCGACACCAATAGTGATATATCAGTCCTCGACCTTTTATACCCGAGGCCCTGATAATCACTTTACTTTCCTTGAAACATTATCGTCCTCGACCATTTATACCCGAGACCCTGATAACTCAATCGCAATGCTAGTTCTCTTTAAACCCATGGTGACATGTCACCCCTCGACCATTTGTACCCGAGGTGCACTGACACTCACCCAACTTTCCTTTTTCACATTTTAGGTCTCTGACCTCTATCTCACCTCTATCTAGAATGTGTATGCCCTGCAACTCTTCTAGACTCACGTATTATGCCCACCAAGCATATACATGTAATCACAGGCTCTCAACTCATGCTTATCTCACGAATACCAAACAGAACCAGAATGCTTTACAACCAATCAACACACAACAACAATTCATGCTTTCCTAAGATTTCATATATATATACATATTTATTCAAAGAAACAAGGAACAAGAGAACAGTTATAAAGCGGGAAATCAATCAGCATGCATCACACAGTCAAACAGACTACATCAGATAAGAACTACTTACACAAGCGCTCCTAAGCGATCCTAAACAGGCCAACGGAGCTTCGAAACCACTTGGTTCTCAACCGGAAGAGCCTAAAAGAGCCCAAACTACAAGCAACGACTTCTAAGGGTTAGGAATTGATAAACAACACCCAAGAGACTTAATAAAGGAAGGTAAAGGGTGCTGAAATTTACCGCTTAGTGCTCAAACAACCTTGAGACAAGCTGACTTGTGTTCGAAACGACCCAACAACCAAGATCCCAAGTCACCGGGTTATGGGTAACCCAAATCAAGGTCTTTCGAGTTGTGGGTATTCGCTGAACACGATATTTGAGATCAAACGCTCGATGAACAACAACCGAATACACCTAATTCTGCAATTATAAGGTCAATAACGAATGGGTATCGATCAAAACATGGTTTAAGGCTTTAATCTCTAATGGGTATCGAACACTTAAGCTATAAAACTAATAACAGCAATGAAACTTACCCAACAGACCCTATATCACGCAAGACGGGTTGCAACAACCTCGAACAACGCACTAGAACGATCCTTGGGCAGTGGGTATGCAAGTCGATGTGTTTCGAACCTAATCGAACACCTAGACGGCGCTGCAGATCAGAATACTGAACACAATTTAGCTTTCAGCACCTAAAAGGAATGGGCATTCTACCAAAGGCTCCAAACAAGAATGGGTAAGGGCCAAAACATACCAGACACGCTATCCGATGCAAGAAACGCCCAATGACGCTGCTGGACAGCAACGAAACGCGAGGAAAGGAGACTCCGAGCTGCTGTCTGTGCAATACGGGCAAGAAGGAGTTAGATCGGCCTTAACGAATACACATGAGTGAGTTTGAGACTTACCCACGAGGTTTCTTGCTAAAAAAATGGCACGGAAAAGAGGACTCACGCGACGACAGCGCTGCACAAGCTCCGGCAGCGGCAGGCTTGGGCGTCGACGGCTTCCACACGAACCAAAAACCGAGAGAGAGGGAGATTCGTGGGAGAGAGACGCGCAGAGAGAGAAGGACGCGCGAGGTTGACTGCTTGCGTGGAGGAGAAGACTCGCGAGAGGGAGGGAGAGATCGACGGAGATGGGACGCGAACCTGCTGCTAGAGGCGACGCAACACACGAGCAAGAGAGGAAGATCTGCGGCTGGCGGCTGAAGAAAACGCAGAAGGGGAGGGGGTCTGCGGCTGCTACAAAAAGAAGAGGGAAAGGAAATAGGTTTAGGGCTTTCTTCCTTTTATTATTCTATTCCATTTTCTTTCTTTGCTTTTTCTTGATTTTTAAACACACCCAAGAATATAAAATCTCCATTAAAATAAGGAGATCTTATCTAGGTTCAAATTTAACAACCCAAACTTAATTCTTGAAAGATTTGGGAATAGAAAATAACCCGACTGATAAAAGGGTTTGGGCCTTTTTGATATTTAAAATAAATATCAAATGTTAAACCTCTAACTCTAGGAATTTAAAGATTTAATTAAAAATATCTTTCCCCTAAATTTTAGAAATTTAGTTTAACGACCTAAGGCTAAACTTATTCTAATTTTCCAAATTAGAATAAGAACGCCCAATAAATTCAAAAATGGCTTGATTCCGAAACGAGGGGCGTTACAGCATGGGTGGAGACTGACAAAACATAGCGCAGAGACTCTAGTTGTAGGTTGGCTTGACTTACAAATGATGCATAAATAAAAGAATGTGTTGAACCCAAATCAACCAACAGAAAAGCATAATGGCCGAGGATAGGAATGGTACCTGTCACCACTACGTCATGGTTCTCTTCCTCTTGTCCGGTAGTGGCAAATATCTTGCCCTGATGTTCTGCTGGTCTTACCCCGGATGCCTGATTTGAACTAGACGGTTGGTCGGCATAATTAGTTTTCTTTTCATTACAATTTGGCCCAATATGCCCTTCCCGGCCACACTTTAAACAAAGACGGGTTCCTACCAAGCAACGACCCCAGTGGTACTTCCTACACGTCTGACATAATGGCCTATCCTGGTTAGGCCCTAGCTGATTTTGTGCTTTCTGTCGACAGTCCTGGGGCAGACCTCGTCTAGGGTAACGGTGACCCCGCTGTATGTTCGAGCTCATCTGATCGTACCTTCGCTTATGACCCGAGGAAGGTTATGAAGAGACAATTGACGATCGTCGATCGATCAGCTCTGCCGCCCTGACTGCTGTGGCATAGTCTTGGGGTTCATGGGCTGCCACACTACTCTTAATCTCTTCCATTAAGCCGGGCGTTATCTCGTAACAAGAACACGGCACAATACACTTTCTTGTCCTCCGGGCAATTCAAGTGGCGAAAGACAGTCTCGATGGAGGACAACCACAACTATGCCACCGTGGGGTCCCTTGAGGCTCCATCGAACGGACAGGGATCCCACTTCCTAAAATCTCTTAAGCACCTAGCCTCCAGCGATCGGGTGGCTTCGTTGTTCTGAGGCGCTTGGGTCTGTCGTCCCGCAAGCACGCCCGCAACCGCAGCCTGAACTGCGGTCTGAACTATTGCCTGGATATCCATTGTGACAGGTCCTGCCGCATGCCCCGACTGTCCACCCGGCTGTTCCACTTGTGGGGTTTCTGGTAGATCTCCTCCTTGCTCCACAGGTGGCATAGCTTGTTCAGGGGTTGTACGACCCCTACCACGACCTCTTCCTCGACCTCTTCCACGACCTCGTGCTCGGGGAGGCATGATCTATCACAAAAGTATTTTATCATCTTACTAAACAAGCTCGATTCCTTTAAACAATTCACAGGTACAAAACCTTATGCATATTTTCCCACAACATGAACCTTTTTCGAATATATATAACATTCACAGGCTACAAAGTAATCGAACGTGTACCTGGCGTGACTGGATGCTTGCTGATAAGCCATGGACATACCTATGGTTTACGATGTAAACCAGTCTACATAACCTATAACCTAGAGCTCTGATACAAACTTTAACAACCCTACTTTTCATGACTAGATCCTAGAGTTGTTATCATATATATATCATTCTACTTCCAAGAACAACGAGGAAATATAATTAAAGAAAACATACTTAGAATTTTTTGCGAAACTTTTCAGCCTGGGATCCCAGATAAAACAGAACAAAAGAATCTTTAGCCATACAAGCAAAACGTAAAGCAGAATAATTCATAAAACATTGCAATGCAAGTTCAAAAGAAGGATTTCGAAAACATAAAATGCGGAAGACTATCCTAAGGAAATCCATGGCTCAGCAGCACTCCGTCACGCGTTTTGTACACCTTTACCTCTACCTGCAATTATATGTAAGGGAAAAGAATCAGTATTTAAGAAAATACTTAGTAACTAACAATATTACTAAACACTTGCAGCAACCAATGTTTTAACATTTTATTCGAGTTAAGAGCCTAAGGCTTAGGTCATCTCATTCTCATTCATTTCATTTCATTTATCTGTAGTACAGACCTCGTGATCAATAAACTCACCTATATATAAGTTTGCCAACTCACTGGTAGTGCACAGATGGGTGTTTTAGGACGTCTCTACTCCTACTGTTGGTATAAGGCACCCAGTCAGTGGAGTTGAGTCTCATCCCTCAAGGCACTAATGGGCGCGTAGCGCTCTAAACTACCATTTCACTAGTGGGGCATTCATGGGTTGAAGTCAGAAATTAACTTCCACAGTTAGTAAATGGCACCTAATCTGCGAAGCCATGTTCTGCCCATTAAGCCCCTCATTTCAGTCTAATACATCTCAGTCCTAGGTGTTTAATTGACACGAGCCCCCTACCAAGGCAACTAGCCTATTCTTTTCCTTTTCTTAATCCTTTACCCTTTAGGTCCCCCTTAACACGTACTAATTTTAACTGCAACCTATTTAATACAATTGGTTCCTTTTCATAGATTACTGAAAGGCTAACTGGTATGTACCATCCCAACTCCGTCACATTTCAAGAACAAGAAATGGAGGCGACAACTAACACTCCTAAACAGAGAAACCACAAGCTTCCCGTTATCCACAAACAATGCCAGTCAACTTATAATATAAAACAGTCAAGCACTTTCACCTGCCACATAGCACAAGTACACAACAACCAAATTCTTGAAGACAAACACATTTATATCATCTCAACTCAATCCAAATATTTAATACCAACTCATGCTAGGAATAAACACTCATTTCAATGCATAAACATTTCTTTCTAATGAAGTAACTTACTTACCTTGAGATACTACGCTTAATTGAAATCACCCAAACAACTCGATACAAGACCAACCACGTTATGCGAAAATGTAATCTATTAACACGTATAAAAAGGGTCTCACATCAGATGCATTCCAGTTCCAATAATTTTTTTTCTTAAGAACACAAGACTTAAGGAGGTCCAAAACTCACCCAAACGAACCTAACGCTTTCTCTCCAGCTTCCAAGTTTCGATCCGCCTTTGATGATTCGACCACCACCTACTACGGACACCTTAGATTAAGATCCAACATTAATGGGTATTTCATTAAGGCATAAAAACCAATAAACTTTGGCTCATAACTCCCTTACCCACTAACTGAAATCGTTGAACATTCAAGAGGCGTGCGGCTGTTTGTCTTAAGGAAGTGGCAGCGGTGACCAGATCTGAGCGACAAATAAGACAACCTGATCTGGCTGCGGCGGCGACGTGCGGCAGACCGACTGGAAGTGGTGGCAGCAGAGCTTCAGATTTGCGACGACGCGGCGACTTGCGTGTCGTCGGAGGCAATTCGCGGCGACAACGGTGACGTGATACAAAGGGATAGCTGAGAGAGATGAGGGAGTGGCGGTGGCGTGGCGACAGGTGGCGTGCGTCGGCGGGTAGTGTGCGGCGAAGGGAGAGAGAACCAAAAGGGAGCGAGAGAGATGAGGGGGTTGCGAGGGAGAGAGAGAGAGAGAGAGAGAGAGAGAGAGAGAGAGAGAGAGAGAGAGAGAAAGACGAAACGAGAGAGAGGGAGAAAGACGAAACGAGAGAGAGGGAGACGAAACTGAAAGAAAAGAAAGAAAACCAAGAGGAAAAGACTCATAGATAGCATTTCTACATGGTATCAGTATGCACTAAACCGTGTGCATGCTAGTATTGTAAATGTCAATCTAGAATTAGGAACAACAAATAAATCATGAAATAAAGAACAAAAAACTCAATGAATCATACATTTAGCACAATAAAGTCAAAGAATCTCATAAAAACATAATGTACTTAGAATACCTAGGTTCCAACTAAAGCAAATGATGATTAGACGACAAGAGACAGGACTAATCTCAGCCAAAAGGCTTATAAAACCAACCTAACTATCTTAAAACTAAAGATTACAGAGAAAAAAACTCAAAGAAAAGAGAGAAAACCAAGAGGAAAAGATTCATAGATAGCATTTATGCATGGTATCAGTATGCGCTTTTTGAATAATCTGATAGCTAATCTATTTTCCAAATATAATATCAAGCATAGGGTAGCCACTAATTACTATCCCCAAACCAGTAGGCAAGTAGAGGTCTCTAACGGAGGAGATTAAGGCTATATTGGAGAAAACGGTAGGTCCTTCATTTGTGGACTGGTCACTTCGTCTTGACGAACCGTTATGGGCACACAGGAAAGCGTACAAAGCACTTTTGTTTGTGTCTCCCTACCCAATCTTATCCTTGTACTAAAGACCTTTCAGGTTGTTACTTGAACATCAATCCCCATATGTCCACACATACTAGTTCAAGTTACATACAAACAACCTTGGATCTTACTTTATTTGATTTGGGTCATATTTTACAATACTTAACAATAACATTTTATTGTAGAAACTAAAAAATACTTTATCAAAACAAGTATATAGTTTGGTTACATTCACTACCTACAAGTTTTCGGGTATAAACCCCAACATTTTGGTCATTTTGCCTCAAGAACATTATTCACATACAGATAAAGAGTCATCTTCTAACTCACTTAGAAGTCCACTTTTCAACAAATTTCCAATCATATTGTGAATAATGAGACATAATCTAATATGGCAAATATAGGTATTTTTTAGGATAAACTTTTAGCCTTTTAGTTTGAGTTGTAGCTGTCTTAAACAATTTAGTATTTAGAATTGTTTTGGTCATGATTAGTCTCGAAAGATTAAGTTATGTTCTAATGTGGCATAACAAATATCAACAAATACTGCTCCATTGACTGAAAACCAAATGAGATTACATTGTGTCTATCAAGCAAGAAAATGAAATCAATTGCCTTTTATTTATTTATTCTTAACTATATACACGTTATCTAATTACATTAAGCTCCCCACTTCCACATCCAAGACTTCCTCTCCCATTCAACATCGAGAGTCATCTCCTCCGCTTATATGTGCCAATCAGGAACTAATTCCCTAAAAAGAGGAACAATTGTGGTTAGTGGCTCCTAAATCGACTATCCATTAAGCCTCATTGATACCCACTAAACATGTTTCAAGGACTAGTAAATCATATTTACCTTCTTTGGCTTTCTTTGTCAGGACCAAGAATTTTGGATAGCTTTTCTTCTGGTACTCATCTACGTTGCAATGGACACATTTCCCTTTGTTTGTAGCTTTGGTCTTCTTCCCCTTTTGGGGAGTAGCAGGGGCGTCAACTTTATTGCCCTCCCCGCCTTTCTACTTCTTAAAACTTTTTGTGCCATAAGAAGATGGAACAAATTTAGTCTCAGAGGTCGAACCTATGTGGAAATTCTTATAGGTGGCAACATTTGCCACCCCTTCTTGTATCATATTCTTCGTAAGATACTAGTAACTTCCTAGCTCATTTTGAAGGGTGGTAAGGTTGTAGTCAAACTTATTTAAAATAACATTGCTACAAAACTGAAGGAAACTCTTCGAAAGAGATTCCAAAATAAACTGACATGACTTCTTTAGTCCATGACAAATTCGTTAATTTCGGCCATGTTAAAGTGGACAATCATGTTGAGAATGTGTTCACAAACAAATGTTCCCTCTTTCAACCTTCATTCTATGGTTTGACTTTTTGATTGTGAGTTTATTTTCCAATTTATTTGTAACTAACGTTTGTAGAGTAGCATAACTTTTCATCTAATTTAGTAGCATCAAATTTGACCAAGTAGCTATCAGGCACATTATCCCATGTAGCTAAACTTCACGAGAGGTTCAAGCATTAAACCTTTTCTCGCATAACTTCAAGGCTTTCCTAATTTATTTAATTATGCCTATTAATTAATCTCCCCATTAGGCTCTAGACTCGATCAATTCGTTGGATTAAAAACATTAGGGGTCATTACCCTCGATGACTTTACTTGTTGAGTAGTTTGATAATTGGTGATTAAATCTATTGCAATTGACCAAATTGAAATTTGGAACTCCCAATTACGTGATCTCGAGGTATGATTAGAGAATTCACCCCTTGTAATTTCTCGTTCTTTAATTTTTAAACATTTTAATTTTCTCGAAGCTAATCTCCTTGATGCATGACCCCCCATAGGTTACTGATAGAAAAAATCTTTAATTAATAGAATGAATTTTGGTTGCTCCTTTTCTTTTTCTCTTGCCCCTACAATTATAAAGTAGGATCATACTGGTAACTATAAATTTAATTTGATGGAGTTTTCGACAAAATTGACTGTTAAATTTGGGTTATTGCCAGGGAGCACGAATGATTAGTTTTCTTAATTTTTTATTCTCCACCTCTTGTCTCTTTTATTTTCGTTCGTTTTTTTTTTTTTTTTTTTTGCAGAGACTTGAGTAGTTGTTTCTTAACTTTTGAGGAAAGAATAACTGAGCTTCGTAGATCACATCTAGCATTGTCTAGGTGGAGTTTCTTTCCTTATTAAGATGGTCGAGCATAGGATGAAAAAGTTCTTAGCTCCACATTTTAGCCAGTAGCATGTGTGCATAATGTATCTTGAGATCGATGGTAACTTTCGGCTTCACGCTCGTTTTGTTAACTTATTTCATTGTTTTAATGGAATTGCAGGAGTCACATAAGCGCATATAAGTTTTTGGGCATTGCAAATTTTGTGGGGTTTCCATTTTTCCTAAGAGAAAAAGCAAGGGAGTGTCTCTCTCTTGCACCGTGGAATGGAGTCAAACATGCGTAAAGTTTTAATTGCAAAACTAAAGCATTTTGCACACTAAATACAACAAAGATAAGCAATTTAGGAGGAAATAAACATATAACAAATTTTTTATATGAATGGTCTTGTGAATCGTGATAATTATCTTCACGTTTATGTTTAGTACATTTATGATAACAATTTATGATAAGAAATTTGTTGATATGCCATTTTACAAAATTATCCCAATTAAATGAGAGAAAGGAACTATGAAAAGACATTTTCTTCATCCTATTGTACAGAAAAAAACTCCGTCAACACAAAACAAACAAATATCACTCCGTCCAAAGATAGAGGAGTGATAAACTAATTTTAGCACTCGATGATCTAAATTTAACAAATGATAGTCTATGAAGTGGCGTTCCCATCTCGTCATACAAATCATCAGCTAATGATCTAAGAAAGAAGAAAATAAAAAAGAAAAATCTAGGACAAGACAAAAGGAGATTAACCACGAAAATGGCGAAGAAAATAATGGCAACATTGCTATTGTGTATTATGGTGGTTGCCACACTACAATTATCTGCGGCCAACAATGTGGCTGACAAGGAGGCTAGAGTGAAGACCTTTTTCGACTCCCTTAACTGCCTTAAAATGTGCATTGACCAATGTATAGCCAAAGGCACTAAGTCCGTTGAGGAATGTATGCCAACATGCAAACATTGTGGCAAAGAAATGAAGGGTATGCCTCTTGCTTTCATCATAAAAAACACACTTCATAGCCCTATACATGTTAAGATGTTTCTGTTTTTATCACACTTTTCTTCCACCTACAAATTTAATAAATTTAAAAGTTTATGTGGTATGTTGTTTTTTTGTTTTTTTTTTTTTTTTTGTTTTTCAAGAAAACTATGAATGATGGTAGAGTTATTCAATAGGCGATTTTGTGTATGGTGAAGTTTAATTTCATTATGCACTTGACTCTTATTATTTGTTTGGTGAGAGTTTGAAGTTTTTCAAATTGTTCTCTTTACTTCAAATTTGATGAAATTGATAATTTGCCTTGAAAGTCTATACACTAATTTACAGTAAAAATTTGCTTTCCCTTTTTTACTTTGTCTTTTTTGTTTTTATGTATTATTGGATCAATGTTAATATTTGTCCTGTTTACTTTGTAGAGAAATACAACGTTGATATCTTCGAGAATTAAATGGTTGAGAAGTTCTCAAGAGTGATTGCATTGAATCAAGAAGATTATGATAGATTTATTTGAATAAGGAAATTTTGAACTTCTTCCATTATCCTTTTTTTGTTTTTTCCATGTAATTTATTTGTTTTCATTATAAAAAAATTGTCCTTGGAATCATATGTTTATTGTTATGAACAAATAAGATTCAATTGGTTTAAGATTTATACTCACATTAATTATTATTATATTGTTAGTCTATATTGAACTAAAAAACCCGAATGTAAAAAATATAATAACAACTGAGATATTATATAGTCAAGTATGTCGATATATCTTTTAATGAAAAGGTTGAACGTCGAAATTAAGATTTTTTTGTATAACATTGATGTGCAGTATAAATACCCATAAAAAGCAAAAAAAATGAACAGTAATTCATTTATACCCCTAAAAGTTTTGGTTGTATAACCTAAAAAATCAACCAATTAACTGTATCATTTGAAACCATACAAATCGTAATGTCATCAATTTTGCCTGAGTTGTTAGTTATTTATAGTAGTCTTGACTTCATTTCATTGAAAAATGATTAAAAACTACATAAATTAATTCAAAATTTATTCATTTATGAAAATTGAGTGTTGTAATTGTTTTAATTACTAGATTTAGTTTATTATTTTCATCACCGCAACCTTTTTGACTTATGTATGGAACTTTACTCAATCATTGCTTTAATAGCAACTGCAATGCCCAAAAAGTCTAGATGTCGTGAACCACAGTGCAAGGGATAGAGACACTCCCTTGACTTTCCTCTTAGGGAAAATGGAAACCCCACAAAATTTGCAATGCCCAAAAACTCATATGCATTGCCAATAAAACAATGAAATATGTTAATAAAACTAGCGTGACGCCAAAATTTACCTTCAATCTCAAGATACACTATGCACACGTGCTACTAGATGAAATGTGGAGCTAACAACTTTTTTATCGAACGCTCGACCATCTTAATAAGAAAAGAAACTCCACATAGACTATGCTAGATGTGATCTTCTAAGCTCAATTCTTCTTACCTCAAAAGTTAAGAAAAAACTAGTAAAGTCCCTGCATGAAACCAATGAAAATAGAGGAGACAAGAGGCGGAGAATAAAAAATTAAGAAAACTAATCAATCGTACTCCCTTGCAACGATCCAAATTTAACAGTCAAATTTTTCGAAAATTCCATCAAATTAAATTTATAGTCATAGGCCTGCTACTTTAATCACCAGTCATCAAACTACTTAACAAGTAAAGTCAACGAGTGTAATGAACCATAATATTTTTAATCAGACCAATTCATCGAGTGTAGAGTCTAATGGGGAGATTATTTAATAGGCATAATTAAATAATCAACTGACAACATAAAGATCTAAGATCACTACATAGAATAAAATGTTCAATTCCTGTTTATTATCCTTGGTCAAGGACTAGCAAGATTTAGGTTGTGGGTAATTTGATACCACCAAATTGGTGCTAATTATTTATGTAGATTTTAATTATCCTATTGTTATTATTTTTTATAATTGACTAATTTTCAGTCTTATTGATGTATAGATCAATTTGGTGTTCTCAAGATAAAGAAGTGCATTTTGGTAATTAAAAGTCAACCAAAAAATCAACCAAGAGCGTCGACACCTCCAAAAATGCCGCAAACACGTCATTTTCCCACCTCACGGCATCCCGACGCGAAGAAAGCAATGCGAGGGCCAAAATAGCGTCAACATCGAGACGTTGGTCAGGGCGTCTCGACACTGCCACAATTTATAAAAAGACTTTTTTCGATTTTAGGTCATTCTACATTCCAACTTCCGTCGTTCTCCCCCTCTTTCCCTCTGATTCTCTTTGTAGTTTTCATATTTCTTACGCTTTAGAGTAGATTTTCTTAGTTTTCATGGTGGATCGAGCCTGGGAGCGAGGTTCGTCATTCCAAATGACGGACTAAGCTCAACATTCGTGTAATTGGGAACTCAATTGTAAGTTTTGATTGGATTCTCTATGAAAATTAGAGTATTTTAATTATGATTTACTCTTTTATGTGTGTGTTCACACGTAACATCGAAGATGGAGAGACGTGGAATAAACAATATGTTTGTATTTATGTAATGTGCGTGTCGGTGTACAATCTCTAACTTTAATCCTCTGATTCTCTCTCTTAAATATATAAACTTTGGTCTCTAGCTTGTTGATCTTCTTGGGCTGGTTTGTTGAGCTTCTTGGATGATCGGCCTGCTAGGTTGATGATCTCTTGGATCGGCATGTTGGCTTGATGATCTCTTGGATTAGTTTGTTGGCTTGTTAATCTTTCTGGATGATCGACCTGTTGGCTAGATGATCTCTTGGATCAGCTTGTTGGCTTGTTGATCTTCTTGGATTATCGGTCTGTTGGCTTGATGATCTCTTGGATCGGCCTGTTGGCTTGATGATCTGCTGGATCAGCTTGTTAGCTTGTTGATCCTCTTGGATGATCGACCTGCTGACTTGATGATTTCTTGGATCGGTCTGTTGGCTTGATGATCTGTTCGATCGGTTGGCTCGTTCTTCTTGGATGATCAGCCTGCTGACTTGTTGATCTTCTTGATCGGTCAGTTGGCTTGTTGATCTTCTTGGATGATCGGTCTGTTAGCTTGATGATCTGTTGGATCGGCCTGTTGGCTTGATGATTTGTTGGATCGGCTTGTTAGCTTGTTGATCCTCTTGGATGATCGGCATGCCGACTCTGGACTCTGGCAGAATGCTCTGGACTCTGAGTTCTCTGACTCTGTCTCCAAAATCTCTCTCCTCAAATGAATGGTGGCCTCCTCTATTTATAGAGTTTGATGGACCTCATATGGGCCTGGGCTTGGGTCCAATTGCCACGTGACATCATTTGATTGAACTTGGCTGATGTTATCGGATGGATCACTAATAGAGAAGTGGCATTCTTTGACTTGCTGAATTTTAATGTCTATTAATTTAATTTAGGCACACATGTAAATGTGTAATTGGTCCCAAATTTATTTTATCATTAATTTATATTAATGACGTGGCAATTTGTGATTGGCCGAAATTTTTCCTTCAACAAATGCCTCCTTTTCAAGATTTAGGCACAAGTTATGTGTGAGTGAATCTCGAAAAATATATTTTGGAATTAAAATGCAAGGTATTTGTTATTGACTTTGAATCCATTTGGTGCGTCAATTTAATCAAAATATGAATTTTGGTCAAAATTTTCATTTTTTTTATTTGACACACTTTTATCGCCAATTAATCAAAATTTGAGGTTTGGTCAAAATTTTGATTTTCCTTGTTTGGCAGCAAACTTTGCTTTCAAGTTTGGGCAAAATTTGGTTTATACCCAAATTTTCATTTTAGGTAAAATCCTACCCAATTTTAACTTGCATATGGAATAGAACTTGAGGTTTGAACTCTGGTCCATTTGGGATAGAATTTGGATTATGGCCAAAATTTAATTTGAGGTAAAATTTTACCAAATTCAAACTTGTATTTGGAATAGAATTTGATGTTTGAATCTCAGATTTGAAAGAAAAATTTGGAGTATGCCCAAATAAAATAGATAAATAAAATTATTTAGATAAAATTTGAATTCCCAAATTGATTTCAATTGAAACACTTATCTTTTAGGAATTTCAATTTAATTAAGTTGGTTCAGATAAAGATAAAGATTATCTCATAAAATTTTGAACCGGAGATAGGATTTCATTTGAGTCAAATCTTTATCTAAACCTTTGATTTGAACATAAAACTCCCCCTATAAATAAGACTGAACCTCAGTAGGGGAGAGCACACATCGAGCATTCAAGAAGGGATCCAAGTAAGAAACTTTCTTTTCTTTTTTATT
The DNA here is from genome assembly GCA_036850905.1 of Luffa acutangula. Taxonomy (NCBI): domain Eukaryota; kingdom Viridiplantae; phylum Streptophyta; class Magnoliopsida; order Cucurbitales; family Cucurbitaceae; genus Luffa; species Luffa acutangula. The sequence goes on from CM072099.1 coordinate 41,248,346, forward strand.
TTTTATTTTCGTTTTTTTTTTTTTTTACTTTTCTTTTCTTTTTTTATTTTTTTTTTATTTTTCGTTTTTTTTTTAATTTTTGGATTTTTTTTTTTTTTTTTTTTTTTTTTTGCAATTTGTTTCTTTCTTCCTTGAATGTGCAAGCTTCGTGCAACAGTCATCACCTAATTCACTTGCAGTGATTTCACCACCTGTCTAGACCAGTCACTTTGATGACTGTAGTTTCCTGCAGGGGTGGTCACCACGGTCGTCATCAGCTTCACTTGCAGTGATTTCACCACCTGTCTAGACCAGTCACTTTGATAACTGTAGTTTCCTGCAGAGGTGGTCACCATGGTCGTCATCAGCTTCACTTGCAGTGATTTCACAACCTGTCTAAACCAGTCACTTTGATGACTGTAGTTTCCTGCAGGGGTGGTCACCACGGTCTTCATCAGCTTTCACTTGCAGTGATTTCACCACCTGTCTAGACCAGTCACTTTGATGACTGTAGTTTCCTGCAGGGGTGGTCACCACGGTCGTCATCAGCTTCACTTGCAGTGATTTCACCACCTGTCTAGACCAGTCACTTTGATGACTGTAGTTTCCTGCAGGGGTGGTCACCACAGTCGTCATTAGCTTCACTTGCAGTGATTTAACCACCTGTCTAGACCAGTCACTTTGATGACTGTAGTTTCCTGCAGGGGTGGTCACCACGGTCGTCATCAACTTTCACTTGTAGTGATTTCACCACCTGTCTAGACCAGTCACTTTGATGACTGTAGTTTCCTGCAGGGGTGGTCACCAGATTTGCCTACAGCGACACATGCCTGCCAAAACAGTCTCTATTTTATTGGGTGATCTGAGTAGCATTTGAAGATGAAGTGAAGTTGTCAACCATCAAGTTTTGAAGAAGAAGTGAGACTGCCAACCGTCAACTTTTGAAGATGAAGTGAAAGTCGTCAACTGTCAACTGTTGAAAAAGAAGTGAGGTCGCCAACTTTTGACTTGAGGTAAAATTCTATCCAATTTTAACTTGCATTTGGAATAGAATGAGTTTGGACTTTAATTGATTTTTTACATGATTTGGATTGAGAATAATCTGAGTTGAGTGAATAACATATATGTATAATATTAACAAGCAAAAGTTAATCAGAATACTTGAATGGTCTATTGGTTTAATAACAAAGCTAGATACTTTAAGGTCATGAGTTCAAGTCTCAAAACTCTTAATTTTTAAGATACATATTTTCAAACTTCGAGGATAGATACATATTTTTAAACTTGGAGGATGGAACATCGCATGAGAAGTTTCAAACTTGAGGAAAAAGAACTTCAGCGTAAGTCGGATAAGACGTGAGAAAACCTTCGACCTTAGAGGAAGGAACTACAACGAAGCGGAAGTTTCAAACTTACTTGGAGGATGGAACAGAAGTTTCAAACTTGAGGAAAAAGAACTTCAGCGTAAGCCGGATGAGACGTGAGAAAACCTTCGAACTTAGAGGAAGGAACTACAACGAAGCAGAAGATTCAAACTTGGGACTCCAACGAAGCGGATGAGAGACCTTCTAATTTGGAGGAGGGAACACAACAACGTACGCAAGATGAGAACCTTCAGACTTGGAGAGAAGGAACTGCAGCGAAGCTCTTCTAATTTGGAGGAAGGAACACATAATTTGGAGGAAGGGAAGGAACTACGCAAGATGAGAACCCTTCAGACTTGAAGAGAAGGAACTGGAACGTTCTAATTTGGAGGAAGGAACTACGCTCAGACTTGAAGAGAGAAGGAACTGGAACGTTCTAATTTGGAGGAAGGAACTACGCAAGATGAGAACCTTCAGACTTGAAGAGAAGGAACTGCAGCGAAGCGGCGTGGCGTGGAGAACCTTCGAATTTGGAGGAAGGAACTGCAACGGATGAGAGCGTGGCGAATTTGGCGGAAGGAACTGCAGCGGATGAGAACACTACAGCGAGGAAAGAACTACAGCGAAGAGACGTGAGAACCTTCGAATTTGGGGGAGAAAGGAACTGCAGCGGAGCGCGTGAGAACCTCGAACTTGGAGGAAGGAACAGCAACGAAGCGTCGTGAGCGGAGCGCGTGAGAACCTTTGAACTTGGAGGAAGGCAACTGCAGCGCAGCACGTGAGAACCTTTGAACTTGGAGGAAGGCAACTGCAGCGCAGTGACGTAATTTGGGGGAGGAAGGAACTGCAGCGGAGCGCGTGAGAACCTCGAACTTGGAGGAAGGAACTGCAACGAAGCGTCGTGAGCGGAGCGCGTGAGAACCTTTGAACTTGGAGGAAGGCAACTGCAGCGCAGCACGTGAGAACCTTTGAACTTGGAGGAAGGCAACTGCAGCGCAGTGACGTAATTTGGGGGAGGAAGGAACTGCAGCGGAGCGCGTGAGAACCTCGAACTTGGAGGAAGGAACTGCAACGAAGGGTCGTGAGCGGAGCACGTGAGAACCTTTGAACTTGGAGGAAGGCAACTACAGCGCAGCGCGTGAGAACCTTTGAACTTGGAGGAAGGCAACTGCAGCGCAGCGCGTGAGAACCTTTGAACTTGGAGGAAGGCAACTGCAGCGCAGCAACGTGAGAACCTTCGAACTTGGAAGAAGGCAACTGCAGCACAGCGACGTGAGAACTTTCGAACTTGGAGGAAGGCGCAACTGCAGCGAAGCGTCGTGAGCGGAGCGCGTGAGAACCTTTGAACTTGGAGGAAGGCAACTGCAGCGCATCAACGTGAGAACCTTCGAACTTGGAAGAAGGCAGCTGCAGCGCAGCGCGTGAGAACCTTCGAACTTGGAGGAAGGCAACTGCAGCGCAGCGACGTGAGAACCTTCGAACGTGGAGGAAGAAACTGTAGCACAGCGACGTGAGAACCTTCGAACTTGGGGAGAAGGAACTCCAGTGAAGCGTGTGAGAACCTTCGAGAACTTGAAGAAAGAAGGAACAACACAGTAGCGTACATCGTAAGGAACCCCTCGAACTTGGAGAGAAGAGGGAGCAACGAACTTAGGATGAATGGAACACCGAATTTGAGGCTAGCGAGACATTGGATTTGGACGAATGAAGCTTTCTTTTATTCATCCAACTCGTAGCTTCACATTTATAATGGTGCACAACTTCAATTTGTTGTGTTGCCCCTAGTAGTGATGAGTTTCTTCAATTTGTTTTGTCGTGCTTCAATATTTGTTGCACTTTCATTTTTTTATTTGCAGAGACTGAACTTAAAGTTCTCTTTAAGCTACCTACGTACCCTTCGAAGAAAAGGGATCAAGTCATAACGTAGTTCATTTTTTTTTGCACTCACCTTTTAAGCTCATGTGGGCTAGGAGCAGCATGCAGTTTAGACTCTTACGATAAGGAGATTTTACATTTTTAAAGCTCTTATCTTCATCATGGTCTTGATCAGATCCTTGACTTGTAGGATTGGTCAAGATGATGAGATTTGGTTTCACCTTCAAGGAACCTTCTGTATTTATGAGAACAGAGAACTTCCTCTTCATACGTGACGAGATGCTACTTTGAAGCTTCTTGTCGTTGTTTACTTCATCGAAAAGTTTCACCTCCAAGTTATCCATCTTTCTTTTAGGTTGATCGCTTGTTACTTTGAGGAGATCAAAAACAGATGTCGAAGGTTGACTTTTCTTCGATGTGGAGACACTTAGCCTTTGGAAAGCTGAAGGTCGAGTGAAGGTGGATGTCGAACATTGATTTTCTTCTTTTATTGCGGCCATACTCATTCTTTGGAATACCGAAGGACGAGTAGTTGAAGGCTTGATGCGATCAAAGACGGATGTCCTTTGCTCACCCTTCTCGGAATTGTCAACTTCTTCTACGTCGATGCAGTAGGAAGTTGCAAAGTTCTCTTTTTCCTTTTTGTGGAAAGTTTTGGAGAAGAATCGATTCAAAGTCACCGGTTGTCGAGGTTGAGAAAACTCTTTACTTCTCTTCCTCTTAGGTTGAGGTTTCTCAGGATTGTTCTTTCTTTGATGTTTGCTCTTTCCTTTGATTGTAGCAAGATTTGATTGGGCTACGTCATCAAGGTCGAGCTCAATTTTTCCTTCCATAGCTAGCTTTAGAATTAAGTCCTTTAGGACGAAACATCTTTCCATTGGATGACCAATAACTCGATGATACTTGCAATACTTAGGATCATCGACTTTCTCCATCTCTTCTGGTCGTTTACACTTAGGAAGCTCTATTAGTTGCGCTTCCAGTAGCTGTTCCAACATATCAGGGATGTCAGCCTCAGGGAAAGGATAGATTTTATTTTGTCTTTCCTTTAAAGTTAAGCGACGTGTTCCATTTGTTTGTCATTTTTCTTTCGAAGATGACTTGAGAGGAACTGTGCTTACGACCATAGATTCTTCTGTAGTCGTTTCGACGTCCTTTCCTTCTATCTTCAAGTTAGGAAGTAGAAGGTCTTGGTTTTCTTGGCTAGCAATACTTAGCTCCATATCGTGGGCGCGAGTTGCTAATTCTTCAAAGGTGCGAGGCTTTATACCTTTAAGAATGTAGAGGAGTTCCCAGTGCATGCCTTGAATGCACATATCAACGGAAGAGAGTTCAGTGAGGCGATCTTTGCAATCTAGACTCATGGCTCTCCAGCGATTTATATAGTTAACAACGAGTTCACCTTTTCGTTGTTTAGTGTTGGTGAGCTCGAACATGCTAACGGTTCGTCTAGTGCTGTAGAAGCGATTCAAAAACTCTCTTTCGAGTTCCTCCCAACTGTCTATTGACTCAGGTTCTAGATCAGTGTACCAGTCAAAAACATTTCCTTTAAGTGTTTGAACGAACTGCTTGACTAGTAGGTTTCCTCGAGTACCAGCGTTCTCGCATGTCTCAACGAAGTGGGCAATATGTTGTTTAGGATTGCCCCTTCCATCAAACTGCTGAAATTTCGGTGGCTGATACCCGATTGGCATTCTCAAGTTATCAATCCTCTTAGTATAAGGTTTGGAATACAAGAGGGAATCTTGAGTAGGTCCACCGTACTGAGCTCTGATACAGTTTGTGATCATATCTTGGAGTTGTTGGATGGATAGTGAAGCGATCGAAGTAGAACACTGTGGCTGATCATCTTGCACTATAGTCTTTCCTTTGTCATGATTTTTTATGACTTGGGTTTGACTTGATTCGGCGATATGTTGGTTCTCAATTTGGCTCTTTAGTTGCTCGATTTGAGAATCTTTTTCTTCAATCGCCTTCATCAAGTTGTTGATGTGCTCTTGCATCTCAGTCATTCTTTCTTCCATAGTTCTTGTCTCAGTCATCATGATAGTCACTACGTCAGAATCAGGTTCAAACAGAGGGTTATACTTAACAAGAAACTTGTCATTAGTATATGCCCCCTGCAAGGTTGTTTCTTGGCCTCCAACGATAGAAGTTGTATCTTCTTGCAACGTCAGTTCATTGAAGCAACAATGGGCAGTAGAACCTATGTAAGACTTGTTCATGACAGTGACCATTGAGGAAGTCTTGAACGACATGTTTACACTTGTGTTTTGAGATAAGTGAGAGAGATGAGAGGTAGAGAGTGTCCCACTGGGCGTGCCAATTTGTTCACACGTAACTTCGAAGATGGAGACACGTGGAATAAACAATATGTTTGTATTTATTTAATATGCGTGTGGGTGTACAATCTCTAACTTTAATCCTCTGATTCTCTCTCTTAAATATATAAACTTTGGTCTCTAGCTTGTTGATCTTCTTGGGCTGGTTTGTTGAGCTTCTTGGATGATCGGCCTGCTAGGTTGATGATCTCTTGGATCGACATGTTGGCTTGATGATCTCTTGGATTAGCTTGTTGGCTTGTTAATCTTTCTGGGTGATCGACCTGTTGGCTAGATGATCTCTTGGATAAGCTTGTTGGCTTGTTGATCTTCTTGGATGATCGGTCTGTTGGCTTGATGATCTCTTGGATCGTCCTGTTGGCTTGATGATCTGTTGGATCGGCTTGTTAGCTTGTTGATCCTCTTGGATGATCGGTCTGCTGACTTGATGATCTCTTGGATCGGCATGTTGGCTTGATGATCTGCTGGATTAGCTTGTTAGCTTGTTGATCCTCTTGGATGATCGGCCTGCTGACTTGATGATCTCTTGGATCGGCCTGTTGGCTTGATGATCTGTTCGATCGGTTGGCTTGTTCTTCTTGGATGATCGGCCTGCTGACTTGTTGATCTTCTTGATCGGTCGGTTGGCTTGTTGATCTTCTGGGATGATCGGTCTGTTAGCTTGATGATCTCTTGGATCGGCCTGTTGGCTTGATGATCTGTTGGATCGGCTTGTTAGCTTATTGATCCTCTTGGATGATCGGCCTGCCGACTCTGGACTCTGGCAGAATGCTCTGGACTCTGAGTTCTCTGACTCTGTCTCCAAAATCTCTCTCCTCAAATGAATGGTGGCCTCCTCTATTTATAGAGTTTGATGGACCTCATATGGGCCTGGGCTTTGGTCCAATTGCCACATGACATCATTTGATTGAACTTGGCTGATGTTATCGGATGGATCACTAATAGAGAAGTGGCATTCTTTGACTTGCTGAATTTTAATGTCTATTAATTTAATTTAGGCACACGTGTAAATGTGTAATTGATCCCAAATTTATTTTATCATTAATTTATATTAAGGACGTGGCAATTTGTGATTGGCCGAAATTTTTCCTTCAACAGTGTGTTTCAATTCTATTTTTATTCATGATTAGAATTGATAGTAGGGATTGACAACCACGTATTACATCGTTTATATCATATTCGCTAATGGTAGTAAATAGGTGAAGCATGTGGCTTTATTTAAGGCGTTTTATCCCTAATTCTGTAGCAATTTGCATGTAAGCCTAGAATTGAACAATTGGTTAACCTTATAATTTAGGCTTTTCCTAGTTATAAAATTGGTCATCTCACTATCCTAATCATAATGCAATTGTAGCTAGTTCATATCGCCGGGTTGATTAGTAAACAATTAGATTAGTTTCGATATATTGGTCGATTTAACTAGTAATCCTGTATCCTATTCCTAATCGTTAGGCTTAAAACGTAAATTCCATCATTAGACAATCTATGATTAATATCCCTCCAAAATGTACTGATTGCATGAATCTGAGGTTCGATCAACCACTCCCTTTTATTTTTCCGCCATTTGATTTATGCAATTTATTTTATGTCATTTAAATTCTCGCTATATAATTTCTCCTTGCACTTTGACCCCTCGCATCTCAAATGCCCCCTTCAGTTCGGAAATAACAATAAATCTAAGTTAACCAAATTATAAATACGCTCCCCGTGTTCGACATCAACTACTACTACTGCAAAGTAGTTTATAAAGGATTGGAATTTTGTAATTCCGTAAAGCGGAAGCGTGATTCAGACCGATTCGTAATTAATTTTGTTTAATATAAAATACCAATACATTGGCAATAAACTTAGAACTATTCTTAGATTTATATTAAGGTTAAGCATGCAAATATATTAGATCTAAATCTAATTTATATAGTAACAAATTACTTACTCTCGTTGACGACGCGGATTAAATTCATCAAGTGCTTGTAAATTAATCCCGAAGTAGTGCGAACACCACCACTATGGCTACACCGGTATGACTCTGAGACTTCTAGAGGCAGGAGACTGGTGGGAGTCTAGAGGAAGCCTTCAGGGGAATTCTCTGAAAGTAGGAGAATGAACGAGATACCTTTCACCCCACCCTATGGGTCCTATTTATAGATAAAGACCAAGACCATTTTCCTAATACGAAAAAGGAAGACATTTTCCTAATAGGAAAAGGTCTCTAATTTTAATAAATAATTAATTAATTCCACAGTTAATTAATTTCCCTAATTAAATATAATATATTTAATCTTAGGAATTTTATTAAAATTAAAATTATTAAGAATCCAAATCATATTAAATTTATTTGAACTCTTTCAAATATTTTCTCTCAAGAATTAATTTTTGAAATTAATTCAAAAATTATATTATAAAGTTTCATAAACTTTATATTATAATGCATCAATATACATTATACAATTCCCCAAATAAATTGAACACTTTCAATTTACAATTTATACTTAATTGCCTCAAGTCTCTTTTGAGTTTAGTCAACATTCAGATCAGAAGCTCCAACGATAGTGGGACCTACTAGTGGGACCTAATGGACCTACAGATTAGAAGCTCCAACGATACGAGACTAATTGGCCAAACTCATTAACCAAGTTTAGTCAACATTCGTTAACTGTGGGTCACTCCACTAAAGACTCACAGCTGCAATCTTCTCACTGTAGAATATTTCAGTGTCCATGGATATCGACCAAGCAGTATGTCTATCCTTCACGTGTGTTCGTAACACCAACTGGTTCAAATTACCGTTTTACTCCGGGTTACCTATGGTTCCTTAAGTACCACTGATTCCTCTAACGAACAAGTTGTTTAGGGTCCAACCACTAAACAGGAGTTCCTTTCGGGTCAGGAGAGGACGACGCGCCTTTGTTCAAGCCCTGGAATCAGCCCTTAAGGGAACACACATCTACTTACCCCAATAAGGGAAGGAGTGGATTCCATCTTGTACTGTTATGTTCCCAGTCCCCATTCGGTCTTGCCCCTAAATTGGTAGGATTACTGAGTCGACGAACTAGCCACTCTCACCCATACAAATCTAAGGACAATCCCTCCTGAAAGGGGTTCATAACAGACTCAGAATTGAGATAGTGTTGCCTATGTCATCCTATTGAAATAGAAACCTAAGCTAGTTAACGACGCTACATTTAGTGGTTACTATTTCGTGGTCCGGTCTTATGCAAACTCATTACATAGGATACCCCCACCCGCATGTCTCCTACATATGGATGCTTTGGATCATTGCATCTGTATCGAATACAAGGTGGGTCGTATCACATAGTGTCTCCAAGATAAGGTACCCAACATTATCCCTATACTATAGACCTTTTAGGTTGTTACTTAGAAACTGATCCCCGTATGTCCCCACATACTAGTCCAAGTTTCATTTAAACAACATTGGATCCTAGTTCATTGGATTTAGGGTTTATTAATGCAAACTCGATTATTCAATAACAAAATCACTGAATTACTCAAATAACGCTTTATTGAGATCGATTAATTTGTTTTATTTACTATCTACGAGTTTTAGGGCATAAAACCCAAGAAGTTAGTGTACGGTGACTATAAATTTTATTTGACAACATGCAGCCTCGATAACTCCAGCCTGTCAGTTATTTTTCAACCATGAATCCCTACTCATGTGCTCGATATTTAAATCATATTTAAATATATAAAACCTCTCATTGCATGATTTATCCAAGACCCAAAGTGTTAGTAATATCAAATACGACAAACCATTTCCCTAAATCGAATTCGAACCTATTCTAATTCATTCCATCATATTCTTCCAAAGGTTATTTTCAAGCTAGGAAGGGGACCTAATGGACCTACAGATCATGGGCTCCAACGGTTCGAGGTTTAACCGGCTAAACCCTTTTAACGAAGTTAACTAACATCCATTCACTATCGGGTCACTCAACTATAGCCTAGTAGTTGATCTCCCTTAAATTGAGATATATTTTCGTCCACTCGATATAACAATGATTAGTAAGTCCGTTTTACCCTTATAACACTTCTTGATTCCTTAAGTCCACTGTTCCTCTAATGAACAATTTGTTTATGGTCCAACTACTAAACAGAGTCCAACTCGAGCCAATGAGAGGGCAGGGCTCCTTGTTCAAGCCTCACACTACAACAAATTTGGCTTTTAATGTTGGTCGCTGACCGACATTAAAAACAACGACATTAAAAGTTTTAATGTTGGTGGCTTTTAATATCGGTCGCTTTTAATGTAGGTCATTGACCGACATTAAAATGGCCCTTTTAATGTCATTCAACAAGCTTTGACCAACATTAAAAGTTCGGTCAATGTCTGACGTTAAAACTGAACTTTTTATGTCGATCAACCACTCTTTGTCTGACATTAAAGGTATCTTTTAATGCCGGTCATTGCTCGACATTAAAAGCCGTGACATTAAAAGTGTCCGACATTAAATGTGCGGTATTAAATTTTAAAAAAAATTGTTGGTTGCACATGTAGCTAACCAACAATACTATTTCTTCATTTTGTAAAAACCTGTAAACAAAATAGAATTTAAACATATACACAAAATAAAATCTCAAAAGTATATTTACACAACTAAAACTCAACGAACATTAATTTAATTAATAAAATATAACAATATATATAATACATGAAACTTTCCATCCATCCACAAATCACATCCATGAACCAAATTTACAAAGAAAAAGTAAAATTACTAAACAAGTAATTACACAACTCCTTAAATGCTCTTTCCTAAGTTCATCTACGAGCTTCTTTTCAAGAATATAAATTTCATCATCTGCTACAGTTCTCACTTAACAAGATGAATTCCAAACCTTATACAAATAAAAAGCGTATAAGTGAAATACAACCGAAAAACATCTCCAATAAAATCCTTAAACTAAAATTAAAGCTAAAAAATGGGCAAAGTAGAGAAGACGCGAATAAAAATGTTGTAGAACAAAAAAGAATTTAACTAGAATAGAAACTTCATCCATAAACTGTTTACATCAGAAAAGCAACAAGAGAAGATGAATAAAAATGTTGTAGAAACAAAAGGATAGGTTGCATTTAATGAAAAAACTAGTTTAGTATATAATAACAATTCTTTTAAAAGCCACAATTAAGAGTAAACCTATAATAAACTATTATTCAACTGTAACAAGAATTTACCATTATTATTCAATTTTCTACGGTTAAGAAGTACCTTTACTAATTTTTATACTAATATGTTGTCAACTACTCTTTCAAGTAACAATTCTGACATTCACAAGAGGAACATCTTAAGTTAATGGCGTGGTGTCTAGTAAGGAAGATTCTAAAAAGGATAAAGTTCAATAACTTGTACTTCTATGACATACCGCAATAAAAAAGCAATCAACACCAAGGAAAAGGACCTTAACTCTATTAATTTTGTCATAAAAAAGGTAGTTCATGGTTGTACCTTTTAGCAAAAGAAAAAATTAATTCGAATCTTTTTTAGAGATATCCATTCTAGCGCTAAAATTGGTTTGCAAGCAGGAAGCTCTTGCTGTGTAAATCTATAATCTGCAATGGAATAAACAAAAAGGTACGAGCATAAGCCAAATAACTATAACATTGCCAATAGAATTGACCTTACATAAAGGACAAATAACATAAATACAGAATTCCATGACATAAGAATGAACCATGCAAATGACTAGATGGAACGCATCCTTAAGCACAAAACAAAACAAAAATTGATCCATATGAGTGTTCTCACGAAACAATGCCGAAAATACAAGGAATAAGTACAAGCACATAGGTTAAGAGGTAAACTTCCAAAAGATTAAACCAAATAACGCAATCACGAAAAAGAGTTTAGATTAAACACCAATATTTTTTTTTTTAACAAAAGTAAAGAAAAGGAGAAGATCCACAGTGATTTATTTACGACACAAAAAATTTCCTTGCAATGAGGTTGCCAGAAGATCATTTTTCACGTCGCCATTACTGTCCCCATGAAGATAACTATTAAAAATATCTAAAGGATATAAAGCTTTTACAAGACTAATTAAAAGCACTATTGGAACCAAACTCACACTAGAAAGCCTGAATGGACAGAACTTTGGCTTTTCTTTATGACCATATTTAAGCAACTGCGCACCCTTCTTTAATGCAATTAATGCCTTCAAGATAAAATCAACTTTGTAAATACCGCAAAGAGGAAAATGAAATTATAATTTCAAATCAACTTATGCTCTCATCTTTGTGTATGTGGGTGTGTATCATTATCAACAAAGTGAATTTGAAGAGTTGAAGCTTTCAACACAAGAAGATCGCAAAAACACGCCAACATTCAAATAGTTCCAAGAGAAAATAAAAATTACCACTGAGAAGTAACATTCACTATCAGAATAACCTTCCCCTTATATAGACTAAGACTCACATCACTGATCACATAATTCCAACGAATATCCATTTTTGATCTCAAAATTCAAATATTCTCAAAGTCAATGGCCAACTAAACCAACATTTTCCGAATTAAAAACGAATTATAATGAAAACAACTAAATCAAAGAAACACAAGTCAGCGAAATTAATAACAAACGGTAATAAATAAACAATAAAAAAAACAAAGACATTTGCTCTCTATTTAAAGCCAGTAATCCCAAATATTTCAACATTACATTTGAGATATTTCCAAAATGAAGTCCAACTTATCCAAGAAAACCTAAGTCGATGAAACGAACAACAACAAATAGAGGATTTTCCTTCTCACATTAAAAAACTAAGGGTTTCTCAGCAACCAAACAAATAGAGTAAATGAAAAAAGCAACGGAGGTCATACCTTGATAGTGAAATCATAAATGGAGTTGGAGGATTCTTCAGCCATAATCAGAAGGAAAAAGGTAGAAATTTTGCTTGTGCGATAGTAATATAGTAATTAAATGTCGATAAACATAGAAACAAAAAGCAACTCACATTACCAAAAACGTAGCACGAAAGAACAAAGTTAAGATCGAAAGATAACGAACGGAAGAAAGACAACATACATTTGAGGGAGGCTGTGGGGACATGGAAAATAGAAGTAAAATCATGTGAATTGAACACAAAAAAATATTTTTCCTTCCAAAACCTAAAACATAATCAAGAAACGTGTGAATTTAACACACACTCACACTGCCACCAAATTATAGAAAAGTTTTGGAGGTTAGTGTTTTTTCTGGCTTTTCTATTTACTTACCTCTGTGACAATTAACCATATTTTCATCAAGCTTTCAAGTTTCAAATGACATATTTTACTCTTAGCTCCAACCCTATGGTTAATCATTGGTTATACTTCATCTTTGTTAAAAACTCTCATTTCAATTTTTTATTCACAACGAACAGGTACGACTTCATATATCTTTCAGTCAATTTAATTTTCATGTCGCACTTAAAAAAATTCATCATACTTCAAGTAAACCCATGTTACAAGCTACATGTATCAATTTAATACAAAGTTTGAAGTGGGAAGTTTAAGATTTATGTTAAATACAACATGAAAATTTAACCCAAGAAAAAAATACTAGTAAAATGTTTGGTATCCACAAAAACTAGGTAATGAAACACATTAAAAGCTTGTTTCTTATCGGACACCTTTGCCAGAACTTCAAGCAAATACATCCATCAAACAAAAGCCAGTCCTATTTTACATAATCAAAAAACCAAGATTAGCAACTACTCCACTATTATGAAAATATAGAGGGATAGGTAGATGCATGTTAAGAACTACTTCTAACTCGGTTAGAAATTTCCTAATCCAAACTGCTTATTTTGACTTTTCACCTGCTACAACGTATTCAACTTCCATCATGGAGTCAACAATACATGTCTACTTAACACTTCTTCACACAAATGCTCCTCACTCAAGAATGAACACAAATCCCAATGTAGAATTCCTAGAATCTATGTCGGTTTGAAGATCTGAGTCAGTGTATCGAGTAAGGACCAAATCCTTAGACCCATACACCAACAAATAGTCTCTTGTTCTCCTCAAATATTTGAGAATATCCTCATCGATAGTCTAATGTGCCTTGCCTTGATTGGACTGATACCTGCTGACAATACCTACAACATAGCATATGTCAGGTCGTGTGCAAAACATTGCCTACATCAAGCTACCGACTGCTGATGAATAAGGAACTCGTCTCATATCGACAACTTCTTGAGGTTTTTTTGGACTTTGTTCCTTTGATAGGTGAATTCCATGTCCAAAGGGTAACAAACCCTTTTTCAAATTGTGCATCGAATATCAAACTAAAACGTGAAGGAGTGAAGCGTTGGGATTGGTGCCCTAAAACTCGTAGATAGTGAATGTTAAACGAATTATATACTTATTCAATAAATACGTTATCGAGATTGATTCAGTAAAAGTCAATACTGAATAAAGTAAATTGCACATATAATAACCCAAATCCAATAAACTAAGATCCATGGCTATAGGATGAACACTTGAGCTTTATGTAGAGACATAAAAGTGGATCAAGCTTGAGTAATAGCCAAAACGGTCTATAGTTTAGGAATAGGGTTGGGTACCTTATTCTGGGGACACTATGAGATGCGACCCACTTTATAGATGGTATAGACGATGTGATCCTAAATCGTCCATGTAGAGACATGCGAGTGGGGGCGTCCTATGCAATGAGTTTGCATAAGACCAGGACCAAGAAATAAGTCACTCTCGCTTTATAACACCGTTTACTGACGAGACTGACTATTTCATATGATGACCTAGGTAACTCCATCTTAATCCTGAGCTAACTATGAACTCCTGTTTATTCGGACTTATCCTTAGATCTACATAGGTGAGAGTGGCTGAGTATCGCCGACTCAATAAGCCTCCCATTTCAGAGATAGGAATGGGTAGATAATTGGGGACATAGTCGTGCGAGAAGGAATTCACTCCTACCCGAATTAGGGATAGTAGAGAGGTTGTTCCCTTAAGTGCTGACTCCGGGGCTTGAACAAAGGGATCCCACCCTCTCATTGGCCTGAGAGGGACTCAGTTTATTGGTTGGACCATAAACCAATTGTTCATTAGAGGATCAGTGGGACTTAAGGAACTAAAAGTACTATAGGGGTAAAACAACTTTTTGACGTAGCTATAGCTACGAACAACCTGTGAATGATTGACTTACTAATCATGGTTAAATCAAGTGGACGGAAATATATCTATAGTGAGGGGAGTGCAACTATCGGGCTATAGTGGAGTGTCCTGGTAGTTAACGAATGTTGGCTAGCTTGGATAATGAGATTAGTCGGTTGGCCTCAAATCGTTGCAGCCAATGATCTATTGGTCCATTAGGTCCCCCTACTAGCTCATATCGGAATTAAGCCTAGAACAAAAGATAGGAAGCTTTGAATCGTTCAAAAATCGGGAAAAAGGATATTATCGTAAATTGTGTTTGACACAATAATTTAATTATGAATTAAATTAGAAAATGAGAGATGGAGTATTTAAAAGTGTTTTGAATACCATATATATGTATTAGGAATCATATATGATTTATTGCACAAGATTATAATGATTAATTGGATTAATCATAAGAAATCATTTTGTAATGCCTCAAAATCAATTATCTAATGTTATATTCAATTTTGAATTGAAATGAACATTAAATTGCAAGCTTGATATTAGATTTCAATATGTATTTGGTTGATTTACTTGGAAATCCACTTATGCATGAACATTCAAAGTGGAAAGACAACTCACTCATGCATTGTTGCATGTCTTGTGAGATGTACACCTAGAATCCACTTGAACTTGCAAATACACCATGTGTCTTGTGTCTTGAGGCTTGGCTTTCCATGGAGAATGTCTTTAAAAGGAGGTTGAATCAGATTCAAAGCTATGAGAGCCATTTTCCTTAATGTTATGTTGCTGGAATTTGGGCTAAAGTTCTTTCATCTCTCATTCTTCTCCATTGCTTGATGCTTCAAGCATTCCTTTCCCATTCCCTATCTTATATAGACTCCCACAAGTTGTTTTTGGCCCGGAGTATAGTAGGGAAGACTCTAGAGGTTGTCCAAGGAGCATAGGAGAGGCAAACACCACAAGGAGTTCAACATAAGTGAGCTACAAAGGTTGGTGTTTTCTAAACTCTCTATTCTGTCTTTTCTAGAACATGCATGTTTTAGAAGTAAAATTGAATGTCTTAAGTGCTTTCGATCTTCAATTGCTTCAGCATGTGTAATATGTACACCTTCATCAAGAACACTCGAGTGGCAGCGATCACGGATCTTAGGCCTTGAATTTCAATAATTTTTAAAGAGAAAGCATGTTGGAAAAAATGAGCAAAATCCGAGCATCTAAAATACTAACCTTTGGAGCTCGAATTGAATTGTTTCTTTGGAGGATTCTCAGCTCGATCAAGTCATGGACGGCCACGAAGATCTTTCCCGCTATATTGTGGCCTTAAAACAGGCTTGTGGAAACCCGAGAGTGATGAGATTGAGGGAGAACGAAATGGTTTTGAGAGAATTTTCCCTTTTGGTTTATGAAAGAATTTTCATGTTCTTCACATGGATACTTCCAGCAAGCTCACTATGATTTCATTTCCAGCAATCTGTTTATTCATGTATGAATAATCCAAGCTTATGTAACATGGAACAACACTAGGGTCTGTTTGGAATACATTTTAATTTAAATGTTTTTCAAGAATGCATTTTTTAAAAAACATTTTGTACAAAAATTGTTTATAATTTAAAAACTCATGTGCTTGGTTGCATTTCCTCTCAAATGTTTTTATACACAAGTTATTGTTTACTTAAGAAGTCTTTTTTAAAAGTTTGTTTCAAGTGTTTCTCTCAAAATAGTTTCTTTATCAATCTCACTTTCTAATAAGTCATTTTTAGTGGTTGCCAAACACTTGCAATTTTTTCAAAATGATTTATTTTACAAATTAAACACTTGAAAAGTTAAACCAAACACACCCTAACAATTTTGGGATTGCTTACTCACCATTTAAGTGTTAAGCTATGGGACTGTGCATAAAAGAACTCAAGAACTTATTTATCATGTCCTTTGGATTTTCCCACATTCAATTTTGTTAATTTGAAAACAAATTTGAAATTAACTAACCACATTAAATTTGAGTAAAATTAATTCTCATAATTAATCTTAAATAAAATTTTAATTTAAATATTTAATCAAAACCACTGTTTAAATGTAATTATTGAATTTAGTACAAAATATTAAAATACTTGCACCAATACCAATTCCTCTTAAAACCGAATGATTATGAATCACTATTCAATTTCAAACAGAATATCTATCGAATACTCGTTCTAATATTTAAATGTTTCTAACTATCTCTTATAGTTTAATCTACAATTAAACATAACACATTAAGTATATCGCATATAACTAACGTTAATTCCCTTTATCGAGTTTGAACGTTTCAAACTTTTTCACCATATTGTTCTAAGGTTTGGTTTGTTTGAGCTAGCAGGGGTACCTAATTGACCTACAGATCATGGACACCAACGATCTGAGATTAACCGACTAAACTCTTTTAGCCTAGTTAACCAACATTTGTTAATTAACGGGACACTCCACTATAGTTTGTTGTTGCACTCCCATCATTATAGATATATTCCCTTCAACTCGATAAAACCATGATTAGTAAGTTGACCCTTCACAGGTTGTTCATAACTATAGCTAGGTCAAAAGTCTGTTTTACACCTATAGCACTTCTTGTTCCATAAGTCACATATGCGTCCCTTAGAAAAATTGGTTTGTGGTTCGACCACTAAACCTGAAACCTCTTGGGCCAATGAGAGTGTGGCGCGCCTTTGTTCACGTATCATATTCAACACTTAAGGGAACAACCTCTCTACTACACCTAAAGACGGGTAAGAATGAATTCCATATTGCAAGACTGTGTCCCCAACTATCTTCTTGATCTTATTCCCAAAATGGTAGGAACTTATTGAGTCGGCGATGTTGATATATCCTTTAATGAAAAGGTTCAACGTCGAAATTAAGAATTTTTTTTTTGTATAAATTAAGATAAATACCCACAAAGAGGAAAAATGAACATTAATTCAATTATACCCCTAAACCTTTAATTTGGGTTGTATAACCTAAAATATCAAAAACTTAATTGGCATATCAAACAAGAAGGTAAAAAGTTTCTCCTAAAAAAAAAAAAATACATATATTAGGCATATTCGATTACATCACATTATTCTCAATAGGATTGGAAAATTGGTGAAAAGTGGACTTCTAAGTGAGTTAGAAGATGACTGTTTATCTGTATGTGAATCATATCTTTGAGGCAAAATGACAAAAATGTTGGGTTTTATCCCCGAAAACTGGTAGATAGTGAATGCAACCAGATTCTATACTCAATTCAATAAAGTGTTATTGAGTTTCTACAATGTTATTGTTAAGTACTGTAAAATATGACCCAAATCAATTAAAGTCAGTGTTGAAGGAGAAATTTCGGCCAATCACAAATTGCCACGTCATTAATATAAATTAATGATAAAATAAATTTGGGACCAGTTACACATTTACACGTGTGCCTAAATGAAATCAATAGACATTAAAATTCGGCAAATCAAAGGATGCCACTTGTATATTAGTGATCCATCAGATAACATCAGCCAAGTTCAATCAGATTATGCCACGTGCCAATTGGACCCAAGCCCAAGCCCATATGAGGTCTATCAAACTCTATAAATAGAGGAGGCCACCATTCATTCAGGGGGGATTGAGCCAGAGGCAGAGAGGGCAGAGTCCAGAGCATTCTCCCAAGATCCAGAGTCGTCAGAATCCAAAGAGAGTCCAGAGAATTCAGAGATCCGAGATTTAGAATTCAAAGGATTCAAGACTCAGAAGATTTGAAGACTAGAAGACTCTAAAAAGAGATCAACAAGCCAACCGACCGATCAAGAAGATCAACAAGTCAGCAGGCCCATCATCCAAGAGGATCAACAAGCTAACAAGCCGATCCAACAAATCAACAAGCCAACATGTCGATCCAATAAATCAACAAGTCAACAGACCGATAATCCAGGAAGATCAACAAGCCAACAAGTCGATCCAAGAGATCATCACGCCAACAGGCCGATCATCCAAGAAGATCAACAAGCCCAATAGGCTGATCCAAGAGATCATCAACCTAACAGACCGATAATCCAGGAAGATCAACAAGCCAACAAGCCGATCCAAGAGATCATCACGCCAACAGGCCGATCATCCAAGAAGATCAACAAGCCCAATAGGCCGATCCAAGAGATGATCAACCTAACAGACCGATCATCCAGGAAGATCAACAAGCCAACAAGTCGATCATCCAAGAAGATCAACAAGCCAATAGGCTGATACAAGAGATCATCAACCTATCAGTCCGATCATCCAATAAGCTCAACAAACTGGCCGAAGAAGATCCTTCAAGACTAGAAGACTTCAACAATCCTTGAAGACCAAAGACTCTTCAAGATTCCAAGACTTCAAGCTTCAAGAATCCATTGAAGCTTCAGACTCGAGAATGCCAATCAGGTATCAGCCACCAAAATTTCAGCAGTTTGATGGAAAGGGCAATCCTAAACAACATATTGCTCACTTCGTTGAGACATGCGAGAACGCTGGTACTCGAGGGGACCTACTAGTCAAACAATTCGTTCGAACACTTAAAGGAAATGTTTTTGACTGGTACACTGATCTAGAACCCGAGTCAATAGACAGTTGGGAGGAACTCGAAATAAAGTTTTTGAATCGTTTCTACAGCACTAGACGGACCGTTAGCATGTTCGAGCTCACCAACATTAAACAACGAAAAGGTGAACTCGTTGTTAACTATATAAATCGTTGGAGAGCTATGAGTCTAGTTTGCAAAGATCGTCTCACTGAACTCTCTTCTGTTGAAATGTGCATACAAGGCATGCACTGGTAACTCCTCTACATCCTTAAAGGTATAAAGCCTCGCACCTTTGAGGAACTAGCAACTCGCGCCCACGATATGGAGCTAAGTATTGCTAGTCGAGAAAACCAAGACCTTCTCCTCCCTGACATGAGAAAAGAAGGAAGGAACGACGAAGAAACTATAGAAGAATCTATGGTTGTCAACACAACCCTTCCCAAGTCGTCTTCGAAAGGAAAGCGACAAACAAATGGAGCGCATCACTTAACTTTAAAGGAAAGACAGAAGAAAATCTATCCTTTCCCTGATGCCGACATCCCTGATATGTTGGAACAACTACTGGAAGCGGAACTGATAGAGCTTCCTAAGTGTAAACGACAAGAAGAGATGGAGAAAGTCGATGATCCCAAGTATTGTAAGTATCATCGAGTTATTGGTCATCCAGTGGAAAGATGTTTCGTCCTAAATGACTTAATTCTAAAGCTGGCTATGGAAAGAAAAATTGAGCTCGACCTTGATAAAGTAGCTCAATCAAATCTTGCTACAATCAAAGAAAAGAGCAAACATCAAAGAAAGAAGGATCCTAAGAAACTTCAACCCATGAGAAAGAGAAGTAAAAAGTTCTCTCAACCTCAACAACTGGTGATGTTGAATAAATCATTCTCCAAAACTTTCCACAAAAAGAAAAAAGAGAACCTTGCGACTTCCTACTGCATCAACGTAGAAGAAGTTGACAATTATAAGAAGAGTGAACAAAGGACTTCCGTCTTTGATCGCATCAAGCCTCCAACTACTCGTCCTTCGGTATTCCATAGAACGAGTATGGCTGTGACAGAGGAAGAAAATCAATGTTCGATGTCCACCTCCACTCGACCTTCAGCTTTCCAAAGGCTAAGTGTCTCCACATCGAAGAAAAGTCGATCTTCAACATCTGTCTTTGATCGCCTCAAAGTAACAAACGATCAACCTAAAAGAAAGATGAACAACTTGGAGTTGAAACTTTTCGATGAAGTAAACAGTGACAATAAGCTTCATCGTAGCATCCCGTCATGTATGAAGAGGAAGTTTTCTGTTCTCATAAATACGGAAGGTTCCTTGAAGGTGAAGCCAAATCTCATTATCTTTACTAGTCCTGCAAATGAAGGATCTGATCAAGACCATGACAAAGATAAGAGCCTAAACTGCATGATGCTCCTGGCCCACACGAGCTTAAAAGGTGAGTGCAAAAAAAAAATTCTTGAACTACGTTATGACTTGATCCCTATTCCATAAGGGTACGTAGGCAGCTTAAAGAAAACTTTAAGTTCAGTCTCTATAAACAAAAAAAAAGGTGCATGACAATACAAATTGAAGAAATTCTTTAGTACTGGGGGCAATACAACAAATTGAAGTTGTACACCATTATAAACATGAAGCTACAAGTTGGACGAATAGAAGATGATTTCATTCCTCCAAATTCAATGTCTCGCTAGCCTCAGGTTCGGTGTTTCACTCACCCTAAGTTCGTGCATTCCTTCTCTCCAAGTTCGAAGGTTCTCATGCGCTTCGCTGCACAGTTCCTTCCTCCAAGTTCGAAGGTTCTCATGCGCTTCGCTGCTACCTTCCTCCAAGTTCGAAGGTTCTCTCACGTGCTGCTGCAGTTCCTTCCTTCAAGTTTGAAGGTTCCCTCACGCGCTTCGCTCGCTCCTACTCCAAGTTCGAATGCGCTTCTCTCCACTGCTCCTTCTCCAAGTTCGAAGGCGCTTCTCTTCGCTCGCTCCTTCTCCAAGTTCGAAGGCGCTTCTCTCCACTGCTCCTTCTCAAAGTTCGAAGGCACTTCTCTCTGCTGCTCCTTCTCCAAGTTCGAAGGCGCTTCTCTCTGTTGCTCATTCTCCAAGTTCGAAGGCGCTTCTCTCTATTGCTCATTCTCCAAGTTCGAAGGCACTTCTGTCCACTATTCCTTCTCCAAGTTTGAGGGTTCTCCGATGGATGCTCCTGCGTTGCTTCGCTGGAGTTCATTCTCTTCAAGTTCGAAGGTTCTCATGCGCTTCACAACAGTTCATTCTCTCCAAATTCGAGGGTGCTTACGTTGTACACTACTAGGTTGTTCCTTCTACAAGTTTGATGGTTCTCCGATGCACGCTCCTGCGTTGCTTCGCTGGAGTTCATTCTCTTCAAGTTCGAAGGTTCTCATGCGCTTCGCAACAATTCATTCTCTCAAAATTCGAGGGTGCTTACGTTGTACACTACTGGGTTGTTCCTTCTCCAAGTTTGAGGGTTCTCCGATGCACGCTCCTGCGTTGCTTCGCTGGAGTTCATTTTATTTTTTTCAAGTTCGAAGATTTTCACGCTGTGTGGTTTCACTTGTGTCCTTCTTTATGTTCGAAGGTTCTCAAGTGTTACACTTCCTTCTTTAAGTTCGAAGGTTCCCACGTTGCGCTGTTGTGTTGCTTCCTTCTCCAAGTTCAAAGGTTCTAATGCTGCGGTGCTTCCTTCATCAAGTTCGAAGTTCCTTATCTCCAATTTCGAAGGATCTCGCACATTTCGCTGCAGTTCCTTCTTTCCAAGTTTAAAGGTTCACGCACTTCGCTGCAGTCTCTTCTCTCAAGTTTGAAGGTTCACGCACTTCGCTGCAGTCCCTTCTCTCCAAGTTTGAAGGTTCACGCACTTCGCTGCAGTTTCTTCTCCAAGTTCGAAGGTTCTCACGTTGCTTCGTTGCAGTTCTTTCCTCCAAGTTCAAAGGGGTTCTCATGCAACGCCTTCCTCCAAGTTCAACGTTCCTTCTCTCCAAGTTCGAAGGTTCTCACGTTGCTTTGTTGTAGTTTCCTTTCCCCAAGTCTGAAGGCTCCCCCAAGTCGAGTCGAAGACTCACACGTTGCTTAGCTGTAGTTTCCTTCCTCCAAGTCCGAAGGCTCCCCCAAGTCGAGTCGAAGGCTCACACATTGCTTAGCTGTAGAGTCCTTCATCCAAGTTCGAAGGTTCTCACGTTGCATCACTGCAGTCCCTTCTCTCAAGTTTGAAAGTTCTCACACTGCTTCGAAGGTTCTCACGCGCTTCGCTACAGTTCCTTCAGGTCCTTACATTGTATGCTAGTGCGGTGTTCAACCTAAAAGACAGTTTGAGTCTTAAAAAAAATTTGACAGTTTTAAGACTCAAACTCATGACCTTAAAATATCTAGCTTGGTTATTAAACTAATAGGCCATTCAAGTATTTTAATTAACATTCGCTTGTTGATATTATACATATATGCTATTCAGTAAACTCATATTATTCTCAATCCAAATCATGTCAAAAATCAATTAAAGTCCAAACTCATTCTATTCCAAATGCAAGTTAAAATTGGATAGAATTTTACCTCAAGTCAAAAGTTGGCGACCTCGCTTCTTTTTCAAAAGTGACGGTTGGCGACTTTCGCTTCATCTTCAAAAGTTGACGGTTGGGAGTCCCACTTCTTCTTCAAAAGTTGACGGTTGACAACTTCACTTCAAAGTTAGCGGTTGGCGACTTTCACTTCATCTTCAAAAGTTGACGGTTGGCAGTCTCGCTTCTTCTTCAAAAATTGACAGTTGAGAACTTCACTTCATATTCAAAAGTTGACGGTTGAAGTTTTCGCTTTAGAACATCTGCAAAGATGAACAACTTTAGTGTTGCCTTTATCTTGAAAGTGTCTAGACTGGAAGATGCATCTTAGCTTCAAGTTAAAAAAAATGCTTGATATCAAACCACAAAAAAAAAAAAAAAGAGAAAGAATGACAATAAATGTGTTGACCCAATAAAATGAGGATTGGTCTAGTAGGAGTGCATCACTGTAGGCAAATCTGGTGACTACTCCTGCATGGTTACTCAGATCACCTAATAAAATAGGGACTGGTCTGGCAGGAGTGCATCACTGAAGGCGAATCTGGTGACTACCCCTGCAGGCTACTCAAATCACTGAATAAAATAGGGACTGGTCTAGCAGGAGTGCATCACTGTAGGCAAATCTGGCGACTACTCCTGCAGGTTACTCAGATGACCCAATAAAATGGGGACTGGTCTAGTAGGAGTGAATCACTGCAAGTGAAGCCGATGACGACCGTGGTGACCACCCCTACAGGAAACTACAATCATCAAAGTGACTGGTCTAGGCATGTGGTGAAATCACTACAAGTGAAAGCTGATGACGATCGTGGTGACCACCCCTGCAGGAAACTACCGTCATCAAAGTGACTGGTCTAGACAGGTGGTGAAATCACTGCAAGTGAAGCTGATGACGACCGTGGTGACCACCCCTCCAGGAAACTACAGTCATCAAAGTGACTGGTCTAGACAGGTGGTGAAATCACTGCAAGTGAAGCTGATGACGACTGTGGTGACCACCTCTGCAGGAAACTACAGTCATCAAAGTGACTGGTCTAGACAGGTGGTGAAATCACTGCAAGTGAAAGCTGATGACGACCGTGGTGACCACCCCTGTAGGAAACTACAGTCATCAAAGTGACGGGTCTAAACAGGTTGTGAAATCACTGCAAGTGAAGCTGATGACGACCGTGGTGACCACCCCTGCAGGAAACTACAGTCATCAAAGTGACTGGTCTAGACAGGTGGTGAAATCACTGCAAGTGAAAGCTGATGACGACCGTGGTGACCACCCCTGTAGGAAACTACAGTCATCAAAGTGACTGGTCTAGACAGGTGGTGAAATCACTGCAAGTGAATTTGGTGACGACTGTTGCACGAAGCTTGCACATTCAAGGAAGAAAGAAACAAATTGCAAAAAAAAAAAAAAAAAAAAAAAAAAAAAAAAAAACGATAATTGAGAAAATAAAAAGAAAATAAAAAAAAGAAAAAAACTAAAATGAAAAAAAAAACGAAAAGTAAAAAAAAAAAACGAAAATAAAAAAATAAAAAAGAAAAGAAAGTTTCTTACTTGGATCCATTCTTGAATGCTCTCTGCAATTGATGTGTGCTCTCCCCTACTGAGGTTCAGTCTTATTTATAGGGGGGAGTTTTAAGTTCAAATCAAAGGTTTAGATAAAGATTTGACTCAAATGAAATCCTATCTCCGGTTCAAAATGTTATGAGATAATTTTTATCTTTATCTGAACCAACTTAATTAAATTGAAATTCCTAAAAGATAAGTGTTTCAATTCAAATCAATTTGGGAATTCAAATTTTATCTAAATAATTTTATTTGGGCATACTCCAAATTTTTCTTCCAAATCAAAATTTGAGATTCAAACATCAAATTCTATTCCAAATGCAAGTTTGAATTTGGTAAAATTTTACCTCAAATAATATTTTGGGCATAATCCAAATTTTATCCAAAATGGACCAAAGTCCAAGCCTCAAGTTATATTCCATATGCAAGTTAAAATTGGGTAGGATTTTACCTCAAATCAAAATTTGGGTATAAACCAAATTTTGCCCAAACTTGAAACCAAAGTTTGCTGTCAAACAAGGAAAATTAAAATTTTGACCAAACCCCAAATTTTGATTAATTGGCGATAAAGTGTGTCAAATACAAAAATCAAAATTTTGACATAAATTCATATTTTGATTAAATTGACGCACCAAATGGAGTCAAAGTCAAGAACAAATACTTTGCATTTTAATTCCAAAATATATTTTTCGAGATTCACTCACACATAACTTGTGCCTAAATCTCGAAAAGGGGGCATTTGTTGAAGGAGAAATTTCGGCCAATCACAAATTGCCACGTCATTAATATAAATTAATGATAAAATAAATTTGGGACCAGTTACACATTTACACGTGTGCCTAAATTAAATTAATACATTAAAATTCAGCAAATCAAAGGATGCCACTTGTCTATTAGTGATCCATCAGATAACATCAGCCAAGTTCAATCAGATTATGCCACGTGGCAATTGGACCCAAGCCCAAGCCCATATGAGGTCCATCAAACTCTATAAATAGAGGAGGCCACCATTCATTCAGGGGGGATTGAGCCAGAGGCAGAGAGGGCAGAGTCCAGAGCATTCTCCCAAGATCCAGAGTCGTCAGAATCCAAAGAGAGTCCAGAGAATTCAGAGATCCGAGATTTAGAATTCAAAGGATTCAAGACTCATAAAATTTGAAGACTAGAAGACTCTAAAAAGAGATCAACAAGCCAACCGACCGATCAAGAAGATCAACAAGTCAGCAGGCCAATCATCCAAGAGGATCAACAAGCTAACAAGCCGATCAAACAAATCAACAAGCCAACAGACCGATCCAATAAATCAACAAGTCAACAGACCGATAATCAAGGAAGATCAACAAGCCAACAAGCCGATCCAAGAGATCATCACGCCAACAGGCCGATCATCCAAGAAGATCAACAAGCCCAATAGGCCGATCCAAGAGATCATCAACCTAACAGACCGATAATCCAGGAAGAAGTCGATCCAAGAGATCATCACGCCAACAGGCCGATCATCCAAGAACATCGACAAGCCCAATAGGTCGATCCAAGAGACCATCAACCTAACAGACCGATCATCCAGGAAGATCAACAAGCCAACAGGCCGATCATCCAAGAAGATCAACAAGCCAATAGGCCGATCCAAGAGATCATCAACCTATCAGACCGATCATCCAAGAAGCTCAACAAACTGGCCCAAGAAGATCCTTGAAGACTAGAAGACTTCAACAATCCTTGAAGACCAAAGACTCTTCAAGACTCCAAGACTTCAAGCTCCAAGAATCCATTGAAGCTTCAGACTCGAGATCAAGCATTCCGGCCCTCGAGTGAAACACATTCACACACAAGAGAGAGAATCAGAGGATTAACATTAGAGATTGTACACCCACACGCATACAATATCAATACAATATATTATTTATTCCACGTGTCTCCATCTCCGAAGTCTCGTGCGAACAGTCAGATCCAAGTTTGTTTGTATGTAACCCGAACTAGCATGTAGTGACATATGGAAATCGATGTTCAAGTAACAACCTAAAAGATCTTTAGTACAAGGATAAGATTGGGTACCTTATCCTGGTAACATTATGTGATATTCCCACTTTGTATTTGATACCAACGCAATGATCCAAAGCGTTCTTGTTCGGGACATACAAGTGGAGGTATCGTATGCAATGAGTTCGCATAAGACCGAACCGTGAAATAATAACCGCTAGTTGTAACACCGTTGACTAGTTAGGTTTTTAGTTCACTATGATGACCTATGAAACTTAGTTTGAATCCTAAGTTTATTATGGACTCCTGTTCGCAAGGGATTGTCATTTGATTCGTATGGACGAGAGCTGCAAAAACGCCAGTTCAATAAGACTAACCTTTTGGGGACAAGACCGAGTGAACACAAGCTGGAATTTACTATATCTCGACTTTTAGGAAGTAGGTGAGTGTTCCCTTAAGTGGTGTCTTTGGGCCTTGAAGAAAGGGTCATACCCTCTCACTGGCCTGAGAGAGTTTTTCTGTTTGGTGGATGGACCACAAACAGGTTGTTCATTAGAAGAGCATTGATACTTGAGAAGGTAGAGGTAACTCAGGGGTAAAACGATAATTAGTCCCAACTGAATTAATGAACACTCGTGAAAGGCTAACTTGCTGTTATTGGTCTATATCCGTGGACACATACTTTATGCAACAATCAATTAATTTAATACATACATCACATGCATAATTAAATTAAACTACCAAAATTGAACGGCATATTTGGCATATCCTAAGGAATTAAAAGCAATTTAAATTACAATAATTTAAATCCATGACATATCATGGTTTCAAATCTTTTCCTTTTCTGACATTTACAATTGATCTAATCAAAAGTATAAAACAGAACAAAAGAATCTCTAGCCATACAAGCAAAACGTAAAGCGGAATAAACCATAAAACATTGCAATGCAAGTTCAAAAGAAGGATTTCAAAAACATAAAATGCGGAAGGCAATCCTAAAATACTCTATTCATCAAGTCCATGAAAACTGCAGGAGCGTTAGTAAGCCCAAAGGACATCACGGTAAATTCGTAATGCCCATACCTGGTTCAGAAAGATGTCTTAGGTATATCTTCCCCTCTAATCCTCAACTGATGATAACCTGACCGTAGATCTATTTTAGAGAATACTGTTGCACCTTGAAGCTGATCAAAGAGATCATCAATCCTGGGCAGAGGGTACTTGTTCTTTATTGTCATTTTGTTCATCTCCCGATAGTCGATGCACAAACGCATTGTCCCATCCTTCTTTTTCACAAATAAAACTGGAGCACCCCACGGCGAGACGCTGGGACGTATATACCCTTTGACCAACAACTCCTGAATCTGCATCTTAAGCTCTTTCAATTCCGCTGGAGCCATCCTATATGGAGCTTTAGAAATGGGATTAGTCCCTGGCTCAAGTTCAATCCAGAAGTCAACCTCTCGTGCAGGCGGTAGTCCTGTCAGATCTTCCGGGAATGCATCTGTGAATTCCCTCACAATCGGTATTGTGGTCATTGATACCTCGGTGTTCCTCGTGTCAACCACGCTAGCCAGTAAGCCCCAAGCTCATTTGCTAATCAATTTCCTCGCCTTCATTGCAGAGACCACCTTAGGAGCACCCTTGATCATCGATCCTTTAAACTTGAAGCTTGCCTCTGACGGATGGTTAAAGATAACCTCCTTGCGATAACAATCTATGTTGGCATAATTAGAAGCCAACCATTCCATTCCAAAGATAACATCAAAATCACTCATATCAAGGGCGATCAATGTCACATCCATTGATCGATCAGAAACTAACATTTGGCAGGCTTTCACCGCTTCACTAGCTAGTAACGTTATCCCTTCATGGGTGGAGACTGACGAAACATAGCCCAGCGGCTCTAGTTCTAGGTTGGCTTGACTTACAAATTGTGCATAAATAAAAGAATGCGTTGAACCCGAATCAACCAACAGAAAAGCATAATGGTCGAGAATAGGGATGGTACCTGTCACCACTACGTTATGGTTATCTGCCTCTTGTCGGGTAGTGGCAAATATCTTGCCCTGATGTTCTGCTGGTCTTATCCCGGATGCCTGATTTGAACTGGACGGCTGGTCGACATAATTAGTTTTCTTTTGATTACAATTCGGCGCAATATGCCCTTCCCGGCCACACTTGAAACAAACGCGGGTCCCTGTCAAGCAACGACCCCAGTGGTACTTCCTACACGTCTGACATAATGGCCTATCCTGGTTAGGCCCTAGCGGATTATGTGCTTCTTGTCGACAGTCCTGGGGCAGACCTCGTCTAGGGTAACGGTGACCCCGCTGTGTGTTCGAGCTCATCTGATCGTACCTTCGCTTATGACCCGAGGATGGTTCTGAAGAGACAACTGACGATCGTCGATCGATCAACTCTGCCACCCTGACTGTTGTGGCATAGTCTTGGGGTTCATGGGCTGCTACACTACCCTGAATCTCTTCCATTAAGCCTGTAATGAAACGTTCTACCTTATCATCCTCTACAGCTACCAGGGCAGGAGCAAACCGAGACAGTATGGCGAACTCTGTCTCGTACTCCTCTACGGTTCGGTTTCCTTGCGTAAGAGCCACAAATTCCACTTGCTTCTTGAATCGGGAGGCTGTAGGGCAATACTTCCTAAAGAACTCCCCCTGAACTGAGTCCATGTGACAGGTCCGTTGCTGACGTTTATAGCTCTTTAGATCGATTGCCACCAAATCAGGGCGTTATCTCGTAACAAGAACACGGCGCAGTACACTTTCTGGTCGTCCGGGCAATTCACTACTCTGCCACCGTGGGGTCCCTTGAGGTTCCATCGAACGGACAGGGATCCCACTTCCTAAAATCTCTTAAGCACTTAGCCTCCAGCGATAGAGTGGCTTCGTTGTTCTGAGGCGCTTGGGCCTGTCGTCCCGCAAGCACGCCCGCAACTGCAGCCTGAACTGCAGTCTGAACTATTGCCTGGATATCCACTGTGACAGGTCCTGCCGCATGCCCCGACTGTCCACCCGGCTGTTACACTTGTGGGTTTTCCGGTAGATCTCCTCCTTGCTCCACAGGTGGCACAACTTGTTCAGGGGCTGTAGGACCCCTACCACGACCTCTTCCTCGACCTCTTCCACGACCTCGGGCTCGGGGAGGCATGATCTATCACACAAAAATCATTTATCATCTTACTAAACAAGCTCGATTCCTTTAAACAATTCACAGCTACAAAACCTTATGCATATTTTCCCACAACATGAACCTTTTTCGAATATATTCACGGGCTACAAAGTAATCGAACGTGTACCTGGCGTGACCGGATGCTTGCTGATAAGCCATGGACATACCTATCGTTTACGATGTAAACCAGTCTACAGAACCTATAACCTAGAGCACTGATACCAACTGTAACGACCCTACTTTTCATGACTATATCCTAGAGCCGTTATCATATACATATCATTCTACTTCCAAGAACAGCGAGGAAATATCATTAAAGAAAACATACTTAGAAATTTTTGCGAAACTTTTCAGCCTGAGATCCCAGATAAAACAGGACAAAAGAATCTTTAGCCATACAAGCAAAACGTAAAGCGGAATAAACCATAAAACATTGCAATGTAAGTTCCAAAGAAGGATTTCGAAAACATAAAATGCGGAAGACTATCCTAATGAAATCCATGACTCAGCGACACTCCGTCACGTGTTCTGTACACCTTTACCTCTACCTGCAGTTATATGTAAGGGAAAAGAATGAGTATTTAAGAAAATACTCAGTAACAATATTACTAGACACTTGCAACAACCAAGGTTTTAACATTTTATTCGAGTTAAGGGCCTAAGGGTTAGGTCTTCTCATTCTCATTCATTTCATTTCATTTATCCGTAGTACGGGCCTCATGATCAATAAACTCACCTATATATAAGTTTGCCAACTCACTAGTAGTGCATAGGTGGGTGTTTTGGGAGGTCTCTACTCCTACTGTTGGTAGAAGGCACCCAGTCAGTGGAGCTGAGTCTCATCCCTCAAGGCACTAATGGGCGCGTACCGCTCTAAACTACCATTTCACTAGTGGGGCATTCATGGGTTGAAGTCTGAAATTAACTTCCACAGTTAGTAAATGGCACCGAGTCTGCGAAGCCAAGTTCCGCCCATTAAGCCCCTCATTTCAATCTAATACATCTCAGTCCTAGGTGTTTAATTGACAC
The DNA here is from genome assembly GCA_036850905.1 of Luffa acutangula. Lineage (NCBI taxonomy): Eukaryota > Viridiplantae > Streptophyta > Magnoliopsida > Cucurbitales > Cucurbitaceae > Luffa > Luffa acutangula. The sequence goes on from CM072099.1 coordinate 41,278,904, forward strand.
GAGCCCCCCTACCAAGGAAACTAGCCTATTCTTTTTCCCTTTCTTAATCCTTTACCCTTTAGGTCCCCCTTAACACGTACTAATTTTAACTGCAACCTATTTAATAAAATCGGTTCCTTTTCATAGATTACTTAAAGACTAACTGGTATGTACCATTCCAACTCAGTCACGTTTCAAGAACAAGAAATGGAGGCGACAACTAACACTCCTAAACAGAGAAACAACAAGCTTCCTGTTATGCACAAACAGTGCCAGTCAACTTATAATATAAAACAGTCAAGCACTTTCACCTGCCACGTAGCACGAGTACACAACAACGAAATTATTGAAGACAAACACATTTATATCATCTCAACTCAATCCAAATATTTGATACCAACTAATGCTAGGAATAAACACTCATTTCAATGAACAAACACTTCTTTCTAATGAAGTAACTTACTTACCTTGAGATACTATGCTTGATTAAAATCACCCAAACAACTCGATACAACACACACGACGTTATGCGAAAACGTAATCTATTAACACGTATAAAAAGGGTCTCACATCAGATGCATTCCAGTTCCAATAATTTTTTTTTCTTAAGAACACAAGACTTAAGGAGGTCGAAAACTCACCCAAACGAACCGAACGCTTGCTGTCCAGCTTCCAAGTTTCGATCTGCTTTTGATGATTCGACCACCACCTACTACGGACACCTTAGATTAAGATCCAACGTTAATGGGTATTTCATTAAGGCATAAAAAACCAATAAACTTTGGCTCACAACTCCCTTACCCACTAACTGAAATCGTCGAACATTCAAGAGGTGTGCGACTGTTTGTCTTAAGGCAGTGGCAGCAGTGACCAGATCTGAGCGACAAATAAGACAACCCGATCTGGTGTGCGACGTGCGGCAGACCAGTTGGAAGTGGTGGCAGCAGAGCTTCAGATCTGCGACGGCGCGACGGCTTGCTTGCGGTCAAAGGCGATTTGCGGCGACAGCAACGACTTGATACAAAGGGAGACGAGAGAGAGCTGAGAGAGATGAGGGAGCGAGAGTGTGTGAGAGGGAGAGAGAGAGAGACAGAAAGACGAAAACGAGAGAGGGAGAGTTCTTACCGACGGCGAGCGATGAACGACGGTGGCGGCGGGTGGCGTGCGTCGGCGAGCAGTGTGCAGCGGAGGGAGAGATAGCCGTGAGAGGGAGAGAGAAAGTTGCAAGAGGGAGAGAGAAATTCATTTTTTTCAACGGTCAGTTGACCGAATTTGGGGGGAAACGTGGAAGTTCCCCCCTCCCCCCTTTTCCCTCCTTTTTGATTGGCTGAAAAGCCAACTCTTTTCTTTTCTTTTTTTTTTTTTTGAAAAAAAAAATAGGCTGTTACAGTCAACCATTGGGACACCACCAATTGATCTTCCCCTCTATGACTCTAAGGTTAGGAACGTAGTTGTGGGACTACCTAATCTTGAATGGGAAGAACCCTAGAGAGAAAATTCTCCCTAAAGTTCTTTAGTTGAGAGAATATCAGAGGGAGGCTAGAGAGAATGCAAGAGTGCATTCTTGTGGCCTTATGTATTTGTACCTAAACCCTAGGTTTAGTGTTCTATTTATAGGAGAACGGTCATGAATAAAATATTCATTTAAAATCAATTATTTTCATAACTCATTTAATCTTTTCTATAATTAATCAATTCCATGACCAATCAATTTTGTAATTGATTAATCTTTTCCATAAATGATTGGTCACTTTCATAAGTGATTAAGTCATTTCCATAAATGATTAATTACTTCCATAAGTGATTAATCATTTTCATAATTGATTAATTTCCAATTAATTAATTCTTTAATTAATTAATCAACAATTAAGTATCATATATTTAATTTCAGACCTTCTATTAGTTAATAAATTAATTACCCAATTAAATATCATATATTTAATTTGAGGCCTTCAATTAATTAATTCTATAATATGAATCAAATTCATATTAAAATTTGAACTCCTTCAAATTCTCTTATATCCTATAAATTTAATATGAATCGAATTCATATTAATATTTGAACTTCTTCAAATATTTATTTCTCTCATAGACTATAGTTTAATTAAATCTCATTTAATTTAAATTAAATTGAATAATTAATTAATTCATCTTCTAATTAAATACCATATATTTAATCAGACATATATTTGAACTCTTTCAAATATATCAATCTCTCAATATTATAAAGTTTAATCTCAATTTAGACTTTATATTTTAATGCATCACTATACATTATATTAATTTGTATCTCATACAATTAACTTAATTGACAATATTAATTTGAACTATTCAAATTCTCTCAAGATATATTTGTTCCTAATTACTCTTTACGAGCTAGCAGGGGGACCTAATGGACCTACAGATCAAAAGCTCCAATGATATGAGGTTAATAGATTAAACTCATTAATCACGTTAACCAATATTCATTAACTGTGGGTCATTCCACTAAAGACTCACAGCTGAACTCTTCTCACTGTAGAACATTTCTGTGTCCATGGATGTAGACCTATGCTAGTAAGTCAATCCTTCACGAGTGTCTGTAATCAAAGCTGGGTCAAATTACCGTTTTACCCCTGTGTTACATCTGTCTCCTTAAGTACCGGAGCTCCTCTAATGAACATCATGTTTATGGTCAAGCCATTAAACAGAAAGTCCCTCTCGGGAAAGTGAGAGGGCGGGATCCTTTTGTTCATGTCCCGGAGTCACCACTTAAGGGAACACTCATCTACTTCACCTATAAGCGGGAAGGACTGAATTCCTTCTTGTGTTGTCATGTCCCCAGCCTCCCACTCGGTCTTGTCCCCAAAAAGGAAGGCATATTGAGTCGTTGTATTGGCCACTCTCACCCATGCTAATCAAAGGACAATCCCTCATGAGAAGTTCATGACACACTCAGGATTAAGACTGAGTTACCTAGGTCATCCTATTGAAACAGTAACCTAATTAGTTAACGGTGTTATAACTAATGGTTGACTATTTCGTGGTCCGGTCTTATGCAAACTCATTGCATAGGATACCCCCACTTGCATGTCTACTACATGGTCGTTTTGGATCAATACGTTTGTATGAAATACAAAGCAGGTCGTATCTCATAGTATTACCACGATAAGGTACCCAACCTTATCCTTATACTATAGACCTTTTAGGTTGTTACTTGAACATCGATCCTCGTATGTCCCCACATACTAGTTCAAGTTACATACAAACAACCTTGGATCTTAGTTTATTGGATTTGGGTCAAATTGTGCAATATTTAACAATAACACTTTATTGTAGAAACTCAATAACACTTTATTGAAACAAGTATACAATTTGTTTACATTTACTATCTACGAGTTTTAGGGCATAAAACCCAACAAATCTCACCTTTGTGATCACTGTAGCTAGAAACACTACGATTTAGTACACTTGTTTTTACTCATCGATTAAAAAATAATGATTTAAAAACAAGTTGCCTAATTGGTATTCTAAATCAATTAACTCGGTCCCATCGTACATCGACTCAATTACTAATTAATTAACCCCTACTAATTCGTCAAGATTAACTAATTAAATAACGACATTACGACAAAGATACCCCTAGAACTCTAACCCGACTAGCCCATCAAACCAACATCAAATCTATTATTAATTAACGCGGTGGTGATTAACAAATTAACTAACTGTTGCTATAGGTTATAATGCTCTAATTAACTAGGAAAAGCCTAAATTAATCAAGAACACCAACTTAGACCCTAAAACTATCATGCAGACGACAAAGTCAGAGAACTGCTCTTGGGACCCATGCCCATGACTCGTTCTATGTGCTAAATACAATTAAAATTACATTCGAGATGTGGATTTTAATTTCTTAACTAATTACTAACATACAAGTTGCGAGTTAGGGTATCAATCTAACCTACTGTGCATGCTAGTATTGTAAATGTGAATCTAGAATTAGGAACAACAAAGAAATCATGAAATACAGAACAAAAAACTCAATGAATCATACATTTAACACAATAAAGTCAAAGAATCTCATAAAAACACAATGTACTTAGAATACCTAGGTTCCAACTAAAGCAAATGACGATTAGACGACAAGAGACAGGACTAATCTCAGCCAAAAGGCTTGTAAAACCAAACTAACTATCTTAAAACTAAAAATTACAGAGAAAAAAATTGAAAGAAAAGAGAGAAAACCAAGAGGAAAAGACTCGTAGATAACATTTCTGCATGGTATCAGTATGCACTAAACCCTGTGCATGCTAGTATTGTAAATGTGAATCTAGAATTAGGAACAACAAATAAATCATGAAATAAAGAACAGAAAACTCAATGAATCATACATTTAGCACAATAAAGTCAAATAAGCTCATAAAAACATAATGTACTTAGAATACCTAGGTTCCAACTAAAGCAAATGACGATTAGACGACAAGAGACAGGACTAATCTCAGCCAAAAGGCTTATAAAACAAACATAACTATCTTAAAACTAAAGATTACAGAGAAAAAAACTCAAAGAAAAGAGAAAAAAGACTCATAGATAGCATTTCTACATGGTACCAGTGTGCGTTTTTTGAATAATCTGATAGCTAATCTATTTTCCAAATATAATATCAAGCATATGGTAGCCACTACTTACTATCCCTAAACCAATGGGCAAGTAGAGGTCTCTAACGGAGGAGATTAAGGATATATTGGAGAAAACGGTAGATCCTTCATTTGAGGATTGGTCACTTTTTCTTGACAAAGCACTTTTGGGTGTGTCTCCCTACCAAATATTATCCTTGTACAAAAGACCTTTCAGGTTGTTACTTGAACATCGATCCACATATGTCCACACATACTAGTTCAAGTTACATACAAACAACATTGGATCTTACTTTATTTGTTTTGGGTCATATTTTACAATACTTAACAATAAAATTTTATTGTAGAAACTAAAAAATACTTTATCAAAACAAGTATATAGTTTGGTTACATTTTGGTCATTTTGCCTCAAGAACATGATTCACATACAGATAAAGAGTCATCTTCTAACTCACTTAGAAGTCCACTTTTCAACAAATTTCCAATCATATTGTGAATAATCTGACATAATCTAATATGGCAAATATAGGTATTTTTTAGGATAAACTTTTTGCCTTTTAGTTTGAGTTGTAGCTGTCTTAAAAAATTTAATATTTAGAATTATTTTGGTCATGATTAGTCTTGAAAGATTAAGTTATGTTCTAATTTGGCATAACAAATATCAACAAATACTGCTCCATTGACTGAAAACCAAATGACATTACATTGTGTCTATCAAGCAAGAAAATGAAATCAATTGTCTTTTATTTATTTATTCTTAACTATATACACATTATCTAATTACATTAAGCTCCCCACTGCCACATCCAAAACTTCCTCTCCCATTCAACATCAAGAGTCATCTCATCGGCTTATAGGTGCCAATGAGGAACTAATTCCCTAAAAAGAGGAACAATTGTGGTTAGTAGCTCTTGAATTGACTATCCATTAAGCCTCATTGATACCCACTAAACATGTTTCAAGGACTAGTAAATCATATTTACCTTCTTTGGCTTTCTTTGTCAGGACCAAGAATTTTGGATAGCTTTTCTTTTGGTACTCATCTACGTTGCAGTGGACACATTTCCCTTTGTTTGTAGCTTTGGTCTTTTTGCCCTTTTGGGGAGCAGCAGTGGCGTCAACTTTATTGCCCTCCCCGCCTTTCTACTTCTTAAAACTTTTTGTGCCATAAGAAGATGGAACAGATTTAGTCTCAGAGGTCGAACCTATGTGGAAAGTCTTATACGTGGCAGCATTTGCCACCCATTCTTGTATCTTATTCTTCGTAAGATACTAGTAACTTCCTAGCTCATTTTGAAGGGTGGTAAGGTTGTAATCAAACTTATTTAAAATAACATTGCTACAAAACTGAAGGAAAGTCTTCGAAAGAGATTCCAAAATAAACAGACCTGACTTCTTTAGTCCATGACAAATTCGTTAATTTCGGCCATGTGACAGTGGACAATCATGTTGAGAATGTGTTCACAAACAAATGTTCCCTCTTTCAACCTTCATTCTATGGTTTGACTTTTTGATTGTGAGTTTATTTTCCTATTTATTTGTAACTAACGTTTGTAGAGTAGCGTAACTTTTCATCTAATTTAGTAGCATCAAATTTGACCAAGTAGCTATCAGGCACATTATCCCATGTAGCTTAACCTCACCAGAGGTTAAAGCATTAAACCTTTTCTCGCATAACTTCAAGGCTTTCCTAGTTTATTTAATTATGCCTATTAATTAATCTCCCATTTAGGCTCTAGACTTGATGAATTCGTTGGATTAAAAACATTAGGGGTCATTACCCTCGATGACTTTACTTGTTGAGTAGTTTGATAATTGGTGATTAAATCTATTGCAATTGGCCAAATTGAAATTTGGAACTCCCAATTATGTGATCTCGAGGTATGATTAGAACTTTACTCAATCATTGCTTTAATAGAAACTGCAATGCCCAAAAAGTCTAGATGTCTTGAACCACAGTGCAAGGGATAGAGACACTCCCTTGACTTTCCTCTTAGGGAAAATGGAAACCCCACAAAATTTGCAATGCCCAAAAACTCATATGCATTGCCAATAAAACAATGAAATATGTTAATAAAACTAGTGTGACGCCGAAATTTACCTTCAAGCTCAAGATACACTATGCACACGTGCTACTAGATGAAATGTGGAGCTAACGACTTCTTTATCGCACGCTCCACCATGGATATCAACCAAGCAGTATGTCAATCCTTCACGTGCGTTCGTAACACCAACTGGGTCAAATTACCGTTTTACTCTGGGTTACCTATGGTTCCTTAAGTACCACTGATTCCTCTAACGAACAAGTTGTTTAGGGTCCAACCACTAAACAGGAGTTCCTTTCGGGCCAGGAGAGGACGACACGCCTTCGTTCAAGCCATGGAATCAACCCTTAAGGGAACACACATCTACTTACCCCAATAGGGGAAGGAGTGGATTCCATCTTGTACTGTTATGTTCCCGGCCCCCATTCGGTCTTGCCCCTGAAACGGTAGGACTATTGAGTCGACGAACTGGCCACTCTCACCCATACAAATCTAAGGACAATCCCTCCTGAAAGGGGTTCATAACAGACTCAGGATTGAGATTGAGTTGCCTATGTCATCCTATTGAAATAGAAACCTAAACTAGTTAACGACGTTACATCTAGTGATTAATATTTCCCGAAAGGGTCTTATGCAAACTCATTGCATAGGATACTCCCACCCGCATGTTTCCTACATGTATGCTTTGGATCATTGCATCTGTATCGAATACAAGGTGGGTCGTATCACATAGTGTCACCAAGATAAGGTACCCAACCTTATCCCTATACTATAGACCTTTTAGGTTGTTACTTAGACACTGATCCCCGTATGTCCCTACATACTAGTCCAATTTTCATTTAAACAACATTGGATCTTAGTTTATTGGATTTAGGGTTTACTAATGCAAATTCTATTATTCAATAACCAAATCACTGAATTACTCAAATAACGCTTTAATGAGATCCATTAATTTGTCTTATTTACTATCTACGAGTTTTAGGGCATAAAACCCAAGAAGTTAGTGTACGGTGATCATAAAATTTATTTGACAACATGCAGCCTCAATAACTCCAGCCTGTCAGTTATTTTTTAACCATGAATCCCTACTCATGTGCTCAATATTTAAATCATATTTAGATATATAAAACCACTCATTGTATGAATTGTCCAAGACCCAACGTGTCAGTAATATCAAATACGACCAACCATTTCCCTAAATCGAATTTGAACCTATTCTAATTCATTCCATCATATTCTTCCAAAGGGTTATTTTCAAGCTAGGAAGGGGACCTAATGGACCTACAGATCATGGGCTCCAACGGTTCGAGGTTTAACCAGCTAAACCCTTTTAACCAAGTTAACTAACATCCGTTCACTATCGGGTCACTCAACTATAGCCTAGTAGTTGATCTCCCTTCAATGTAGATATATTTTCGTCCACTCAATATAAGCATGATTAGTAAGTCCGTTTTACCCCTATAACACTTCTTGATTCCTTAAGTCCATTGTTCCTCTAATGAACAATTTATTTATGGTCCAACTACTAAACAGCGTCCAACTCGAGCCAATGAGAGGGTGAGATTCCTTGTTCAAGCCTCACACTACAACAAATTTGGCTTTTAATGTCGGTCACTGACCGACATTAAAAACAACGACATTAAAAGTTTTAATGTTGGTGGCTTTTAATGTCGGTCGCTTTTAATGTAGGTCATTGACCGACATTAAAAGCTTTGTCCGACATTAAAAGTACCCTTTTAATGTCGGCCATTGCGCGACATTAAAATGGTCCTTTTAATGTCATTCAACCAACTTTGACCAACATTAAAAGTCTGGTCAATGTCTGACGTTAAAATTGAACTTTTTATGTCGATCAACCACTCTTTGTCTGACATTAAAAGTCTCTTTTAATGCCGGTCATTGCCCGACATTAAAAGCTATGACATTAAAAGTGTCCGACATTAAATGTGCACACGTAGCTAACCAACAATACTATTTCTTCATTTTGTAAAAACCTGTAAACAAAATAGAATTTAAACATATACACAAAATAAAATCTCGAAAGTATATTTACACAACTAAAACTCAACGAACATTAATTTAATTAATAAAATATAACAATATATATAATACATGAAACTTTCCATCCATCCATAAATCACATCCATGAACCAAATTTACAAAGAAAAAGTAAAATTACTAAAGAAAGTAATTACACAACTCCTTAAATACTCTTTCCCAAGTTCATCTTCGAGCTTATTTTCAAGAATATATATTTCATCATCTGCTACAGTTCTCACTTAACAAGATGAATTCCAAACCTTATACAAATAAAAAGCGTAAAAGTGAAATACAACCCAAAAACATCTCCAATAAAATCCTTAGACTAAAATTAAAGCTAAAAAATGGGTAGAGTAGAGAAAACGCGAGTAAAAATGTTGTAGAACAAAAACGAATTTAACTAGAATAGAAACTTCATGCATAAACTGTTGACATCAGAAAAGCAGCAAGAGAAGATGAATAAAAATGTTGTAGAACTAAAAGGAGAGGTTGCATTTAATGGAAAAACTAGTTTAGTATATAATAACAATTCTTTTAAAAGCCACAATTAAGAGTAAACCTATAATAAACTATTATTCAATTGTAACAAGAATTTACCATTATTATTCAATTTTATACGGTTAAGAAGTACCTTTACTAATTTTTATACTAATATGTTGTCAACTACTCTTTCAAGTAACCATTCTGACATTCACAAGAGAAACATCTTAAGTTAATGGTGTGGTGTCTAGTAAGGAAGATTCTAAAAATGATCAAGTTCAATAACTTGTACTTCTATGACATACCACAATAAAAAAACAATCAACACCAAGGAAAAGTACCTTAACTCTATTAACTTTGTCATAAAGAAGGTAGTTCATGGTGGTAACTTTTAGCAAAAGAAAAAATTAATTCGAATCTTTTTTAGAGATACCCATTCTAGCATTCAAATTGGTTTGCAAGCAGGAAGCTCTTGCTGTGTAAATCTATAATTTGCAATGGAATAAACAAAAAGGTACGAGCATAAGCCAAATAACTATAACATTTCCAATAGCATTGACCTTACATAAAGGACAAATAACATAAATACAGAATTCCATGACATGGGAATGAACCATGCAAATGACTAGAAGGAACGCACCCTTAAGCACAAAACAAAACAAAAATTGATCCATAGGAGTGTTCTCACGAAACAATGGCGAAAATACAAGGAATAAGTACAAGCACATAGGTTAAGAGGTAAACTTCCAAAAGATTAAACCAAAGAACGCAATCACGAAAAGAGTTTAGATTAAACACCAAGATTTTTTTTTTTTTTTTTAACAAAAGTAAAGAAAAGGAGAAGATCCACAGTGATTTATTTACGACACAAAAAATTTCCTTGCAATGAGGTTGCCAGCAGATCATTTTTCACGTCGCCATTACTGTCCCCATGAAGATAACTATTAAAAATATCTAAAGGATATAAAGCTTTTACAAGACTAGTTAAAAGTACTATTGGAACCAAACTCACACTAGAAAGCCTGAATGGACAGAACTTTGGCTTTTCTTTATGACCATATTTAAGCAATGGAGCACCCTTCTTTAATGCAATTAATGCCTTCAAGATAAAATCAACTTTGTAAATACCGCAAAGAGAAAAATGAAATTATAATTTCAAATCAACTTATGCTCTCATCTTTGTGTATGTGGGTGCGTATCATTATCAACGAAGTGAATTTGAAGAGTTGAAGCTTTCAACACAAGTAGATCGCATAAACACGCCAACATTCAAATAGTTCCAAGAGAAAATAAAAATTACCACTGAGAAGTAACATTCACTATCAGAATAACCTTCCCCTTATATAGACCAAGACTCACATCACTGATCACATAATTCCAAAAATATCCTGCAAACAAATCCATTTTCGATCTCAAAATTCAGATATTCTCAAAGTCAATGGCCAACTAAACCAACATTTTCTGAATTAAAAACGAATTGTAATGAAAACAACTTAATCAAAGAAACCAAAGTCAGCGAAATTAACAACAAACAGTAATAAATAAATAAATAAAAACAAAGACATTTGCTCTCTATTTAAAGCCAATAATCCCAAATATTTCAACATTACATTTGAGATATTTCCAAAATGAAGTCCAACTTATCCAAGAAAACCTAAGTCGATGAAATGAACAACAACAAATAGAGGACTTTCCTTCTCACATTAAAAAACTGAGGGTTTCTCACCAACCAAACAAATAGAGTAAATGAAAAAAGCAACGGAGGTCATACCTTGATAGTGAAATCATAAATGGAGTTGGAGGATTCTTCAACCATAATCAGAAGGAAAGAGGTAGAAATTTTGCTTGTGCGATAGTAATATTGTAATTAAATGCCGATAAACATAGAAACAAGAAGCAACTCACATTACAAAAAACGTAGCACGAAAGAACAAAGATAAGATCGAAAGACAACGAACGGAAGAAAGACAACATACATTTGAGGGAGGCTGTGGCGACATGGAAAATACAAGTAAAATCATGTGAATTGAACACAAACAAATATTTTTCCTTCCAAACCTAAAACATAATCAAGAAACATGTGAATTGAACACACACTCACACTGCCACCAAATTATAGAAATGTTTTGGAGGTTAGTGTTTTTTCTGGCTTTTCTATTTACTTACCTCTGTGACAATTAACCATATTTTCATCAAGCTATCAAGTTTCAAATGACATATTTTAATCTTAGCTCCAACCCTATGGTTAATCATTGGTTATACTTCATCTTTGTTAAAAACTCTCATTTCAATTTTTTATTCACAACGAACAGGTACGACTTCATATATCTTTCAGTCAATTTAATTTTCATGTTGCACTTAAAAAAATTCATCCTACTTCAAGTAAACCCATGTTACAAGCTACATGTATCAAATTTAATACATAGTTTGAAGTGGGAAGTTTAAGATTTATGTTAAATACAACATGAAAATTTAACACGAAAAAAATACTAGTAAAATGTTTGGTATACACAAAAACTAGGTAATTGAAACACATTAAAAACTTGTTTCTTATCAGACACCTCTGCCAGAACTTCAAGCAAATACATCCATCAAACAAAAGCAAGTCCTATTTTACATAATCAAACAACCAAGATTAGCAGCAAGCTAAGTTGATGTAACGATAGCCAAAACTATAGATCACTGAAGAACAAAAACTATAGATCACAAAAGAACAATCAATACTTGTTTCTCTTCCTTCTAAAAATCCATTAAACTTAATCAACCTCCTCACTGTGACCAAAAAAAGTATTGAAAATATCATCAAGAAAAACCTATTCGAAATTATATTTGAAAAAATCAATAGGAAAATTATTGAAAATAAGAAAATGCAAGTTGAGAAATTCCAATTCATTCGCCAAATCAAAAAAGAAAGAAGAAAATCGAACAAAATTGGTTCTAGAACAAGTAGTTAAAAGTTTGGGGGAAAAGTCGAAAACACAGAAGAAATTCAACTTTCAATCAATATTTACCATCCAAAAGCTTCAGAACTTGTTTCACTTTTGTAGCACAACCCTCATCATGCATATCGATCTGAAAGATGACAGCGACGACATCTAGGAGAGGGAGAAAGGGTTGAGAGGGAGAAGATATCAGAGAGAATGTTGATTGAGAGAGAAGGGGAAAACAAGAGAGAACCAAGTAGAGGGAGAAAATGAGAGAGAATGAAGGAAGAGCGAAGTCAGAGAGGAGAAGGAGGTATGTGGCTATGGTCGGTTGAGAGAGAAGGAGTCGAGAGAGAAAGGGTTAGGAGGGTGAGAGGAAATCGAGGGTTTCTTTTTTTCCCAGATTTTCTTTCTTTTTTTTAAAAAAAAAAATAATCGATTGTTACATCATACCATTCCAGACATTGAAAGGTCTTCCCAAAATTTTCCAACCCGCCTTAACAGTAAACGACGTTATAAACTAAGAGTGACTTATTTGTTGGTCTAGTCTTATGTAAACGTCTTTTAAACAGAATGCCCCTATTTGCATGTCTCTACATGAGCGATCCAGGATCACGCCGTTTGCCCCGTTCGCAAAGTAGGTCGCATCCCTAGTGTAACCAGGATAAGGTACCTAACCTTATCCATATACTATAGACTATTTAGGTTATATGCTAGAACTTGATCTCTGTCCATATCCACGATATAGTTTGAGTATTTCATATTACAACCATAAATGTTTCTATTGGATTTAAAGTATATAAACAAACAATTCAGTAAATAACATCTTTATTACAAAAGGATTACAAACATTGAGTTTTAGGTCATAAAACCCAACAAACTCCCACTTGGATTAAAACTCGGGTGGGATTACAAAATGTGAAGTAATTACCAATTGCATCAAACGCTAAAAACTCTCAGTCCTAAATTCCGGAGATGTCCCACAAACACTTTAGCTGTGAGGGCTTTAGTAAATGGATCGGCTATGTGTGTGACAATCACGTCTCCTCCTTGTACAATCTCCCAGATGAGATGATATTTGTGTTCAATGTGCTTTCCTCGCTTATGACTTCGAGGCTCCTTTGAATTTGCAACTACTCCACTATTATGACAATATAGAGAGATAGGTAGATGCATGTTAGGAACTACTTCTAACTCAGTTAGAAATTTCCTAATCCAAACTGCTTATTTTGACTTTTTACATGCTACAACATATTCAGCTTCCATCGTGGAGTCAACAATACATGTCTACTTAATACTTCTTCACACAAATGCTTCTCACTCAAGAGTGAACACAAATCCCGATGTAGAATTCCTAGAATCTATGTCGGTTTCAAGATCTAAGTCAGTGTATCGAGTAAGGACCAAATCCTTAGACCCATACACCAACAAATAGTCTCTTGTTCTCCTCAAATATTTCAGAATATCCTCAACGACAGTCTAATGTGCATGACCTTGATTGGACTGATACCTGCTGACAATACCTACAACATAGCATATGTCAGGTCGTGTGCATAACATTGCATACATCAAGCGACCGACTGCTGATGAATAAGGAACTCGTCTCATATCCTCAACTTCTTGAGGTTTTTTTGGACTTTGTTCCTTTGATAGGTGAATTCCATGTCTAAAGGGTAACAAACCCTTTTTCAAATTGTGCATCGAGTATCGAACTAAAACGTGAAGGAGTGAAGAACACTCGAGTGGCAGCGATTACGGATCATAGGCCTTGAATTTCATTAATTTCTAAAGAGAAAGCATGTTGGAAAAAATGAGCAAAATCCGAGCATCTAAAATACTAACCTTTGGAGCTCGAATTGAATTGTTTCTTTGGAGGATTCTCAGCTCGATCAAGTCATGGACGACCACGAAGATCTTTCCCGCTATATGGTGGCCTTAAAACAGGCTTGTGGAAACCCGAGAGTGATGAGATTGAGGGAGAACAAAATGGTTTTGAGAGAATTTTCCCTTTTGGTTTATGAGAGAATTTTCATGTTCTTCACATGGATACTTCCAACAAGCTCACTATGATTTCATTTCCAGCAATCTGTTTATTAATGTATGAATAATCCAAGCTTATGTAGCATGGAACAACACTAGGGTCCGTTTGGAATACATTTTAATTTAAATGTTTTTCAAGAATACATTTTTTAAAAAACATTTTGTACAAAAATTGTTTATAATTTAAAAACTCATGTGTTTGGTCGCATTTCCTCTCAAATGCTTTTATACACAAGTTATTGTTTACTTAAGAAGTCTTTTTTAAAAGTTGGTTTCAAGTGTTTCTCTCAAAATAGTTTATTTATTAATCTCATTTTCTAATAAGTCATTTTTAGTGGTTGTCAAGCACTTGCAATTTTTTCAAAATGATTTATTTTCAAAATTAAACACTTGAAAAGTTAAACCAAACACACCCTTAGTCATCTTCACTATACTTGGGGGATTGTATTCAAGCCTTACTGAACTTAGAGTTGTGTTTTCATCTTTATTTTTTTTCCCTCACTTTTTCTCTTTTTCTTTTTCTTTTATTTGTTTTTTTAGACAAACGAAACACAAGATTAGAATGAATTTAAACATCGCTTGTGTAACGCCCCACATTTTGAAATCGAGCTATTTTGAGATATGTTGAGCTTTTTATTCTAATTTGAAAATTAGAATTTAAGTTTAGCCTCTGGTCATTAAATTAAATTTCCTAAAGTTAGAGGTTTAATATTTGATATTTATTTTAAATATCAAAAGACCCAAACTCCTCTTATTCAGTTTAAATCTCAGATTCTTTATGAGCTAAGATTGAGATTAAAATTCAAATTGGGGATTTAAATTGAAATCCTAATTCTTTTTTTTTTTTTTAATCGGGTTTTCTTTCTTTGGGTTTTATTAAAAGAAAAAAAAAGAAAAAAAAAACCCTAAGGTATCTTCTTCCCCTCTCTTTCACGCTGAAGCAGCAACCGCCCCCCTCTCCTTCAGTTTCTTCTTCTCGCGCAGCCAAGTCTCGAAGACCCATCTCTCCCTCTCGTTCTTCATCTTTGGTCGCAACTCCCTCTTCCCCTCGCGTGTTCGCTCGGCTCGAGCACCAGGGGAATCTCCATCTCCTCGGGCGTCTTCTCTCCCTCCCTCTCGCGTGTTCGTCCGCTGGTAGCGAAACCCATCGTCGATCTCTCTCTCGTTCTTCCTCACGCTGAAGTTGCGGCTCTCTCTCTCCCGTGTTTAGTTGCCGACAGCAGCAGACATCGTGACCCCTGTATTCGCGAGCGTCGGCCAGCACCCACAACGAGGTCCCTTTCTCTCTTGTTTTCTTCATCTAGTTTAGCAAAAAAAGAAAATGAGCTCAATTCCTTCCTTGTGTTTTTCGGTCAGGCTCGTGGGTAGCGGCAAAATCTTCGTTGTTCCGGTGTTTAGGCGTGTTCGGGCTGATTTATGATCGTTTCGGCGTGTTTAGGCCCTTTCGATAAGTTCTCGATATTACCCATGAATTATTAAGTTTGAAATTAGTTTACCCACTCTCGTTCGATGTTTAAACTGAGTTTTGTGGTTGAATTCTTGTTTTTCCAGCGCTGTACGGAGCCGTCTTGGGTTCGAAATCATCCTTTTTTTTGACCCATCGTTCGTTGAGCCTTAAACTTGAACACACAGTACCTATGGTCTCTAAGCAAGTGGTTTTAAACCTCTTTGCTTGCCGGACAACACGTGTTCGAGGTCTTTCGGACGTTGAACGGTAAGTTCCAGCACCTATTGTTTCCTTTATTAAGTCTATTAGGTGCTCTAAATTATTTTCTAACCCTTAGAAGTTGTTGGTTGTAGTTCGGGTTCCTTAGGCTCTTCCGGATCGTCCTGTTGGTTTTTAGGTTGCTTAGGAGCGCTTATTTGTAAGTAGTTCTTATATGTTGGGGTCTGTTTGATTGCATGATGCACGTTGCCTGTTTACTCGCTTTATAACTATTCTCTTGCTCTTTGCTTATTGCTTATATGCTTATATACATGTTTTGTTTCTTGCTTATATTGCTTATGTATATAAGAAATGTTCGAATAGTATGAACTATTGTGGTGCGATGCTTGGTTGTTAAATATGCTAGTTGATATGCTTTTGTGAGTGAAGCATGAGTCGATAATATGTTGTTGTTGTATGTATATCCTTGGTGGGGATAGTACATGAATCTAGGAGGATGTTGCAGGGCATATGTATTCTAGATTTTATAATAGATAGGTCAGGGACCTGAATATGAAAGAAAGGAAAGTAAGTTGAATGTCAGTGCGCCTCAGGTACAAATGGTCGAGGGGTGACATGTCACTAGTGGTTTTAAGAGGAGCATCGAGACCTTGGGTACAAATGGTCAGGGATCGACGTGATGAGTCTAGAAGGCATCAGTGCACCTTGGGTACAAATGGCCAAGGGGCGATGCGCAGTTCGAGGCCTTAGGTACAAATGGTCAAGGGTTGAACGCTAAGCTCCGTAGAGAGCATTGTGGCCCTGGGTACAAATGGTCAGGGGACAGTGCGACTCGAAGGGTTAGTCTTGGAGAGCCAAGTGAGGGCTAATTACGTTTGATGATTAGTTGTGAGATGTATAGAAGAGATGTATGAGGTTTGACTTAGGAGAGTCATTCATTTTACTTGCTTTTAAGCATGTTGTTGTATTTATAGCTTTGAGAAATATGTTGTTTGCGCATGAAAAGCATGTTGGTGAAGGAATTGAATCCTCTAGCGGAAGCGAATTAAATCCAACGTGATTTAATTTCAATTATTCGAATACAGGTACGCTGGGAAAATAAATTTCAGAACGATTCTCAAATTAAATCTAGATTAAGCATGCAATTACTAATTCTAAACAATTTAGAGATTTGGAGACCTACTTGTTGAATGACGAATTTCTTATCCGCACAATGCTCCAAAAAACACGAACAATTCGTCCAACGAACACCACCATCAAAGAGCACCCACTATGCTCTGGATTCTTGAGGTTTAGATTGTGGGATCCAAACTTTGCCTTGAAAGGGAGTCGATTTTCAGCAAAATCCTTGAGAGCTTGAGAGAGTTTTTGAGAGAGATCTTTTCTTCTGTGTGTAAGGGTCAGAGTGAAAGTGAGAGTCATCATATAACGGCCCAGCTTTTCATGCCTAGATCCTAGGGCCGTTACTACATACATTTCATTCTACTTTAATTCTAAGAACAGCGAGGAAATATCATTTAAAGAAAACATACTTAGAAATTTTGCGAAACTTTTCAGCCTGGGATCCAAGTTAAAACAGAACAAAAGAACACTTTAACTATTCTTCCTCTTTTTCTTTTTTTTTTTTTTAATTAAAAAAGTTGGCTGCTACATCATACTTGTTGGCTTTTTGGCCCATAATCTCAAATTAAATAATTTTAATTAATTAATTAATCAATGTTTTGATGATAACAAACCCAATTTTTAATTACTGAAATTTTAAGTGTTTTAATGTTCCCATAGCGTAGAGCTCGGAACAACGATTTCAACGCCTCTTGAATCACTCAAATCGGAGCTAAAACGAAGAATTATAGCCGAAACAAGCTTGAACGAAAAATACTGGTGGCGATGACGTGGCGGCCAAGTCAGCATCAATGGATCAATCCGAAGCTGACATGTGGACCAATGAGAGAGCAACACATGAACATTTTTGGTTATTTAAATATATATATTATATATATATAATTCTATTTTTTTAAAAAAAAAAAAAAAATCAGATTGCATTAAATGCTATCTGCTGAAAAAGTTTATATATATATATATATATATATATATGTTTTCAAATCTTTTTACCGTTAACTTACTTACTGTAACGCCCCAGGTTTTATTATTAACTAACCTAGTGACATTACTAAACTCCTATTCAGACTAACCGAGAGCTCCGAAAATTTCGGCAGAATAACGACATACATAGGACGAAACCAAAATTTTAGATCACCTGTTAAACACAAAATGACACTTCTATATTGATTCATTCAACTCCACAACTCCACAAAACAACAACAAACAGGATACGAGTCAGATCTCGCATCTCCATCCAACAACAAAACCTAACTCTACCAGATAGAGCATAACCTTAACTTTCTAGAAGCAGTTCAACTTTATTAAACATTAACATATTTACAACCTAGCGGAAGCATTAACTACTACAAATTTAACAACTAATGTTTCCTTTGACTCAGCAACTAAATACTATATATTAACCTATCCAACAAGATGAAGTAAACAAACTAATAAATTAAACCAGATGGTCATCCCTCGTGAATCTCCTCATCCGCATCACCGGGCACGTAATACTCATCACCTGCAAAGTCTGAAATTGTTGGGGGGAAGAAAAGGGGAGGGGTATCAGTTCAACCACAGTACTGGTAAGTAGCTCACACCCAGTGAACCACCAAACAACAAACAAACACCACGACAAGCTAACCACACACATCATGCTTATAAAGCGATAAACAACCCACGTGCTCTTAAACACGAAATAACAATGCCGACACATGCTCATGCAAAAATGGGACGACAACATGAATCCACGCATCATGCTATGCACCCCCACATGGTTTCCGCGCCATGCCCACACACTCACGTGATTTCCGCGTCACGCTCCGCACTCACATCCCACACGTGATTTCCGCGTCACGCTCCGCACACACACCCAGCACATGATTTACGCGTCATGCTCCACCTCTCCCCAATGACCACACACTATGCAGACACGACTCTTATGCAGCATAGTTATTAACCACAGTATCTCATGCTCATGAGTTAAGCCAACAACATGCTTATCCATCGTCAAAGCAACATGCTTAGGAATTTAACAATATCATCATGCTTGATCACAAAGCGAGTTACAAACATATAAACACATTATGCAGTAGCAAAGCAAGTAAAGCAATAGCAAGCTCAAACATCAAACAAGCCCGTCCAAGTAGAAAATACTTACCTATAACGCTTCCAAAGCAACCTCAGTGATCCAAAGCAGTCTAATAAGATCCTAAACCACAAGGATAAATCCTACTGAATTAGAATCAACTCATAGCTACTCTAAACATGCTTTTAATGATCAAAACCTATCGAGAGAGAACTAATTCCTTGCTGGACAGCCACTCAAAGTTCCCCAAATTAACAACCCAAAACCTTCCAACAATGGGCAACCACGTCGAAGGCCCAACAGCCAATGGGTATCCACCGAATGGCTATATTCGAGGCTTTTCAGCCATTGGACAACAAGTAATTAACACGAAAATAAAATTCTAATTAGGACCCATAACGATCGGGCAACTCTTCTAAGGACTCGTAATGATTGGGCAAAGCTACTAAGGCCTAGATAACTAATGAGAAACGATTTAGCATGCTTTAAACCATAAAGAGCAAGCATAAACTCATAACTCATGATTTAAGAACCTACAAGAGTTGGGTAAAACTAATTAGGCGACGACACATAATGGGCATAAATAGAAGCATGCTTTTAAGCCATGAACAACCAACGATAACCCATTTAACTCACATTCTAAGGACTCTAAATGTTGGACAATACTTATAAGGCCTAAATAACTAATGAGCATCGATTAAGCATGCTTTTAAACAAAAACAACAACGAATACTACCGAAACGAACTCGATACCACGCTAGACGGGTTATACTAACCTCGAACAACGTGTTAGAACACTCCTTGGACAATGGGTATTCAAGTTTTAAGTGATTCGAACTCAATCGAACACTTTTACGGCACTGCAGATCAGAATTTTCAACATTAAACTAACTTCCAGCACTTAAACAACTTGGGCATTCTAATATTGAAGTCGAATAAGCATGGGTAAGCTAAATTTGAGGTTAACAAACCATGGGCAATGACGAAAACTTACCGAAAACACTAAGCGATGCCGAAACACCCAAGAACGCCTCTGAACAGCAGTAAAAACGTGAGAGAACGAGCTCCAAGGTGCTGCCTCACGAGATCTAACCAAAATCGAGCCAAGAGACACTTAGATCGGCTTTAAACGACTAAGAACGAGAGATAGGAAGATTACCTATTGGTTTTAAGGTTGAAAAACACGAAGGAGGCGGTGCTTCGAGGTGCTGTTCGCGCGAGATATAATCAATACGAACAAGAATGAGTTAGATCGGGTCCAAACGAATCCAAATGAGGGAGTATGAGACTTACCCACGAGGTTTTCTTGCTGAAAAACACAAGGAAAAGGAAATTTGAACCACGAAACCCACGAACAGAGAGCGAACCCGGCGGCGGCTGGACGGCGCGACCTCCACACGAAGAACCGAGAGGGAGGGAGATCGTGGAGCGGGAGAGAGGGAGTAGGCGACGGCGCGAAGATACGAAGACCCACGCGACGACGGCGAACTTGAGTGGCGACGCTGAACGGAGTAGGCGGCGGCGCTGAACGGAGTAGGCGACGGCTGCGAAGCTTCCACGATAGAGAGAGAAAGAGATGGGAGAAGAAGGGAAAAGAGGGAGCTTAGGGTTTGCCCTTTTCTTTTTCTTATTTCCTATTCTTTTCTTTTTTAATCAAATGACTCCAAATAACTACCCACGCAACCTCTCTGAATAAACTGATCCCCACTAGCCACTTAAGCACAACAATAGGAAAAAATATCTTAATAAACTTCAAAAATATGAATCAAGGCTAAACTTAAAATTCTAATTTTTCCCAAATTAGAATTCAACCTCGATTAATCCAAGATGGCATAATTTCGAGACGCGGGGCGTTACACTTATATTATAATTAATATTATTATATATTTAAAATAAAAAGTTACCGTTAGAGTTTTAAAATATATATATATATTTATTTATTTATTTATTTATTTATTTTATTTATTATTTTAAATTTCTAATTTACTTTTAAATTTCTTTTAATCTCCACCCTTTATTTTTTTTTATCTTCAAATCTAATGGTCCAAATTAAATTGAACTTTTTACCCCATTTCCCTCTCTTTTTTAAACTCATCTTCCTCCCCAAAATTTTTTTCACCAACAATTTTACATTTTTACAATCCTCCAAGCTCAAAAGTTTCCATTGTTGCTCTCTCCAAGCTCCCAAAATTTTTCTTTTCATCTTATTCTTGAGAGAGTGTTATTGTATTGTGAGGATACATTTATTGAGTGCTCAAATTTGTAAATCTACTCTATTGAGAGTTGTATTGTGTTATCCAAAAATTCCATCACTTGTAACGGTTTGATCCTAACCCGTGGAAAGGATCGGGTTTGCTCTTGAACCCGTAAAAGGAGCGGTGGTGTAACAGTTGGGCTCTAATCCGTGGAAAGAGTCGAAAGCTTTTTATTCAAATTCCCAAGAGGCGCTTGGGGAGTGGAGTAGGTCGAGTTTGACCGAACCACTATAAAAATTACGGTGTCTTCTTCTCTAACTCTTTCCTTTTTATTTTTGCAATTAATTTAAGCAATCTATTGCATGATTTAGTTTGTTCTTATTTGTTGCATATATTGAAATTTCTCTTATTGCTTATAAAAAGTGTGTTAATTAGTTTAATTGAGTCATTTTAGGAAAAAGTTTTATTAAACCCTATTCACCCCCCCTCTAGGGTTGCCATACCGATCCAACAATTGCTATCAGAGCGGGTTGCTCATCTTGGAATATTTATTTCTTGATAAACCTAATTGTTTTTGAGCTATGGCAACTTTAGGTTTTATCCCTTTTACCGATAGTCAATCTATTACAAAGCCTCCTTTCTTTAATGGTACTAATTATAGTTATTGGAAAAATAGAATGAGATTTTTCTTGCTTTCTATTGATTATGATTTATGGGATATTGTTGAAGAAGGTTTTAAAATTCCAACAAAAGATGTTGATGGTGTTAGCTCTATAAAACATGAGGAAGAATGGTCAATAAATGAAAAGAAAGCATGCTCTTTAAATGCCAAAGCTATTAATTGCTTATTTTGTGCTTTGAATGAAATTGAGTATAATAGAGTGTCTATTTGCAAAACCGCTAAAGAGATATGGGATAAATTAGAAATTACTCATGAAGGAACTAGTCAAGTAAAAGAAACAAAGATTGACATGTTAGTTCATCAATATGAAATGTTTAAAATTGATGAAAATGAAGCTCTTTCCGATATGTTTATTAGATTTACTAACGTTGTCAATGCTTTAGAAGGACTTGGGAAAAAGTACTCAAATCTTGAGAAGGTAAAGAAGCTATTGTGGACTTTGCCTAAACAATGGGAGCCTAAAGTGACCGCCATTCAACAGGCAAAGGATCTCAAATCTCTCTCCTAGGGTCGGGTGAAAGACATCCTATTCATTCTACTTCTCTCAGAGATCTCTCCTAAAAGACTTCCACTAGGCTCTTGCCTTCAGTAGTCTCAGAGATATATTGGTGTAACCAATTGGTGGAGTTCTTCGTTGTTGCAGAGCAATCAAGAATCATTCTTGATTTTCAGAGACGTCAACGAAGGTTTGCTTCTCTTTTCTTTATTGATCTAAATTTTGTATGCTTAGCCATAAGTATCTATAGAATTTGTTCTATGATTTTTGCCAATGTAATGATATTTTTTTATAAACAAAATCAACTACGAATCGATCCCAATTACGCTTCCGATTTACCAGAATTAGGCAATATCAAATCCTTCACTTGTTCCTTAAGTTACACTGATCCTCTAATGAACAATTGGTTCGTGATACAATCACTAAACCAAGTCTCTCTCAAGACAATGAGAGGGTTGGGCCCCTGATTGGTTATCAGTATAGTTGGTAAAATAGTCGCAGATTTAAATCAATCTAACTATAAACTGATTAAATCAAGTAGTATCTGATGAGTTCAGGGTTGAATCCACAGGGAAATGGAACAAAAATTATATATTCACTGATTTAATTTCTCAACATGCTAGGTAAGTAAAGAAAATTGATTGGTGTAGTTTAAATAATAGATGTATTGCGGGAAGAACATAATATAAATTGAGGAAAGGGGTTTAATGCGAGAAATATCAAGGCTATTGCGGTAGCAACCTCATGCGTTTATAAGAGACTTGTAGCGCTAATTTTGATTAATTGTTCCATTAATGCCTAAGTGAGACAAAATCATTAAGTTTTCCTTCCGGTACTCCTTATGCGTTTTAGCAATAAACTAACAAATGACTCTCTGCCTAGCTTATGCGTGAAGTTTAGTTCTCTTAATACTTACAAGGGACTGTGTTAGTCACAATGCAATCGAAGCTCAAGCATGCAATATCTTTTAGTGGTAATAATTAAATGCTACCAAGACTACATGACATGCGCTAACTTGCTCTACTTAGAGAGATCTGTATGCATTACCTGTCAAGGATTTATCATACGGATACCGCATCCGGCTGGCCAAGCGGGACTTAGCAATGAAAAGATTAACACAACTAAGTAGAAAGCAAACAATGTTTCAATTGAACCAAAATATGCGCTTACAAGTGGTACTTATCGCCGCATGAGGCGCTTGCGCTAAGCCTTGAAAAGAAGATTTAGCTCATGAGAGCAAAACAGAGATACATGAAATGATACATTACACACAAGTGTACTCCCATTTACAGATTTCTACAGCTTCTTTGTGAGTTTCTTCTCCTTCTCTCTCTCTTCAATGGTCTGCTAATGATCTCCCCTCCTCTTCCTCTCCCTTTTTCTTTGAGCAGGTGACTTCTATTTATAGGTGAGGGAAGCAAACTTCTTCAAGTCACCAACGGCCAACTTGCAAGTCCACTTGCGTTAGTTGTGTCAGCGCTTAATCATTATTAGGCCACTTGCGCCTTTTTGATCTCCTTTTTCGCCTACTTGCTCTGGCTGCCCTGGCGCTTGTCTTTTCACCCATCTTTTTCTGTTTATTGATCATCTTTGAAAGTGTGCCTGCGCTGAAAAAGATACTTAAAATGTCCAGATTAGATGCGTTAGCGCTTTGTATTTATAATTTCTTATCGCATACACAAATATAGCCTGCCGCTTATATCGAAGCACTTTTCCTTTTCTTTATGCGCTAAGATAACGCATTGGAGGTTCTTTTCGCCTTCTTTTAGCCTAAATTTATAGGGTAAATAGCTTGCATTTCACAAGCAATCAACCCCTTGTCCAAGACTTGGAGTCAGTACTTAAGGGAACAACATTCTTACTAACCCTAAATCCTGTAGTAGTGAATTTTGTCTTGTGAGACCATGTCCCCAACTATCTATTCAGTTTCATACCCAAAATGGTAGGCTTATGGAGTCGAAAATGATAGGTCTCTCTCACCCATGCAAATAAAAGGAAATTCCTAAATAAACAAGAGTTCATAGTTAGCTCAAGATTAAAATCAAGTTATCTAGGTCATCGTATGAGATATTCAGTTTCACCAGTAAACGACGTTATAAAGCGAAAGTGACTTATCTCTTGGTCTAGTCTCTATGCAAACTCATTACATAGGACTCCCTCACTCGCATGTCTATACATGAATGATTAGGATCACATCGTTTGTCTTAGATACAAAGTGAGTCGCGCCCATAGTGTCCCAGGATTAAAGTACTGATAGAGTGAATTTGTGATATGTTTATTCCCTTCTAAATTGCTTATCTTCATTGTATTCAGTACGCAAAATGCTTTAATTTGACTAGAATATTGTTGTAGGTCTAAAATAGGAGTTTGGGACCAAATAAGGTTGAAAATGACGAAAATGTCCTTGGTTAACGTTAGTCAACAGACGTTGAACGCCAAACCAACATTGAGACCCCAAAAATCGCTGCAAACACGCTGGCCTCGGGGTCTCAACGCTGCCGCTATTTATAGATATGACATTCTCGATTTTAAGTCATTCCTATGTTCGTCTCTAGTTGTTTCCCCCTATTTCCCTCCGATTCTCTCTGTAATTTTCATATTTCTTAGGCTTTAGAGTAGATTTTTTAGTCTTTCATGGTGAATCGAGCCCAGGAGCGAGGTTGGCATTCCAAACGACGGGCTAAACTCAATATTCATGTTATTGGGAACTCGGTTGTAAGTTTGGTTTGAGTTTTATGAGATTTTGAATTTTCTATTCTTGTTTACTATTTTATGTGTGTTTCAATGCTACTTTATTAATGATTATAATTGATAGTAGGGATTGACAACCCCGTTTTCTGTCGTTTTAATCATATACGCTATTGTTAGCAATAGGTGAAACATGTGGCTCTAGTTTAGACATTTTATTCCTGAATTTGTAGCACTTGGCATGTTAGCCTAGAATTGGACACTTGGTTAATCTTATAATTTAGGCTTTTCCTAGTTATAAAATTGACCATCTAACTATCCTAATCGTAATGCAATTGTAGCTAGTTAATTCGGTCGGGTTAATTAGTAAACAATA
Source organism: Luffa acutangula (assembly GCA_036850905.1). Lineage (NCBI taxonomy): Eukaryota > Viridiplantae > Streptophyta > Magnoliopsida > Cucurbitales > Cucurbitaceae > Luffa > Luffa acutangula. The sequence goes on from CM072099.1 coordinate 41,304,321, forward strand.
AGATTAGCTTCAACGCATTGGTCATGTTAGGCTTAAAACGTAAATTTAATTAATAGATAATTTGTGATTAAAATCCATTCAAACAAACACCAAATATACCAATTGCATGAATCCGAGATTCGATTAACCACTCCCTTTTATTTTTCCGCCATTTAATTTTCTACAATTGATTTTCTGTCATTTAAATTCTCGTTATTTACATTCCCCTCGGATTTTTATCTCTCGCATCTCAATCCCCCCATTAGTTTAGTAGTCTCAATAAATCTAAGTTAAGCAAATTATAAATGCGCTCCCTGAGTTCGACCTCGGTCACTACTGTTGCAAAGTAGTTTAGTGTACGATGATTATAAATTTATTTGGCACGGACGTTGGAGAATTCGACACCCTCTTAATCCATTCCCGTCAGGTACCCAACCTTATCCTTATACAATAGACCATTTAGGCTATTTTACTTGAACTTGATCCATATTTATGTTACCACATAGAGTTCAATTATACATAATACAACCGGAGGTTCTAAGTTTATTGGATTTATGGTTATTTTAGACGAAATAAATATATAGAATCAATAACACTTTATTAAAGCAAGTAAAGTGTTATATTTACTATCGACGCGTTTTATGGCATAAAACCCAAAAAACTCCCATTTATACTAAAACTCTAGTGAGTGGAATGTATATTCATTTAAATAATAACAAAGCAAGGAAATGTTACAAATACAATAAACTAGGGCACTCCTATATGTTGGGTTTTATGCCCTAAAACTCGTAGATAGTGAATGTAACGGCTGACCGAATATTAACGAAATAATATTGATGTATTTTTGCAATAAGTGTTGTTAGTTATATTATGTTTGTCTTTCCGCCTAAATAACCTTAATCCAATAAACTAGACATCCTAGGATGTAATATGAGTCTTGAACTGTATGTGGAGACATATGAGGATCACTATTCAAGATACAACCTAAAGGGTCTATAGTATAGGGATAAGACTGGGTGCCTTATCCAAGTGACACTATGGATACAACCCACTTTGTATTTGATGCAAACACCATGATCCAACGCGTTCGCGTAGGAGATATGCGAGTAGGGGTATCTAGTGCGGCAAAGGTTGAATGATCGATGTGAGATAAGATGAATAATAATAATAATGATAAATTCAGCCAACCTTAGTGCAAGTATACACTATCGCACGTAGTAATAAAAACCTTAGAAGTATTCCGAGGGTATCGATCCCACGAGGACTAAATTGGAAATTCAGATTTGAAGAAGAAACTACTCAAATGATTGCTTAAAGAATAGGTAACCAAAGAAATATGATTGACGACTGATTTTTAGAAAAATAAAAAAAACAAACAAATATATAAAAGAATAACAACAATGAATAGAATGAGGTATTCAACATGGATTCATCCCAAAGGCAATAACTTTAATCATGGATTATTCAACTTAAGCCTATTCAATGCATTGGGTCAGATTTAACTTCTATTTTGCCTCGCTCCCAAGAACCGTTAGAAGGCTAAGCGAGTACCGTTATGCACATTTTTGGGACTTGAATCCCACATAGATAATTCACGAATGCAATTTATAACCCTATAGTTGATATAGGGTGCCTTAGGCAGCTTGACTTATACCACCAAACAATCGCTTTCGAGCTTTTTCTCTAATATCACCTTTATGAGAACCGATATCGTCTGTCCCTTTCGAGATCAAACTCAAGTAGCATGCAAAGTCTAAGTGATCAATTTAAACTCAGCAAGATCAGAATGATATTCAATAAAGAATGACATGCATTGAACAATACTTAAGCAAATAAAACACTTTCAAGCTATTGAACCATTAGGGAATTCACCATATTGAACCCCTCAACGAAATTTAGCTACTCGTGGTGAGATAAAGTGCAAATGAATACATTTTCATTGAAAATAAGATGTAAAAAATACAAATAAATGAAAAGTATTAAAAGCTTGAAATAATGACAGTAGCCAAATACTATGGGTTTTTCTATTTATCCAATCCTTCTAGAGTTCACTTAGACACTCCATAAGATTTGATGTCTAATTAAGGTAAGAAGGACCTCGAACATCCCTACTCATAGGCGTCAACTAGGGTTCAGTCACCACCCTCTTCTTCCAATTGAGTTTTACTTGAATTTGACTTCAAATCTCGAGCTTATATAGTGCTGGAAATGGTTGAGAAGCTGTGAAATAGGTATTGGTAGGTAGCCCAGTCGGTTTTGGGGTCAAAACAACCGGTTAGGTGCGAAGAAGACATGTTCAAAATGACCCGTGGACGATTTGGAACTGCCTCTGTTTTTCCAGGAATGCAGTCGCATTCCATTTTGCCTTCCTAGAAATGCTGTCGCATTTCTTGGTAATTTCCTACATTTCCTCTGTTTTCCCACACAACAACAAACTTAGTCAAATTCCCTTAAAAATGTGTCTTTTTAAGCACAAATGAGCATAATTTGATAAAAGTGATTTTCAACACCCTAACTTAACAACTTTAACATATTTTGAGCTTCGGAATAGTAAAATTGAGTTTTGACATGATAATGAGCTAAATATAAGGGTAAAATAGGTATATTTGTTACCCTTATCACACCCCCAAACTTAACTCATTGTTTGTCCTCAAGCAATAACAAATCAGAACGTTAGAGATCACTTTTTTAACTGCAAATCGGAATGGAAGAGCTCAATAGTAATTACAAACCAAAATGTCAAGGTTCATGTTTAGTAATCAATCATGGTACTAGTATCAACTTTTACTTGTAAATCAAGTGACATGGAAGGAAATAGACATGTTTTTTCAAGATCATTTTCTAAAAAGTTTGCCTTTCAGGAGAGGGTTATACTCTAGAGCTAGTCACAACGTCTAAGTTTCCTAGGCATGAAGATTTCTATTGTTCTTTTTCAAAGAAAAACTCTCCCTAATCTTTCTTAACCAATGTGCTAAAACTACCTAACTTCTACTCATAGAGCCTACTCTAGTCCTTTTAGTTAAGAAAAACAATGTTGAGGAAAACATTAGCATACATGAGTTACTAGACCTTTTTCTATCTCCCCTAATCTTATTTGACTGCAGATACTCTTTTTATTCAACTTCTTTTTCTCCCAAAAGTATCCTTGTTGTCATCATCACCTTCATTCTAGCTTATCAGTACTTTGTGGTGAAGATATCTATCTACGAGAAAAGTTCACAAGCTTGGAATGATACTCACTTCCCTAAGTAGACCTTTCATACAGTGGCAAACCATGGGTGTCATGAATGCCCCTGGTTACTCAGTAAACTCTAGGAAGGAGGAGTAACTCTCGGTTTTTCATTTTTTTCTTTTTTTGTCATTGATATATACTGAGCATATATTCTTTTTCCGACAGTACAAATTTACAAAAAGCATGGCATAAGTACAAAGCATAAAGTACGTCCCCAAACTTAAAATAAGACAATGTCCCCATTGACTTTGTTTTTGAGGCATGGGCTTAACATGAGTGTTTTTGTTGTTCAAAACTTCAAGGCTAAACTTTCCTAGAGTGTTAGAAAGGTTAAACACGAGGAAGTTTAGACTTAAGAAAATTCTGTACAGAAAAAAACTAATGGAAAGCCTATGACTAGAAAACAATTCAATTGTGTCGGTGACACTTTTGAGATAGAACAAAGATCTAGTTTTCATCATCAATGGCTTAAAAGAAAACTCCTTTGAAAACATTCTTTTCTTCCATTCAAGCAATTTTTCTTAAAGTTGATTTTTTCTTCCGAAAAGTTCATAGGTTAAGCTCAAAAACAACAAACACATTTTTAAAGAAAATATTTGAAAAATCCAAGTTTATCTAATCTAAACTATCAACACGCTCTCTAAACTACCCTATGATCATAACTATTAACAAACTAAACAATTAAAGGAATCAAAACAACAACTAAACAACTAAAAACATAACTTAATCATGCTAAAACTCAAAAAAAAAAAAAAAAAAAAAACCAAACAAACAACAAGCAACAAAACAGTATTATATACAAAAAACAACAAGTAAAAGGGGTCAGAAAATTCTCCTAGTTCTCGTCTGAGGAACTCTCTTTCTCTTCATCTTCATCATTATTTTCATCTTCTTCATCATCAGAATCCTGGTCTTCTTGAGGCAACAACGACTGGGGGAAATCGAGAAAGACTAGGCAATACTCGAGGCAATAGAGAGATAGAACTCTCTAATGGCTTCATCCCTCTCCTTTGCATATGCCCAATAAGTCTTCAGGTTGTCCCTGATTTTATCAAGCTGACGATAAGCAATGGCTAGGGCTTATGATGACGGTGAGGGCCCTGTAAAAGAAGTGTGATCGGATGGAGAAGCCATGCTCGACCCTGATGGTGGAGTGTATTGAGATGTGGAGGCTTTGTATTTCCTTTGGAGGCTATTCTGTTGAAGCTTCCCAATCAAGGAAAGGTCAATGGTCGGCTTGAAGAAATGACACTCCTCGTCCTTGCCCGAAACTATCTTAACCCTTTGACAAAGCTAGGTGATGAGTGATCCAAAGAAAAGTTTCTCCGCTCTTTTCCTTCCACAGGCGAGAATCTCCTCCCTGATTATGCTCCCAATATTGATCTCCAACCCCTTCATAATACAGTAGAGTAGCATAACTCTATCTACTGAAATGGTGCTATCGTGGGTGGTTGGCATCACAAGGTTCTCTAGAAAGTGAAGCCAAACTGCCAATTCTTGCTTTAGATTGCTTGGCACTAAAATCTTCACCTTCGTCTGAGATTCTTTCCATTGAACTCCCTTGTTGGCCACAAGTTTCAATGCCTCTTTCATTTGCTTGGCCAAGGGGTTACTGATGACATCGTTCCCTCTTGGATGAAGTGGTGCCTAGATTTTGTACACCCTGTTAATGTCCACTGAATAGAAGCTGGCCATCTTTCCTCTCACCACTACCATACTTATGCTTTCCTCCCTCAGGCCGTCGTAAAACTCACGAACTAAAGGCACTACTGTAGGGATAAAAGCCCTTTGGCAGCGGAAGAATTTTACAGAACCAAACATTGTATTCAAAAACTATTTTAAATACCAATACAGAGGCAAATAATCACAACAGTAAAAATCACATGAAAACTATCGAATAGGCTATTAAACAAGCTATAAATCCTCTAGATCTAATCTAAAGGGGATCCTAATGATCCAAGATCAAGAACTACTTACTATAAGGTGCGTTCTTGATCGTTTCGCTTTTTCTCTAATGGAATGCAAAAATTCAGCAACCTCCAAGGTTTGATCTTGCTGATTTTTTAGGACAACACCAAACGATCTTCACCGGTATTCTCACAGGGAATGATTGGTTGTTTTCTTGTGGGAGCAAGGCAAAATTTGGGAATTTTTTTCCTTGGTCTCTGTACTCTAGAGAAAATCGCAGAGAGTAATTCTTGAGAGAGAGAGCTTTCTGTGAGCGCGAATCAGAGAGTGAGAAGAAGAAAAAAAACCTCACTGAAGAGGTGAGTTTCCCTAAAAACAGAACTCCCTCCTAACTTCCCTCTCGATTGTGCATTCAACTAGGTTAGTGGGAGAAAACTTCTCATCAGTTACAATTCACTAATAAATTAATTATATATTAAATAAAATAAATAATTAATCAAATAATAATAAGATTACTAATTAATCTTAATTTAACTTACATAAATCACATTTATGTAAACATCCCACATAACCTATAGTTTTAATGTAGTTTAATTAAATTGAATTTAATTAAACTAAATTAAAACAATAATTAATTAATTCCCTATTTAATTAATATGATAATTAAATATCACATATTTAATTACATTTTTCTCTCAAATAAACTATAGTATTAATGTACATCACAAGTGCATTAATTATAAGCTATAGTTTTAAAATGAATCCAATTCATATTTTAAACTTAACATTCGAACACCTTCGAATATCCAATTCCCCTCTAGAAATTTACCTCAACGCCCCTAGTGAGCTATCAGTGGGACCTAATGGACCTACAAATCAGAAGCTCCAACGATATGAGATTAATTGGCTAAACTCATTAACCAAATTAATCAATATTCGTTAACTGTGGTTCACTCCACTAAAGAACCACAACTGCACTCTTCTCACTGCAGATATATTTCTGTGTCCACGGATATCGACCATCAACAGCAAGTTAGCCCTTCACGTGTGTTCGTACCCCATCTAGGTCAAATTACCGTTTTACCCCTAGGCTACCTCTTCATCCTTAAGTACCAGTGCTCCTCTAATGAACAACCTGTTTGAGGTCCAACCAACAAACAGAAGTCCCTCTCGTGCCATAGAGAGGGTAGGGCCAATTGTTAAAGACCCGGAGACACCACTGAAGGGAACACACCTCTACTTACCTTAGAGTCGGGATGGAGTGAATTCCATCTTGTAAGACTATGTTCCCAACTCCCCATTTGGTCTTGTCCCCAAAATGGTAGGCTTATTGAGTCGGCGAACATGCCACTCTCACCCGTACAAATCAAAGGACAATCCTCCATGGACAGAAGTCCATAATCCACTCATATTAGGCCAAATTGCCTAGGTCATCCTAGTGAAATAGAAATCGAGCTAATTAAAGGTGTTACAGTTAGTGGTTAACTATTTCGCGGTCCGGTCTTTGTGCAAACTCATTGCACAGGATACCTCCACTCGCATGTCAACTACATGAACGCGTTGGATCAATACGTTTGTATCAATATACAAAGCGGGTTGTATCCATAGTGTCACCAGGATAAGGTACCCAGCCTTATCCCTATACTACAGACCCTTTAGGCTATAACTTGAACATTGATCCCCGTATGTCCCTACATACAAGTTCAAGCCTCATACTATTAGCCTTGGATATTTAGTTTATTGGATTAGGGTTAATAAGACAAGATATAATACAAACATTGAATAATACATCACTTTTATTAATGTTCGGTCAAATGTACATTTACTTTGTACGAGTTTTAGGGCATAAAACCCAACAACTACAACCTCTTGAGGGTGAGCACAACACTCCTGCCACTTGTACTATGAGATAACTCTGCTTACAAACTCTGGCAGTGCTCTTGCTCTCTTAGAGAATCCCTTCTCGTTGAGGAAATCTATTTTTCTGATTATCTCCATCCTTTCCTGAAAATTAACACTCTAAATACCTCGGGGAATGGATTTTTAGGAGATGGAACCTTTGGTGATTTTGTCTTTGGCTTGGCAGGTGAGATGGTTGGAGGAGCTGCTAGAGAGGCGTCCATGGACCTTGTCCTCGGCCTCTTGGAAAATATCGGGTCATTCTTATTCTTTGCCCTCCATTCATCTTTGATTTCTCTTCTTCTCTTTCTCCTCATTGCCGCAAAGATAGGAATTTGATCGTCATCCAATTCCTTGATCTCTGAGTCGGATTATGTCTCTGAGTTACTAGAGGTCTTGGCCTCCTTGCTTTCCTTCTCTTCTTCACCGCTCTTCTCTCCCGAAGAGGTGATATCAACTGTTGGTGGATCATATTTGAATAGAGGTTCGAAAACCAAATCAGTTGGTTGTGCTTGAGTGGCCTCTTCTCGACATTCTTCAGACTGCGACCCAGATGCGGTCGCATTCTAGGCTTCAAGTACTTCTTCTGTTTCTTTTTCTTTTTTTGAACTTTCTGGGTTCTCTTCACTTGGCCCCTGTTGGGCCTCTTCTTCTCTTCCTTGCAGCATCTCAACCTCACTTTGAGCATTGTGGAGTGGCTCAAAAGCTGCAAGGAAGTCTTCGACTTCCTTTCTTCTTTTTTCATATTCTTTCAATTCTTCCCTTCTTTGCTTTTCTTCCTCAAGGAGTTGCAAATCAGCAGCTACCCTCCCGAGGTCTTCATCTAACTTTCTTTCTTTTTCAACTTCTAAGGCCTTCTCGACCTCTTGCCTTTCCTCTTCCTTTTTCTTTTCTTCTTAAAGCTCTTTTTCTCTTGCAACATCATATTCTTCCCTCATGTGTTGATTTTCCATCTCTCTCTCAACCTTAATTTCCCTCAAGGCTTCTTGTTAAACCTTATACCCTTTGACAATCACAAAGGCCTTTGCCACAGCTTGGCGAATTATGCCTTTGGGCACGTCTGGGGGCATTTTTGCTACTTTGAGGGACTCGATTACAAGCGGCTTTTCAGGCACAACTTTCTAGGGACTCCTCTTTCTTGCACTGTAGGTAACAAATGGTTTGTTCCTGCAAGACAAAGAGGGGTTAGTTGAAGGTTCAAAATTTTTACCTGTTGAAGCCTCTCTTTGCCGAGAGCTTTCTGCTGCCTTGGTGGCTTCTTCATCTCGCCGATTTGCTTCTTCTTCAAGAGTTTCCCGTCTCTGAGCTCCCATCGCCCAGATCATTGAAAACGACTCCCGCGAGTGTTTTCTGAATTGTTGAGTTGTTGGTTATTTGGTTTTGTGGACGACATTGGTGCGCGTGGAACTTCTAAGTTGAGATGAACTCAGATTCACCCTCGAGGTAGCCGACATTGTCGAGGAAGAAGGAGTTTGAGCTTTCGTTTCTTGGTTCACGATCGTCGGTGAGAAACCCGAAGGTCTCATCCTTCTCGTGTCGTGCATGGGTGTTTCAGGGTGCTCTTCTCGATGTCGGACACTTTTTTCAGCTTCGTGGGCGGTTTGAGCACTCTGAGATCGAGTGATCTTTCATTATGATAAAGATTTGAGCGAGTTCTTCATGGTTCTTTGATGTGGGTTTAAGTTTCCAGACGAGAGAATATGGAGAGTTCTTGAGTTTTGACTTGAATACCAAAAGTCTTAGTGTTTGGTGAAAAGGGAAAGAAAAGGTCAGTTATTTATAGTTTTCTAATTAGGTCATGTGCTCGTCAAAATTTTCGTGACTTGTCCTCTTATTTTTGAAAATGCGGTCGCATTTCCAAATACACTCGGGCATCCCTACTCATAGACGTCAACTAGGGTTCTGTCACTACCTTCTTCTTCAAAATGACTTTTGTTTGAATTTGACTTCGAATCTCGAGTTTATATATTGCTGGAAATGGTTGAGCTACGAAATAGGTGCTAGTAGGTAGCCCAGTTGGTTTTGGGGTCAAAACAGCTGGTTAAGTGCGAAGAAGTCTCGTTCAAAACGACCCGCGGACGACTAGGAACTGCCTCTGTTTTTCCAGAAATGCGGTCGCATTTCATTTTGCCTTCCCAGAAATACGCTCGCATTTCTTGGTAAAATCAAGCATTTCCTCTATTTTCCTGCACAACAACAAACTTAGTCAAATTCCCTTAAATTTGAGTCTTTTTAAGCACAAATGACATAATTTGACAACAATTATTCTCAACACCATAACTTAACAACTTTAACATATTTTGAGCTCTGGAACAGTAAAATTGATCTAAAACATATAGTCTTGACAAGATAATGAGCTAAATATAAGGGTAAAATAGGTATATTTTTTTACCATTATAAGTATCCAATGCAATGAATTTGCATAAGAACGGGCCGCGAAATAATATCCACTAGTTATAACACCGTTAACTAGCTAGGTTTCTATTTCACTAGGACGACCTAGACAACTTAGTCTTGATCTTGAGTTGATTATGGACTCCTGCTCATGAGGGATTGTCCATTGATTTGGATGGGTGAGAGTGGTCAATTCGCCAACTCAATAAGCTTATCATTTTGGGGACAAGACCGAATGGGGAGTTGGGAACATAATCACACAAGATGGAATTCACTCATTCCCGACTTTAGGGAAGCAGATGAGTGTTCCCTTAAATGGTGACTCCGAGTCTTGAACAAAGGGCCCTACTCTCTCAATGGCACTAGAGCGTTTTCTGTTTGAAGGTTGGACCACAAACACATTGTTCATTACAGGAGAGTTGGCACTTGAGGAAATAGAAGTAACCCAAGGGGAAAATGGTAATTTGACACAACTGGTGTTATGAACACTCGAGAAGGACTAACTAGTCGTTATTGGTCTATATCCTTGGACTCATAAAATATGTTTGCGGTGAGAAGAGTGCAACTGTGTGTCGATAGTGGAATGTACACACAGTTAACGAATATTAATTAATTTGGTTAATGAGTTTGAACAATTAATCTCACATCGTTGGAGCTTCTAGTCTGTAGGTCCATACGTCTTACTGGTAGCTCATAAAGTAATTTAAGGCAACTAAGTAATAAATGTAAATTGAAAGTGTTCAATTTACTATGGGAAACAATATAATATATATATATATATATATATATATTGATATATTATTATGAGAGAAATAAATATTTCAAGAAAATTCAGATATTAATAGGAATTTGATTCATATTAAATTTATAGGAATTTGAAAGAGTTCAAACATGAATTAAATTAATTTAAGGCCTAAATTAAATTGGACAATTAATTAATTCAAGGTCGGAAATAAAATATGTGATATTTAATTGGTGATTAATTAATTAAAGAATTAATTAATTGAAATTTAATCAACTATGGAACTGATTAATCACTTATGGAAGTAATTAATCATTTTTGGAAATGATTTAATCACTTATGGAAGTAATTAGTCATTTATGGAATTGATTGATCATGAATTGATTAATTATGTAAAAGATTAAATCAGTTATGGAAAAAATTTATTTTATGTGAATACTTTTTTCATGGCATTTCTATTATAAATACTGAAGGTGTTCATATAACACTTGCGGAAGCAATTGACGATCGAAAGCACTTAAGACATTCAATTTTGTATCTAAAGCATACATGTTCTAGAAAGACAGAACATAAAGTAAAGGAGTGCCAACCTCTTTATTGCTCACTTGAGAGGGACTCCTTGTGGTGTTTTCCTTTTCCAACTTCTCTTGGACAACCTTTAGTGTCTTCTCTACTATTCTTCTTGCCTAGAATGACTTGTGGGAGTCTATAGTGATAAGGAAAGGGAAGGGAATGCTTGAAAGAACAAGCTCTTGAGAGATCTATGGAAGTATGTGTGTTTGAGAGGAAAAACCAGAAGCATAACAGTAGGTAAATTCGTATATCTCTTTTGAATCTGATTCAAGCTCCTTATATAGACCTCTTCCATGCAAAGACAAGCTTCATGACACTAGACACATGCTTGAATTTTCAGCTTGCAATTTTCCCTAATTCAATTTGAAATTGAATTTGATTTCTAGGTTATTAATTGGACAATTCCAAGTAACTTATCATGATTAATATAATTAATCATTCTTACCTAGTGTCATTAATAGTATATGATTCGTAATACATATACTTGGTATTTAAAACACTTTTAAATACTTTATCTCTCAATTCCTTATTTAATTCATAATTAAAAAAATTGTGTCAAACACATTTTTACGATAAACCCCTATTTCCCGTTTTTGAACGATTCAAATATTCCTACCATTATGATCTAAGCATTAATACAATATGAGCTAGTAGAGGGACCTAATGGACCTATAAGTCATGGGCTCCAACGATTCGAGGCTAACCGACTAATCTCATTATCTTAAGCTAGCTAACATTCGTTAACTACCGGGACACTCCACTATAGCCCGATAGTTGCACTCCCTTCACTATAGATATATTTTCGTCCACTTGATTTAACCATGTTCAGTAAGTCGTTCCTTCACAGGTTGCTCGTAGCTATAGCTAGGTCAAATAACAGTTTCACCCCTATAGTACTTCTTGTTCCGTAAGTTCCACTAATCCTCTAATGAACAATCGGTTTGCGGTCCGACCTTCAAACCTAAGTCCCTCTCGATCCAACGTGAGGGTGGGGCCCCTTGTTCAAGTCCTGGAGTTAGTACTTAAGAGAACAACCTCTCTGCTATCCCTGAAATGGTTAGGAGTGAATTTCGTCTTGCGAAACTATGTCCCCAGCTATCTATTCGTTCTTATCCCCAAAATGGTAGGCTTGTTGAGTCGGCGATGCTGGCCACTCTCACTCATGCAGATCAAAGGATAATCTCGTATAAACAGGAGTTCATAGTCCGCTCAGGATTAAGAACGAGTTACCTAGGTCATCTATGAGAAATAGTCAGTTTCTACGGTAAACGACGTTATAAAGAGAAAGTGACTTATTTCGTGGTCCTGTCTTATGCAAACTCATTGCATAGGACGCCCCCACTCGCATGTCTCCACATGAACGACTTAGGATCTCATCGTTTGTACTTAATACCAAGTGGGCCGCGTCCATAGTGTCCCCAGGATAAGGCACCCAACCGTATCCTGATAGCGCAATTTATTGTGCTATATTTCATATGCTTTTACCGTTAGTCTTTAGTATTATTTGGACATTTTTATCTCTATTTGGTTTTGTTTTGTAGGAATCAAGTATTTCAATGGAAATCGACGTTTTTGAACACTACCGGTAATTTGCTTAAAGGATTAATTGCACTCGGGAGAGGCTTTTAATTATTCATAATCCTTGGTTTATGAACTTGTTACGAATTTGTTATTAATTATTCGTTAAATTAATTCATGCATCTAATAGGTGAAATCAATTCCCTAAGGCCTTTCTCCATTGAGTTTCCATATTTTATTGCTTTGAGTAGTTTTCATTAATTTGCATATCTCTCGTTTATTTTCTCTAAATAAAATTGGGCAAATATATCTTTAATAATTTGGGGAACTAGAAAACCAATCCAGAGGACGACATTCGATTTTAAATCACTATATTATAACTTGGGCCCGTACACTTGTGATTAGCAATTTGCGTATCATATCCTTATACTATAGACAATTTTGACTATAAACTTGAACTTGATCCTACGATATGTCTCTACATATAGTTCGAGTTTTCATTTTTTAGTCAATGATCTTAGTTTATTGGATTTAGGTTAATCATTTGCAATTTACATATTCAATAACATCTTTTACTAAATAACCTCAATAACGTCTTTATTGGAAATAGAATATTGATGTGGAATTTTCCTTACTGCAAGCGCACGGGTCAAGTAATAATAAAGTGTTCGTATAAACGAGTGTCGTCCTCTGGATTGGATGTTTAAGCTAAATCAAGTACTATGAATTATCTTGCTCAATTTTATTTAGGGAACACAATGTAGTGAGTGAATGATATGAAAACTAAATCAAAACAAATAAAAAGTGGAAATTCAATTGGAAGAACACTTAGGGGAATTGATTTCACCAATTTAGTCTAGGATTGATTTTAAGGAATAAGTTATTATGCACAATGGAATTATGAGCCTAAGACCCTTTAATCACAACTACCTCTCACGAGTATAATTGATTCTCATGCAAATTAACCAACTTGATATCCCTATCTAAGTTTATTAACAAGCAAGGCAATGAGATCTTTTGACCAATTCCAAAGTTAATCTAAAAACCGTCACGAAATTAGAAAGTAAACTTTAGTCATGCAATCTTGAGTAAGTCTAAATCAAATCCCCTCTCCCGAGCTAGATTCAAAACTTAAATCATTCAACTAATGGCCAATTAATTGAAAGCATTAAATCAAGATTACAAACGTAATAACCATTGCACAACTTAAACCATAAATCAATCCATAAATTCAATTGACTACATAAATCCCTAAGCTACAAGTTTAGCTACTCATGATTGGTATTACAAGCTCAACTAAACATGAAAAAGCCATAAAATCTAACTAAAGTCAGGGAAAGAAGAATTAAACTCGTTGTAAGCCGAGACCGAACGTCCCCGTCACGATTCCCACGAACAATGGGTTGATTTCCAACTTGCTCCCTTTGCTTCAGCTCCAATATGCTCTGTTTTCCTCTGTTTACGACTCCAAAAAGTCCCCAAATCGAATCCCCCAAAAACCTAGCCGAAAAGAAGCTTATATTCTGTTTTTTCGTCAAAGCGTCGAGACGTTGTCAAGACAGCGTCGCAACGCTGCCTCTAAAACGCGTGTTCTGAATAAGGGAAAACGGTAGCGTCGAGACGCTATTGTCACAGCGTCGAGACACTGTGACGCTGCCGCCTCTAGTAATTAAGGAAAACCAGAGTCTCGACGCTCCAAGAGTGGTGTCTCGACGCTAATGGGCAGAATGCCCTCTCTTGGCTCCTTGTTGCTTGAATCTTTTCGGTTCTTTGGCGTCTTTTCACGTCCCGAACACCCGATTAACTTCAATTATACGTTTTAGCTCTAATCAACATTTTCCTACCAAATAAAAAATTAAGTGCAATATAATAGCCCATAAATCCTAAAAGACTAGCTAATTTAAATAGGAAAAAATAGCTAGCTATGCTCGATATCAAATATGTTTAATGATTTACAAACTACAAGTTTATAGGACATTAAACAAAACAAATAGAACAGTGGACCTAATGGTTTAGATTCCCTCTTGCTCTTAGAATCACAAGACAAGACTCTTGCATTCTCTCTAGCCTCCCTCTTGGAGAAAGACTCCCACCGGTCAATAGCCTTCTAGACTTAGAGATATATTGGTGTAACCTCTGTGGTTATTGTGTTCTTCGAGAAGAAAAACTCACCGAATATCTAAAAGGGTTGTTGTGTTTTCAACGTTAGAGCATCATTGGCGAGAATCGATCAAGTCTACAACGAAGGTTTGTAACGGTTACTATTTTCTTTAGAAAAATATGAAAAATAAAGTAGCATTATTTTTCTGTATTTTCAACATGTTTATAACGATTTTACAGCAACATTAAAGCATGATTAAAGTAGCATTTTGCCTTTTCGTATTGGTATTTTAATGCTAATTAATATACGGTGTGAAATCCTCTCGATGCGATTCCGTTGTGTCGGGGCTTTCATCCCCTTCACTATACCCATTACATCTCCCACTTGCCCTAGGTTATGCTATATACATATCTTGTAGACCTAAGCTCTGTAGATGACCCTAACACACTTTAGCCTAGAGAGTCTTCGTAAATGGATCAATTATGTTGTGCTCTGAAGTGATCTTCGTGACAAGCATCTCTGTGTCGCACTCTCTCCTGAATCAGGTGATCCTTCCTCTTGATATGTATTCCTTGTTTATGACGCTCTGAGGCTTTTTATAATTGGCAACTGCCCCACTATGATCACAATATAAAGTTATGGGCATGTTTTGTTTTGTTTTGTGCCCTAAAACTCGTAGATAGTGAATGTAAACAAATTTTATACTTGTTTCAATAAAATGTTATTGAGATCTACAATAAAGTGGTATTGTTAAGTATTGCACAAAATGATCCAAATTCAATAAACTAAGATCCAAGGTTGTTTGTATCTAACTTGAACTAGTATGTGGGGACATACGATGATCGATATTAAATTAATAACCTAAAAGTTCTATGGTATAGGGATAAGGTTGCGTACCTTATCCTGATGACACAATGGATACGACCCACTTTTTATTTAATACAAACGCAATGATTCAACGCGTTCGTGTAGGGGACATGCAAGTGGGGGTATCTTATGCAATGAGTTTGCATAACACCGGACCGCAAAATAGTAACCGCTAGTTGTAATACCGTTAACTAGTTAGGTTCCTATTTCACTAGGATGACCTAGGCAACTTAGTCTGAATCCTGAGTGGATTATGAACTCATTTTTCATGAGGGATTGTCCTTTTATTTTTACGGCTGAGAGTGGCCAAAACGCCGAATCAATAATCCTTTCATTTTCGAGCAACACAAAGTGAGGAGCTGGGAACATAATCACACAAGATGAAATTCACTCATTCTCGGCTTTGAGGAAGTAGATGAGTGTTCCCTTAAGTGGTGGCGCCAGGTCTTAAACAAAGGGTTCTACCCTCTCACTAGCCCAAGAGGGGTTTCTGTTTGGTGGTTAGACCACAAACAGGTTGTTCATTATAGAAGCACTTGTACTTAAGGAGATAAAGGTAATTCAGGAGTAAAACGGTAATTTGACCCAATTGGAGTTACAAACACATGTGAAGAGTTCAACTGTGGGTCTTTAGTGGAGTGATCCCACAGTTAGCGAAAATTGATTAATTGGTTAATGAGTTTAGCCAATTAACCTCATATCGTTGGAGCTTCTGATTTGCAGGTACATTAGGTCCCACTAGCAGCTCGTAAAGAGACTTGAGACAATTAAGTATTAATTGTAAATTGATAGTGTTCAATTTAATTAGGGGAATCATATAATGTATATTAACACATTATAATATATATTTAAAAAAACATTATAATATAAAGTTTATGAAACTTTATAATATAATTTTGAATTAATTTCAAAATTAATTTTTGAGAGAAAATATTTGAAAGAGTTCAAATAATTAATATGAATTTGATTCATATTAATAAAATAAATAATTTAATAAAATCCTTAAAATTAAATATATGATATTTAATTGGGTAGTTAATTAATTATTTATTAAAATTAGATATGAATGAGATAATAGTTTTGATCAGATCTTATTCATGACCTTTTCTTATAAGGATTCGATCTTATGGGCTTTTCCTATAAATAAGACCCCTAGGGTGGGGTGAAAGATATCTCAGTCATTCTCCTACTCTCAGAGAATTCCCCTGAAGGCTCCCACCAGTTTCTGCCTCTAGAAGTCTCAGCGTCATACCGATGTAGCCATAGTGGTAGTGTTCGCAGTAGTTCGTGATTATTTCACAAGCAGTTGGTGAATTTAATCTGAGTCGTCAACGAGAGTAAGTAACTTGTTACTATATAAATTAGAATTATATTCTATTGACCTAAGATCATGATTCTAATAGGATTAGAATATCCTACTTAGTATTTCAAGTAGAGTTAAACCATTATAAAGTAGGATATAAGACTTCGGCTATAAGGGAACTCTCTCAACAAATGGATCGGTACCTAAGTTGAACTAACCACGGTCTTATTAGCATGCACACATCACTAGGTAATTAAAAGAGATTAATTCACCTACACCTAAGGTAAAGACGTTTATAAAGAGTAACAAAAGGCGTAGACTTAGATTCATTTAGTCAGAATTTACCTAAGTAATAAAAGACCTAAAAAATTTAGGTTACTTTAGTGGGAGGAAAAGTATAAAAACAAGATATTAATATCAAGTTTTTACCCTCACGTCTCCTTGTGTTCACACCGTTAGATCTATGCTTGGCCTCAAGGCGCCTTGGGAGCGTCCCTCTAAGGATGGTGTTTGCATTGGTCAATAACAAGGTGAATGGGGAAAGTGTTAAGAGTAAGTGGGTGAAGGAAACGTGTCAACATATCCTGTGGTCTCTTTTATTAGGTTGCACCGTGAGATTCAAATTGAAGGGATTAAGGCCTTTGCGCAGCAGAATTAAATCAGACTGTTACTCAGTTTTAATTATGAAATAAAATACCAGTATGTTGGAAATCTAAAATAGAAACAATTTTTCTACAAATTATATATCAAGCATGCAATAAAACGATCTAAATTATTTAAATTCAAGAACACTTACATGGATTGAAGATCAAAACTCTGCACGATGCTCCAATTCATGTAGTTTTTCCTCCCAACGAACACCACCACATCAGATCACCCGCTATGACTCATGGGCTATGAAAACCGGCTTGTTGGAGCCAAAAAGATCTCTTGTAAGGGAATTCTACAGCAAGGAGAGTTGCTGCACATTTGAGAGAGAATTTTTTTGAGAGAACTACTTTCAGTTTTTTCCGTGAGTGAGAGAATGAACGTAGTTGTAGGGAACTCCCCTTCAACATACGATAAGTGGGGAAGGGAAGTTATCTTCCCTACTCAATCTTGATCGTTGATTATTACCTAAATGATCTTGGCCATCAATTAATTAAATAATAAATATTTTTTTAATTAATTAATTATAATTAATTTAATTAAATCAATTATAATATAAGGGTTTTAATTCAATTTAAATCATATTCAATTGAATTAAATTGGCCACTAAATTAATTCTCAATTAATTGAATCTACACTAATTAAATATTAAGTATTTAATTAATTTTATAATTGAAGCATATTCAATTTTATCTCTCTCATTTAACCTATAGTTTTAATGTGCATCAAAATGTACATTAACATAAACTATAACATTAATTTGATTAAACCATATTTAACCAAATTAAATTAAATTAATTAATTCTCCAATTAATTAATTCATCACTTCAATCAAATATCATATATTTAATTAAATTAATAATTCTCTCATTAATTAATTTCTGAATCACATCCAAATTTAATTTTATTATAAAGTTTAATTCTCTAATTAAACTTATAAAATAATGTATCTCCATACATTATATTAAATCCCTTAATTTTCAAGACTAAATAATATCAACACCTTTCTCAAAAAAAAAAATTAAAAATAAAAAAATTTATATCAACACCTGTTACAAGCTAGCAGGTGGACCTACAGATCAAAAGCTCCAACAATACGAGATTAACTAGGTAAACTCATTAACCAAGTTAATCAGCATTCATTAACTATGGATCACTCCACTAAAGACCCACAGTTGCACTCTTCTCACTGTAGAATATTTTTGTGTCCATGGATATTGACCAATACAGTAAGTCAATCCTTCACGAGTGTTCGTAACTCCAATTGGGTCAAATTACCGTTTCACCCCTGGGTTACCTCTAGATCCTTAAGTATCACTGATCCCTCTAATGAACAACCTGTTTAGGGCCCAACCACTAAATAGAAATTCCTCTCGGGCCAGGAGAGGACATATCGCTTTTGTTCAAGCCCCGAAATCAGCCATTAAGGGAACACACATCTACTTACTCTAATAGGGGAAGGAGTGAATTCCATCTTTTACTGTTATGTTTCCAACCCCCCTTCGTTCTTTCCGCTAAAATGGTAGGATTATTGAGTCAACGAACATGCCACTCTCACCCATACAAATCTAAGGACAGTCGCTCATGGAATGGAGTTCATAACAGACTCAAAATTGAGTTTGAGTTACCTAGGTCATCCTATTGAAATAGAAACATAAACTAGTTAACGGTGTTACAACTAGAGGTTACTATTTCGCGGTCTGGTCTTATGAAAACTCATTGCATAGGATACCCTCACTCGCATGTCTCCTACATGGACGTTTTGGATCATTGCATCTGTATCGAATACAAATTGGGTCGTATCACATAGTGTCACCAGAACAAGGTTGTTACTTGAACACCGATCCCTGTATGTCCCCACATACTAGTCCAAGTTTCATTTAAACAACCTTGGATCTTAGTTTATTGGATTTACGGTTTATTAATGCAACTCGATTATTCAATAACCAAATTACTGAATCACTCAAATAACGATTTATTGAGATCGATTAATTTGTTTCATTTACTATCTACGAGTTTTATGGCATAAAACCTAACAACTTCCACTTGAACAAAGATTCTAGTGGGTAATGTACATCATCAATCAAAATCGAATGAATAATCAATGAAGTAGGAATAATGTTTTGTATTAACACTGTATAATACATGAAAAGTACAAATCCAGGTAAATACAATAAACTAGGGCATTCACAACAATACCCATTACATTTCTCCTGTTTGCCCTAGAGTATTCTATGTACATATCTCTCAGACCTAGACTTTCTAGATGACCCTCGAACACTTTAGCCGTGAGAGTCTTCGTAAATGGATCAACAATGTTGTGCTCCAAAGAAATCTTTGTGACGATCACGTCCCCTCGTTGAACGATCTCTCTGTTGAGATGATATTTGCGCTCTATGTGTTTGTCTCTTTTGTGACTACGAGGTTCTTTTGAATTCGCCACAGCACCACTATTATCACAATAAAGTGTGATTGGCAAGGTCATATTTGGAACAACTTCCAAATCCATCAAGATCTTCCTAAGCCATACAACCTCCTTAGCTGTTTCACAAGCAGCGACATTTTCGCCCTCAATGGTGGAGTCTACAATGCATCCTTGTTTGATGCTACGCCAGACTACAACTCCCCCGTTAAGGGTAAACACTGACCCTGATGTGGATTTCTTAGAATCCTTATCAATTTGAAAGTCAGAGTCTGTGTACACAAGTTGATAGTCCCTCGTTCTCCTAAGATACTTGAGTATGTTTTTCACTGTAGTCTAGTGGTCTAACCCTAGATTGGACTGGCATCTACTAACTATCCCAACTGCATAGCATATGTCAAGCCTAGTACACAACATGACATACATAAGGCTGCCCACTGTTGAAGCATAAGTGATCCGTCATATATCCTAAAATTGTTGAGGTGTCTTAGGACACTATTCCTTAGACAAATGAACTTCGTGCCTGAAGGGTAATAAACCCCTCTTGGAATATTTTGCATTTTATATCTTGACAACATCTTGTCTATATAAGATGCTCGAGACAGGGCTAACATTCTGTTCTTACGATTCCTTACTATTTGAATCCCTATAACATACTGAGCTTCACCCAAATCTTTCATTTGGAACTCAGTCAATAGCCAGGTTTTAATGTCAGCTAGATGTTCTACATCATTCCCAATGAGTAAATATCATCTACATACAACAATAGAAAAGCTATTGAACTGTTGATAATCCTTTTGTAAACACAAGGCTCATCAACGTTATGATCAAAGCCATAAGATTTGATAGCAGTATCAAACCTTATATTCTAAGATCTGGAAGCTTGCTTCAACCCATAAATTGATCGTTTAAGCTTGAAAACTTTTTGCTCCTAACCATGAGCAATGAACCCCTCTCGTTAAGACATAAAGATGTTCTCATCAAGATTGCCATTCAGAAGTCTTGACATCCATTTTCCACATTTCATAATCATAAAATGTGGCAGTGGACAAGAGAATCCTTATAGACTTTAACATGCCAACTGGAGAAAAGGTTTCTTCATAGTCCACCCCTTCCTTTTGGGTATAACCCTTTGACACAAGTCGAGCTTTGAAAGTCTGTACTTTCCTAGCTGCATCTCGTTTCCTCTTATAGATCCATTTGCAACCTATAGGTTTAACCCCTCTAGGTTGGTCTACAAGATCCAAAACTTGACTGAACTACATAGACTCCATCTCTAGGTCCATAGATTTGACTCATTGGTCTTTGTCCACATCATTCATTGCTATCTAAAGGTCAGTGGATCCTCAACTCCATCATCAGGTATGACAGCTGGAGATTCTGCTAAACCCAGATAGTGTTGAGGCTGAGTAATAACCCTCCTACTACGTCGAGGAATTCTCAACTCTTGAGAAGGATGGGCTTGACCAGATGTACTGGGCTCATCAACAACCCTTGTTGAAGGTCCAACATCGTCAATAATTCTTGGTAATGAATTTGTAGGTTCATGAGAAAGTTCACTTAACAATACCTTACTGCGTGGCTTATGTTTTCAAACGTGGTCTTCTTCCAAGAAAGTAGCGTTTGTTGATACAAATACTTTATTTTCTTGTGGATCAAAGAAGTCTTGACCTCGTGTTTCTTTTGGGTAGCATACAAATAGGAAAAATTTTGAACTTGAATCCAATTTCTTTGGGTTTGCCACTAGCACATGTGCAAAGAAGCCCCAAATTATGGAATGACGTAAACTAGCTTTATGCCATTTCCATAGCTCAAACGGTGTTTCAGAAACACTCTTTGAGGGAACTACATTCAAAATATATACTATAGTGTCTACTGCGTAACCCCAAAAGGAATTAGGCAATTGAGAACAACTCATCATTGATCGAACCATGTCTAACGAGGTTCTGTTTCTCCTTTCAAATACCATTCTGTTGAAGTGCACCTAGTGCTGAAAGTTGGGACGTGATTCCATGTTCCATCAAATAGTTCTGGAATTCTATGTCCCAATACCCTCCACCTCGATCAGATCAAAGTGTTTTAATGGTCTTACCTAATAAGTTCTCAACTTCAGCCTTATACTCCTCGGACTTTTCAAGGGCTTCAAACTTTTGACTCATTGGGTATAAATAACCATACATTGAATAATCATCTATGAATGAGATGAAATATTCATATCCTCATCGAGCCCTAACATTCATTGGACCACAGAGATCCGTTTGTACGAGTTCAAATGGCTTCTTGGCACGATAACCTTTTCAAGTAAAAGGTCGTTTGGTCATTTTACCTTCGAGACATGACTCACATGGAGGTAAAGTACCATCTTCTAACTGGCTTAGAAGTTCGTTCTTAACAATTCTCCCAATCCTATTGAGATTTATGTGGCCAAGTCTCACGTGCCGAAGATAGGTACTTTGAGAAACCTTTTTCCTCTTTGGTTGAGTCTCTACTGTTTTAAACATCTCATTATTAAAAATAGCCCTAGACTCTATTGGTCTTCAAACATATAAATTGTTCTCCAATTTTGCATAACAGATATCAGCACCCCTTTTAATAAAGAAAGATTCATTTACAGAACGAAAACTGAATATCATTGTTCAAGCAAAAAAGAAATAGAAATCATTTTTTTTTATTTTATGAACTATATATACATTATCCAATAACATATAGCGTTCCTTAGAGAAGAACATTTTAATATCTCCCACTACTTTAGCTGAAATTGTATTCTCTAATTAAACTTATATAGTAATGTATCTCCATACATTATATTAAATCCCTTAATTTTCAAGACTAAATAATCTCAGCATCCGTTACGAGCTAGTAGTTTAACCTAATGAACGTACATATCAGAAGCTCCAACGATATGAGATTAACTTGCTAAACTCACTAACCAAGTTAATCAACATTTGTTAAATGTGGGTCATCCACTAAAGACCCACAGTTGCACTCTTCTCACTGTAGAATATTTCTGTGTCCACGGATATTGACCAATACAGTAAGTCAATCCTTCACGAGTGTTCGAACCTCAAGCTGGATCATATTACTGTTTTACCCTTGGATTACCTCTGGATCCTTAAGTATCACTGATCCCTCTGATGAACAACCTGTTTAGGGTCCAACCACTAAACAGAAATTCCCCTCGGGCCAGGAGAGGACAACGCGCTTTTGTTCTTGCCCCGGAATCAGCCCTTTAGGGAACACACGTCTACTTACTCCAATAGGGGAAGGAGGGAATTTCATCTTGTACTGTTATGTTCCCAGCCCCCATTCGGTCTTACCCTTGAAATGGTTGGATTATTGAGTCGGCGAACAGGCCACTCTCACCCATACAAATCTAAGGACAATCCCTCCTGAAAAGGAGTTCATAACAAACTCAGGATTGAGATTGAGTTACGTAGGTCATCCTATTGAAACAGAAACCTAAACTAGTTAACGGTGTTACAACTAGAGGTTACTATTTCGCGGTCTGGTCTTATGCAAACTCATTGCATAGGATACCCCCTCTCGAATGTCTCCTACATGGATGCTTTGGATCATTGCATCTCTATCGAATACAAAGTTGGTCGTATCACATAGTGTCGCTGGGATAAGGTACCCAACCTTATCCCTATACTATAGAACATTCAAGTTGTTACTTGAACATCGATCCCTGTATGTCCCCACATACTGTTCCAAGTTTCATTTAAACAACCTTGGATCTTAGTGAAGGATTGGAATTATCAATTCCGTTACAGTGGAAGCAATTCGACCGTTCGTACATTAATTTTGTTTTACAAAATACTAATACATTGGCAAAAATCATAGAACAAATTCTATAGAAACTTAAGGCTAAGCATACAAAATTTAGATCTAAATCCATGATAAAGAAAAGAGAAGCAAACCTCTGTTGACGTCTCTGAAAATCACGAATGATTCTTGATTGCTCTGCAACAACGAAAAACACCACCATTTTGTAGGGATAAAGCCCCAACGTAGCGGAAACAATCATAAAATCAAACTGTGTTTTCTCAAGATCAAAATACCGATACAATTTGCAAAGGCTTTTTACAGCAGAAAAAAAACACATAAATCATGCTGTAAAAATAAATAAAACATGCCTTAAAAGAATTAGGAAGAATTTAGATCTAATCTAAATTGGATCCTAATGTTCTTAGATCAAGAAAACTTACTTTGAATGACGTGCTTGATCCGTTTCACCAAAACTTCCTTGATTTTCTTAAAAATCTAGCAGCAAGTAACTCTTGTTTTCGCTATAAATCCCACACGAACACCACCACGAGGATTCACCAATGGAATCTAAAGGATATCAATGAGGGAGATTGTGGGATCTCTTTTTTCTGGAGAGTAGTTTTTTGTAAACTAGAGAGCAACACCCCAAAAACAAATGAACGGCATCTCAAAAAATTTGAAACCTCTTTCCTTAGTAGGCGTGTGAGGGAGAGAAAATAGGTCATACACCCACGTTCATATAACTGATAAAATATCAATTGATTTAATTTAAAATTCAATTTAATTAATTAGAAAATAACTAACTCCTTTAAGCTATATTTAAATGATTATCCCTCACATAACCTATAGTTTTAATATAATTAAATCTAAATTTAATTAAATTAAAACAACAATTAATTAATTCCATAATTAATTAATATTATAATTAAATATCGCATATTTAATCATAATTCCATCATAGAAACTATAGTATTAACGCACATCTAATGCACATTAATTATAACCTATAGTTTTAATATGAATCAAATCCATGTTTTACCTTTTTATTCGAACCCGTTTGAATACTCAATTTTCCTTAGAAATTAACCTCAACACCTTATTCGAGTCATCGGTGGTACCTAATGGACCTACAGATCAGAAGCTCCAACGATATGAGATTAATTGGCTAAACTCATTAACCAAGTTAATCAATGTTCGTTAACTATGGTTCACTCCACTAAAGAACCACAACTGCACTCTTCTCACTGTAGATATATTTTTGTGTCCACAGATATCCACCATCAAGAGAAAGTTAGCCCTTCACGTGTGTTCGTACCTGATAACTGCCCGAAAGGTAGTTATTTAGGCCTCATTTATATAGGGACTTGTGTGTCTTTTGTGCTTAGTAGGGTTGGTTCTGCATATATATTATATGTTTTAACCCAATTGGAAGAATGGAAGCCTTGGAAATTATTTTTTGCAGATTATGCTGCTGGGCGACTAGAGGAAGCAAGTTGCCTAGTGCTAGGGATAGCTAGTTGCCTAGTGCTTGATCGGTCGTACTTCATTGGGGTTGAAACACATTCCAAAAGATTCGGAGTTCCTGGAGGAATCCGCTAATAATAATGCGAGAGTTTGCATGATCAATAATATTGCTAGAGCATCTTTTAAAACAATTACTAAATCCTGACCAGCGCCTGTCCTTAATCTGTCTGCCTATTTGTTTACTCGTTGTTCTGTCATTTCTTTTGCTTCAGCATTATTCTTACAAAAACCAATTATTTTTACTATCTCTGAAACCACTAAGGAATTATATAAAATAGATAAAGTGGAAACTAATTCAGGCCTTGGATTGATAATACTTATTACTTGCTGCAGACTGTGTATACTTGCACAGAGTTCTAGAGTCTTTTTATACCATATTTTTACTCACTCTAGGAACCCAACAGTACCCCAGCTAGGTCAAATTACCGTTTTACCCCTGGGCTACCTCTTCAACCTTAAGTACCAGTGCTCCTCTAATGAACAACCTGTTTGAGGTCCAACCTTCAAACCGAAGTCCCTCTCGTGTCATAGAGAGGGTAGGGCCCATTGTTCAAGACCCGGAGACACCACTTAAGGGAACACACCTCTACTTACCCTAATGTCGGGAAGGAGTGAATTCCATCTCGTAAGACTATGTTCTCTACTCGCAATTCAAAGTAATCAAGCTTCAATGAGAGCCCTAGAATTGCAAGTGGATCAACTAGCTAATGAGCTGAAGGCGAGGCCTCAGGGGAAACTTCCATCAGATACTGAACACCCTCGAAGGGAAGGTAAGGAGCAGGTAAAGGCAGTGACTCTTAGAAGTGGTAAGCAACTAGAAGAAAGAAAAGAGCCTAGTAAAACCCATGATATAGATAATAATAGTGATAAAAATGTTATTGTTGAGAAAGAGTTGAAGACTCGTCAGGGTGCTGGAGGCAACAATAAAAATTCTGGAGCATCTGGTTCTGTTCCAGATGTGGAACAACCTTATGTGCCGCCCCCACCTTATGTACCACCTGTACCTTTTCCTCAAAGGCAAAAGCCTAAGAATCAGGATGGTCAATTTAAAAAGTTTTTAGAGATTCTTAAGCAATTGCATATAAATGTCCCTTTAGTAGAAGCTATTGAGCAAATGCCTAATTATGCTAAATTTCTTAAGGATATTTTAACTAAAAAGAAGAGGTTAGGTGAGTTTGAAACTGTATCTCTTACTGAGGAATGTAGTGCTATTCTTAAGAATAGGCTACGACCTAAGGCTAAGGATCCAGGATCATTTACCATACCTGTATCTATAGGTGGAAGAGAGTTAGGTAGATCACTCTGTGATTTAGGTGCGAGCATTAACCTTATGCCTCTTTCGATCTATCGAAAGCTTGGTATTGGTGAAGCTAGGCCTACCACAGTCACACTCCAACTAGCTGATAGGTCTATCACATATCCTGAGGGTAAAATTGTGGATGTCTTAGTAAAAGTGGATAAATTCATATTTCCAGTTGATTTTATTATTTTAGACTATGAGGTTGATAAAGATGTCCCAATCATTCTAGGTCGTCTATTTTTGGCTACTGGTAGGGCGTTAATAGATATTCAAAAAGGGGAATTAACAATGAGAGTCTGTAATGAGGAAGTGAAATTTAATGTGTTTAAAGCCATGAAGTATCCAGACGAAATGGAAGATTGCTCTTTCATTAGGATTCTGGAGAGCACATTTATTGAGAAAGCAATACAGGATTTAGCTAGTAAGCATTCGGAAGATCATGGAGAGGTTAGTGTAGAGGATTTAGAAGTTTGTTCGTTAGAAAGAAAAAATGAAAAAGAATTGTTTAGGTGTGAGGATGTTTTTGAGTCTTTAGATTTAGATCAAAGGCAGGATCCTCCTATTAAGCCATCCCTGATTGAGGAACCTACTTTAGATTTGAAGCCCTTGCCGGATCATCTAAAGTATGTGTATCTTGGGGAAGGTGAGACGTCGCCCATTATTGTTACATCAGATTTAATGCCGGAGCATGAGGAGGCCTTAATAAAATTGATGCAACAATACCGCAAGGCAATAGGTTGGACATTGGCTGACATTCAGGGAATTAGCCCATCTTTTTGTATGCATAAAATCACTCTAGAGGAGGGATCCTTTAGGAGTATTGAGCAACAAAGAAGGCTTAACCCTGCAATGAAAGAGGTTGTTAAAAAGGAGGTGATTAAATGGTTGGATGCTTTGATCATTTATCCAATTGCTGATAGCAATTGGGTGAGCCCTGTCCAATGTGTTCCTAAGAAAGGAGGTGTCACTGTGGTGAGCAATAAAGACAATGAGTTGATCCCAACTAGGACAGTAACTGGCTGGTGGGTTTGAATGGATTACAAGAGGCTTAATAAAGCCACCCGTGAGGACCATTTCCGTCTACCATTTATTGACCAGATGTTGGATAGATTGGCTGGTCAGGCCTACTACTGTTTCTTAGATGGTTATTCTGGGTATAACCAGATTACTATTGCTCGTGAGGATCAAGAAAAAACCACTTTCACCTGCCCTTATCGGACGTTTGCTTTCAGGCGGTGTATGTTAGCAATTTTTTCTGATATGATTGAGTCCACTATTGAGGTATTCATGGACGATTTTTTAGTTTTTGGAGGGTCTTTTCAGAATTGTTTGGATAATTTAGGAAAGGTATTAAAAAGATGTGAGGATACCCATCTAGTCCTTAATTGGGAAAAATGCCACTTCATGGGGTAGGAGGGCATAGTGTTAGGTCATAGGATTTCTAAGAATGGTCTAAAAGTCGATAGAGCAAAAATAGAGGTGATTGAAAGATTAGAACCACCGAATTCAGTGAAGGGAATTCGGAGTTTTTTAGGACATGCTGGATTTTATAGGAGGTTCATAAAGGATTTTTCCAAAATTAGTAAACCTCATTGTAACTTATTGTGTACTGATCATGTTTTTTACTTTAATGCAAATTGTAGGAAGGCTTTTGAGACTTTAAAAGCTGCTTTAGTTTCAGCACCTATCCTTTGTGCACCTAATTGGAATTTACCATTTGAGGTAATGTGTGATGCGAGTGATGCTGCAGTAGGTGCTATGCTGGGGCAAAATCAGGGCAAATTTATCCATCCTATATATTATGCAAGCAGGGTTTTAAATGAGGCACAAGTCAACTATACAACTACTGAAAAGGAGTTGTTAGCTGTTGTGTTTGCTTTTGAGAAATTGCAGCCATATTTGGTTGGATCCAAAGTCACGGTGTTCACGGATCATGCATCAATAAGGTATTTAATGACTAAGAAAGATGCAAAGCCTAGACTAATTCGTTGAGTTTTATTGTTGCAGGAATTCGACTTATAGATAAAGGATAAAAAGGGATCAGAAAATGTCATTGCAGATCACTTGTCTCGTCTTCATCCATCATCATTTTTGCTGAAGAAATCTGACATTTCAGATTCTTTTCCAAATGAATAGCTTTTTGTTGTTGAGGTGAAGGTAGTCAGGGATGTCCCTTGGAATGCTGATATTGCCAACTTTTTGGTCAAGGGAGTAACTCCTATTGACATGGATTGGAGGCAGAAGAAAAAGTTTAAGCATGATGCAAAATTTTTCTTTTGGGATGATCCATTTATGTATAAGCAATGCTCTGACGGTATTATTCGTAGGTGTGTTTCAGGTGATGAAGCAAAGGAAATCCTGGAGCAATGTCACTCTTCGCCGTATGGAGGTCATTTCAGCGGTCAGAGGACAACTATGAGGATTTTGCATTGTGGACCTTATTTAAGGATGCCCATTTGTTCTACAAGCAGTTTGATGCTTGCCAAAGGACAGGAAACTTAGGGCCTAGAGATGAAATGCCTCTTACTTACATTTTAGAAGTTGAATTATTCGATGTATGGGGTATTGATTTTATGGGGTCATTTCCCCCTTCTAATGGCAATGTTTTTATCTTATTGGCAGTTGATTACGTGTCCAAGTGGGTTGAGGCCATTGCATGCCATCAGAGTGATGCCAAGACAGTTGCAAGGTTTCTTCAATCGTATATCTTTGTGCGGTTTGGGACACCTAGGGCTCTAGTGAGGGATGAGGGTACACATTTTGTTAATAATATCTTAACTAAGCTTTTAGCTAAGTATGGGATTAAGCATAGGATAACTACTCCTTATCACCCACAAGCAAATGGTGAAGCTGAAATTAGTAATAGGGAAATTAAATCTATTCTAGAGAAAGTAGTCCATCCATCTAGAAAGGATTGGTCTTTTAGGTTGGATGAGGCTCTTTGGGTTTATAGGACAGCCTATAAGACTCCCTATAGGTTAGTATATGGGAAAGCTTGCCATTTACCATTGGAGCTAGAGCATAAAACGTTTTGGGCTTTGAAAAAGTTAAATTTTGATCTGAGTCGTGCAGGAGGAATAAGAATGCTGTAGCTTAATGAATTAGAGGAATTTCGATAATTTTATTACGAGAATGCGAAAATGTATAAAGAAAACACTAAACTTTGGCATGACCAGAAAATTAAATCTAAAGAGTTTGTCAAAGGTCAGGAAGTTTTGCTTTATAATTCTAAATTGAAGTTGTTTCCTGGGAAGCTAAAATCTAAATGGTCAGGACCATTTATTGTGATTGAGGTTTTCCCCCATGGAGCATGTACTTTGCAGGATGAAAAAGATGGGAGAGTGTTCAAGGTGAATGGTCAGCGTGTGAAACATTATTGGGGTGAGGAGTTTCAGTCGAAATATCCTTCCCTAAAATTGGTTGATGATTGAGAGAGCAGTATGTTTGCGGGAGCATTTTACAGAGAAAAATTTTGAGCTCCCAGAGTTTGTGTTGATTTTATTTTTCGCTGATTTATTTTTAATTTCGAGTATTTTAGATTTAGGTTGTTTAAATTTTGCATGAATTATTCCGTTGGTATTTTTAATTCCGTAGAATTTATTTTAGATTTTATTTATCTCGATTTGAATTTTATTTGATTTTGTTTGATTTTTATTTTGTTTATCTCATTGAATTATCTTTTAATTAGTTTGAATTCAATTTTACTTTAGATTTAGATTTTATTTTCAGTTATTTTTAATTCTGATTAATTTAGATTTAATAAAGATTCTCTCTAATTTATTCGGCTTCAATTGGAAATAAAAGACAAGATTTGATTTTATCGGTTTATTTAAATTCGAATTTAATGGTGTGATCTTTGATTTTGAATTGAGAGTATGTATCTAAGATTCTTCAAGTTCAGAAGATTTTTGCGGCAGAATTATGGCTGAAGCAAATCGTCCGAATTAGAAGGGATTTGTTGGAATAATTATTTTTACCGTTTGGTTTTTCTTTGAATTTTTACAGGTAAATTTGCATGTGTCATCTGATGAGGCCACGTGTTGCACAGAGATCATCCAAGGGCTTTGATGGTGGACAGCGCATGATGATTTACTGTGGGTGATTGGACTTCATAAATTTACCGTTGATGGTTTTGAATTTCTAATTTGCATGAGTTTGAAATTAAATGAGAATATTAATAAATGCAGGGCAAATCTTTTCAGTTGGGATCCGATTTTGCTGAAGCTATTTATTTCAAGACGGTGGTAAGTTTCTTTTTACTTCACCTCCCCATTTAATTCCTTTACTGTTCGTTTTTCTTCTTCTTCTTCTTCCTTCGTTGCTTTTCTCTGTTAAATCTTTGAGTTTCCATGGCAAAAACACGAGCAAGAAAAGGAAGAGAGAATGAGAAGGAAGAGGTTGTGATTACCCCTGAGGTACAGAAAGTAAAGGCGAAAAAGAAAAGGACCCCAGAGGAGAAAGAAGCCAAGAGAAGAAGGAGGCAACAGAGGGTTGTGGAACAAAAAGAGGTTCAGGAGGTGGCAGAGGATGTTGCCACTACAGTGGAGGAAGGAGATACACGAGAACCTGAAGCGCAACACCCAGTGGCGGTCGAACCAATAGAAGCTGATACCGAAAGAATGCAGGAAGAAAACCCTAAAGAAAATCAAGAAACACAGGTTGACGAGGTTTGAGAGGATGAGGCAGCAGCTGTGCCTGAGAAAGAGACTGAAAGAGAGCCAGTTCAGGAGGCTCGTGTTGAGGTCATCATGTCCGAACCTCCGAGACGTCGCCGCATTAAGCGGAAGGCTGGGCGCGTTCAGGTAATTCAGACTGATACCCCATCACCACCATCGTCGGATTCTGAGAAGGAGAAGGCAGAGAGAGAGGAACGAGAGAAAAAAAGAGGCTGAGGAAAAAGAGAGAGAAGACGTAGAAAAAGAAGATGAGGAAGAGCAGTTGCTCAAGCGAAGGGCGGAAAAGGGCAAAAATGTTGCTGAGGCATCGGAGGAACACGATGAAATAGAGGAGCAACAATTGTCGTATGATCGCTTCATCAACAATTTTGCCAGAGCAAAATACGCTGAGCTTCTGAAAAGAGATTTTTTTTATTTGAGAGAGGATTCAACGGTGATGTTCCACATTTTCTGAGGAACGGTATTGCAGACAACGGTTGGGAGTTATTTTGTGTGAAGCCTGAGTCTGTAAACACGCAGGTGGTGCACGAATTTTATGCTAACATTGACAAGGAAGATGGTTTCCAGGTGATTGTTCGAGGAGTCGAGGTAGATTGGAGTCCTGGTGCTATCAACACACTGTATAACCTTCAGAACTTCCCCCATGCCACATATAATGAGATGGTTGTAGCGTCATCTAATGAGCAGCTAAGTGAGGTTGTGCGGGAGGTAGGTATTGAAGGGGCACAGTGGCAGCTATCCAAGACTCAAAAGAGGACATTCGAGTTGGCTTATTTGAAAAGGGAAGCGAACACGTGGATGGGATTTATCAGACAGAGGATGCTTCCAACGACACATGACTCGAAAATTTCCAGGGAACGGGTTCTTCTAGCTTTTGCAATCTTGCGGTCTCTCAGTATTTATGTAGGAAGGATCATTGCCAGTGAAATTTCTGGATGTTGGAAAAAGAAAATGGGGAAACTGTTTTTTCCGAACACGATCACGATGCTTTGCAGGAGAGCAGGGGTTCCAGTGGATGAGGGAGATGTGATCCTATTTGACAAGGGGATCATCGACACGCCTAATTTGGCACGGCTCCAGCGTATGCAGGAGGTACGTCAAGGTGGGCTTATCTACGACATCAACACGATTCTAGAACAATTGGCACTTTCGGCCAGCAGGCAGGAGTTTGCTAAAAGGCACACTTTAACCTTCTGGAACTATGTTAAGAATCGTGATGCCAACTTAAAGAAGGCGCTGCAAGAGAATTTTTCAAAACCATATCCAGCCCTTCCAGCGTTCCCAGACGATCTGTTGAACCCCTGGATTCCACCCCCACCTGTTGAGAGAGGAGAAGAGGATGATGAGAATGAGCAGGGTCAGGAAGACTGATGGATGAAGAGACCCTGAGCGAGCACGATTTTTGTTTTTCGACTTTTGTTTGCTCGCGCATTTTTAACTTCCTTTTCTGTGCTGTTTGGTTTGCTTCTTTTTAATTTTGCTGCTTCTTGAAAAAATTATATCTGCTTTGTAATTTCTTTTTTATGTTTTTAATGAAATTTCCTATATGTTTCTATTCTATGAGCACTGAGTAATTCTAACTTAACTAATTTTCTTATGAATTTTTGAAGCTTGGACTGATTCAGCTTAATTACATCAAGGTATTCTGATCTCCAGAAACCTTTTGCTTTAGCATTTCTTCTAGTCTGGTCTGTTGCTGCGGCAAAGAAGATTTTGGAGGTAGTGTCGACTTTTATGATCCACTTTAAGCTTAGTTCTAGTCCCATGCTTAGATTAAAAATTCAGATAGAAAAATTTAAGTTTGGGGGTATAATTGAAAAATTGATGATTCATTGTGGACAATGAATAATTCAAGTTTGGGGGACTTTTTGCTACTCCAATTGTTTTGCTCGAGCATTCCTCTCCTTCATTTAAAATTTGTTAGGTTGTTGAGTAACCGGGGACATTTGTGATACCCATAGTTTGTCTTCGCGTCAAAAGATGACCTAGGAAATGTGAAAAAATAAGAAATATTTGCTCAAAAAAATATATTGTTGAAATTTTTGCTGAGAAAATTCATAGAGCAAAAGTTTTGAAGGATGAATGATGATCCAACAGTTTTTTTGTCTCCCAGAACTCAGGTGAGCTTCATCATAAAATGTTGTCATTCTAAGGGGCAAGTGATGGAATGACTAAGGATTTTTTTAGCTTTACAAAGAGTATTTAGCCTAGTGGGTGATGAGTTTGAAGCAAAGGTATACTGCACCATAAAGTGGGTCATCCCATGCTTAAGAGCTTTAAGTCTGACAAACGAAAATATAAACCCCTTGAAAATATATTTTAAGATACCTGATAATAGAGCTAAGATGTGGTGAGTTCTTAGAATTCAGTTGAAAGTGGTGATTATTTGTCCATGCCGGAGGAATCATTTTGTTGCAGCAGAGCTTGGTTTTGCAGAGTGCTCAGGTAAAGGTTAAAGGCAGTATTGGATTGTCTGATTTGATTAAGCTATTTCCTTGTCTAATGTTTTTAAATTCTTAAGGGAATGTTGGTTAGTATTGCTCGGGATGCGCAATAGTTCAAGCTTGGGGGTGTGATAACTGCCCAAAAGGTAGTTATTTAGGCCTCATTTATATAGGGATTTGTGTGTCTTTTGTGCTTAGTAGGGTTGGTTCTGGATATATATTATATGTTTTAACCCATTTGGAAGAATGGAAGCCTTGGAAATTATTTTGTGCAGATTATGCTGCTGCGCGACTGGAGGGAGCAAATTCTGTGCTGCAGCAAAACTGGGAGCAAAACAGCCACGTCACAGTTCGTTAGCCAAGTTGAACAACCGAATTTTGTTTAATTATTTTCGTGATAAATGAGCAAGGAGAGCCCTACACGTGTCAAAGTTGACCTAAGTCAAGCCTCATATCCTTCTATAAAAGGGAGTAGCCGCCTAAGTCAAAGTCATTCCACTCTTGGGAGAAAACATTCCATTCTTGGAAGTTCCTTCCACCTTTAGGAGCCAAATAGTGAGGGAGATTGGAGACTACCTAGAAGACTATCATTGCAAGCTGATCAAGGAGATTAGTATTTCCTTTTATTATCTTGTAATTATGGGCGGGCTTACTCAGATTGTAATTCGTGTCTCCATGCATATTATGAACTAAGTAGCTTAGGCGTTGGTTAGGAACAATGTGATTGTCTTGCTTAACTTTAGTAATATATATTGATTATTGCATCTTGGTTAATTGTTGTGCTTGTTTCTATTTTATGCCCGCCTGGCCAGCCGGTATGAATACCTCTCTCTAGTTTCAGGGATGATTTAGAGAGTGTGTGGCGATTAATCACACTACGATCATTGTGTATTGGTGAACGTCAGTGACTGAGCTAGGGATAACAAGTTGCCTAGTGCTTGATCGGTCGTACTTCATTGGGGTTGAAACACATTCCAAAAGATTCCGAGTTTTGGGAGGAATCCGCTAATAATACTGCGAGAGTTTGCATGATCAATAA
Source organism: Luffa acutangula (assembly GCA_036850905.1). Lineage (NCBI taxonomy): Eukaryota > Viridiplantae > Streptophyta > Magnoliopsida > Cucurbitales > Cucurbitaceae > Luffa > Luffa acutangula. The sequence goes on from CM072099.1 coordinate 41,338,658, forward strand.
TATTGCTAGAGTATCTTTTAAAACAATTACTAAATCGTGACTGTTGATAGAGAAATTTTGACCAATCACGAATTGCCACGTCGTTACATAAAATTAATGACGAAATTAAAATTAATTAAATTTGAGACCAATTATAAATTGACATGTGTCCCAAATTTAATTTGAAAACAAAGTTGGCCAATTATAAATTTATAGAGCCAAATTTCTATTTGATCAATTAATTAAAATTAAATTATTTTGATCAAATTAATTAATTTGACCAATTAATTAAAAAATAATAATTATTTGGATCAAATTTGGGTCTTTTAAATGTCTGGGTCATATGGTTTTGGGTCAAATATAAACCAAACCCAAGACTAAATGGTTCAACCCAAGACCAATAAAACCCAAGCCCAAGTTGTTAGGCCCAAAAGTTACCAGGGCCCATCCTGCGAGAACTCTATAAATAGAGGGGTTCACCACCATTTCAAGGGTTCAGAATTTTGGAGCTCTCAACCAGACTTAGAGAATTCAGAGAAATTTTCCTCAAAACGGAAGACTGAAGACTCTTTGAATCTACAAGTTTCCAAGTACTGAACACTTCTTGAAGACTGAAGACTCTTTCAAACTCAAGGGACTTCAAGCTCCAAGAACCCATCGAAGCTGCAAACTCGAGATCAAGCATCACAGCCCTCGAGTGAAACACATCCACACACAAGAGAGAGAATCAGAGGATTATGTACTAGAGATTGTATACTCACGCGCATACAACATTAATACAAATCAAAGTTTATTCCACGTGTCTCCATACCCGAAGTTACGTGTGAACAAATTGGCACGCCCAGTGGGACCTCTCTACCTCTCATCTCTTTCTCCTGTTTAAAGATCCAACCAACGTGATGGCACCAAAGAAAGCTCCCGCGAAGGTTACCACATCAAGCGACTCTTACACTGGCCCTGTCACTCGTAGTCGCTCCCAAGGAATTGAGATCAGAGAGGATCATACTCCTCTTGCTGTTGCAAGCAAGATCTCAAAGTTGATTGAAGAATCTTCTAAGGATAGGGTTGCAGTCAAAGACAACCCACTGTTCGAATCTGTCGTTCCAACATCTAAGCAGCAAAAGGATACACTAAATCCTGATGTGATGTCCGTCATGATGGCTGACGTAGACCAGGATGAAAGAATGGCAGAGATGGAAAGGAAACTCAATCTCTTAATGAAGGCAGTTGATGAGAGAGATCTTGAGATTGCCTATTTGAAGAACCAACTGCAGAACCGAGAAGTGGCTGAGTCTAGCCAGACCCCTGCTGCAGGAAAGAATGATAAAGGGAAGGCTGTCGTGCAGGAGGACCAACCGCAACACTCCGCGTCAGTTGCCTCTTTGTCTGTCCAACAACTGCAAGACATGATCATGAATTCCATCAGGGCTCAGTATGGTGGACCCACTCAAAGTTCCCTCTTGTATTCTAAACCTTATACAAAGAGGATTGACAATCTCAGACTACCCACTGGGTATCAGCCTCCCAAGTTCCAACAGTTTGATGGAAAAGGCAACCCAAAGCAGCACATCGCTCACTTTGTTGAAACCTGTGAGAACGCTGGTACTCGGGGAGATTTGTTGGTTAAGCAATTTGTCCGAACACTGAAAGGAAACGCGTTCGATTGGTACACTGACCTGGAGCCTGATACAATGGACAGTTGGGAACAGATGGAGAGAGAGTTCCTAAATCGCTTCTACAGTACGAGGCGAACAGTTAGTATGACAGAACTCACGAGCACAAAGCAGCGAAAGGGTGAGCCAGTCATCGACTACATAAATCGTTGGAGAGCCTTAAGTCTCGACTGCAAAGATAGACTCTCCGAGGTGTCCTCTGTTGAGATGTGCACTCAAGGCATGCACTGGGGACTTCTTTACATCCTGCAGGGGATAAAACCCCGAACCTTTGAAGAATTAGCGACTCGCGCTCATGATATGGAGTTGAGCATCGCTAGTAGAGGGAATAAAGATCCCGTAGTCCCAGACATGAGGAGAGAAAAGAAGGAAGTCAAAGGCACCGAGAAAGTACGAAGAGTGCCACGAAAGAATCCATGGTCGTCAACACGACCCCTGTGAAGCTTTCCACCAAAGGAAAGGAAAACAAAGCAAATAAGCGAGTGGAGACAGGCGAGAGACGTCGCCTAACTTTAAAAGAAAGAAAAGAAAAGGTATATCCATTTCCAGACTCCGACGTTCCAGACATGTTGGAACAACTGTTGGAGAAGCAGCTAATTGAGCTCCCAGAGTGCAAACGACCAGAAGAGTTAGGGAAAGTCAATGATCCTAACTATTGCAAGTATCACAGAGTCGTTAGTCACCCGGTAGAGAAGTGTTTTGTATTAAAGGAGTTAATCCTTAAGCTTGCTCGCGAAAAGAGAATTGAGTTGGACCTTGATGAGGTGGCCCAAGCAAATCATGCGACAATAATGGCGAATGTAGGGGATCAAGTTCCCCCAATCTCTTCATGTGATTATGAAGAGAGGCTGATTCAATTCGGGACCCTTGATCCCGTAGTGGTTCGATGCCAAAGAGAAGCCACAATGAAGGGATCCCAAGGAAAATGTGATTCCATTGAAGATGAAAATGAAGGTTGGACCCTTGTCGTGCGCCACAAAAAGCAAAAACAAAGTTATGCACGGAAAGAGTCCCGCCTATATCAAGACAATAAAAGAAAGGCCAAGTCTCAAAAGAAGAAAGGAAAAAGGAAGTCAAAGAGGTCAAAGCCTGCTGTGGAGGAAAGTGAAGATTTCTTTTGCCCTCCACAACCCATAACTTTGGCAGAATACTTCCCAAGGCGCTTTCTCGATGATAGTGAAGGGGAGACACTTGAAACTGTCACGTGTCACATTGTGGACGTGGTGGAAGATGATAACGTCCTCGCTAGCTCCTCGGGAGTGGTGGCAGATTCAGGAGACTTATCCTCCTTCAGCATAAAGGACTTATTGTCACTTCCTCAGGAAGCTAAAAACGTCCTTATTAACGCATTGGTAGAGTCTGATGGTACAAACATCCCAACCTCCGAGGCACGTACATGTGCTTCGTGTTGCATGTCTATCGGATTTTCTGATGAAGATTTGTTGCTAGGGTCAAAGCCTCACAATAGACCTTTATTCGTCTCAGGATACATTCGAGAACAGAGGGTTAGTCGGATCCTCATCGATGATGGATCAGCTGTCAATATAATGCCTAAGTCAACCATGAAGCAGTTAGGCATCTTGATGGAGGAACTATCAAACAGTAAATTGGTGATCCAAGGTTTCAATCAGGGTGGACAACGGGCAATTGGCATGATACGCCTTGAACTCATCATTGGAGACTTAAAAGCTGATACTTTGTTCCATGTAATAGATTCTAAGACCACCTATAAGCTGTTGCTAGGTCGTCCTTGGATCCATGGTAATGGGGTCATAACTTCTACATTGCACCAATGCTTTAAATTCTATCAAGATGGCATCAAGAAAGTTGAGGCTGACACTAACCCATTTTCAGAAGCTGAGTCTCATTTCGCAGATGCAAAGTTTTATCTGAAGAATGAAAACACAGGGGAAACCATACCTGCAGAAATCCCCTTGATAAAAAAAGAATGATAAACTCAATTTAAAGCCACAAGCAGATGAAAGAAAGGAAGTTGTTGAGGATGTCAGTACTTCCGACCTAAAAAAGGGTGAAGTGTCCACGAGCCTTGTGAACCCTAAGGTTGTAAAGGATGAGAAATGTTCAAATTCACCTGTCCTACGATACGTCCCCTTGTCTCGACGTAAAAAGGGTGAATCACCTTTCACTGAATGTTCAGAAAGCATAAAGGTCGGTGACGTTGGAATTTTGAAGGAAAATTTCACTACGCCTCTTACGAAGATCACAAGACAAGAGGTTAAGAAACCCGAGGATGATCAGATAAAAGCGATCTTGCCTGATAAACGAACTGAAGACGGGTTTGACCCCAAGGCATACAAACTTCTAGCTAAAGCAGGTTATGACTTCACAACTCACACTGAGTTTAAAAGTCTAAGAGTTTTTGATGACAGATCTGAGCTCTCTGCAACACAGAAGAAGCTTCTAAAGGAAGGTTATAGTCTGCCAACAACAAGAAAAGGGCTTGGGTATAAGTCGCCAGAGCCGGTTCGCATAACAAGAAGAGGGAAGGCGAAAGTGGCAGACACAAATCATATAACAGTAGAGGAGGTTGATGACTCAAAAGAAAAAAAAAGAGTGTCGACCAACAAACTTCTGTTTTTAGGCGCGTCAGGCCGCCAGTTGCTCGTGCTTTAGTCTTTCAGAGATTAAGTGTCAATGAAACGGAAAAAGAAAGCACACAACCTACCAATAGCTCCACTCGACCTTCAGTTTTTCGAAGGTTAAGTATGCCCATTGGGGAAGAGGATAGTACGTTTTAAACTCCGAATGTCACTCGACCTTCAGCTTTTCAAAGGCTAAATGTGCCCGTTGGGAAAGAAGAGAGTACATTTTTAACTCCGGATGTGACTCGACCATCAGTTTTTCAGAGATTGAGTGTTACCACGAGAAGAGGCAAAAAAGAACAGTCTGCTTCATCAATATCTCACCGACTTCAATATGAAGATGCGATGAAAAGTGAAAAGATCGTGAAGGCCGATGGAGAAATTCGTAGTGCAGTTCCTTCACGAATGAAAAGAAAAACCTTTGTTACGGTCGACACGGATGGTTCCTTGAAGGTAAAGCGACGTGATGTTGTCATCACCAATCCGTCGGAAGGAGATAGTGACCAGGAAGAAGAACAAACCTCTTGTCTTCATATCACCGTTGAAGAGGAAATGGAGGTCGAAGTGTCTGAGGTAGATGAGGACGAAGCACCTTTATCACTTGAAGACGGCAGCGAATCCACAGTGGATGAGCTTAAAGAGGTAAACCTGGGTACACCAGAAGAGCCACGCCCAACTTTTGTAAGCATGTCACTTACTCCTGAAGAGGAGGGTGAATACATGAGTTTACTCGCTTCGTATAGAGACATCTTCGCCTGGTCATATAAAGAGATGCCTGGACTTGATCCAAAAGTAGCGGTCCATCATCTCGCCATTAAAGAGGGGTATCGACCGGTCAAGCAAGCTCAACGACGCTTTCGCCCAGAACTTATCCCTCAAATTGAAATAGAAGTCAATAAGTTGATAGAAGCAGGATTCATCCGTGAGGTAAAATACCCTACATGGATAGCCAACATTGTTCCTGTTAGAAAGAAGAATGGACAACTTCGAGTTTGCGTCGACTTTCGCGATTTGAATAACGCTTGTCCCAAAGACGATTTTCCATTGCCAATCACAGAAATCATGGTGGATGCCACCACAGGGCATGAAACTTTGTCTTTTATGGATGGGTCATCAGGTTATAACCAGATCCGAATGGCCCTTGCAGATGAGGAAATGACAGCCTTTCGAACTCCAAAGGGAATATACTGTTACAAAGTGATGCCCTTCGGATTAAAGAATGCTGGAGCTACTTATCAACGTGCGATGCAGAAGGTTTTCGACGATATGTTGCATAAACATGTTGAGTGCTATGTCGATGATCTTGTCGTTAAGTCAAAGAGACGACAAGATCACTTGAAGGATCTAAAAGTGGTCTTTGATCGTCTGAGAAAGTACCAATTGAGGATGAACCCTCTCAAATGTGCATTCGGTGTTACTTCTGGGAAGTTCTTGGGGTTCGTTGTTAGGCATCGAGGAATCGAGATAGATCAGTCAAAGATTGACGCCATTCAAAAGATGCCAAGGCCTAAAAACTTACATGAGTTGAGAAGCCTGCAAGGTCGACTGGCCTACATTCGAAGATTCATCTCTAACTTAGCCGGTCGATGCCAACCTTTTCAGAGGCTAATGAGGAAAGGAGAAAGATTCGAGTGGGATGAAGCATGTCAAAACGCTTTTGAAAGCATTAAAAAATATTTGCTTAATCCTCCTGTCTTAGGAGCCCCCATAGCTGGAAAGTCATTGATTCTGTACATCGCTACTCAAGAAAGATCACTGGGAGCGTTATTGGCACAGGAAAGTGAAAAGGGAAAAGAACGAGCTCTTTATTACTTAAGCAGGACTCTAAATGGAGCTGAAATAAATTACTCACCCATTGAGAAAATGTGTCTTGCTCTTTTCTTCGCTATTGACAAGTTAAGGCATTACATGCAAGCTTTTACAGTGCACTTGGTCGCAAAAGCTGATCCTGTCAAGTACGTTCTATCAAGGCCGGTTATTTCTGGACGCCTAGCTAAATGGGCCATCTTACTCCAGCAATATGACATTGTTTACGTACCTCAGAAGGCAGTTAAGGGGCAGGCATTAGCAGACTTCTTGGCGGATCATCCAATCCCGTCGGATTGGAAACTATGTGAAGACTTACCCGATGAAGAAGTCTTCTATGTCGAAATCACCGAACCTTGGACCATGTACTTTGATGGCGCAGCATGAAGAAGTGGGGCAGGGGCAGGAATCGTCTTTATTTCGCCTGAGAAACACATGCTCCCTTACAGCTTCATGCTTGGTGAATTATGCTCAAACAATGTGGCTGAATATCAAGCGCTGATAATTGGCCTCCAAATGGCCTTGGAGATTGGCATAAGATATATGGAGGCCTATGGTGATTCAAAATTGGTCGTTAGCCAACTTTTACTCCAGTATGAAGTGAAGCATAAAGACTTGAAGCCTTATTTCATCTATGCAAGACAACTGCTAGAAGGGTTTGACAATATAGTACTGGAGCATGTTCCAAGATCAGAAAATAAAAAGGCAGATGCTCTAGCAAATTTAGCCACTGCCCTAACAATTCCAGAAGATATGTCGATGAACATCTCACTTTGTCAGAGGTGGATCGTGCCGCCAATAGAAGACCTATGCCAAGAAGTAAATATGATTTCTGTCTTTGCAATTGAAGAAGAGGACTGGCGACAACCCATTATAGATTATCTTCAACATGGAAGACTTCCCACAGATCCCAGGCGTAGGGCCGATATACGAAGAAGAGGCGCCCGATTTATCTACTATAAGGAGACCCTTTATCGTCATTCTTATGAGGGACTCTTCCTTCGATGCCTTGGAAAGGAAGAAGCAGTGAAGGCATTAAACGCGGCACATTCAGGTGTTTGTGGCGCCCATCAGTCGGGTCCAAAACTTCAGTTTCAATTAAAAAGGATGGGTTATTATTGGCCTACAATGATTCGAGACTCAATGGAATATGCAAAGAAGTGCGAAGCCTGTCAATTCCATGCAAACTTCATACATCAGCCACCAGAGCCTCTTCATCCAACGATAGCTTCTTGGCCTTTTGAAGCTTGGGGACTTGACCTTGTTGGCCCTATAACACCTAAGTCTTCAGCAGGACATTCTTATATCCTCGCAGGGACGGATTACTTTTCAAGATGGGCCGAAGCTGTCGCGTTGAAAGAAGCCAAGAAGGAGAATGTTGTGAATTTCGTCCGAACTCATATAATCTATCGATACGGTATCCCTCATCGTATCGTAACAGATAATGGACGACAATTCTCCAACAACCTAATGGACAAGTTGTGTGAGAAGTTTAATTTCAAACAATACAAGTCTTCTATGTACAATGCCGCAGCAAATGGGTTGGCAGAAGCATTCAATAAGACGTTGTGTAACTTATTGAAGAAAGTAGTCTCCAAGACGAAGAGGGATTGGCAAGAAAGGATTGGTGAAGTGTTGTGGGCTTACCGAACTACTCACCGCACTCCTACAGGGGTCACACCTTATTCTCTTGTCTATGGGGTAGAAGCTGTGCTCCCGTTAGAAAGAGAGATTCCCTCATTAAGGATGACCATCCAAGAAGGGTTGACAACAGAAGATAACGCTAGGTTGCGCCTTCAAGAGTTAGAAGCACTTGATGAAGGGAGGTTAGAGGCTCAGCAGGCGTTGGAATGCTACCAAGCACGGATGTCTAAAGCCTTTGATAAGAATGTGAAGCTTCGATCATTTCAAGTTGGTGATCTTGTACTCGCTGTTCGAAGACCCATCATCACGACACGACACACAGGGAACAAATTCACACCTAAATGGGATGGACCCTACGTTGTCAAAGAAGTCTACACAAACGGAGCATACAAGGTTGTAGATAAAGACGGTTTAAGAATAGGCCCAATAAATGGCAAGTTCCTTAAAAAGTTTTATGCATGAAATGTAATACTCCTTATCGTAAGAGTATAAACTACATGATACTCCTGGCCCGCATGAGTTAAAAAGGTGAACGGCCCAAAACAAATTTGTTCATTGAACTACGTTATGACTTGATCCCTTCCCATTTGAAGGGTACGTAGGCAGCTTAAGAAAAAAAAAACTTAAGTTCAGTCAAAGCAAAAAAAAAAAGGTCCATGTTGTAGATAAATTCTAAATTTTTATTAAGGCATAAATAAAGTAAGAGTGTCTAATACAATGAACCGAAAGAATATCTAAAAAATTTCTTGTGCGGTAAAAAAAAAAGCTTAGGGTGAAGTAAAGAGATCATAAATTAAGGATTCCATTGAAGTGCTTTAAGCTCGTCACGGGTACTCTCCAAAAGCTCACGAATCATCGCTAGAGTGCGAACTTCTGAAGCACTAATGGTGGGGGCACACTCGATGTCACTAATCTCCTCACGTATTCTCGAAACGACAAGTTTTTCATGAGCTAAGTCCTTTTCCTTTTCAGAAACCAAATTGGACAGGCTTTCTACCTTGGCCTCTACAGCTGTTAACTTGACCTCTAGTTCTGCAATCTTGGACTTTAGATCTGCAACCTCTGCGACGGAGCAGACAAGTTTTTTTCTGAAGTGCATTTTTCTCCTCAACAACACGATTTTCGGTAGACAAAGCCTTCTCTAAATGGAGCTTCTTTTTCTCCAACTGGTTATCCCTACTCGAGGGGGTCAGATGAGTAGAGAGCGAAGATTGTAATCCATTGAATTCTCGCGCTTTCTTGAAGTAGTTTCCTACAAATTCTTGCAGAGGTTTCAAGTTGTTTGTGGTGACCTCTGCCATTACATCAAAGACCTTGTGAGATTCTTGCTCAAGGTGCTCAAGGCTAGCAACATCTTCAAGAGAGGTGCGTACGATCTTCTGTTGTATGCTTGTCCATAGGGATAAAGCAGCTTGCCGTCGAAAGGTGGAAATTAAATCATCAGCATAGAACTGAGAAACTTCAAAGACTGGGGCAACCACTTTCTCATGAGTATGTTGAGGGGTTTTCTCGATAGAACGAGAAGACGAATTCATGACTTGTTTGCTCGAGGATGCATGGGAGCTTCCGAAGTTCTTCACAGAAGAAACAAAAGCATCAGGACTTGTCGAAGACTGATCGCTCGAACATTCTTCCTCTTCTTGAGCACGGTCATTTAAAGGAAGCTGCAAAAGAGAAATAAAACGGGATTTAGGTAAAAAAAAGAAAAAGAAAAAAAAAAGAAAAAAAAAAGAAAAAAAAAATTTCAACCAAAGTCTCAATGTCGTCAAGAGTCTGTGAAGCAGTAGAGGCACTCTTAATGGACTTGTCTGCGAGATCAGAATGTTTCCTGGGTCTTCTGGCTCTTTTCCAGTGTCGATCTCCAGTGCTGTTTTGACTCTCTTCTTCGGTCGAATCATCTAGAGGCCTGGCAACCTTGAGCAGACGGAGTTCTTTGCCCCCAAATTTAGAATCGTTTTTTGTAAGTGGCTTAGGCTGGGTTCGAGAAGGAGTGGTATTTTCAACCAACTTACTTACGCCGTCCCCTAAGTAATTATCATACTTTTCAGACCACCAGCTTCGATAACGTGAGGTGACATGGTCTTGAGGGTTCAATGTACGAGCTGGAAGAAATATTTGAAACTCCGCACTAGTTCGCAGGAAAACCCGCCAGTGGTGTAAAATGTTTTCCAAGGTGACTGGGGGCAAAGTTCCTCCTAAGTCATTAGGTATGTCTTGATAGAAGCCAAATTGGCGGCCGAATCTGTGGGGGTTGTAGGGTTCGATAATTAATGAATCCTTACATCGCGCTGACAGATAGCATGAACGAAGGCTCGGAAAATAGGAAAGAGGTATGAAATTTGAAGTCTTTTCATACTTCATGATCTCGTTTTTGTTCCTACTGAGGTTCGTGTGCCATAGTATGGATGCGCCCCCATGGATCAGTTCGCGAGCCTCGAGCTCACCAAAATATTTAGCTCCGCCTTCGCCGGAAAAGTCAACCATGCTAGGACCTCGAACTTTTGCTGGAATCTTATAATTGGTGCTAAAATAATGGGCGAGCCAACCAAAAATGTAATGCACGGGGAGAGAAGCATCTATGCGTCCAACTGAAACAGGGGCATTGGAAACTTTACCTAACCCGTGGTAGATGTTAGCGAGAACAGGGACTGCAAGACTGAAAGTTTCCCCCTCAGCCATTAAGCTGGCAACCTTGAAAACACTAGGACGAATGTGGTTAGCATTCCCTTGGGGAAACACAAAGACGCAAAGCCAACAAGATAAAAAAGCCGCCAAGTACGTCTGGTCTCTGTGTTTCATGTCAATCTTTAGCCCGCGAAACAAGTTGTTCTCCTCATCTGACCACTCGCCACGCTTGATATTTGTGCCGTCTGGGTTATGAGTCGTGCTAGGGCGAGAGTGCTTCTTGGGTCTCCGTTGAGGAGGCTTTGCGTACCTCTGTTCACCCTTGAACCAAAAGGAAATCCAGGAGCTAATTGGAACATGAGAATGGTCAGCTCTTGAAGCGCTAAGCATGTAGAATGCATGAAATAGATGCTCGCAACTTTTTGGAAGATATCTTGCCTGGTTCTTGGAACCAGTTAACTCTTTAAAGCTAGGGATAACTTCCTCATAAAATCTACCTCTAATGGGCAAACCCCCAATGGTCCAAAGGTCCCATAAGGAAATAGAAAGTTCTCCCGCATGAGTGTGAAGCGTATTGGTTGCAGGACACCAGGCTTCACAAAAAGCCCGAACTATGTCATTGTTTCGATCGTAAGTGTAAAGGGAAGCCATTACTGCATCCAATAAATAAGCATTATGAAGCACCGCTTCACTCCGACCAACGACAGATTCTAACCACTCCCAATAGCGAGGAATGAAAAGAAATTCACTTGAAATTTTCAAGGCGGATTCCCAACGAACTGATCCATCAATTATTCGGCGCCCTAACGTCACCTCTGGATGTCGGTTAGGATTTCGTGTATGGATTGAAGATTCTAGAAACCAAGCCTTAGAATCTTGGTCTAGAGGCCTTTCTACGGACCAATTAGAAATGGTATGCAAATTTAGTGGTGGGGGCCATGGGGCTGCAAGACGTCCAGTCATAGGTTTTTCTACTAAGAAGCTGAGTCCGCTTCTTGTGGGTTGATTGTTGTCTTTCAAAAGAACAAGGTACGTTTTTTCAGAGACAATATGTTCTGCAAAACACACCATGATTCTGCAAAATTTAAAGAAATGAAAGTTAACACAAGAAAAAGAATAACATATTTACGAAGGTAAGTTAAAATAATAATAAATGCATCAAGGAAAATTTCCTATGACTAATGTTGTGCAACGCCATAACAAAAAGAGTACAAGGAACATGTCCCAACTCAAGGAACATGTCCTTGCACTCGTGCTGAACGGCGTGGCAGCGACACAAGTCCAAGGAACATGTCCCAACTCAAGGAACATGTCCTTGCACTCGTGCTGAAAGGCGTGGCGGCGACACAAGTCCAAGGAACATGTCCCAGCTCAAGGAACATGTTCTTGCACTCGTGCTGAAAGGCGTGGCGGCGACACAAGTCCAAGAAACATGTCCCAACTCAAGGAACATGTTCTTGCACTCGTGCTGAAAGGCGTGGCGGCAACACAAGTCCAAGGAACATGTCCCAACTCAAGGAACATGTCCTTGCACTCGTGCTGAACGGCATGGCAGCGACACAAGTCCAAGGAACATGTCCCAACTCAAGGAACATGTCCTTGCACTCGTGCAGAAAGGCGTGGCGGCGACACAAGTCCAAGGAACATGTCCCAACTCAAGGAACATGTCCTTGCACTCGTGCTGAAAGGCGTGGCGGCGACACAAGTCCAAGGAACATGTCCCAACTCAAGGAACACGTCCTTGCACTCGTGCTGAAAGGCGCAAGGCGACACAAGTCCAAGGAACATGTCCAAACTCAAGGAACACGTCCTTGCACTCGTGCTGAAAGGCGTGGCGGCGACACAAGTCCAAGGAACATGTCCCAACTCAAGGAACATGTCCTTGCACTCGTGCTGAAAGGTGTGGCGGCGACACAAGTCCAAGAAACATGTCCCAACTCAAGGAACATGTTCTTGCACTCGTGCTGAAAGGCGTGGCGGCGACACAAGTCCAAGGAACATGTCCCAACTCAAGGAACACGTCCTTGCACTCGTGCTGAAAGGCGCAAGGCGACACAAGTCCAAGGAACATGTCCCAACTCAAGGAACACGTCCTCGCACTCGTGCTGAAAGGCGTGGCGGCGACACAAGTCCAAGGAACATGTCCCAACTCAAGGAACATGTCCTTGCACTCGTGCTGAAAGGTGTGGCGGCGACACAAGTCCAAGAAACATGTCCCAACTCAAGGAACATGTTCTTGCACTCGTGCTGAAAGGCGTGGCGGCGACACAAGTCCAAGGAACATGTCCCAACTCAAGGAACACGTCCTTGCACTCGTGCTGAAAGGCGCAAGGCGACACAAGTCCAAGGAACATGTCCCAACTCAAGGAACACGTCCTTGCACTCGTGCTGAAAGGCGTGGCGGCGACACAAGTCCAAGGAACATGTCCCAACTCAAGGAACATGTCCTTGCACTCGTGCTGAAAGGTGTGGCGGCGACACAAGTCCAAGAAACATGTCCCAACTCAAGGAACATGTTCGTGCACTCGTGCTGAAAGGCGTGGCGGCGACATAGGTCCAAGGAACATGTCCCAACTCAAGGAACACGTCCTTGCACTCGTGCTGAAAGGTGCAAGGCGACACAAGTCCAAGGAACATGTCCCAACTCAAGGAACACGTCCTTGCACTCGTGCTGAAAGGCGCAAGGCGACACAAGTCCAAGGAACATGTCCCAACTCAAGGAACACGTCCTTGCACTCGTGCTGAAAGGCGTGGCGGCGACACAAGTCCAAGGAACATGTCCCAACTCAAGGAACACGTCCTTGCACTCGTGCTGAAAGGCGCAAGGCGACACAAGTCCAAGGAACATGTCCCAACTCAAGGAACACGTCCTTGTACTCGTGTTGAAAGACGTTGTACCTACAAGAAAAAAAAAAACAACACTACAAAAAAAAATTCACCTAATTTACCTTTTGACGAATGAAAATTGTGTTCCGAAGAGAATATCGGCAATAAGGTGTTAGTTCAGAAAAGTAAATGTTAAGAAAAAAAAAGGGAAAAAGAAAAAAAATTACTTAGAGTTTGTCTCTCGGATTGGGGGCAAAAGGCGGTCAGAGTATAGATGTATTCTCCAAGTCTCTAGCGTCGAAGCTTCATTCCTTCCTTAAAAAAAATGGCAAAAAAAAATGAAAATTAAAAAAAAAACGAAAATTAAAAAAAAAAAAAAAAAAAAAAAAAAAACGAAAATTCAAAAAAAAAAAAAAAAAAAAAAAAAAATTCTTACTTGAATCCTTTCTTGAATGCTCCCTGCAATGGATGTGTGCTCTCCCCTGCTGAGGTTCAACCTTATTTATAGAATGGAAGGTTGGATTCAAATAGATAAATCTTATCTCCAACGATAATCTTTATCAATTTTGGGATGAGTTCAAATATAGATCTTATCTCCAACGACAATCTTCATCAATTTTGGGATAAGTTCAAATATAAATCTTATCTCCAACGGAAATCTTCATCAATTTAGGGATGGGTTCAAATATAAATCTTATCTCCAACGAGAGTCTTTGGTTCAAATTTTAACCCAAAGATATGAGATTTGATTTAAATCAAATTGAAAAATAAAAATTTGGAGATTTTGTTTCAAATTTTAGTCCAAAGTATGAGATTTGATTTAAATCAAATTGGGAAATAAATTCAAATTGATTTGATAAACTCCTACACAGATTTGGATTGAATTAAACTGAATTTGGGTATAATTAAACTCTTATCCCAAATCAAATTTTCTAAGTTCCATATGAAAATTTTATTCCAAATTACTACCAAATTTTGGATGCAGCCTTAGATTTACTTTAATTAAATTCTGGGCATAATCCAAAATTTATCCCAAATGAACCAAAGTCAAAACTTCAAATTCTATTCCAAATATGAGTTAAAATTGGGTAGGATTTTACCTCAAATCAAAATTTGGGTATAAACCAAAATTTGCCCAAACTTCAAATCAAAGTTTGCTGCCAAATAAGAAAAAAAAAAAAAAAAAAAAAAAAAAAATCAAAATTTTGACCAAACTTCAAATTTTGATTAATTGGCGATAAAGGTGTGTCAAATAAAAAAAAAAAATCAAAATTTTGACCAAAATTCATATTTTGATTGACACACAAAGGGAGTCAAAATCAAGAACAAATATCTTGCATTTTGATCACAAAATATCTTTTTCGAGATTCATCCACACATAATTTGTGCCTAAATCTCGAAAAGGGGGCATTTGTTGATAGAGAAATTTTGACCAATCACGAATTGCCACGTCGTTACATAAAATTAATGACGAAATTAAAATTAATTAAATTTGAGACCAATTATAAATTGACATGTGTCCCAAATTTAATTTGAAAACAAAGTTGGCCAATTATAAATTTATAGAGCCAAATTTCTATTTGATCAATTAATTAAAATTAAATTATTTTGATCAAATTAATTAATTTGACCAATTAATTAAAAAATAATAATTATTTGGATCAAATTTGGGTCTTTTAAATGTCTGGGTCATATGGTTTTGGGTCAAATATAAACCAAACCCAAGACTAAATGGTTCAACCCAAGACCAATAAAACCCAAGCCCAAGTTGTTAGGCCCAAAAGTTACCAGGGCCCATCCTGCGAGAACTCTATAAATAGAGGGGTTCACCACCATTTCAAGGATTCAGAATTTTGGAGCTCTCAACCAGACTTAGAGAATTCAGAGAAATTTTCCTCAAAACGGAAGACTGAAGACTCTTTGAATCTACAAGTTTCCAAGTACTGAACACTTCTTGAAGACTGAAGACTCTTTCAAACTCAAGGGACTTCAAGCTCCAAGAACCCATCGAAGCTGCAAACTCGAGATCAAGCATCACAGCCCTCGAGTGAAACACATCCACACACAAGAGAGAGAATCAGAGGATTATGTACTAGAGATTGTATACTCACGCGCATACAACATTAATACAAATCAAAGTTTATTCCACGTGTCTCCATACCCGAAGTTACGTGTGAACAGTGACCAACGCATGTCTTTAATATGTCTGCCTATTTGTTTACTCGTTGTTCTGTCATTTCTTTTGCTTCAGCATTATTCTTACAAAAACCAATTATTTTTACTATATCTGAAACCATTAAGGAATTATATAAAATAGATAAAGTGGAAACTAATTCAGGCGTTGGATTGATAATACTTATTACTTGCTGCAGACTGTGTATACTTGCACAGAGTTCTAGAGTCTTTTTATACCATATTTTTACTCACTCTAGGAACCCGACAGTACCCCAGCTAGGTCAAATTACCGTTTTACCCCTGGGATACCTCTTCATCCTTAAGTACCAGTGCTCCTCTAATGAACAACCTGTTTGAGGTCCAACCTTCAAAACGAAGTCCCTCTCGTGCCATAGAGAGGGTAGGGTCCATTGTTCAAGACCCGGAGACACCACTTAAGGGAGCACACCTCTACTTACCTTAATGTCGGGAAAGAGTGAATTCCATCTTGTAAGACTATGTTCCCTGCTCCCCACTCGGTCTTGTCCCCAAAATGGTAGGCATATTGAGTCGGCGAATAGGCCACTCTCACCCGTAGAAATCAAAGGACAATCCCTCATGGACAGGAGTCCATAATCCACTCAGGATTAAGGCCAAGTTGCCTAGGTCATCCTAGTGAAATAGGAACTGAGCTAAGTAACGGTGTTATAGTTAGTGGTTAATTATTTCGCGGTCCGGTCTTTGTGCAAACTCATTGCACAGGATATCCCCAATCGCATGCCAACTACATGAATGCGTTGGATCAATACGTTTGTATAAATATACAAAGCGGGTCGTATCCATAGTGTCACCAGGATAAGGTACCCAGCCTTATCCCTATACTACAGACCCTTTAGGCTAAAACTTGAACATTGATCCCCGTATGTCCCTACATACTAGTTCAAGCCTGATTCCATTAGCCTTGGATCTTTAGTTTATTGGATTAGGGTTAATGAGACAAGATATAATACAAACATGAATAATACATCACTTTTATTAATGTTCGGTCAAATGTACATTTACTATCTACGAGTTTTAGGGCATAAAACCCAACACATTTGATCTTCCCCTCTATAACTCTGAGATTAAGAACGTAGTTGTGGGACTACCTAATCTTGAATGGGATATACTCTAGAGAGAAAATTCTCCCTAGTGTTCTTTAGTTGAGAGTGTTGGGTTTTATGCCCTAAAACTCGTAGATAGTGAATGTAACTGTTGATCGGATATTAATGAAATAATATTGATATATTTTTCCATTAAATGTTATTAGTTATTTTATATTTGTGTTTGCCTAAAATAAACCTAATCCAATAAACTAGACATCCTAGGCTGTAATATGAGTCTTGAACTATATGTATCGACATATGGGATCATATTTCAAGAAACAACCTAAAGGGTCTATAGTATATGGATAAGACTGGGTGCCTTATCCTGGCGACACTATGGATATGACTCACTTTGTATTTGATACAAACGCTATGATCCAACGCATTCGTGTAGGAGACATGCGACTGGGGGTATCCTATGCAATGAGTTTGCATATGACCGGACCACGAAATCTTAACCACTGGTTATAACACCATTAACTAGGTTGTTTTCTATTTCACTACGACGATCTAGACAACTTAGTCTTAATCCTGAGTTGATTATGGACTCCTCCTCATGAGAGATTGTCCTTTGATTTGTATGGGTGAGAGTGGCCAATACGCCGACTCAATAAGCTTACCATTTTGGGGACAAGACCGAATGGGGAGTTGGGAACATAATCGTACAAGATGGAATTCACTCCTTCCTGACTTTAGGGAAGCAGATGAGTGTTCCCTTAAGTGGTGACTCTGAGTCTTGAACAAAGAGTCCTACCCTCTCAATGGCAGGAGAGTGTTTTCTGTCTGATGGTTGGACCAGAAATAGGTTGTTCATTAGAGAATAACTGGTACTTAAGGATGTAGAAGTAACCCAGGGGTAAAATGGCAATTTGACCTAGCTGGTGTTACAGACACTCGTGAAAGACTGACTAGTCAATATTGGTCTATATCCGTGGACACAGAAAATTATGTATGCAGTGAGAAGAGTGCAACTGTGAGTCTATAGTGGAATGTACACACAGTTAACGAATATTGATTAATTTGGTTAATGAGTTTGACCAATTAATCTCACATTGTTGGAGCTTCTAATCTGCAGGTCCATTAGGTCCCACTAGTAGCTCATAAGGTAATTTGAGGCAACTACGTAATAAATATAAATTGAAAGTGTTCAATTTACTAAGGGAAACAATATAATATATATTGATATATTATTATGAGAGAACTTAATATTTGCAGAAATTCAAATATTAATATAAATTTGAGTCACATTAAATTTGAAAGAGTTCAAATAATGAATTAATTAATTTTAAGGCCTAAAATCTATTTGGGCAAATTAATTAATTCAAGCCCGAAAATTAAATATGTGATATTTAATTGGTGGTTAATTAATTAAAGAATTCATTAACCTGGAATTAATCAATTATGAAAATAATTAATCACTCAAGGATGTGATTAATCACTTATGGAAATGATCTAATCACTTATGGAAGTAATTAGTCATTTGTGGAAAAGATTAATCAATTATGGAATTTATTGATCTTAGATTTATTAAATAAGAAATAAAATTGAATCAATTTTGGAAAAGATTGATTTAATTGAATATTTTATTCATGACTTCTCTTTTATAAATAGAACACTAGACCTAATTGGTGTAGTACTCTCCCTTGCTTTTAGACTCACAAGACAAGACCCTAGAATTCTCTCTAGCCTCCCTCTTAGAGAAAGACTTCCACGAGTTTTTTGCCTCCTACACTTAGAGACATACCGATGTAACCTCTGTGGTTATTGTGTCTTTGAAAAAGAATTTTCCAGTGAACAAACTACAAGGAGGCTGCTGCGTGTTCGTTCGTTGAAGCGTCGTTGGCGAAGAACGGTCAAGTCTACAAGGAAAGTTGGTAACAGTTCTTTGCAATTTATTTAGAAAAGCATGAAAATAAATTAGATTTAATTTTCAAGCATGTTTATAGCAATTTACAGCAACTTTAAAGCATGTTTAAAGTTTAC
This sequence comes from Luffa acutangula, assembly GCA_036850905.1. NCBI lineage: Eukaryota > Viridiplantae > Streptophyta > Magnoliopsida > Cucurbitales > Cucurbitaceae > Luffa > Luffa acutangula. The sequence goes on from CM072099.1 coordinate 41,357,096, forward strand.
TTTGTCTTTTCGTAACGATATTTTAATGTTAATTAATATACGGTGTAAGGTCCAATGATGCTCTTCCACTGCGAAGGGGCTTTTATCCCCTTCAGAGAGAATATGAGAGGGTCTTATGGTGACCATATGTTGTTGTCCCTAAACCCTAGGGCTAGTGTTCTATTTATAGGAGAAAGACCATGAATAAAATATTCATTTAAAATCAATTATTTTCATAACTGATTTAATATTTTACATAATTAATCAATTCCATAACCAATCAATTCCATAATTGATTAATTTTTTCCATAAATGATTGACCACTTCCATAAGTGATTAAATCATTTCCATAAATGATTAATTACTTCCATAAGTGATTAATCATTTTCATAATTGATTAATTTCGAATTAATCAATTCTTTAAATTAATTAATCACCAATTAAATATCATATATTTAATTTCAGATCTTCTATTAGTTAATTAATTAATTACCAAATTAAATATCATATATATTTAATTTCAGTCCTTCAATTAATTAATTTTATAATATGAATCAAATTCACATTAAAATTGGAACTCCTTCCAATTCTCTCATATTCTATAAATTTAATATGAATCAAATTCATATTAATATATATTTGAACTTCTTCAAATATTTATTTCTCTCATAATAATAAAGTTTAATTTCAAATTAAACTTTACATTTTAATGTATCATTATACATTATATTAATTTGTATCTCATACAATTAACTTAATTCTCAATATGAATTTAAACTATTCAAATTCTCTAAAGATATAATTGACCCTAATTACTCTTTACGAGCTAGTAGGGAGACTTAATGGACCTACAGATCAGAAGCTCCAATGATATGAGGTTAACCGATTAAACTGATTAATCAGGTTAACCAATATTCATTAACTGTGGGTCATTCTACTAAAGACCCACAACTGAACTCTTCTCACTGTAGAACATTTATGTGTCCACGAATATAGACCTGTACCGGTAAGTCAATCATTCACGAGTGTCCGTAATCACAACTGGGTCAAATTACCGTTTTACCCCTATGTTACATCTGTCTCCTTAAGTATCAGTGCTCCTCTAATGAACAACCTGTTTATGGCCCAACAGATAAACAGAAAGTCCTTCCCGGGCCTGTGAGAAGGCGAGATCCCTTTGTTCAAGTCCCGGAGTCCCCACTTAAGGGAACACTGAACTACTTCTCCTAGAAGTCGGAAGGAATGAATTCCATCTTGTATTGTCATGTCCCCAGCCCCCCACTCGGTCTCGTCCTCGAGAAGGTAGGCTTATTGAGTCGGCGTGCAAGCCACTCTCACCCATAATAATCAAAGGACAATCCCTCGTGAGAAGGAGTTCATGACACACTCAGGATTAAGACTGAGTTATCTAGGTCATCATATTGAAACAGTAACCTAACTATTTAACGGTGTTACAACGAATGGTTGACTATTTCGTGGTCCTGTCTTATGCAAACTCATTGCACATGATACCCCCGCTTGCATGTCTACTACATGGACGCTTTGGATCAATACGTTTGTATCAAATACAAAACGGGTTGTATCTCATAGTATTACTAGGATAATGTACCCAAGCTTATCCTTGTACTATAGACCTTTTAGGTTGTTACTTGAACATCGATCCCCGTATGTCCCCACATACTAGTTCAAGTTACATGCAAACAACCTTGGATCTTAGTTTATTGGATTTGGGTCAAACTGTGCAATATTTAACAATAACACTTTATTGTAGAAACTCAATAACACTTTATTGAAAACAAGTATACAATTTTTTTACATTCACTATCTACAAGTTTTAGGGCATAAAAGCGAACACTTCGTTTATTGGATTTATGGTTTATTAATGCAGTTTATTGGATTTAGGGTTTATTAATGCAGACTCGATTATTCAAAAACCAAATTACTTAATCACTCAAATAACGCTTTATTGAGATTGATTAATTTGTTTCGTTTACTTTCTACAAGTTTTAGGGCATAAAACAAAACACCTATGCACCGCCTGTGAGTCTCTCTGAGAGTGATCACCCTACAGAGGGTTGGCGCATGAGATTCAGAACAACGCAAGCTCCAGAAATGTATAGGGTTTCTTGGAGCATTCCTAACACTAGTTCTTCCCTACGGTGGCATTGTTAGGGACGTCCTCCAGATTCTGAAAATGGCAGGTCACACTTACAAGATTGTCTCAACTGAATCGTTGGTAGCTAATAATTATTGAAAGAAAGAGTTATTTTGGCAATATTAAATAACCGAGATTGTCTCGATTCAGAGGAGTAGTTGACTGCCCTATGGTAGTGGTTATTCTGAACCTCTGAAGTAACGTTGCAAGATATATCAAATAATATACTTTGGTCGATGATTACTTTTGCTAAATTTGATTGGATAATATGTACAATGGGCTTAGTGCTAGTTTTTAATACAGGTTATTTGTTTATTTCAGCAATATGTTGAATTATGTATGTTCTTTGTCAAATGTCAAATTAAACGGTTTAGAACATACGACTAAGAAACACTTAAAAATTGTGGCAAACAATTTAGGTATGGTTGTAACTGAGGGACGTCCTCAGGAAAACTGCTTAGCCAAGAGGAACATAATCCACAACTCTAAATCTGTTTTATTATTCTTGGAATCGTGGATAGTGGAAAATGATAGTTCTGTCTGGATACTCGATTCAGGTGCCACTAATCACATATGTGCTTCATTTGGAGGAATGAGTTCCTGGACTAAGTTACAAGCTGGCGAGATGATATTTAAATTTAGAAAACAAGAAGTCATCTCGGCTACTGCAGTGGAAGACATAAAATTATTCTTCTCGGATGAACGTTACATAATATTGTATAATGTGTACATAGTTCTAGGAATTAAAAGAAATTGGATTTCTCTATCTTGCTTCATTGAACAACATTATTCAATATCCTTCTTTGTTAATGAAGCATTCATAACTAAAAGAGGTATTGATGTTTGCCCTGCAAACATGAAGAATAATTTATATTTTTTAAAACCAATTGAGTCTAAGGCTATTTTAAATCATGAGATGTTTAAAACTGTTTACACTCAACCTAAAAGATGGAAAGTTTCTCAAGATACCTATCTATGGCACTTGAGGTTAGGCCATATTAAATTCAATTGGAATAGGAGATTGGTTAAAAGTTGACTTATAAACAAGTTAGAAGTTAGCTCATTACCTCCCTGTGAGTCATGGCTTCAAGGCAAGATGACTAAACGACCTTTTACTAGAAAAGGTTATCGTGCCAAAGAGCCCCTAGAGCTCGTACATTCAGACCTCTGTGGACCAATAATGAACGTTAGAGCTCGAGGAGGGTACAAATATTTCATTAGTTTTATTGATGATTATTCACGATATGGCTGTCTCTACCTAATGCATCATAAGTCCGATGCCCTTGTAAAAATCAAGGAGTATAAGGCCGAGGTTGAGAACATCTTAGGTAAGATGATTAAAACACTTCGATACGATCGAGGTGGAGAGTATATGGACTCGAGATTCAAAGACGACTTGATAGAGCATGGAATCACGTCCCAACTCTCAGCCCCTGGTACACCTCAGCAGAACAATGTATCGGAAAGGAGAAACATAACGCTGTTAGACATGGTTGGCTCGATGATGAATTATGCACAATTACCTAACTCGTTTTGGGGTTATGTAGTAGAGATTGTAGCTTATATTCTAAACCGGTTCCCACAAAGAGTGTTTCAGAAGCACCGTTTAAGCTATGTAAAGGGCGTAAAACAAGTTTACGTCATCTCAGAATTTGGGGATCACAACATACGTGCTAGAGGCAAATCTAAAGAAATTAGAAGCTTGTTCAAGATTTGTCCGCTTTGTAGGCTATCCAAAAGAGCCGAGAGGTGGATACTTCTTTGATCCTGAAGATAACAAAGTATTTGTATCGAAAAATGCTTCGTTCTTAGAAGAAGACCCCGTCAGGAACCACAAGCCATAGAGTAAAATTGTTTTAAGTGGATTATCTAATAAAGCTAAGAAAACATCATCGAAAGTCGTCGATGAAGCTGGCACCTCCTGTATTTGTAAATTGTTATCAATACAAGTATTTATTCACTCACTGCTGTTATGGATTATTGTACACCCCACTAAACTATGTTTTTAGTGCAAGTGGGAGATTGTTGGGATTGGTGCCCTAAAACTCGTAGATAGTGAATGAAACAAATACTTATATGTTTGTGCAATAAAGTTGTTATCGAGTTTTTATTCACTTGATGTCATTAAATAAGTGATCCGTAAGTCCATTAGATCCCCATGCTAGCTCATATGGAATAAAAATTAGAACAAGTATGATGAAGAGTTTGAGAAGTTTAAATTCATTATAGGGAGTGGTCATTAAATTATATTTAATATATTTAATGTTAAAGTTTAGTTACAAATTAAACAATATTAGAGAGAGTCGAGAATATTTAAATAATATGTAAATATTGGAATTTAATACTCATATCGACTTAGAAATGAATAGTGATTCATATTTGAAGACTGAGTTTAAGGGAAGTCGAGAATAGTGTCGAGATTGGAATAATTCTTTAATTTAATATTTGATATTAAATTAAAACAAATTATATTTAATTAAATTATTAATTAAATATGAGAAATCAATTTGTAAATTTAAGTCAAATTAAATCTTAGTTTTAATTTGCATTTGGATTTGATTTTCCAAGAGGTGGTGAAATGTGAACTTTCACATCTCTTTTCTCCTTGTTTTGACACCTCCATGGACACCTCAAACAACACAATATGTTGTCTTCTTCAAATAGCACTACCTGCATATGTTTTTTTTTTATATAAGAAGAAGAAAAACGTGATGGAAGTTGATGAAAAAGATGAAAATTTTATCTCTCAAGTTCAGAAGCTAAGACTCTCAAAATAGGAAGAAACTCTCCCAATTTCTTCCCAAAAGGATGGTAATTTTTTGTTATGTTTTTTAGTTGTTATTTAAGCATGCTTTAGTTCTAAAATTATTGGAAATTGAGAAGCTTTCGATCCAAATTGCTTCCGCTAGGATGTTCTACACTCCTTCTAAGGTAAGCCCATCGTTAATTTGTATGTTAAATTAGCGTAGATTACTGATAAGCCTAAGATCAATGGAGAAGTTGTAAATGAATTAATTTGTGACTCCAAGTCCTCAAACTCGGAGTTCAGTTGGAAGGCAATGTCACGTTGTTCAAGAATCTCTATGGGTAATTTTTTTCTAATTTATATTTATTAAAACCTTAGAATTAATATGTTTATGTTTCACACTCGATGAACATGGCAACTATTGTATGGTTTCGGTATGTTGTGATGCGTGTAATGTGTTTGATATATATATATATTGTTGCATACATGGAACCTCTTTAAACGCACTATATCGTTTTCAATTTTTTTTGAAATCATGGATACCAATTGAAATTGAAAATAAACAATTTTTATCATAATTTTTTTGAAGGAAATATTTATCGCTCGAATAATTGTGAATAGTAAAAATTAAAAGATTAAGAATTTTCTTTGTTGTGGTCTTGGCAAACGGTCTTGTCGACCGGGACTATTATCTTCGTCTTTATTTTCAATCCATTTATGATAACTAGATAGTTTGATTTCATATGGTATTTACCATTTTTCAAAATCATTCCAATTAATGGAGAGAAAGGAACCATGAAAAAGCCTTTTCTTAATCCAATTGTGTTGGAAAAAAAACTTGTCAACATATAACAAACAAATATCACTCCATCCAAATATAGAAAAATAGTGAATAACTAAATTTATCACTAAATGTTCTAAATTTAACAAATGATAACCTATAAAATGGCCCTCCCATCACATCAAACAATCATCTACTTGTGATCTAAGAAAGAAAAATTAAATAAAATTCCAAGAGAAGACAAAAGGAGATTAACCAACAAAATGGCCAGGAATGATAGCAACATTGCTAGTGTGCATTATGGTGGTGGCCATACTACAATTCTCTACAGCCAACAACTATGAGGCCATGATGGCCAGAGCGAAGACCATGGAGAGTGCCCTTACCTGCTTTAAAACTTGCACTGACCAATGTAAGGCCAAAGACAACAAGTCCTTTGAGGATTGTGTGCCACCATGCAAACATTGTGGCAAGGAAATGATGGGTATGTGTTTTTCTTTCATCATAAAAAACTCCATTCATAACCATGTACATGTTAAGATGTTTCCATGTTTATCACACACTTTTGATCCACCTAGAAACTGGATAAATTTTAAAGTGTACGTCGAATGGATTGATTTGTTTTTTTTTTTTTTTTGTAACAAAACGAGGTTATCGTAGATTATAAAAAAAAAAAAAAAAAAAAACTGTGAATGGAGGTAGAGTTATTCAATAGCCAACTTTGTGTTTGGTGAAGGTTAATTTCATTTTGCACCTGACTCTTATTATTTGTTGACTGAGTGTTTGAAGTTTTTTACATTGTCTGTCTTACTTAACATTGGATGAGTGTGAAATTGATAATTTTCCTTCAAAATTTATACCAAGATTTCAAGTAAATTTTTCTCCCCTTTTATTTTGTTGTTTTGTTTTTTACCTTCTTTGATTAATATTAATATTTTTTGTGTTTACTTTGTAGAGAAATACAACGTCGATCTAACCGCCGAATCCATTCAAAATTGAGTATGAAATGACTGGAGAGATCTAAAGAGCGATCAAATTGATCAAGAAGATTTTGTAACATTTATATGAATAAGGAAATTTTGAACTTGGTTTATCCTCTTTGGTTTTTACCATGTAATTTACTAGCTTGTTTCATTATCAAAAACTTGTCCTTGACATCATTTTATTATTGTTCTCAACCAATAAACTTCAACTTCTTTAAGATTTATATTCACAAAATACTTTTTTTTTTTTTATATTCAACTACCAAGCCCAATGTAAGAACTATGAATAACAAATAAAATTTTATAGTCAAGAAAGAAAAATATATGTCATTATGTTGATATATCCTTTAATGAAAGGGTTAAACGTCGAAATTAATAATTTTTTTATAACTCATGTGTAGTATAAATACCCATAAAAAATAAAAAGGGAGGACTAATTTGTTTATAAATAAAAACGACATAAATAAAGTCAAAGAATCTATTGTATCATTTTAAACCCTAAAAGTTTATAATGTAATAAATTTACACAATTTGTTAATGATTTATTATAGTTTTGACTGTATTCCATTTTAAAATCAATAAAAACGACATAAATAAAGTCAAAATTTATTCATTTATGAAAATTGACGATTTTTATTGTTATAATTACATGTTCCGGATTTTTTTTTGTGACCGCCAAATTTTTTACCTATGTATGGAACGTTACTCAATCTTTTCACTAGAACAACATTCAAGGCCTAAAAAAATTGGACAACATATATCTCTTTCCTAAAACATAGTGCAAGTGGTAGAACCACCATCTTGCCTTTCCTCTTATGGAAAATGAAAATGCCAAAATTCTGCCACTCTTTCAGTGCCATGAAAAGAATGAAGTTAGTTAATAAAACTAGCGTGAGATCCAAAGTTACCTTCAATCTCAAAATACATTATGCATAGAGGCTACTTGTTGAAATGCGGAGCTAAGAACTTTTTCATCGTATGCTCGACCATGTTGATAAGAAAATAAACTCCACCTAGGTTATGCTAATAAAAAGGTACTAAAGTCCCTGCAAGAAACGAACTAAAATAAAAGAGGCAAAAGGCAAAGAATAAAAAAATTAATAAAACTAAGCTTTGACGCATGATTAGCCATCCTAAACTAATAAATTCAAACCAATCTAATGCAATTACAAAGGAATTAAGACCAGTATAGGTAAATGACATACTGATAATTATCCAAAAATGAGTTATTATTAGTCTTTTATTTTTGGATTGTGTGCTATTTGTGCCAATTAGATGTGTTGGTTAGATGAATTTCCAATGTTTTAACCTAAATATGTTAAACCTCACATTATAAAAGGATGAGTCATAGGAGATTAAGGGGAGGCCAATTGGAGACTAAATTACGACAATTTGGAGATAAAGAAGACCTTTTGTGATTCCTCTCAGGATGATGTTCTTTCATGTTTTTATGGTTTGGAGCAACTTCTTCAACCTCAACAACTAAGAATGATTAACCGTTATTGTAGAAATTCCATCACGAATGTTTTTCATGAAATCATAGCACATTTTTCTTTAGTATCTTTTTACCGTTTTAGTAGGGTTAGGATCAATGTAGTTGTTTCTTATTTAAATTCATTAAATTCATATTCATTTGATAATCTTTAATTTCATGTTGTGCTTCATTTCATTGTGTGCTCGCTTGACCAATCGAAATATATATCTTTTCCTAGTCTCATGGATGATTTAGGGAGTATGTGACATGTAATCACACTAGATTGTGGATAGTTGGTGGAAGCCAGTAGTTGGGTTATGGATAACCGGTTACTTAATGCATGATCGGTAGATCATCACTGGAGTTGAAACACGTTCCGAAAATTTCAGAGCTGTGGGAGCATCCTACAGATAGGACTGGATGAGATTGATAAATCAAATGAATTGATGGATCATCATTATAATCAACTAGAAAGACTTAACCCATGTATGTTTCCATTCTATTTTTCCAATGTAATCCTGTACTACTTTCTTATTTATTTGTTTCATCATTTAAAATACCAATCATATTAATTAATCAACTGAAATCATAGAAAAACTAGTTAAGTGAGTTAAATTATGCAAATCAGATCCCTGTGGATACGATAATTTCTTTATCACTTGTTGTGAGTCTGTGTATACTTGCACAACATTTTAGGTGACATTTAACTATATTTTTAACCATTTCAACAGGCAGCAGGGTCCCTGGAGCGGATTGTTAGAGCTTGTGGCCTAATTCAAAACAATGCAACTTTCGGAGGTCCATAATTCAAAGCCGCAAAACAAAGGACGTTTCAGCCAGTCATAGCATCTAGACACTGCATACATCATCTAGACGCTATCCTATATTTTGGCAAGGATGTAGCCAAGAGTCTCGACACTACGACTGAACTATAAATTTGTCTTTGGACTTAGATTAGACTTGTCTATGGTTGTCTAAGCGTGAATTGTTGTAATCGGAACCTTGGTTTGTAAGTTTATTAAGTCTTTATGAGATTTTTGGAATTTTATGTGATTTTATGAATGTTTTATGAACGACAAATAGTTATATACTTGTTCCACAAAGTTGTTATCGAGTTTTTTTTTTCTTAAAGTCATTAAATAAGTGTATTGCACATTAAATAACCCAAATCCAATAAACTAACATCCATGGCTATGTGATATGAATACTTGAACTATATGTAGTGACATAAAAGTGGATCAAGTTCAAGTAATACCATAAACGGTCTATAGTATAGGGATAAGGCTGGGTACCTTATCCTAGAAACACTAAGAGATGCAACTCAATTTGTATATAGTGCAAACGATGTGATCTTGAATCGTTCATGTAGTGACATGTGAGTGTGGGTGTCCTATGCAAATGAGTTTGCATAAGACTAGGACCAAGAAATAAGTCAATTTTCTTTATAACATTGTTTACTATTGATCATGCATTGGACACAGTGTGGACTTAATGAACAGGATGTAACTTCAAGGGTAAAACGGACATTTGACCCAGCTCTAGTTACGAACAACATGTGAATGGTTGACTTACTAATCATGGTTATATCGGGTGGACAAAAATATATCTATAGTGACGGGAGTTCAACTATCAAACTATAGTGGATTGTCCCAGTAGTGAACGAATGTTGGTTAACTATGTTAAAAGAGTTTAGTCGGTTAATCTCGCATCATTGGAGCCCATGATCTATAGGTCCATTAGGTCTCCATGTTAGGTCATACGGAAAAAACCTTAGAACAAGTATGATGAAGAATTTGATATGTTCAAATTCATTAGAGGGAGTTGTCGTTAAATCATATTCGATATATTTAACGGTAAAGTTTAATTACTAATTAAGTTATATTAGAGAGAGTCAGAAATATTTAAGTAAGATTTAAATATTACAATTTAATTCTCATTTCAGTTTAGAATTGAATAGTAATTCATATTTGAAAATCGGGTTTAAGAGAAGTCGATAATGGTGTCGATATTGGAATAATTCTTTAATTTAATATTGTTAATTAAATATGAGAAATTGATTTGTAAATTCAATTGAAATTAAATCTTGGTTTTAATTTGCATTTGGATTTAATTTTTCTAAGAGGTGGTGGAATGTGAAGTTTCACATCTCTTTTCTCCTAGTTTTGACACCTCCATGGACACCTCAAAGGAGACAATATGTTGTCTTCTTCAAATAGCACCATCTGCATGTGGTTCTTCTATATAAGAAGAAGAAAAGCATGATGGAAGCTGATGAAAAAGATGAAAAATTTTATCTCTCAAGTTCACAAGCTAAGACTCTCAAAATTAGAAGAAATAATCCTAAATTCAAACAAATTTGTGTCCAACACATTATTAGGCCGGATGATAGCGAGAAAGATCACGGTGGTCGCCACAGGTAATTAGTGTTGAGATTTCATCCATAGAGTGCTCGGATTTCTTCCCAAAAAGTTGGTAATTTTGTACTCTATTTTTCGATTGTTATTTAAGCATGTTTTAGTTCTAAAAATAATGGAAATTGAGAGGCTTTCGATCCAAATTGCTTTTGCTAGGGTGTTCTACACTCCTACAATTCGTATCAGACCAGATTTGGGCCCTCGATTTTTGTTGATTTTTTGTGTGGTCGAGAGTCCTTTTTTAAAACAATGAGTAATGAATGTCTTTATTGATAATCTTTGGCCTTTTAATAGGCAAAGATCATAACAAAAAGTAGTTACAAAACATGTGCTTGGCACATGATCTAAATAAGAGAAAAGGATTACAATAATAGGAAACTGGCTACACCAAACATCCCCCTCTAAATCAGCAACATTAAATGTAGGGTGTATGTTGTAATCATCTGGTATCTTTAACTTGTAGGCGTTATCTCTGAATCTTTCAGTTATAGGAAATGGTCCTAGCTTTCTCTGTTTAAGTTTGTTGTATGTGCCCGCTAGGAATGTACTCTTTTGTAAGTGAATCATCACGAGGTCCCCCACATTAAATTCTTTAAATCTTCGGTTGAGGTCTGCTGCTTCTTTATATTTTTCATTTTGTTCCTCTATATGTTTGTGTACTTGGGCATGTAATTCCTTGATTTGGTCTACCATTTCTTCAGCTTCAACACTAATGTCAATAGAAGAAGGGATATGTGTTAGATCAAATGTAAGTCTAGGCATTTTAGTATAGACAATTTCAAATGGACACTTCCCTGTTGTCCTATTCCTCATGTTATTGTAGCCAAATTCGGCTTGGGTTAGGGACATTGAAGGGATGAAAGCCCCACGCAACGGAAAGTATTACTGAACATACTCAAAGTCTTAGATTCTAATTGAAATACCAATACAATTTGCAAAATATTACAACAATAAATCTATATTTAATGGGTTGTACATAGGCTATAAACATGCTAGAAAATCAACTAGATTGATCCTAGTGATCAAGGATTTCATAGAAAACTTACTTTTGTAGAAAGCCTTGATCAATTCGTCTTTTCTTGCCAATAAGAATGAAAACGTAGCAACCCTCTTGTGCGAACACCACCAATCGGCTACACCGGTATGTCTCTAAGACTTCTTGAAGCAGGAGACTTGTGGGAGTCTTTTGGAGAAAATCTCTGAGAGAATTAGAGACAATGGGATACCTTTTACCCCATCCCAAGGGTCCTATATATAGGTAAAGGCCAAGACCTTTTCCTAATAGGAAAAGGTCTACGAATAAGTTCAAATCTATTATCTGAACAATATCTAATTTTAATAAATAAATAATTAATTTCATAATTAATTAATTACCCAATTAAATATCACATATTTAATCTTAGGGATTTTATTAAAATTAATATGAATCCAATTCATATTAAATTTATTTGAACTCTTTCAAATATTTTATTTTCTAATAGGAAAAGGTCTCTAATTAATAATTAATTAATTAATTCCATAATTAATTAAGTACCCAATTAAATATCATATATTTAATCTTAGAGATTTTATTAAAATTAATATGAATCCAATTCATATTAAATTTATTTGAACTCTTTCAAATATTTTATTTCCTAATAAGAAAAGGTCTCTAATTAATAATTAATTAATTAATTCCATAATTAATTAAGTACCCAATTAAATATCATATATTTAATCTTAGGGATTTTATTAAAATTAATATGAATCCAATTCATATTAAATTTATTTGACCTCTTTCAAATATTTTCTCTTAAGAATTAATTTTTGAAATTAATTCAAAAATTATATTATAAAGTTTCATAAACTTTATATTATAATGCATCAATATACATTATACGATTCCCCAAATAAATTGAACACTTTCAATTTACAATTTATATTTGCTTGCTTCAAGTTTTTTTAAGAGCTACCAGTGGGACCTAATGGACCTACAGATCAGAAGCTCCAACGATACGAGACTAATCGGCTTAAACTCATTAACGAAGTTAGTCTCCATTCGTTAACTGTGGGTCATTCCACTAAAGACCCTCAGCTGCACTCTTCTCACTGCAGAATATTTCTGTGTCCATGGATATCGACCAATACTACAAGTCAGTCCTTCACGTGTGTTTGTATCCTAGTTAGGTCGAATTACCGTTTTACCCCTAGTTTACATCTTTGTCCTTAAGTTCCGAGTGCTCCTCTAATGAACAACCTGTTTGAGGTCCAACCAACAAACAGAAGTCCCTCCCGTGCCATAGAGAGGGTTGGGCCCATTGTTCAAGTCCTGGAGACACCACTTAAGGGAACACACCTCTACTTATCCTACAGTCGGGAAGGAGTGAATTCCATCTTGTGTGATTATGTTCCCAGCTCCCCACTCGGTATTGTCCCCAAAATGGTAGGCTTATTGAGTCGGCGTGCTGGCCACTCTCACCCATACAAATCAAAGGACAACTCCTCGTGAACAGGAGTCCATAATCCACTCAGGATTGAGACTAAGTTGTCTAGGTTATCCTAGTGAAATAGAAACCAAGCCAACTAACGGTGTTACAGTTAGTGGTTAACTATTTCGCATTCTGGTCTTATGCAAACTCATTGCATAGGATACCCCCACTCGCACGTCAACTACATGAACGCATTGGATCATAGCGTTTGTATCATAATACAAAGTGGGTGGTATTCATAGTGTCACCAGGATAAGGTACCCAGCCTTATCCCTATACTATAGACCCTTTAGTCTGAATCTTGAACATTGATCCTCGTATGTCCCTACATACTAGTTTAAGCTTCATACTATCAGCCTAGGATGTTTAGTTTATTGGATTAGGGTTAATAAGACAAGACAAACAAAATAAACTATTTTATTAATGTTCGGTAAAATGTTACATTTACTATCTACGAGTTTTAGGGCATAAAACCCAACAGACATATCCCACTACTTCGGTTTATCACCACTGAGATATCAAATTAGATTGCCTAAAGTTCTGTTTGTCACCTCGGTCTGTCCGTCAGTCTGTGGATGACTTGTAGTGCTGTATTTAAGTGTTGTGTCAAATTTCTTCAAAAGAGTCCTCTAGAAGTGGCTTAGAAACTTGACATCTCGGTTGGAGACTATTGTTTTTGGTATTCCATGAAGTCTAACAACTTCCTTAAAGAATAAATTGGCAATGTAGATGGCATCAGATGTCTTCTTGCAAGGAAGAAAATGAGCCATCTTGCTGTATCGATCAACCACAACAAATACTGAGTCATATCCACGTTGGGTCTTTGGAAGACCAAGGATGTGTTGGGATAGGTGTCCTAAAACTCGTAGATAGTGAATGATAATTTTATACTTATTCGACTTATTCGATAAAGGCGTTATCGAGACTAATTTAGTAAAGTTATTACTGAATAAAGTAAATTGCACATATAATTACCCAAATCCAATAAACTAAGATCCATGGCTATAGGATGAACTCTTGAGCTTTATGTAGAGACATAAAAGTGGATCAAGCTTGAGTAATAACCAAAACGGTCTATAGTATAGGAATAGGGTTGGGTATCTTATTCTGGAGATACTATTAGACGCGACCCACTTTATAGACGGTATAGACGATGTGATCCTAAATCGTCCATGTAGAGACATGCGAGTGGGGGCGTCCTATGCAATGAGTTTGCATAAGACCAGGATCAAAAAAAATAAGTCACTCTCGCTTTATAACACCGTTTACTGACGAGACTGACTATTTCATGTGATGACCTAGGTAACTCGATCTTAATTCTGAGCTAACTATGAACTCCTGTTTATTCGGGCTTATCCTTAGATCTGCATGGGTGAGAGTGACTCAGTATCGCCGACTCAATAAGCCTCCCATTTCAGGGATAGGAACTGGTAGATAGTTGGGGACATAGTCGTGCGAGAAGGAATTCACTCCTACCCAAAATAAGGATAGTAGAGCGGTTGTTCCCTTAAGTGTTGACTCCGAGGCTTGAACAAAGGGATCCCACCCTCTCATTGGCCTGAGAGGGACTCAGTTTATTTGTTGGACCATAAACCAATTGTTTATTAGAGGATCAGTGGGACTTAAGGAACTAGAAGTACTATAGGGGTAAAATGGCTTTTTGACCTAGTTATAGCTACGAACAACTTGTGAAGGATTGACTTACTAATCATGGTTAAATCAAGTGGACGAAAATATATCTATAGTGAGGGGAGTGCAACTATCGGGCTATAGTGGAGTGTCCCGGTAGTTAACGAATGTTGGCTAGCTTGGATAATGAGATTAGTCGGTTAGCCTCAAATCATTGGAGCCCATGATCTATAGGTCCATTAGGCCCCCCTACTAGCTCATATCGGAATTAAGCCTAGAACAAAATATAGGAAGCTTTGAATCGTTCAAAAATCGGGAAAAATGATATTATCGTAAATTATGTTTAACACAATAATTTAATTATGAATTAAATTAGAAAATGAGAGATGGAGTATTTAAAATTGTTTTGAATACCATATATATGTATTAGGAATCATATATGATTTATTGCACAAGATTAGAATGATTAATTGGATTAATCATAAGAAATTATTTTGTAATGCCTCAAAATCAATTACCTAATGTTAAATTCAATTTGGAATTGAAATGAACATTAAATTGCAAGCTTGAAATTAGATTTCAATTTGCATTTGGTGGATTTAGTCGGAAATCCACTTATTCATGAACATTCAAAGTGGAAAGACAACTCACTCATTCTTTGTTGCATGTCTTGTGAGATGTACACCTAGAATCCACTTGAACTTTCAAATACACCATGTGTCTTGTGTCTTGAGGGTTGGCTTTGCATGGAGAATGTCTTTAAAAGGAGCTTGAATCAGATTCAAAGCTATAAGAGCCATTTCCTTAATGTTATGCTGCTGGAATTTGGACTCAAAGTTCTCTCATCTCTCATTCTTCTCCATTGCTTGATGCTTCAAGCATTCCTTTCCCATTCCCTATCTTATATAGACTCCCACAAGTCGTTCTTGGCCCGGAGTATAGTAGGGAAGACTCTAGAGGTTGTCCAAGGAGCATAGGAGAGGCAAACACCACAAGGAGTTCAACATAAGTGAGCTACAAAGGTTGGTGTTTTCTAAACTCTCTATTCTGTCTTTTCTAGAACATGCATGCTTTAGGAGTAAAATTGAATGTCTTAAGTGCTTTCGATCTTCAATTGCTTCCGCATGTGTAATATGTACACCTTAAATTGATATCAGAGCATGATTAGAGCACTTAATTCGTTTAAATTTTGCTTTGGTGGGTACCATTTTGAAATTGAATTTTCTGTGTGCTAAAATGGAAGTGTTCTGGTTTGGCAATTTTTTGAGCATTCAAACCTTCATGAAATTGTAATTGCTCGGATTTGTAAGAGCGTTAATGTGTGTACTATAGTCTGTAATTTTTATAGAGTCATTAGAGTCCATATAGGCTGTAAAATCGAAGAAAAACCGGGGAAGACGCAGCAGAAAATGAAAATTCCAGCAGCAGTTTTTTTTCTTCTTCTATTCCAGAATTTTGGTCCGGTTCAGCTACTGCCTTTTGGTCCGGTTCGGTCTGTTGCAGCCTCATTTCACTCATTGCAGGCCGGCTCATTGCTTGGATGAGCAGTTCGGGATGGCTCGTGAAGCTCGGGCGTGTTGCAAGTTTATTTATTAATTATTATTGTAATAATTAGTGAAATTGCTTGTGTTTTTTTTTTTAATTTGCAAACTATTCCATTTTAGCTTGATTTAATTACTTTATGCATTGTGAATGTATGATTTAATTAAATGGATGTATGTGCATTATGAGCATGCCATATAGTTTTAAAACCCCACCATAGGAAATCATGTTCATGCATTTGTTTAATTTTAATAAGTATTATTGATTAATTCAAATGCATGAGGGAAATTTCATGTTTAATTAATATAAGAGTTGTATTAATTTAGGGAGATTCATGCTTCAATGGTTAATTAAAATTGATTAATTCTTATAATAGTTATAATTATTAAAAGATAAAATTAACCAAGCATGTAGCATGAAATTTCTTTAGTTTGTTTATAAGTGTTATATTCAAATTAGACTTGTTATGGATTGATTTTATAATTGTTATAAAAAGAGATAGAAATCTAAAATCTATAACAAGATTAAGTGCATGCTCACTTAGGTTAATGAACCTTCAACGATTCGATCAACTTGCATAGTTTAGGTCGATATCTTGTAAAACAATGGTTACGAGAGAACTAACCCGACAAGATGCTGTCTAAGGCTGGAGGTATTTAAGTTGACGTTTTACGGAACGCCTCCTACCTGGGCATCGAGTCGGTTCTCGAGTTAAGTTAACTCAAGTTTTATGAGCATGCATGAGCGGTGTGAGGTTTTAAAGTGTTATCACCTAGACATCGTAGTATAAAGTGTTATACAAACCTAGACATAGGTTGTTTCTAAATGGTGCTTTTCTTATAACTTGAATGATTGATTGTTATATGCTTTTAAACACCATTAGAAAGCATGTTATAGGGTTAATTCATTAAAAGTTATAAGAGTTATAATAGTTAATGAATAGAAACCGTAAAACCTATAAGAAAGAGTTGCATGCTAACATAGGATCTTAGGATCTTGTCTTTCTTTAAATGGTATAAAATGAAGTAGACCTAAGATCGCCTTTTCTAATAGGATTAGAAATATGTCTTACTTACTTTTTAAAATAGTTTTAAAAATTTGAGTAAGTAGGACATAAGACCTTGGTTATAAGGGAACTCTCCTGACAAATGGTTCGGAACCTGAGTTGAATTTATCAAAGTCTTACTAGCATGCAATGTCACTAGGTTATTAAAAAAGTTTAATTCACCTAGACATTTAGTTTAAAGACCTTGTTTAATAAGGCATAGACTTAGATAGATTCATTTAGCCGGAATTTACCTAAGTAATGGACCCTAAAACCTTACGACACTTTAGTGGGAGGAAAAGTATAGAAACTAAATATTCATATTAAGTTTCTACCTCACGTTCCCCTGAGTTCAAATCGTGAGATCCATGCTTGGCCTCGAGGCGCCCTGGGAGCGTCCCCCTACGGATGGTGTTTGCATGGGTTAATATCAAGGTGAATGGGGAAAGTGTTCATAGTAAGTGGGAGAAGGAAACGTGTCAAACGTATCCTGCGGTCTCCATCATTAGGTTGCACCGTGAGATTCCTATGCACTGCCTGCGAGTCGCCCTGGGAGCAATCACCCTACGGAGGGCTTGCGCATGGGATTCGGAACAACGCAAACTCCAGAAATGGATAGGATTTCCTAGGGCCATTCCCAACATTAGCTCTTCCCTACGGTGGCATTGTTGGGGTCACCCTCTGCGATCTGAAAATGATGGGTAACACTTACAAGATGGTCTTGACCAAATTAACGTTAGCTAATAACTACTGGAGTAAAAGTTATTCTGGGAATAGTATTTGGCCGAGATTGTCTCGATTCAGAGGAGGAGTAGCTGACTGCCCTACGATAGAGGTTATTCTAAACCCCTGAAGTATCACTGCAAATAAATCAATTGTATATATGGGTCGATGATTGCTTTTGCTAAATCTGATTGGATAAATGTGATTAATGGGTTTAGTGCATGTTTCTAATAGAGATTAATTTGTTTGTTTCAGCAATATGTCGAAAAACGTATGTGCTTTGTCAAATGCCAAATTAAACGGTTTAGTACATACGACTAAGAATATTTGCTTAAACGCTCAACACGTGGCAAAGAATTTAGGTTTGGTCTCAACTGAGGAATGTCCTCAAACTAACTGCATAGCTAAGAAAAACATGATCCACGACTCTAAATGCGATTTATTAGTCTTGGAAACGTGTTTCGTGGAAAACGACGATTCTGCCTAGATACTCGATTCATGTGCCACTAATCACGTATGTTCTTCATTTCAAGGAATGAGTTCCTGGCAACAGCTAATAGCTGGAGAGATGACTCTTAAAGTTGGAACAGGAGAAGTTATCTCGGCTATTGCAGTGGGAGACATAAAATTATTCTTCACCAAGGAACGTTACATGATATTAGATAATGTGTACATAGTTCCAAAAATTAATAGAAATTTGATTTCTTTATCTTGTTTATTGGAACCAGGTTACTCAATTTCTTTTTCTGTTAATGAAGCATTCATAACTAAAAGAGGTATTAATGTTTGCTATGCAAACTTGAAGAATAAATTGTCTGTTTTGAGACCAATTGAGTCTAAAGCTATTTTAAATCACGAGATGTTTAAAACTGCTGAGACTCAACCTAAAAAACGAAGAGTTTCTCAAGATACCTATCTCTGGGACTTGAGGTTGGGCCATATCAACCTCAATAGGATTGGGAGATTGGTCAAGAGTGGACTTCTAAACAAGTTAGAAGATGACTCGTTGCCTCCTTGTGAGTCATGCCTTGAGGACAAGATGACAAAACGACCTTTTACCGAAAAAGGTTATCGTGTCAAGGAGCCCCTAGAGCTCATTCATTCGGACCTTTGTGGACCAATGAACATTAAAGCTCGAGGAGGGTACGAATATTTCATTAATTTCATTGATGATTATTCGAGGTATGGCTATCTCTACCTGATGCATCATAAGTCCGAAGCTTTTGAATAGTTCAAAGAGTACAAGGCCGAGGTTGAGAACCTATTAGGTAAGACGATAAAAACACTTCGATCCGATCGAGGTGGAGAGTATATGGACTTAAGTTTTCAAGACTATTTGATAGAGTATGGAATTACGTCCCAACTCTCAGCCCCTGGTACACCTCAGCAAAACGGTGTATCGGAAAGGAGAAACAGAACCTTGTTAGACATGGTTCGTTCGATGATGAGTTATGCTCAGTTGCCTAACTCGTTTTGGGGTTATGCAGTAGAGACTGCAGTTAATATCTTGAACGTAGTACCCTCAAAGAGTGTTTCTGAAACACCGTTTGAGCTCTTGAAAGGTCGTAAAGCTAGTTTACGACATTTCAGAATTTGGGGGTGCCCTGCATACGTGCTAGAAGCAAACCCAAAGAAATTGGAGCCTCGTTCAAGATTTTGCCTATTTGTAGGCTATCCCAAAGAAACGAGAGGTGGATACTTCTTCGACCCATAGGAAAATAAAGTACTTGTATCGACAAATGCTACATTAATAGAAGAAGACCACCTAAGAGATCACAAGCCACGAAGTAAAGTCGTTTTAAGTGAACTATCAAACGAAGCTACAAAAACATCAACAAGAGTTGTTGATGATACTGGCACCTCGAGTCAATCGCGTCTTTCTCAAGATATAAGAGAACCTCGACGTAGTGGGAGGGTTGTTAGACAACCTGATCGCTATTTGGGTTTAACTGAAACTCCAGTCGTCATACCTGATAAGGGAATCGAGGATCCATTAACCTTTAAACAGGCAATGGATGATGTTGACAAGAACGAGTGGATTAAAGCCATAGACTTGGAAATCGAGTCCATGCATTTTAATTCAGTATGAAATCTTGTAGATCAACCTGAAGGGGTTAGACCCATAGGGTGTAAATGGATCTATAAGAGAAAACGAGACGCTGCTAGAAAGGTACAGGCCTTTAAGGCACGACTTGTGACAAAGGGTTATACCCAGCGGGAGGGGATTGACTATGAAGAAACCTTCTCCCCTGTTGCCATGTTAAAGTCGATCCGGATACTTTTGTCCATTGCCACGTTTTACGATTATGAAATATGGCAAATGAGTGTCAAGACTGCCTTTCTAAACGGTAATCTTGAAGAAAGTATCTACATGTCTCAGCCAGAGGGGTCCATAGCTCAGGATCAAGAGCAAAAAGTTTGCAAGCTTAAACGATCCATTTATAGATTGAAACAAGCATCTAGATCCTGGAATATGAGATTTGATATTGCGATCAAATCTTATGGCTTTGAACAAAATGTTGATGAGCCTTGTGTTTACAAAAGGATCATCAACAACTCCATAGCTTTCTTAGTATTGTATGTAGATGATATCCTACTCATCGGGAATGATGTAGGTTATCTAACTGACATTAAACTATTTCTAGCAACTCAATTCCAAATAAAAGATTTGGGTGAGGCACAATTTGTTCTAGGGATCCAAATTGTTCAAAACCGAAAGAACAAAATGCTAGCCCTGTCTCAAGCGTCTTATATCGACAAATTGTTAGTTACCTTTCAGGCACAGAATTAACTTGTCTAAGGAACAGTGTCCTCAGACACCTCAAGAAGTTGAGGACATGAGACGTTTTCCCTATGCCTCTGCAGTAGGTAACCCAATGTATGCCATGTTGTGTACAAGGCCTGGCATTTGTTATGCAGTAGGGATTGTCAGTAGATATCAATCCAATCCAGGATTCGATCAGTGGATAGCCGTTAAAAATATCCTCAAGTATCTAAGGAGAACGAGGGATTATATGCTCGTGTATGGTTCGAAGGATTTGATCCTTAAGGGATACACTGATTCTGATTTTCAAACCAATAAAGATTCGAGGAAATCTACATCGGGGTCAATATTCACTCTAAATGGAGGAGCAATAGTATGGCGTAGCATCAAGCAAGGATGCATTGCAGACTCGACCATGGAGGCCAAATATGTAGCCGCTTGCGAAGCAGCAAAAGAGGCAGTATGGCTCAGGAAGTTCCTAACCGAATTGGAAGTCATTCCGAATATGCATCTGCATATCACCTTGTATTGTGATAACAGCAGCGCAGTTGCAAACTCAAAGGAACCTCGCAGCCATAAGAGAGGCAAACACATCAAAAGGAAATACCATCTCATTAGGGAGATTGTGCACCGAGGAGACGTGATCGTCACGAAGATAGCATCGGAGCACAACATTGCTGATCCATTCACAAAGGCTCTAACGACTAAAGTGTTCGAGAGTAATTTAGAAGGTCTAGGTCTGCGAGATATGTACGAGAAATAATCTAGGTCAAGTGGGAGATTTGTAACTGGTATTTTGATACCTTTGCATACTGGGTATATAGATGCCCTAGTTTATTGTATTTTTACTCTGTTATTAATACAAGTATTTATTCACCCACTGTTGTTATATATTATAGCACATCCCACTAAACTAAGAGTTTTAGTTCAAGTGGGAGATTGTTGGGATAGGTGTCCTAAAACTCGTAGATAGTGAATGATAAACGAATTTTATACTTATTCGATAAAGGCGTTATCGAGACTAATTCAGTAAAGTTATTATTGAATAAAGTAAATTGCACATATAATTACCCAAATCCAATAAACTAAGATCAATGGCTATAGGATGAACTATTGAGCTTTATGTAGAGACATCACAGTGGATCAAGCTTGAGTAATAGCCAAAACGGTCTATAGTATAGGAATAGGGTTGGGTACCTTATTCTGGGGACACTATGAGACGCGATCCACTTTATAGATGGTATAGACGATGTGATCCTAAATCGTCCATGTAGAGACATGTGAGTGGGGGCGTCCTATGCGATGAGTTTGTATAAGACCAGGACAAAAAAAATAAGTCACTCTCGCTTTATAACATCGTTTACTGACGAGACTGACTATTTCATGTGATGACCTAGGTAACTCAATCTTAATCCTGAGCTAACTATGAACTCCTGTTTATTCGGGCTTATCCTCAGATCTGCATGGGTGAGAGTGGCTCAATATCGTCGACTCAATAAGCCTCCCATTTCAGGGATAAGAACGGGTAAATAGCTAGGGACATAGTCGTGCGAGAAGGAACTCACTCCTACCCAAAATAGGGATATTAGAGAGGTTGTCCCCTTAAGTGTTGACTCCAGGGCTTGAACAAAGGGATCCCACCCTCTTATTGGCCTGAGAGGGACTCAGTTTATTGGTTGGACCATAAACCAATTGTTCATTAGAGGATCAGTGGGACTTAAGGAACTAGAAGTACTATAGGGGTAAAACGGCTTTTTGACCTACCTATAGCTACGAACAACCTGTGAAGGATTGACTTACTAATCATGGTTAAATCAAGTGGACGGAAATATATCTATAGTGAGGGGAGTGCAACTATCGGACTATAGTGGAGTGTCCCGGTAGTTAACGAATGTTGGCTAGTGCAACTCTCATTCTTTTCCATTGCTTGATGCTTCAAGCATTCCCTTCCCATTACCTATCTTTTATAGACTCCCACAAGTCGTTCTTGGCCCGGAGTATAGTAGGGAAGACGGTAGAGGTTGTCCAAGGAGCATAGGAGAGGCAATCACCACAAGGAGTTCAACATAAGTGAGCTACAAAGGTTGGTGTTTTCTAAACTCTCTATTCTGTATTTTCTAGAACATGCATGCTTTAGGAGTAAAATTGAATGTCTTAAGTGCTTTCGATCTTCAATTGCATCCGCATGTGTAATATGTACACCTTCAGGATGAAGTCCATTGATAGGTTTTCCCAAATGTTTTCAGGGATGGGAAGGGGTGTGTAGAGGCTTGTATTTTGGCCATGCCCCTTAAAAGATTGACAGGTGAAGCAGCGTGCAACATAGTTGCTGACATCCCTTTTCAATTGGGGCCAAAAGTATCTTTTTTCCAAAATTGTTATGGCCTTGTCGCGGCCTAAATGTCCTGCTAAACCTCCACAATGAGCTTCCCGTATGAGGGCCTCTCGGAGGGATGAATAAGGTATGCACAGCACGTCATCTTTAAAAAGAAATCCATCAAGGATATGAAAGCCACCGGTGGGTTTATGGTCCTGGCACTGTTGCCAAACATGACCAAAATCATTGTCGTCTTTGTACGCATCTAGGAGATGCTCCAAGACAATTATTTCACCTTTTACCAATGTTAGAAGGTGTTCTTTTCTGCTCAAGGCGTCTGCCACTTTGTTTGTAGCCCCAGAAGTGTGTTTTATCACAAAATCAAAACGTTGAAGAAATTATAGCCACATAGCATGCATTCTACTAATTGTTTTTTGAGAGTTTAAGAATTTAAGAGAAAAGTTGTCTTTTAGAAGCACAAATTCTTTACTTAGCAAATAATGCTCCCATTGTTTTAAGTCCCTTACTAGAGAATATAATTATTGTTCGTAGTTAGACCATTTCTGTCGTGAATGGCTTAATTTTTCACTAAAATATTCAATTGTATGCGAATTTTGAGATAAAACAGCTCCTACTCCCTCTCCCGAGGCATCCACAACCACTTCGAAGGGTATATTGAAATTTGGGAGGGTTAAAACAGGACTACTAGTATGTTTTTCTTTGATTTTGTGGAAGCTCTCTATTTGTTCGGTTCCCCATGAAAATTTTCCCTTTTTTAGACAATTGGTCAATGGAGAAGCGAAGGTACTAAAGTGTTTAATGAACTTCCTAGAGATGCATGCTATCATAGGATCTTAGGGATTGAGTTAAATTTAAATGGTTTAAAATTTAATAGACCTAAGATCATGATTCTAATAGGATTAGAATATCCTACTTAGTATTTTAAGTAGAGTTAAACCATTATAAAGTAGGATATAAGACTTCGACTATAAGGGAACTCTCTCAACAAATGGATTGGCACCTAAGTTGAATTAACCACAGTCTTATCAGCATGCTCACATCACTAGGTAATTAAAAGCGTTTAATTCACATAGACATTAGAAAGGACCTTTATAAAGAGTTACAAAAGGCGTAGACTTAGATAAATTCATTTAGTCGGAATTTACCTAAGTAATAAAAGACCGTAAAAATTTAGGACACTTTAGTGGGAGGAAAGGTACAAAAACAAAATATTAATATTAAGTTTTTACTCTCACGTCCCCCTATGTTCACACTGTGAGATCCATGCTTGGCCTCAAGGCGCCTTGGGAGCGTCCCCCTACGGATGGTGTTTGCATTGGTCAATAACAAGGTGAATGGGGAAAGTGTTAAGAGTTAGTGGGTGAAGGAAACATGTTAATGTATCCTGCGGTCTCTTCTAATAGGTTGCACCGTGAGATTCCTATTGAGGGAATTAAAGCCCTTGTGCAGCGAGATTAAATCAGACCGTTGCTCGGTTTTAATTACGAATTAAAATACCATTACGTTGGCAATCTAAAATAGAAACAATTTTTTCTACAAATTCTAGATTAAGCATGCTATAAAACGATCTAAACTATTTAAATAGAACACTTACATGGATTGAAGATCAAAACTCTGCACGATGCCCCATTTCATGTAGTTTTTCCTCTCAACGAACACCACCACATCAGATCACCCGCTATGACTCATGGGCTATGAAAACCGGCTTGTGGGAGCTAAAAAGATGTCTTGTAACGCCCTGCATTTTAGAATCGAACCCTTTTTGGATATGTTAAGCGTTTTATTCTAATTTTTTTAAAAAAAATTAGAATTTAAGCTTAGTCTCGGGTCATTAAATTAAATTTCCTAAAGCTTGGAGGTTTAATATTCGATATTTATTTTAAATATCAAAAGACCCAAACCCTTAATCAATCAGGTCATTTTCTCTCCCAAATCTTTTAGGAGTTAAGTTTGGAAATAAAATTCGGCTTAAAACATTGAAGATTCTCTGAGAACTATTTCGGTATTAAGGGTTCTTATTTTTGGTCTTGAATAAGAGGTGTTAAGTTATTTGGAACTTTTAATTATAAGAGAAAAAAAAAGGAAAAGGAAAATCAAAGCCCTAATCTTTCTTTCTCTCCCTCATTTCGTTGCGTACACCAGACCCCCCCCCCTCAGTGTTTTCGCGCAACTGCCGCCTCCCGCTAGTTCCCGTTCTCTCCTTCGCGTGA
Organism: Luffa acutangula; assembly: GCA_036850905.1. NCBI lineage: Eukaryota > Viridiplantae > Streptophyta > Magnoliopsida > Cucurbitales > Cucurbitaceae > Luffa > Luffa acutangula. Next base: position 41,382,347 of record CM072099.1, read on the forward strand.
GTAGGTGCCGCCGCAATGGGTTTTTCTCAAGCCTCATTCTTCGCGTGTTTCTTCCTCGAGCAGTAGACCCACAAGGTCGTCTCCCTTGTTCTCATGGGTGTTCGGGCTGAGCAGCAGGTTTGCGACGTCTTCTTCTTTGCGCGAGCAGCCGCGAGTCGTCTTCCTTTCCCTCCTTCGCGCGTGTTCTGTCGACCTCAGCAGGTGAGTCTCGAATTTTCCCTGTGTTTTGCGCGTAAGACTTTCATTTTCTCTTTATTTCATTCGAGTTCAGCAGGCGGTGTGTTAATCTCGTTTTCTTCCTTATGTTTTCGACCAGCCTAGCGAGTAGAAGTCTGAATCTTCGTTGTTCCCATGTGTTGGGCGTGTTTAGGCTGGTTTAAGGTCCGTTTCTGCGTGTTTGGGCTCTTTTGGTAAGCTTTCATCGTTACCCACGATTTATTAACCTCAAATTCAGTTTACTCATTCTTGTTCAGCCATAGAATTGAGTTTTAGGAGTAATTTCTTGATTTTTCCAGCGTTGTGCAGTGTTGTCGTGGGCTCGAAATCATCCGTGCCTCATGACCCATCATCTGTTTGGCCTTAAACTCGAACACCCACTGTCTAGGGACTCTAAACATGTGGTTTTAAGTCTCTTTGGTTGCTGGACAACACGTGTTCGAGGTTATTCACTCACTGAACGGTAAATTCCAGCATCCTTAGATCCTTTCCTCAAATTTATTAGGTGCTCTAAGTTGTTTTCTAACCCTTTGTAATTGTTGCTTGTAGTTGGGGTTCTTCAGGCTCTTCCGGTTGTTTCCATTAGTCCTTTAGGATCGTTTAGGAGCGTTAGAGTTTCCAGTAAGTAGTTCTTACTTGATGTTGTCTGTTTGACTGTGTGATGCATGCTGAGTGTTACTCGCTTTATAATTACCCTCATGTTTCTTGTTTCTTTGAATATATGCAAATATATATGTTATCGTTGAAAAACATGACTTTTGTTGCTTAATGACTGAGTGTAAAGCATGAATTTTTGTTGCATGTTGGCTTGATGTAAAGCGTGTTGGTTCGGTTTTGCATTCGAGAGTCAAGCATGAGTTGAGAGATGTGGTCATGTGAATGCTTAGTGGGCATGATTCATGAGTCTAGAAGCATGTTGCAGGGCATATGCATTCTAGTAGATGTGAGATATAGGTCAGGGACCTAAAATGTGAAAAGGGCAAGATGGGTGAATGTCAGTGCACCTCGGGTACAAATGGTCGAGGGGTGACATGTCACCATGGGTTTTAAAGAGGACTAGCATTGTGATTGAGATATCAGGGCCTCAGGTATAAATGGTCGAGGACTGATATTGTTTCGAGGAAAGTAAGTGATTATCAGGGTCTCGGGTATAAATGGTCGAGGACTGATACATCACTATTGGATGTCGATGCCTCGGGTATAAATGGTCGAGAGTCGATATGCCAATGTTAGATAAAGAGGAGCATCGAGGCCTTGGGTATAAATGGTCAAGGGTCGGTGTGATGAGTCTTGAGGCAAGTATTGAGGCCTTGGGTATAAATGGTCAAGGGTCAATACGTTGCTTAGTCATCGAGGCCTTGGGTGTAAATGGTCAAGGGTCGATGCACAATTCTAGGCCTTGGGTATAAATGGTCAAGGGTCGAATGCCGAGCTCTGTAGAGAAGTGCCGAGGCCCTGGGTATAAATGGTCAGGGGTCGGTACAACTCGAAGGGTCAGTCTTGGAGTGTTTTGCGGAGCGTGACGTGGAAATCACGTGTGAGAGCCAGGTGAGGGCTAAATATGAGCGTTGAGGGAGCTCGTGGAGCTTGAGTGGTTAGCAAGTTCCATATAGAAAGATGCATGAGTTATGGCTTAGAAGAGTCATCTGTTTTACTAGCTTTTAAGCATGATGTTATGTTTACTGCTTTTAAAAGTATGTTGCTTGCGCATGAAAATCACGTTGTTTGTTGTTTGCTGTTTGATGGCTTCTCAGGTAGGGGCTGCTTACCAGTACCTTAGTGTACTGACCCCCTCCCCTCTCTCTCCCCCCAACTACCAGATTTTGCAGGTTATGAGGACTGCGTGGACCATGGTGATGTGAAGGAGACTTATGAGGAGGAACCATAATTAGTGGCATTGTTTCCGCTTTAACTTCCTTAGGTTTTAGTTAGGGCAGTTGTGTTTGCTGCTATTGAAAGTTGTTGAGTTTGGTTAGTCCTGGTTCATTTTTGTTAATCCCTGGAATTAGTTGTTTTTGTTTTAAAGAACTCCATTGATTCATTCAGTTAGTGGCTTAATAAGTTTGTTTCGTATGAGATGTCGTTTCAAGATTTTGTTTAAAGTTGTGATTGGGTTTAGCTAGTAGTTGATTATGCGAGATATGTCTGTCTGTTGGTTTTGTGGATGTTTTGTTGAGCTGTGGAGTGGGGAGTCGTTTAGTATTGCTTTATAGAAGTATTTTTTTTGTGTATAGCAGGTTAAAGTAAAATTTTGGGATAGCCCTATGTACGTCGTTATGCTGCTAAAATGTGGCAATGGACAAGAGAATCCTTATGGACTTTAACATGGCAACTAGAGAGAAGGTTTCTTCATATTCCATCCCTTCCTTTTGGGTACCCTTTGCCACAAGCTGAGCTTTGAAAGTCTCTACTTTCCAAGTTGCATCTCGTTTCCCCTTGTAGATCCATTTCCACCCTATAGGTTTAACCCCTTCCGGTTGGTCTACAAGATCCCAAACTTGATTCAAGTACAAAGACTCCATCTGTAGGTCCATAAATTTGACCCAAAAGTCTTTGTACACATTGTCTGTCTAAAGGTCAATGGATCCTCAACTCCATCATCAAGTATGACAGCTGGAGTTTCTGTTAAACCCAAATAGTGTTCAAGCCGAGTAAGAACCCTCCCACTACGTCGAGGCATTCTCAACTCTTGAGAAGGATGAACTTGACCGGATGTACTAGGCTCATAAACAATCCTTGTTGAAGGTCCAGCCTCGTCAACAACTCTTGGTGATGAATTTGTAGCTTCACGAGAAAGTTCACTTAACAATGTCTTACTGCATGGCTTATATTCTCGAACGTGGTCTTCTTCCAAGAAAGTAGCATTTTTCGATACATATACTTTATTTTCTTGTGGTTCAAAGAAGTATCGACCTCGTGTTTCTTTTGGGTAGCATACGAATAGGCATAATTTTGAACGTGAATCCAATTTCTTTGGATTTGCCACTAGCAAATGTGCAAGGAAGCCCCAAATTTTGAAATGACGTAAACTTGCTTTACGCCCTTTCCATAGCTCAAATGGTGTTTCAAAAACACTCTTTGAGGAAACTCTTGAGTTTTATTGTAACGCCCCACGTTTCAAAATTAAGCATTTCCTAGACATTTTGGATCCATTATTGAGTTCAAATAGGGATTTAAGTTGATGGAATCAAATTATTTGGAGTGTTGGAATTTTGGTTAAGGAATCAAATTTGTAATTTCAATCCCATAAATATGAAAATTTGATTGTCCAATGATTTATTCAATTTAGAAAGGAAATTAGGGTTTTAATTGGAGTTTTAAAGATTGAGTTTTATTAAAAGAAAAAAAATCAGCCCCCCTCCTCTTGCGTTTTCCTTCACGCGTACAATCCCCAACTGGATCTTGTTCTTCCTTCTTCGACAGCCGCACACAAGCCTGAATTCCCTCCATTCATCTTCTTCTTCAGCCGCGACCAACCCCTCCGTGCACAACAGTCATCGGCGACCTCACCCACGTTCGCGTCTTGACGACGCACGACAACAACATCACCAGCACCGGCGTGAGATCTCCATCTCCTCGGTGTCTCTCTCTCTCACTCATTCTCTCTCGGCTTATCCTGCCTCAGACATCGCCTTCCTCTCCCCCTCATTGTCTCCTCCACGTTGACGAGCGATAAACCCATCCCTTCTCTCGTTTTTCTTTCAGTCGGCAACCCACCCTCACTTTCTTCTTTGTGCAACAAATTGCGTCACCGGGAGCATTCATGGCAACAACTACCCACAAACGTAAAGGCAACTTCCTAGTCTGTCTCAAGCGAATCTTCTTCGCAGGCAAGTGAGACCCATGCATTTCAAGTGACTTCAACACAAGGAATCCGTGAATTGTGGCCTCACTGAATTCAAATCAATCGTGAATCAATCTGGTATGGTGCCCCACATTCTATAAGTCTTTGATTTGAGTTTCCCACTTCTTTATAGATTAAAAATCACACGATTAAGCTTTATTCGTTCACTGTTCAGCATGTTTTAGGGTCGTTGGCGCTGATTAACGAGTGCAACCATTACCCAGAGTCAGAACAACCTCATTTATGATCACCCATGGCCTATGAAGTTTCGATTTATGAAATTAAGCATATCCGAACATTGATCGTCAATGTCGTGAGGCTGTTTGGAGGCATTCAGTAGGTAATCGTGCACTTTAACACCTTCAACTCATCTATATTAGTTTAGGAGAGCTTCTAATCTGTGAGTATTCGTCGTTCAGCAAATTTGAACTCCTTCCAAGCAAGTGTACAATCCGGTTTGGTGAGGTTTAGTTAGCTTTCACATTGTTTAAGTTGTTTCAAACTTCTTAAAGTGCTTTCAATCTGTCCCTAATTCTTTGCAACTTTTTGTTTGTAGTTTTAGACTTGTTCAAAGTGTTCGATCTAGCTCATCAGTTGTGTTAGGAGCTTGCCATAGTAATTTAGGAGCGCTTTAAAAAGATTAGTAAGTGGGATTCTATCTGTTGGGTCTGTTTGTTGGTATGTTAACATGTCATGTGCATTGCTGTTCAGTGTAGTTTGTTTGGTGTATATATATGTTTGTTGTTTGTTACTGACAAAGTATTGAATATGTTGATCTGATGTGTCGAGTTGTCATATTGAATTATGTTGGGATGCTGTTTTGTTTTGTTATGATTGACTGTAAAGCATGAGTATAATGTAGAGAATGTGTTGCTCACTGTATGTGTTTTGTGACATCGAATGGTTTAGAAAGTATGTGTGGAATGTGCATTTTCAGTTGTGAGGATGACATTGGCATAAAAACATGGTCTAGAAGCTTGATGAGTAAGATTCATGCATTCTAGTGGGATTTTGAGATCAGAGGATCGTGTGTGTTATAAACGAAAGTTTGGTGAATACCAGGTGCCTCGGGTAAAAATGGTCGAGGGGTGGTATGTGACCAATGAATTAAGAGGAGCATCGGGTGCCTTGGGTAATATGGCCAAGGGGCGATGTGATGAGTCTATACGTTATGAAAGTCACCGGGTGCCTTGGGTAATATGGCCAAGGGGCGATGTACGTTTTGATTGTGAAGTCATCGAGTGCCTTAGGTAATATGGCCAAGGGGTGATGCACAGTTCGAGGCCTTGGGTAATATGGTCAAGGGTCGAACGCTGAGCGCCGTAGAGAAATGTCGAGCCCTGGGTAATATTGTAACGCCCCAGGCCCAGGATTCGGAATCCGGATTCGGCACCTCACGGCCCCGGCATTCCCCTACATCCTCTGCGGCCTGGCGACGTTACCATACTCGTCTTAAACCGCTTCTAAGAGTGAAGGCTGTCCCCACAAACCAACACGGGGTCCTTCTAGCATGCTTTGTCCTCACTCACATGCTTCCTAGGAAAATTCACAGGAGGTCACCCAACATAGAACTACTCCAAGCCAAGCACGCTTAACTTCAAAGTTCCTATGATTGAGCCACCGAAAAGGAAGGTGCACCTTGTTGGTATAGGTAGTACCTATCAATTCTTTTAAGCTTTATCTTGACCGTTTCCATGTCCTTAGGATCCCTCTCATTCGGATGTGATCTCGGTTCATTCATGTACCCCTCCTAACCTCGGGCGTCACAAATATGGTCAGGAGTCGGCGTGACTCGAAGGAATCAGTCTCAGAGAGCCTATGAGGGCTACGAGTATTGAGTGAGCATGACATGGTGCGGAATTCATGTGTTAGGTGCATGGTTAGTTGCACGTTTACATAATTAAGCATGTTGTGATATGTATGATGTTCATCTCGTATATAAGGCATGATAGTGTGATTGTAAAGTATGATTTTACTCTTTATAATGTATAATGTATGATGGCTCTTCAGGTGTGAGCCACTTACTCAGTACCGTGGTTTTGTACAGATCCACCACCCGATTTTGTAGGTGATGAGAGATACTACGAGCCCGGTGATGTTGAGGAGAAGGCTTGAGAAAGAATGAGGCATTAAATAAATTGTAATACTTTGTAGTTGGGTTTTGTCTTCTTATGGCCTTGTTTTCTTCTATTCTATGTTACATGTCTTTAGGATTAAAGTTGAGTTGAATCGTGTTGTAGTTGTTGTTCCCTTTCGAAATGTAATTGAGTAGAGGTTTGGTGATATTTGAAGTTAACGTTGTTTGAAAGTTGAAGGTTTGTTTTAGGATTTTCTACTTTTACTCGGTAGTTGTTAAAGTTTGTATAGTTGGGAGTTTGTGGATGTTATGTTGTGCCTGATGTGAAATGGAGATGCTGGTGAAGGGTTAAGATCCCTTACGCAGCGGAAACATTAAGAGATCCAAACCCAATTAAATTTATGATTCAAATCCTAATACGAAGGCAAAAAATTCAGCAACAATAATCTAATTAATTCATGATGTACATGGCTATAAAACATGTTAATTTAGATAATAAAATCTCTAGATCTAATCTAAAGATGATCCTAATGATCAAGGGGAAAAGAAACACTTACTTCCGTTGAAGTCTTGACTGAAAAACCACATTTTCTCACCTTGATCTACAAAACCAGCAGCACAAGATCACCTTCTTCGCTTGAAAATTCACCTCGAACACCACCAGTAGAATACACCGGTATTCTCGCTTAAGTTCTAGCATAGGCAGCTTGTGGGAGCAAAAGGAACTAAGGGAACTTTTTTTTCTCTGTAAAGTACGAGAGAAAGAGAGAATTGAAAGAGTGAGATCTTTTCAGATTTTTCCACACATCTACGATTGAGGGAGAATGAGAATTCACGGATGATTAAACCTCTTTCCCAAAATAACTCCTCCAATCGTGTGATAGGTGGTTAGTGGGAAAACCACGTTTAATCAATTAAACAAACTGATTAACTATTAATTAATTAATAATTCCAAAATTTAATAATTAATTAATTAAATAGTTAAATTAACTAATTAATTTAATATAATTTATATAAATTTTCCCATATAACCTATAGTTTTAATGTAATTCAATTAAATCAAATTTAATTTAATTAAATTAAAACAAATAATTAATTAATTCACCAATTAATTAATACTATAATTAAATATCAAATATTTAATTATATTTCTCTCAAACCAACCATAGTATTAATGTACATCTAAAGCACATTAATTATAACCTATAATTTTAATATGAATCCAATTCACATTTTAAACTTAATATTCAAACCCTTTCGAATATTCAATTCTTCCTTTGAAATTTACCTCAACGGCCTAAATGAGCTATCGGTGGGACCTAATGGACCTACAGATCATAAGCTCCAACGATATGAGATTAATTGGCTAAACTCATTAACCATATTAATCAATATTCGTTAACTGTGATTCACTCCACTATAGAACCACAGTTGCACTCTTCTCACTACAGATATATTTCTATGTCCATGGATATTGACCAATACTAGCAAGTTAGTCCTTCACATGTGTTCGTACCCCAACAAGGTCAAATTATCGTTTTACCCCTGGGTTACCTCTACATCCTTAAGTCCCAGTGCTCCTCTAATGAACAACCTGTTTGAGGTCCAACCAACAAACAGAAGTCCCTCTCGTGCCATAAAGAGGGCAGGACCCTTTGTTCAAGTCCCGGAGACACCACTTAAGAGAACACACCTCTACTTACCCTAATATCGGGAAGGAGTGAATTCCCTCTTATGTGATTATGTTCCCAGCTCCTCACTCGGTCTTGTACCCAAAATGATAGGCTTATTGAGTCGTCGTGAAGGCCACTCCCACCCATACAAATCAAAGGACAATCCCTTATGAACAGAAGTCCATAATCCACTCAAGATTGATACTAAGTTGCCTAGGTCATCCTAGTAAAATAGAAACCTATCTAGTCAACGGTGTTACAACTAGTGGTTAACTATTTCTCGGTCTGGTTTTATGCAAACTCATTGCACAGGATACCCCCACTCGCATGTCCTCTACACGAACGTGTTAGATCATTGCGTTTGTATCATAATACAAAGCGGGTCGTATCCATAGTGTCAACAGGATAAGGTACCCAACCTTATCCCTATACTATAGACCCTTTAGGCTGTAACTTGAACGGTGATCCCCGTATGTCCCCACATACTAGTTCAAGTCTCACACTAACAACCTAGGATGTTCAGTTTATTGGATTAAGGTTATTTATGCAAGATACAATACAAACAATCATGAATAATACATGAAATATTATTTTATTAATGTTCGGTGAAATGTTTACATTTACTATCCACGAGTTTTAGGGCATAAAACCCAACAGTTGGTTGGTTATTTAGAACTATAGGAGTGTATAAATCTTGTTTTTAGGTAATAACTAAATTTTTGGGTAATTATAGTTACGTCGTTATGCTGCCAAAATTTTCGGAGCATGAGGTTTACATTAGGGAAAGTTAAGTAATGTCTCCTAGTTAGGTTGATTTTGGGGGTGTTACATTTATGCCCTAAAACTCGTAGATAGTAAATGTACTTTTGATTGAACATTAATAAAAGTGATGTATTATTCATGTTTGTATTATATCTTGTCTTATTAACCCCAATCCAATAAACTAAACATCCAAGGCTAATAGAATGAGGCTTGAACTAGTATGTAGGGACATACGGGGATCAATGTTCAAGTTTTAGCCTAAAGGGTCTGTAGTATAGGGATAAGGCTGGGTACCTTATCTTGGTGACACTATGGATACGACCCGCTTTGTATATTGATACAAACGTAATGATCCAACGCGTTCCTGTAGTTGACATGCGAGTGGAGGTATCCTTTGCAATGAGTTTGCACAAAGACCGGACCGCAGAATAGTTAACCACTAAGTATAACACCGTTAGTTAGCTTGGTTTCTATTTTACTAGGATGACGTAGGCAACTTGGCCTTAATCCGTAGTGGATTATGGACTTCTGTCCATTAGGGATTGTCCTTTTATTTGTACGGGTGAGAGTGGCCTGCACGCCAACTCAATAAGCCTACCATTTTGGGGACAAGACCGAGTGGGGAGCTGGGAACATAGTCTTACAAGATGGAATTCACTCCTTCCCAACATTAGGATAAGTAGAGGTGTGTTCCCTTAAGTGGTGTCTCCGGGTCTTGAACAATGGGCCCTATCCTCTCTATGGCACGAGAGGGACTTCTGTTTGTTGGTTGGACCTCAAATAGGTTGTGCATTAGAGGAGCACTGGTACTTAAGGATGAAGAGGTAGCCTAGGGATAAAACGGTAATTTGACCTAGCTGGGGTACGGACACACGTGAAGGGCTAACATGCTATTGATGGTCGATATCTGTGGACACAGAAATATATCTGCAGTGAGAAGAGTGCAGATGTGGTTCTTTAGTGGAGTGAACCACGGTTAACGAACATTAATTAACTTGGTTAAAAAGTTTAGCCAATTAATCTCACATCGTTGGAGCTTCTGATCTATAGGTCCATTAGGTCCCACCGGTAACTCTATCAGGGTGATGAGGTAAATTTCTAAGGGAGAATTAAATATTCGAAGGGGTTCGAATATTAAGTTAAAATATGAATTTGATTCACATTAAAACTATAGGTTATAATTAATGCACATTTTATGTACTTTAATTCTATAGTCTATGTGAGAGAAATATAATTAAATATATCATACTTAATTATAAGATTAATTAATTGGTGAATTAATTAATTTTATTGTTTTTAATTTAATTTGATTAAATTTGATTTAATTGTATTACATTCAAACTATAGGTTTTGTGGGAATGTTATGTATTAATAATAATAATTAGTTTAATTGTTAAATTAATTATATTATTAATAATGAATATTAATTTATTTATTAATTAATATTATATTTAATGATCAATCAGTTAAAGTAACTGATTGATCAACTCAACCCCACTAACCTAGTTGTTATCACGTTAGGGGAGTTATTTTAGGATGATTAGGTTTTCATTCGTGATAAGGTTTTTTCTCTTTTCACGATAATCACTCTCCTCCTCGTGTGACGCTCTCTCTCTCAATCTTCAAGCTCTCTGCGTTTTTTCTCTGAAGGAAAACAGAGAAGAAAATTCTTTTTGCCTTAGAAATCTTGCTCCCACGAGCACCTTCATCTATTGCCTCAAGAGGATACCAGTGTTTCCTATTTTGGTAGTGTTCGTGAGCAATTTGCAGCATTAAAGGAAGGTTTTTGCTGCTGGAATTTTCTGCAACTCGAAGGGAATTAGGCGAAACAATCAAGCTCTTCATCTACGGTAGGTGTTTCTTGATCTAGGATCACTAGGATCCATTCATAGAATAGATCTAGGGTATTTAAATGTGAATTAGCATGTTTTATAACAGATTTACAATATGTTTTATTTAATTTTACTACTGTGATTTATTTTCCAACGTATTGGTATTTTAATTCAAATTAAAAACTAAGTTAAGGTTCTTGATCGTTTCCGCTGCGAAAGGGATTTTATCCCTTCCGGAACTACATTCAAAATATAAACTGCAGTCTCCATTACATAACCCCAAAAAGAATTATACAATTGAGAATAACTCATCATTGATCGAACCATGTATAATAAGGTTTTGTTTCCCCTTTCAGATACCATTGTGTTGAGGTGCACCTGGTGCTTAAAGTTGGGATGTGATTCCATGTTCCATCAAATAGTTATGGAATTCTAAGTCCAAATACTCTCCACCTCGATCAGATCGAAGTGTTTTAATGGTCTTACCTAATAAGTTCTCAACTTCAACCTTATACTCCTTGAACTTTTCAAGGGCTTCAGACTTTTGAATCATTAGGTATAAATAACCATACCTTGAATAATCATCTATGAAAGAGATGAAATATTTGCATACCCTCATCGAGCCCTAACATTCATTGGACCACAGAGATCCATATGTACGAGCTCAAAGGGCTCCTTGGCACGATAACCTTTTCCATTTTTTTTTTCTGATTCCAGCACTGTGTTCTTCGTTCCAGCTACTGTTTTTCGTCGTTTTTGGCCAAATTTGGTCCCGATTTTCACCAAATTCAATCCTATTGATAGACACAGACTTACAAAGACTCGATTTACTCAAAATTCCCAAAAACACAGGGGCCCTTTACATGAAGGGATTAAAGCCCTTGGGTAGAGGAATTAAATTAGACCATTACTCAATTTTTATAACAAAATAAAATACCAGTACGTTGGCAATCTAAAATAGAAACAATTTTTCTACAAATTCTAGATTAAGCATGTTATAAAACGATCTAAACTATTTAAATTAAAAAACACTTACATGGATTGATGATCAAAACTCTGCACGATGCTCTAATTCATGTAGTTTTTCCTCCCAACAAACACCACCACGTCGGATCACCCACTATGACTCTTGGGCTATGAAAACCGGCGTGTGGGAGCCAAAAAGATGTCTTCGAAGGGAATTCTACACCAAGGAGAGTTGCTGCAGATTTGGGAGAAAATTTTTCTGAGAGAACTGATTTCAGTTTTTTCCGTGAGTGAGAGAATGAACGTAATTGTAGGGAACTCCCCTTCAACATACGATAAGTGGGGAAGGGAAGTTATCTTCCCTATTCAATCTTGATTGTTCATTATTACCTAAACGATCTTGGCCATCAATTAATTAAATAATAAATATTTATTTAATTAATTAATTATAATTAATTTAATTAAATCAATATCAATTAAATCAATTATAATATAAGGTTTTTAATTTAATTTAAATCACACACAATTAGATTAAATTGGCTATTCAATTAATTCTCAATTAATTGAATCCACACTAATTAAATATAAAATATTAATTTTATAATTGAATCATATTCAATTTTATCTCTCTCATTTAACCTATAGTTTTAATGTGCATCAAAATGTACATTAACATAAACTATAGCATTAATTTGATGAAACCATATTTAACCAAATTAAATTAAATTAATTAATTCATGAATTTAATCAAATATCACATATTTAATAAAATTCATAATTCTCTCATTAATTAATTTTTTAATCACATCCAAAATTAATTTTATTATAAAGTTTAATTCTCTAATTAAGCTTATATAATAATGTATCTCCATATATTATATTAAATCCCTGAATTTTCAAGACTAAATAATATCAGCGCTCGTTACGAGCTAGCAGGTGGACCTAATGAACGTACATATCAGAAGCTCCAACGATACGAGATTAACTAACTAAACTCATTAACCAAGTTAATCAACATTTGTTAACTGTGGGTCACTCCACTAAAGATCCAAAGTTGCACTCTTCTCACTATAGAATATTTCCATGTCCACGGATATTGACCAATACAGTAAGTTAATCTTTCACGAGTGTTTGAACCTCAAGCTGGATCAAATTATTGTTTTACCCCTGGGTTACCTCTGGATCCTTAAGTACCACTGATCCCTCTAATGAAAAACCTATTTAGGGTCCAACCACTAAACATAAATTCCCCTCGGGCAAGGAGAGGACAGCGCGCTTTTGTTCAAGCCCCAGAATCAGCCCTTACGGGAACACACATCTACTTAATCCAATAGGGGAAGGAGTGAATTCCATCTTGTACTGTTATGTTCCCAGTCCCCATTCGATCTTGCCCTTGAAATGGTAGGATTATTGAGTCGGCGAACAAGCCACTCTCACCCATACAAATCTAAGGACAATCCCTCCTGAAAATGAGTTCATAACAGACTCAGGATTGAGATTGAGTTACGTAGGTCATCTTATGGAAATAGAAACCTAAACTAGATAACGGTTTTACAACTAGAGGTTACTATTTCACGGTCCGGTCTTATGAAAACTCATTTCATAGGATACCCCCTCTTACATGGAACATTGCATCTCTATCGTATACAAAGTGGGTCGTATCACATAGTGTCACAAGGATAAGGTACCCAACCTTATCTCTATACTATAGACCATTCAAGTTGTTACTTGAACACCGATCCCTGTATGTCCCCACATACTAGTCCAAGTTTCATTGAAACAACCTTGGATCTTAGTTTATTGGATTTAGGGTTTATTAATGCGAACTTGATTATTCAATAACCAAATTACTGAATGACTCAAATAGCGCTTTATTGAGATCGATTAATTTGTTTCATTTACTATCTACGAATTTTAGGGCATAAAACCCAACACCTATGCACCGCCAGTGAGTCTCCCTTAGAGCGATCACCCTACAGATGGCCGGTGCATGGGATTCAGAACAATGCAAGCTCCCAAAATGTATAGGGTTTTTTTAGGAGCATTCCTAACACTAGCTCTTCCCTACGGTGGCATTGTTAGGGACGTCCTACCAAATCTGAAAATGGCGGGTCACACTTACAAGATTGTCTTGACTGAACCGACAGTAGCTAATAACTATTGAAATAAAGAGTTATTTTTGCAATATTAAATATCCGAGATTGTCTCGATTCAGAGGAGTAGCTGACTGCCCTACGGTAGCAGTTATTATGAACCTCTAAAGTATCGTTGCAAGATATATCAAATAATATACTTGGGTCGATGATTACTTTTGCTAAATTTGATTGGATAGTATGTATAATGGGTTTAATGCAAGTTTTAATACAAGTTATTTGTTTATTTCAGCGATATGTTGAATTATGTATGTGCTTTGTCGAATGCCAAATTAAACGGTTTAGAACATACGACCAAGAAACACTTAAAACTGGTGGCAAACATAGGTATGGTTTTAACTGAGGGATGTCTTCGGGAAAACTACTTAGCCAAGAGGAACATGATCAACGACTCTAAATCTGATTTATTATTCTTGGAATCGTGGATAGTGGAAAATGACAGTTCAGTCTGGATACTCGACTGAGGTGCCACTCATCACATAGGTTCTTCATTTGAAGGAATGAGTTCCTGGACTAAGTTACAAGCTGGCGAGATGATATTTAAATTCCGAAATAAAGAAGTCATCTCAGCTACTACAGTGGGAGACATAAAATTATTATTCTCGGATGAACTTTACATAATATTGTATAATGTGTACATAGTTATGGGAATTAAAAGAAATTTGATTTCTCTATCTTGCTTCATTAACAACGTTATTCAACATCCTTCTCTATTAATGAAGCATTCATAACTAAAAGAGGTATTGATGTTTGCCCTGCAAACATGGCGAATAATTTATATTTTTTAAAACAAATTAAGTCTAAAGCTATTTTAAATCATGAGATGTTTAAAACTGTTTAGACTCAACCTAAAAGATGGAAAGTTTCTCAAGATACCTATCTGTGGCACTTGAGGTTAGGCCATATTAAACTCAATTAGATTAGGAGATTGGTTAAAAATGGACTTATAAACAAGTTAGAAGTTAGCTCCTTACCTCCCTGTGAGTCATGCCTTCAAGGTTAGATGACTAAACGACCTTTTACTATAAAAGGTTATCGTGCCAAAGAGCCCCTTGAGCTCATACATTCGGACCTCTGTGGACCGATGAGCGTTAGAGCTCGAGGAGGGTACAAATATTTCATTAATTTTATTGATGATTATTCACGATATGGCTATCACTACCTAATGCATCATAAGTCCGATGCCCTTGTAAAAATCAAGGAGTATAAGGCCGAGGTTGAGAACCTCTTAGGTAAGACAATTAAAACACTTCGATCCGATCGAGGTGGAGAGTATATGGACTCGAGATTCAAAGACGACTTGATAGAGGGTGGAATCACGTCTCAACTCTCAGCCCTTGGTACACCTCACCAGAACAGTGTATCCGAAAGGAGAAACAAAACTTTGTTAGACATGGTTCGCTCGATGATGAGCTATGCTCAATTACCTAACTCGTTTTGGGGTTATGTAGTAGAGACTGTAGCTTATATTCTAAACCTGGTTCCCACAAAGAGTGTTTCAAAATTTGGGGGACCCAACATACGGGCTACAGGCAAATCTAAAGAAATTAGAACCTCGTTCAAGATTTTGCCTCTTTGTAGGCTATCCAAAAGAGACGAGAGGTGGATACTTCTTCGATCCTGAAGATAGCAAAGTATTTGTATCGACAAATGCTTCGTTCTTAGAAGAAGACCCCGTCAGGAACCACAACCCATAGAGTAAAATTGTTTTAAGTGAATTATCTAATAAAGCTATGAAAACATCATCGAAAGTCATCGATGAAGCTAGCACCTCCAGTCAGTCACGTCTTTCTTAAGAGATAAGAGAGCCTCGACGTAGTGGGAGGGTTATTAGACAACCTGACCGCTATCTAGGTTTATCTGAAACTCCAATCGTCATTCCTGATGACAGAGTCGATGATCAATTGACCTATGAACAGGCAATGAATGACGTCGACAAGGACGAATGGATTAAAGCTATGGATCTCGAAATGGAGTCCATGTATTTTAATTTAGTATGGGAGCGTGTAGATCAACCTAAAGGGGTAAGATCCATAGGCTGTAAATGGATCTACAAGAGAAAATGAGACGCTACTTGAAAGGTACAGACCTTTAAAGCACGACTTGTGGCAAAAGGTTTTACCCAACGGGAACGGATTGACTGTGAAGAAACTTTCTCCCTGGTTGCTATGTTCAAGTCGACAAGGATACTTCTATCCATTGTCATATTCTATGATTATGAGAGGTAGTTGTTTTATTTTGTTGGATTGATTTTTGGTATGAATGTATTTTTATTTTATTCATGCAATCTTGTTTAATGTTTTCAATTACTTGATCACTAATTGAATGATTTGGGTGTTTAATTTGCTCGGGAGAGGGGGTTTTTCCTAAACTCACTTATTTGATTGCATGACTAAAGCTGAGTTTCTAAGTTTGTGACGGAATTTAGATTTTCTTTAAAAGTATATATAACAAAAACTAAACCAAATAATGACATACATGCTAATAGACTTAGATAGGGATATTGGGTTTATTGTATGCATGAGAATCGATTATGCTTGGGAGAGATAATTGTGATAAAGGTTTCCTTGACTTGTAAAACAATTGCACGATAAATTCATTCTAATTAATCAAATCTTCAATCTTAGTCAATGAAATCAGTTCCATAAGAATCTTTCCATTTGAGTCTCCACCTTTTATTTTATGCTTTTGTCTTTAAATTTATCTTTATCATTAAGTTTTTCTCTCGAAACAAAATTGGACAAGATTATTCACAATAGTTAATTTGCTAGAAAACCAATCAAGAGGACAACACTCGTTTAATCATGAAAACACTATATTATTGTTGGGTTTAATGTCCTATAAACTCGTAGTTTGTAAATCATTAAACATGTTCTATTTCCAATAAAGACGTTATTGAGGTTATTCAGTAAAAGAAGTTATTGAATATGTAAATTGCGAATGATTAACCTAAATCCAATAAATTAGGATCCTTGGCTATAAAATGAATAATTTTCCTTCAAATTTTATACCAAGATTTAAAGTAAAATTTTCTCCCCTTTTATTTTGTCGTTTTGTTTTTTACCTTCTTTGATTAATATTAATATTTTTTGTGTTTACTTTGTAGAGAAATACAACGTCGATCTAACCGCCGAATCCGTTCAAAATTGAGTATGAAATGACTGGAGAGATCTAAAGAGTGATCAAAATGATCAAGAAGATTTTGTAACATTTATTTGAATAAGGAAATTTCAAGAAGATTTTGTAACATACAGTCATTTTTGGCTCACGAAATCTGCATGGAAGTTGTAGGAAATTGAATAAGATTTCCAACCATACCAAATAGAGCTTCTGATTCAACTTGTACACCCCACAGTGCTCAAAACATCAGAGAAAACAAGAGATCCTCCTACTTTGCTCGAAAAATCCTGTGCTATGTTTTCCATTCCAAACACCATCAATTTCTCATTCGATTTAGGTCAAGCTTCCTTCATGAAATTTGTTAGAAAAGGAACTAACTTCCAAGAAAATAAAACTTCACCTCTTGATTCCTTCTGTGTAGCCTAAACCGACTAAAACATCAGAGGTTGACAGGTTGAACACAGATTCTGCAATGGCTGGCTTTGCATGAGCTTTTCCCCGATCTTCTTCAACCTCAAACAACGAAATTCTTCTTCTTCCTCCTCCTTCACTCTCTCCTTAAAGTGCTCTGAAAGTTTCAATGGAAAAGGATGAAAAATGAGGCTGATAATGGGCTGATAAGTATGCTAGTCGGTGGTGCCCTTCTTGCTGTCATTTCCCACCTTTTTTTTTTTTTTTTTCACTTTTGTTCCTTTTTTTTTTCTTTTCTTTTCCTTCCATTTTCCTTTTCCTTTTCCTTTCTTTCATCTTTTAACTTAGTAATCCCAACAATTTAAACCAACAATAGATGACAAGGGAAAATGATCCTAGGGAAGTCCCGGGTTTACAACCGGTGGGTTTATGGTCCTAGCACTGTTGCCAAACATGAACAAAATCTTTTTCGTCTTTGTATGCATCTGGGAGATGCTCCAAGGCAATTATTTCACCTTTTACCAATGTTAGAAGGTGTTCTTTTCTGCTCAAGGCGTCTGCCACTTTGTTTGTAGCCCCAGAAGTGTGTTTTATCACAAAATCAAAACGTTGAAGAAGTGATAGCCACCTAGCATGCATTCTACTAATTGTTTTTTGAGAGTTTAAGAATTTAAGAGAAAAGTGGTCTGTTAGAAGCACAAATTCTTTACTTAGCAAATAATGCTCCCATTGTTTTAAGTCCCTTACTAGAGAATATAATTCTTGTTCGTAGTTAGACCATTTCTGTCATGAATGGCTTAATTTTTCACTAAAATATTCAATTGTATGCGAATTTTGAGATAAAACAGCTCCTACTCCCACTCCCGAGGCATCCACAGCCACTTCGAAGGGTATATTGAAATTTGGGAGGGTCAAAACAGGACTACTAGTAAGTTTTTCTTTGATTTTGTGGAAGCTCTCTATTTGTTCGGTTCCCCGTGAAAACTTTCCCTTTTTTAGACAATTGGTCAATGGAGAAGCCAAGGTACTAAAGTGTTTAATGAACTTCCTATAGGAAGATGCAAGACCGAGAAAGTTTTGTCATTCTTTGATGGATTTTGGTTCAGCCCATTCATTTATAGCTTTCACCTTACTAGGGTCCATACTCACAGTATTCTGGCCAATTATATATCCCAAGAAAGAAATTTCATTTGTAGCAAACAAACATTTCTTAAGGTTAATGACTAAGGCATGCTTCTGTAAGGTTGAGAATAAGCTTTTCATATGTTCTAAATGGTCTTTGAAGGTTTGGCTATATATGAGTATATCATCAAAATATACGACAATAAATTTGTTTATAAATGGGAGTAATACCTGGTTCATTAACCTCATGAAGGTGCTTGAAGCGTTGGATAGGCCAAATGGCATTACAAGCCATTCAAAGAGTCCTTTATTGGTTTTGAATGCGGTTTTCCATTCATCTCCCGGTCGTATTCTTATTTGGTGGTAGCCACTCTTCAAGTCGACCTTTGAAAATATTGTAGCTCCACCCAATTGGTCCAAAAGGTCACTAATTCGTGGAATTGTAAATCGATATTTGACAGTGATCTTATTGATTGCCCGACTATCGATGCACATCTGCCAAGTGCCATCCTTTTTTGGAGTGAGAAGTGCTGGAACCGCACATGGGCTAAGGCTTGGTTGAATGTGCCCTTTGTTCAATAATTCTTCTATTTGGTCATGGAGTATTTTGTACTCGGTTGGGCTCATTTTGTAATGTGGTAGGTTTGGAAGTGTTGCACCAGGAATTAAATCAATGGAATGTTGAATGTCTCTCAATGGAGGTAGATCCTCTGGGCTGTCCATAATAGTTTTATGTTTTTGCAGCAAGTGTTGGACCTCATCCGGAATAAAGGTGTTAGAAATAGAATTATCAAAGTCTTTTACAACAAAACCAAAAATTGGTTGTTCTTTCTCTTGAATAAATGTTTTACCAGAAGATAGAGTAAAAAGTTGAACTTTTCTAGTTTGGGCAGTATCCACGGCGTTTTGTTTGGTCGGATTGAGAGGAAGAAGGACAATTTTCTTCCCCATCCATAATAATTCGTAAGTGTTGTCACGACCTTTGAGTGTTGCTTGAACATCAAATTGCCAAGGTCGACCAAGAAGTATGTGACAGGCATCCATGTCAATGACATCACAAATTATCTAATCCTTATAGCTTGCCCCGATGGACAAAGGTATGGTGCTAGTGTGAGTAACTTGAACCTCACCCCCTTTCTTGATCCAACTGACCTTGTAAGGTGCTGAATGAGGATGTAAGGGCAGATTTAGATTGGATACAAGCTTACTAGCAACCACGTTTTCTGTGCTGCCACTATCGATGACGACATTGCATATTTTCCCATTAATTGTGCATCTAGTCTTGAATAATGCGTGTCTCTTATAGCTTGGATCAGTTTTAGGTGCTAAAAGAAGTCTCTGAATGACCAAAGATATTGGTTCACCGTCATCTGGTTCAAGGAAGTCAATACTGTCATCAATGTTTCGTCCTTTTCATCATTTTGGTATTCAACTGAATCTGCAATGACCAATGTCTTCCTCTGAGGGCATTCATTGGATAAATGGCCCGACTGGTTGCAGCGAAAGCATTTCCCTAGTGTCGGTCTTGAATATGTGTTTGAAGCTCGTTTTGTACCATCATAGTTCTTGTTTTATTTTGCTGGATTGACCTCTATTTGTTTACCTTTAAGGGCTGCCATTGAGTTTTGTTGCAAATTTCGGTCACCAAGTGCAGCTTTGTTGAGATTATTAGTCTGTTCACCCGTCGCCCATCTGGAGTACGTTCTTTTGAAGCGATTAGCAATCTGCTCTTCAATTACTATTGCAGCGGAAATTGCTTCATTTAAGTAGCCAATTGGTTGTAAAGAAAGTTGTTATTTAATGTCATTCTGAAGGCCTCCTTTGAATCTTGCAACTAAATACCGTTGGCTCTCTCCAAGATTTGTTCTTGCACCTAATCGATGAAATTCTTCTGTGTATTCCATGACCGAGAGGATTTGTCTGCAATTTTGGTATTGGTCATAGAGGATTTGTTTGAAATTCATAGGCAAGAATCTTTCTTTAATCAATCTTTTCATTATTTCCCATGTTCGTATTGGTCGTTTACCACACCTTTGGCAGTTGAGTTCCAATTGATCCCACCATGCTTGGGCTCCTCCCTTAAATTTTAAGGCCACTAATTTAACTTTTTTGGTCACGAGAGTGTTCATGTAGTTAAAGAAGTTCTCCACGTGTCTAACCCATTCCAAGAAGGCTTCAATCTCCATCTTCCCGCTATATGTCGGTATATCAATCTTCATTTTAAAATCGTTGTCTTGCTGATATTGATACCTTTGATGTTGCAGGCCCTCCCTTGGCGCTTCTTGATGATACCGACAATTTTGTTGGTCTTCCCTCGATGCTACTTGCTGATATTGGTGTTGAAAATTTTGTTGGCCTTCCTTAGATGTTTCTTGATAGTCGTAGTCTTCTTCACTAGAACTATCATCATTCCACTCGACTTGCCTTCGAAATAAAGGATTGTACTTATATCATCATAGAAGAGTTCGTGGAAGGGGTCGTGAAAGGGGTCGCGCGGCCCTTGAGGCAGTTGTGCCGCTGGTTGGACAAGAAAACAATCCGGCAGGGGACCCACGAGTAGAGCAACCGGCACTGACAGCGGAACGTATCACGGTGGATTCTATTCAGGCAATTTTGCAGTCAACGGTGGTTGGGGCAGTGCAGTCTGCGGTGCAAGCGACAGTTGCAGGCGTGATTGCGGGGCAGCAGGCCCAAGCGCCTCATAATAATGAATCACTATCGCGAGAGGCAGGGTGTTTAAGGGACTTTAGGAAGTGGTACCATCATCCATTCGATGGAGCATCAAAGGACCCCACATTGGCGTTGTTGTGGCTCTCTTCCATTGAAACCGTCTTTCGTCACATGAATTATTCGGAAGACAAAAAGGTTTATTGTGTCGCTTTCCTGTTGCAAGATAATGCTTTGATTTGGTGGCAGTCGATCGAAAGGACTATAGACGTCAGTAATGGATCTGTGACATGGCTCCAGTTCAGGAAAACGTTCTTAAGGAAATATTACCCTACAAATGCACGTTTTAAGAAGCAAGCGGGGTTCGTAGCTCTCAATCAGGGAAGCCGAACGGTGGAAGAATATGAGACAGAGTTTGCCAGACTATCTCGGTTTGCCCCTACCATGGTTGCTATAGAGGCCGACAAAGTAGAACGATTTATCACGGGTTTTAGGGATAACATACAAGGTAGCATGGCTGCCCATCAACCACCAGACTACGCCACGACAGTCAGAGTGGCAGAGTTAATAGATCGTCGTCCAGCAACTACGCCTTGAGCGACCTCAAAACAAAGACCCTCCTCAGGTCAGAAGAGGAGGTTCGACCAAACATCGGATATCGTACAACAATCCTAGGACGTAGTCGTGAAGCCACCTTGGGCCCAAAGCACAGGGACAACAAACTAACCAACAGAATACATTCTGCAAGCAGCCGATGTGTAATAATTATGGAAAGCGCCACTAGGGGCATTGCTTGTTGGGAGCCCACGTGTGTTTTTGATGTGGACAGGAGGGCCATATGCAATCAAACTGTCCCCAAATGAGCACTGGATGAATAAGCTCTACTACTAAGGAAAGTATGCTAGTTCGTTTTTTTTTTTTCCAGTCATGTCTATATTGATTGAACTTACCCCTACTCTTGCATTTTTATTTGTCCCTTATTCTAGCAAAGCTGGTTTTTAGTCGTTGCCTCCATGTGTGAACGTTGGATTGAATTTATTGAATAAGAAAGTAGTGAGAAACTTATCAAATGTCGAGATTGGATCTCTTGTGGAAATTTGACAATAGTAGTGGTGAAATATAACTATCTATGAGATGAGTTCTAACCATAGGTTTCAATTCAAGAGAATTTTAATATTATTACTATTAAGAGACAACTTTCGAGGACAAAACTTCTTTTAAGGTTAGTATGATGTAGCAACTCTATTATTTAAAAAAAATATTATATATATATATATATATATATATGTATGTATGTATAAAAAAAAAGTGAAATCCTGCGATTTCTTCCCCCATGCATCTTCTTCTCTCTCTCTCCCTCTGCAATTTTTCCCTCTCTCATCTCTATCGACACCGTACGCCACCACACCGCCGCCTAGCTCACCCCCTCTTCTCCGGTCACCTGCACGTCGTCCAGATTCGTCGCACCACTTCAACGTTACCGTCGTCTCCCTCCCTTTGCGTGTTTCCTCTCTCTCACTCGCTCCCTCTTGTCTCTCTGTCTGCGCCGCACGCATCCACGTCCAGATCCGCCGCAAGTTGCACTACTGCAACGTCTCGAGTCGCCGCCACTACCGCTGTGATCCGTCGCCGATGTTCCAACCCACGCGTGCCGCCTGATAGCGAGCAAAAATGCCGCTATTTTAGTCCCAATTTATTAGGCTTTTGTGTGCTTTAATTGTGTTTTTATTGAAAATATTTAATGTATTTTTTCATTTGGTCTTTAGGAGCAAAGTTGTGGATTTTGTGGAAAAAGTGCCCAAAAAGAAGCCATTCAAGCCCAATTTCCATGCTTGGGTCAAAGGGAGTCAAAAGAGGTCAACTATGAAGAAAAAGGTCCAAAAAGAAATGTGGAGAGGCCCAAATTAAAGCCCAAATCCGCGCATGAAAGTTCTGGAAATTGCCTAGCGTCGAGACGCTGTAAGGACAGTGTCACGACGCTGTCCATTTCTTGGCCGACAAGTCGATGACGTCACAGCGTCGCAACGCTGTGCCAAATAGCGTCGCGACACTACCCCCTTTCCGAGCCTATATAAGGCGCCCCTTGGTGCCTCATTTTACCATCAATCATCATATTCTTCCATTCCTTTCTTGCTTCCTTGGCTCCTTTGGGAGCTTCTCTCAAGGCTTTTTAGCCTTTTTAAAAGTTTCTTTAGTGGGGAATCTTTGGGGAATTTTAGGGAGCATCCTAGGAGGCTCAAGGAGTGTTGGAGCGACTCCAAGCGTCGGCGAAGGGGTTTTTGGACGGTCAATTCCTTTCCTTTTATTATGCTCTTAATTATGCTTTCCATTGTAAATTTTGTGGATATTTTAGCTATGTATAGCTCAACCCCAATTTGGGGTCTTGAAATGAAACTATAGTCAAAATGTTGTTATAATTACCTGGTGTAGTCGATTATAGGCAGTAGCATTTATTCTCTTCTTTATTAAAAAAGTCATGTGTTGATCACATGCATTGTAACTACTTTCTGTTTTGTTCCTTGCCTATTTAAAGGCAAGGGTTCTTCAATAAGAGGTATTATTCATTGTGTTAAAAACTTAAGCCACGGCTACACCATAGTTGGTATTAGAGCGCACGATTTTTTGGGCGCTTCCATCATGAAGACCAAGAAAGTTTCATCCACTGTAATTGGAGATTCTTCCTTGGCGGGAAAAGAGGTGGAAAGCACCACCGTCCTCTCACCACGATCAACAACCGTACGCTTGTTGTCAGTTGAACAAGATACAAAAAATTTGAAAGAAGATGTGGGTGAGATAAAGAAGATCTTGGAGATGATTTGTGAGAAAATGGGCTGCAGAACGGATCAACAAGTTTTTTACTCAAGAACACATACAACAGTAGAAAAGAGGCAGCAAGACTATCGAGGAGAAGATTCAAGGACAAGACAATGGCATGAGAGACAATTTACGGAGCAGAAAATGATACAAGAACCAATTCCAGCAACAAGATTCCAGCAAGATCACCATTCTGGATTGCAATAATTTAAACAGAATCCTCTCTTTCGATGACAACCTGAATGGAATGGGGATAGTTCGAGTGAGGACGAATATCAATAACCTCAAAAGGAAGGCCGGAGGAACAATGGAGATCAACATCATCAAGAAAGCGACTTTAAGATAAAGATTGATATCCCGACATACAGTGGAAAGATAGAAATAGAGGCTTTCTTGGAATGGATTAGACATGTGGAAAATTTTTTCAATTACATGAACACCCCCGATAACAAGAAAGTAAAGTTGGTAGCCTTGAAGATTAAAGGAGGAGCTCAAGCATGGTGGGACCAACTAGAAATTAACCGACAACGTTATGGGAAAAGGCCAATTCAAAGATGGGAGCGAATGAAAAGATTAATGAAAGAAAGATTTTTACCAATGAACTTCGAACAAATTCTTTATGACCAATATCAGAATTTTCGTCAAGGTAATAGGACAGTCATGGAGTATACGGAAGAATTTCATCGACTTTGCGCAAGAACAAATCTTGTAGAGACTCAACAACATTTAATTGCAAGGTATAAGGGTGGCCTACGCTATGATATTAAAGAACAAATTGCATTACAGCCTATTGGATACTTGAATGAGACAATTTCAGCCGCGGCAACCATTGAGGAGCAGATTGCAAATTGTTTAAAAAAAACCTATGCAAGACGAAATACAGGTGAGCAAGGCAGCAACTTTACCAAACCCTCAGGGGGGGGGGACAAAACCAATCCTCAAACTACAACTGCAACCCTTAAAGGGAAACAAGTCGATACAAATGCTACACGGAAAATAAATAAACGGACTGCCAACACCAATTCCAGGCCAACTCTTGGAAAGTGTTTTAGATGAAATCAAACGGGTCATTTATCAAACGAATGCCCTCAAAGAAGAACTTTGGCTATTGCAGATAACGTTGACTTTCAAGAAGAAGAAATTGAAGATGAGACCGATGACATTGTCGACTTTCTTGAGCCTGATGAGGGAGATCCAGTATCTTTAGTAATCCAAAGATTACTTCTTGCCCCTAAAACAGACCAGAGCTACCAAAGGCGTGCCTTATTCAAGACTTGTTGCACTATCAATGGAAAGGTATGTAATGTCATCATAGACAGTGGCAGCAAGGAGAATGTGGTAGCAAGTAAACTTGTTTCTTCTTTAAACCTTCCTTTGAATCTGCATCCTACACCATACAAAGTAAGTTGGGTCAAGAAAGGTGGGGAAGCTCAAGTAACCCACACTAGCACAATTCCATTATCTATTGGGGCAAGTTACAAAGACCAAATTGTATGTGATGTCTTAGACATGGATGCTTGTCACATTCTCTTGGGTCGGCCTTGGCAATACGATGTGCAAGCAACCCATAAAGGACGTGACAATACTTATGAGTTTCTGTGGATGGGCAAGAAAATAGTTTTACTCCCACTCAACCCAGCCAAACAACTCAACAGCAACATCCAATCCTCCAAAAAAGGTCAGCTCTTTACCATAACTTATGGGAAATCATTTTGTTCTACCAATCGATTGCCTATTCTTTGTTTAATTGTAAAAAAATTCTCTGAAGTTGATGCTACTAACCCCATCCCTTTGGAGGTACACATATTGCTTCAAGAGTTTCCAAAGATCGTGGACAACCCGAATGCTCTTCCTCCATTACGAGATATACAGCATTCTATAGACTTTCTCCCGGGGGCCACACTGCCAAATCTACCTCATTACCGCATGAGCCCAGCTGAGTATCAAATTCTTCACGATAAAATTCAAGAACTATTAGATAAAGGACATATACAACCTAGCCTAAGTCCTTGTGCAGTTCCAGCTCTCCTAACTCCAAAAAAGGATGGCAGTTGGCGCATGTGTATTGACAGTCGAGCCATCAATAAGATAACAGTTAAGTATCGTTTTCCTATTCCTCGAATTGGCGACCTTTTGAATCAATTAGGGGGTGCCACAATCTTCTCCAAAATTGATTTGAAAAGTGGATATCACCAAATTCGCATACGCCCCAGGGACGAGTGGAAAACGACTTTCAAGACCAATGAAGGCCTCTTTGAATGGCTGGTCATGTCGTTCGGCTTTTCAAATGTGCCAAGCACTTTCATGCGCCTAATGACCCAGGTACTCCTTCCCTTTATTAATAAATTCATCGTGGTTTACTTTGACGATATTTTAATTTATAGCCGAGACCTTACAGAGCATCTGAGTCATATCCGAACCTTATTTTCCATACTTGAGAGTAATGATTTAGTAATTAACCTTAAAAAATGTCTTTTTGCAACTCATGAAATTTCTTTTCTCGGTTTTATCATTGGGGAAATGAGATTAGAATGGACCCTATGAAAACTAAGGCCATTAGTGATTGGAAAGAACCTAAAACCATAAAAGAGCTCCAGAGTTTTCTAGGCCTTGCTTCCTTTTACCGTATGTTTATTCGAAACTTCTGTACAATTGTTGCTCCTTTAACATATTGTCTAAAGAAAGGCAAAGTTTTATGGGTAATCCATCAAACAACAAGTTTCCAAACTATTAAAGAAAAACTCGTTAGTGGTCCAGTTTTAGCACTACCAAACTTTGATTATCCTTTTGAGGTAGCTGTGGATGCCTCGGGCATAGGTATTGGGGCTATACTTTCCCAAAATAAACACCCCATCAAATTTTTTAGTGAAAAACTTTGTCTTTCACGACAAAAGTGGTCAACCTATGAACAAGAACTTTACTCCCTTGTTCGAGCTTTAAAACAATGCGAACACTACCTATTAGGAAAGGAGTTTGCCCTCTTCACAGACCATTTCTCTCTTAAATACTTGCATTCTAAAAAATCTATAAGCCGAATGCATGCTCGATGGCTATGTTTTCTCCAACGTTTTGACTTTGTTATAAAAGATATGAATGGCAAAACTAATAAAGTTGCAGATGCTCTTAGCCATAAAGCAAGCCTTCTAACTATTTTAAAAGGAGAAATTATAGCATTGGACCATCTTCCAGACTGCTATGCCACTGACCGAGACTTTGCCTTAATCTGGAAAAATTTTGAGGACCATCTGCCAGCAGGGGACTATCACATTGTTGATGGTTTCCTATTCAAGGATAAAGTCTTTTGTGTTCCATATACTTCCTTGCGAGAAGCCTTAATTAAAGATGCTCACGCAAGCGGTCTAGTTGGACACTTTGGGTGTGACAAAACACTAAACATCCTTGAGCAAAGGTATTATTGGCCTCAGCTCCGCAAGGATGTAACCAATTTTGTTAACAAATGTTTTACATGTGAAATCTCTAAAGGGAACTCCCAAAATACGGGGTTATACACTCCATTACCGATCCCATAACACATATGGGAAGACCTTTCCATGGATTTTATACTCGGTCTCCCACGGACACAAAGAAGTTATGATTCGGTTTTTGTCGTTGTTGATCGATATAGCAAAATGGCACATTTTTTGGCATGTAAAAAGACTTATGACGCAGTCTATATTGCTAACCTTTTTTTCAAAGAAGTAGTTCGACTTCATGGCATACCAAAGACTATAGTTTCCGATCGTGATGTTAAATTTCTCAGCCACTTTTGGAAGACGTTGTGGAAAAAATTTGACACTACGCTCAAATATAGTACCTCCAGTCATCCTCAAACTGACGGCCAAACCGAAGTTACTAATCGCACTTTAGGTAATCTCATCCAGTGTCTAAGCGGGGAAAAGCCTAAATAATGGGACCTCACATTAGCTCAAGCGGAGTTCGCGTTTAACCATATGAAGAATAGAACAACAGGGAAGTCTCCATTTGAGTTTGTCTATACGAAATTACCTAGACTAACTTTGGATCTAACAATTGTTCCTTTTTCGGTTGATTTTAGTTTAGAAGCGGATGAAATGACTGAAAGAATCACAGAAATACACAGACAAGTCCGACACCATATTGAAAAGCAGACCAACAAATATAAGGAAGATGCAGACAAGAAAAGGTGCTTTAAGGAATTTGTTGTTGGTGATCTTGTTACGATCCACTTAAGGAAAAACAGATTCCCTGTGGGAACATACAACAAGTTGAAAAACAAAAAGCTTGGACCATATTCTATTTTGCAGAAGTTTGGTGACAATACTTATAAAGTTGATCTACCCCCAGAATACCATATTAATTCAACTTTCAACGTTGCGGATTTGTTTGCCTATCAACCCCCAGACGGATTCACTTTAGCTACTTAGACTCGAGGACAAGTTAATTTTTTTTGGGAGGGGATGTTTGGTGTAGCCGATTATAGGCTGTAGCATTTATTCTCTTCTTTATTAAAAAAGTCATGTGCTGATCACATGCATTGTAACTACTTTCTGTTTTGTTCCTTGCCTATTTAAAGGCAAGGGTTCTTCAATAAGAGGTATTATTCATTGTGTTAAAAACATAAGCCACGGCTACACCATTACCTGTCTCTTGCCCTTTTTCCTAATTATTTGTATGGATGTGCTTAATGCTTTATGCAATCTAGCCAATTGTGTATTGATTTGATTCTTAATGGAAACTCGACGGAGAGAAATTAGGATAGATCGTAATCTATGCAACTAGTTTTATTTCCCGTCGTGAGAATGGGATTAGTTGATTAAACATAGATTCCTAAAATGAATTAGAGCGTAATAATTAATCATTTTTAATAGCGCTAAGGACACTAAGGTTGTTAAAATGAATTAATAACAATTAGGGGAGACCGACAGGTGAACCTATGTGATTAACGGAGATTCTAGGATTATAATTAGTTGGGCAATGAGATAGGATAATCATAATGAATGTTTAGCTAATAATTGATTTTCAAGACCCCTCTTAACCATTAAAAAACTCTTTCCCCATATTTTATTTTTCTCGATTGATGATATTTTCTCTTTAATTGCTTTGATTTTTAAATTTCTTTAATTGCATGATCTAGTCCCTAAATATTATTTCGCCTAAGTATTTTTAGTGCTCAAAGAATCTTTGCTTGCTTAGATTTCGCTTCGCCTCCCTGTGGATTCGAGACTCGGTATTACGTACCGTTTTATATTACTTGTGACGACCCGTGCACTTGCGGTAATCGCTCAGCAACACCGCTGTCACTGATTGCACCGCCCAGATCTATCGCGAATCGTCGTCGCTTCAAGTGTTGGTTGCAGCATCCATAGTCACGTATTTGGTGTCGTTTCGGGTAAGTTTCAGTGAGTTTCCTTGATTGATTTGAGTTTCTTCAACAATTTTCTTAAGAATAGAAATTAACCCATAGATGTTTCTCAAATCGATTCTAGGTTGTTGTGTGTTTTTTTCGATCAAGTCGAGTATTGACCACTCAAGTTGCTGATGTGCAAATTGCTAACCGCAAGTGTACGAGTCAAGTAATAATATAGTGTTTTCGTGATTAAACGAGTGTCGTCCTCAGGATTGGTTTTCTAGCAAATTAAGTACCGTGAATACTTTTGTCCAATTTTATTTAGGAAGCAAAACTGAATGATAAAGATAAAAGTAAAGACTAAAAGCATGAAAATAAAAGGGTGGAGACTCAAATGGAAAGACTCTTAGGGCCCGTTTGGTAACGTTCTCGTTTCTTGTTTCTGTTTCTTCATTTTTAGTGAAGAAAAATAGAATTTCATGACCCTAACACCTATACATTCAATAATAATAAACCTATATTCTTATTTATGTTTGGAAAAAATTGGAAACAAGAACAAAAAAGGAGAAACTAGTTTTAGTTGTTCCCAAAAGTTCTATACAAATTTTGGGAGTGTTTCTAAAAAATGAGAAACAAGAAACATACATAGCTATTAAATGCTTAGATTTCTTAATAAAATTGGAAACAAGAAACAAGAAACGAGAACGTTATCAAACGGGCCCTTAGGGAATTGATTTCATTATTTAAGATTGAGGATTGATTAATAAGAATGAATTGATCGTGCAATTACTCTAGAAGCCAAGGAAACTTTTATCACGATTACCTCTCCCGAGTATAATTGATTCTCATGCATATAACTAACTTGATATCCCTATCTAAGTTCATTAAAATGCAAGAAGTCATTATTCGGTTTAGTCCTTGTTATGCTTCTAGAGATATTCCAAATCCCGTCACAAACTTAGAATTTCTACTCTAGTCATGCAATTAAACAAGATAAGTCTTAGGCCAAATCCTCTCTCCCGAGTTAGATTTCAACACTTAAATCATTCAATTAGTGATCAAAGAATTGAAAGCATTACACAAAATTGCAAGAATAAAATAAAGGCACATTCATCCCAAAAATCAATCCAACAACCTAAAACAACTACATCAATCCCTAAGACAAACAACTAGCAATTCATAATCTTTAAACCACAAACACTAATTGCAAGAAAAACCATAAAAACAATAGAGTTAAGGGAAAGAGAAAGGAAAACTCGAATATTCCGACACCGCACGTCCCCGTCACGATCTCCACGTCTTCTCGCTTGATTCCCGCTCATTGGCCTTGCCTTTAGCTCCCACAAAAGGTCTCTAGTAGAAATTAGGGCAAAAATCTCACCAATTGGACTCCCTCAATTCGTAGCATGAAAAGAACATTATATAGGAATTCTGCCGATAGCGTCGAGACGTTGTCGACATAGCATCTCGACACTGTCACTTGCCGCCTTCGGAAAGAGGGAAAAATGTCACAGCGTCGAGACGCTGTCTCGGTTGCCGCCCAATTTAGAAAAGGAAAGGCAGCGTCGAGACGGTCCAAGAGTAGCGTCTCGACGCTGGTCTGCAGATTGCTCTCTCTTGGCTTCTTCTAACTTGAATTTTTTTCGTTCTTTAGCCAATTTTCATGTCCCGAACACCTGATTAACTCCAATTCCACGCTTTAGCTCTAATTAATACTTTCCTACAAAATAAACAATTAAGTGCAATAAAATGGCCAATAAATCATAATAGACTAGCTAAATTAATTAGGGAAAACTAGCTAGCTATGCTCGCTATCAGTTGCTGCCAAGCAAAAGGAATTATTTGGTTGGTTGAGTTTTATTTGCTCATTTAAGTCTCTATTAGTGATCATTTTGATGTTTTGATTTGACCCATTGTTATTTGAGCACATTTCAACGCTACCCTCTATTTTTCCAGCATTGAGGTTGCTAGATTCAGTGATTTAAGTATTGTCTAGCAACTGTTTAGGCTTTCCCGGGTTAGTATTAAAGGGTAAAGACCTCCTTTAAGCCTGATTGAGTTTAATGGAATTGTTGGACACAAATTTCTAATCTTAGATAGCATTTTATGTGTAGTTGTGGGCATTCTTGGCTATGGATTTAGAAAATCATTGGAGTAAGATTTTGGAGTAAAAATTCTTGGGCGATAATGTGTAAGTAATTCCCATATCAGCATGTTGGAAATTTATTGTTGACTGTAAAAATTGTTGTTTGTCATGATGATAGCAAAATCATTGGGTGCTAAACTGTTTTGATTGTGGAGCATGAATTGGAATGTTATTATGTGAATTTTACTTTGATATATACATTCTTGTATGTTGAGTAATGAGCATGAAAATTATGACTTTGATGTTTCTTCATGATGACATTATTGGAATGAAATGAAAATATGTCGTGTGGCATTATCATAAATTTAGACAAGGGACCTCACGTGCATACGTATGACCCACAGTGACGTACAATCATAAAAGTGTTGCTATTGAAAAAATTGGTGATATGGCCAAGAGTTTTAATTAAAACTTTGCAATATGGTGAAGATGTGTTTTTCTTTTTATAATTTTCCTAAAACATGATGATATGGTCAACGAAATGATTTTGGCATTTATTTCAAAACCGGGCGATATGACCATGACGATAGTTTGAGATATGGTCACAATAAAGTTTTTAGTGGCGATAAGGTCACATAATAGTTTTTAGTGGCAATAAGGTCACATAATAGTTTTCATGACGATAGGGTCACATTTGGCGTTATGACCAAGGAATAAAGTTTTATAAAGCAAAAATAGGTCCCCTCATAAACGTTTGTGCTTGCATAACCAACCCTGGTAGAGGGGTTACTTACGAAGTATTTTTAATACTCATTCTTTGTTTATTTTAATTTTTTTAGGCAAGGGCGAGAACATGTTAGGCGACTAATTAAGGGCACTTGTTGGTGGTGCCATGGTGGACGGTGTCAAAATATTTTACTTCCACACATTAGTTATTGTAATTTGAATTTTATATGTAAATATTCAAACACTAATCTATTTTGTTGCATTTTGAGGCGCTCAAATATATTTATGTTTTACTAGATTTCTTGGGATCCCAAACAAAAGTTTTACTAAAGTTATTTACCTATTTTATGCATTCTAGATTTTTTAATCATTCATGCATATAGTAACGTCCCTAGGCAGTCTTTAGGTTTCAAAAAGTCGAGGCGTTACATGTTTGCTTCTATCTTGTTCATTCCCGATCGATTATTTACTCCGAGCAGCTTGGTTTGGTTAATTTATTGTCGGTTCTGCCATTATTCTTCATTGATTGGATCGGTTTAGCATTGCTTGGGTTGGTTCAAGCAATTTTAAGAAGTTTTGGGCTGATTTGAAATGTTCGGGAGCGATCCAAGGCGATTTATAAATTATTAATGTAATAAGTTAGTTTATTTTCTCGATTCAGATGCCAAAATTGGTCCACTTTAATGTGTTTAATTTATTATGTATTCTGAATGTCTGTTTCAAATTAAATAAGAATCATATATGCATATTGCATGCCATATGGATTTAAAATCCCACCATAGGAAAACATGTTTCATGCATAAGTAATTATTACAAGTGTTATAATCAAATTGGAATGCATGATTTAGGGTTTCATGTTAGATGCATGTTGAATGGTCTAATTTCGTTTAGTTCGATTAATATAAAGTGTTATATTAATAAACGAAAACAAACAAGCATGCAACGAACATTAAACCCACCTTAGCATAGATGAATGTTGTTATAGGTAATTTTGGACCACCACAGCGTACGAGGAGCTGACAGGACAACCGAGAGGAGATAGGACCAGGAAGGGGACCCAGAGGGAAACCATACCGACGGGCCGGGCCAACGTGGCCCGACCCGTACGGTCGGCCTCGGCCTTGGGCCGAGGCCGAGCATTATGGTCGGCCTCGGCCCAAGGCCGAGGCCGACCACTCGGCCCGTTTGCGCGGGCCGAGTCCGTTTGCCTCCGCTCGGCCCCTATCGCTTCCAGCTACCTCGGTCCAGCCTGCTTCGTCCCCGAACGCCTCCAAACCCTAGGAGTCCGAGCAGGTATTTATACCCCTCTTCGTCATCGAAGAAGGAGACCGAAAACTCGATTCTTGACTTCTTTCTCTATTCTCTTGCTGCTCAGTTTCCTGACTTAGGCATCGGAGGTGGTGTGGCCTACACCACACCGGTGTCCAGCGATTCTTGCTGGTCTTGCAGGTCACGTCTTCCCCAGCTTCTACAAATTCATTGTTGGTGTCACGTGAAGGGCAGGTGGATTGCTTGGCCAAATTTTGGCATCAACAAATGTTATAGATCTATCGTTATTTATAAATAGTTATAAATCAAGATAGACGTTAAAATCTATAAAAAGATAAATGCATGCTCACTTAGGTTAATAAACCTCAAACTCGAACAATTCGCATAGAATAGGTCGATATCTTGTAAAGCTAAGGTTACAAGCGAACTCACCTGATAAGATGTTGTCTAAGGCTGGAGGTATTTAAGTTCATGGTTTACGAAACACCTCCTACATGGGCATCAAGTCGGTACTTGAGTTAGGTTAACCCGAGCTTTATGAGCATGCGTGAGCGATGTAATGTTTAAAAGAGTTTATCACCTAGACATCATAAGTATAAAGCGTTATACACACCTAGACATAGGTTGCTTCTACATGGTGCTTTATATAACTTGATATTCGCTAGTTATACATTTTCATCACCATTAGAAGCATGTTATAGGACTAATTCATTAAAAGTTATAATAGTTATAAAAGTTAATGAATAGAAATCGTCAAATCTAAAACAAAGAGATGCATGCTATCATAGGATCTTAGGGATTGAGTTAAATTTAAATGGTTTAAAATTTAATAGACCTAAGATCATGATTCTAATAGGATTAGAATATCCTATTTAGTATTTTAATTAGAGTTAAACCATTATAAAGTAGGATATAAGACTTCGGCTATAAGGGAACTCTCTCAACAAATGGATTGGTACCTAAGTTGAATTAACCACGGTCTTATTAGCATGCTCACATCACTAGGTAATTAAAAGCATTTAATTCACATAGAAATTAGATAAGGACCTTTATAAAGAGTTACAAAAGGCGTAGACTTAGATAGAATCGTTTAGTCGGAATTTACCTAAGTACTAAAAGACCGTAAAAATTTAGGACACTTTAGTGGGAGGAAAAGTATAAAAACAAGATATTAATATCAACTTTTTACTCTCACGTCCCCCTGTGTTCACACCGTGAGATCCATGCTTGACCTCAAGGCGCCTTGGGAGCGTCCCCCTACTGATGGTGTTTGCATTGGTCAATAACAAGGTTAATGGGAAAAGTGTTAAGAGTAAGTGGGTGATGGAAACATGTCAATGTATCATGCGGTCTCTTCTATTAGGTTGCACCGTGAGATTCCTATTGAAGGAATTAAAGCCCTTGTGCAACGAGATTAAATCAGACCGTTACTCAGTTTTAATTACGAAATAAAATACCAGTACGTTGGCAATCTAAAATAGAAACAAATTTTCTACAAATTCTAGATTAAGCATGCTATAAAACGATCTAAATTATTTAAATTCAAAAACACTTACATGGATTGAAGATCAAAACTCTGCACGATGCTCCAATTCATGTAGTTTTTCCTCCCAACAAACACCACCACATCGGATCACCCGCTATGACTCATGGGCTATGAAAACCGGCTCGTGGGTGCTAAAAAGCTGTGTTCGAAATGAATTCTACAACAAGGAGAGTTGCTGCAGATTTGGGAGAGAATTTTTTTGAGAGAATTGATATCAGTTTTTTCCGTGAGTGAGAGAATGAACGTAACTGTAGGGAACTCCCCTTCAACATACGATAAGTGGGGAAGGAAAGTTATCTTCCATACTCAATCTTGATCGTCGATTATTACCTAAACGATCTTGGCAATGAATTAATTAAATAATAAATATTTATTTAATTAATTAATTATAATCAATTTAATTAAATCAATATCAATTAAATCAACTATAATATATGGTTTTTAATTTAATTTAAATCATATTCAATTAAATTAAATTGACTATTCAATTAATTCTCAATTAATTGAATCTACACTAATTAAATATCAAATATTAATTTTATAATTGAATCATTTTCAATTTTATCTCTCTCATTTAACGTATAAGTTTAATGTGCATCAAAATGTACGTTAACATAAACTATAGTATTAATTTGATTAAACCATATGTAACCAAATTAAATTCAATTCATTAATTTCACAATTAATTAATTCATGAATTTTATCAAATATCACATATTTAATTAAATTCATAATACTCTCATTAATTAATTTTTGAATCACATCCAAAATTAATTTTATTATAAAGTTTAATTCTCTAATTAAACTTATATAATAATGTATCTCCATACATTATATTAAATCCCTTAATTTTCAAGACTAAATAATCTCAACACCCGTTACGAGCTATCAGGTGGACCTAATGAACGTAGAAATCAGAAGCTCCAATGATACGAGATTAATTGGCTAAACTCATTAACCAAGTTAATCAACATTTGTTAACTGTGGGTCATTCCACTAAAGACCCACAGACTCTTCAAAAAAAAGACCCACAGTTGCACTCTTCCCACTACAGAATATTTTCGTGTCCACGGATATTAACCAATACAATAAGTCAATCGTACACGAGTGTTCGATCCTCAAGCTGGATCAAATTACCGTTTTACCCCTGGGTTACCTCTGGATCCTTAAGTACCACTGATCCCTCTAATGAACAACTTGTTTAGGGTTCAACCATTAAACATAAATTCCCCTAGGGCAAAGAGAGGACAGCGCGCTTTTGTTCAAACTCCAGAATCAGCCCTTAAGGGAACACACATCTACTTACTCCAATAGGGCAAGGAGTGAATTCCATCTCGGACTGTTATGTTCACAGCCCCCATTCGGTATTGCCCTTGAAATGGCAGGATTATTGAGTCGACGAACATGCCACTCTGACCCATACAAATCTAAGGACAATTCCTCCTAAAAATTAATTCATAACAAACTCAGGATTGATATTAAGTTACGTAGGTCATCCTATTGAAATAGAAACTTAAAGTAGTTAACGGTGTTACAACTAGAGGTTACTATTTCGCGCTCCGGTCTTATGCAAACTCATTGCATAGGATACCCCCTCTCGCATGTCTCGTACATGGATGCTTTGGATCATTGCATCTCTATCGAATACAAAGTGGGTCGTATCACATAGTGTCGCAAGGATAATGTACCCAACCTTATCCCTATATTATAGACCATTCAAGTTGTTACTTGAACACCGATCCCTGTATGTCCCCACATACTAGTCCAAGTTTCATTTAAACAATCTTGGATCTTAGTTTATTAGATTTAGGGTTTATTAATGCAAACTCGATTATTCAATAACCAAATTACTGAATCACTCAAATAACGCTTTATTGAGATCGATTAATTTTTTTCATTTACTATCTACGAATTTTAGGGCATAAAACCCAACACCTTTCCCCCGGCTGTGAGTCTCCCTCAGAGCGATCACCCTACAGAGGGCTAGCGCATGGGATTCAGAACAACACAAGCTCCCAAAATGTACAGGGTTTCTTAGGAGCATTCCTAACACTAGCTCTTCCCTATGGTGGCATTGTTAGGGACGTCCTCCAGAATCTGAAAATGGCAGGTCACACTTACAAGATTGTTTTGACTGAACCGACGGTAGCTAATAACTATTGAAATAAAGAGTTATTTTTGCAATATTAAATATCTTAGATTGTCTCGATTTAGAGGAGTAGCTGACTGCCCTGCGGTAGCGGTTATTCTGAACCTTTGAAGTATCGTTGCAAGATATATCAAATAATATACTTGGGTCGATGATTACTTTTGCTAAATTTTATTGTATAATATGTATAATGGGTTTACTACTAGTTTTTAATGCAATTTATTTGTTTATTTTAGCGATATGTTGAATTATGTATGTGCTTTGTCGAATGCCAAATTAAACTGTTTAGAACATACAACTAAGAAACACTTAAACCTGGTGGCAATCAATTTAGGTATGGTTTTAACTGAGGGACGTCCTCAGGAAAACTGCTTAGCCAAGAATAACATAATCAACGACTCTAAATCTGATTTATTATTCTTGGAATCGTGGATAGTGGAAAATGATAGTTCAGTCTGGATACTCGATTCAGGTGCCACTAATCACATATGTTCTTCATTTGAAGGAATGAGTTCCTGGACTAAGTTACAAGCTGGCGAGATGATATTTAAATTCAGAAAACAAGAAGTCATCTCGGCTACTACAGTGGGAGACATAGAATTATTCTTCTCGGATGAACGTTACATAATATTGTATAATGTACATAGTTCTGGAAATTAAAAGAAATTTGATTTCTTTATCTTGCTTCATTGTACAACGTTATTCAACATCCTTCTCTGTTAATGAAGCATTCATAACTAAAAGAGGTATTGATGTTTGCCCTGCAAACATGGAGAATAATTTATATTTTTTTAAACCAATTGGGTCTAAAGTTATTTTAAATCGTGTGATGTTTAAAACTGTTTAGACTCAACCTAAAAGATGGAAAGTTTCTCAAGATACCTATCTCTTGCACTTGAGGTTAGGCCATATTAAACTCAATTGGATTAGGAGATTGGTTAAAAATGGACTTATAAACAAGTTAGAAGTTAGCTCCTTACCTCACTGTGAGTCTTGCCTTCAAGGCAAGATGACTACACGACCTTTTACTAGAAAAGGTTATCGTGCCAAAGAGCCCCTAGAGCTCATACATTCGGACCTCTATGGACCGATGAACGTTAGAGCTCTAGGAGGGTACAAATATTTCATTAGTTTTATTGATGATTATTCACGATATGGCTATACGTGCTACAGGCAAATCTAAAGAAATTAGAACCTCGTTCACGATTTTCCCTCTTTGTAGGATACTTCTTCGATCCTGAAGACAGCAAAGTATTTGTATCGACAAATGCTTCGTTCTTAGAAGAAGACCCCATCAGGAACCACAAGCCATAGAGTAAAATTGTTTTAAGTGAATTATCTAATAAAGCTAAGAAAACATCATCGAAAGTCGTCGATGAAGCTAGCACCTCCAGTCAGTCACGTCTTTCTTAAGAGATAAGAGAGCCTCGACGTAGTGGGAGGGTTATTAGACAACCTGACCGCTATCTAGGTTTATTTGAAACTCCAATCGTCATGCCTGATGACAGAGTTGATGATCCATTGACCTATGGACAAGCAATGAATGACGTCGACAAGGACGAATGAATTAAAGCTATGGATCTCGAAATGGAGTTCATGTATTTTAATTCAGTATGGGAGCGTGTAGATCAACCTAAAGGGGTAAGACCCATAGGCTGTAAATGGATCTACAAGAGAAAATGAGACGCTACTGGAAAGGTACATACCTTTAAAGCACGACTTGTGGCAAAAGGTTTTACCCAACGGGAACGGATTGACTTTGAAGAAACCTTCTCCCTCGTTGCCATGTTGAAGTCGAAAATGATACTTCTATCCATTATCATATTCTATGATTATGAGAGGTAGTTGTTTTATTCTATTGGATTGCTTTTTGGTATGAATGTATTTTTAATTGCATGACTAAAGCTGAGTTTCTATGTTTGTGACAGAATTTAGATTTTCTTTAGAAGTATAACAAGGACTAAACCAAATAATGACATACATGCTAATAGACTTAGATAGGGATATTGGGTTTATTGTATGCATGAGAATCAATTATGCTCGGGAGAGATAATTGTGATAAAGGTTTCCTTGGCTTGTAAAACAATTGCACGATATATTCATTCCAATTAATCAAATCCTCAATCTGAATCAATGAAATCAATTCCATAAGAATCTTTCCATTTGAGTCTCCACCTTTTATTTTAGGGGGCTTTGCACAGATAGCAAAAACCGGCAAAAGTATTGCAAAAGTAGCAAAAAATTAAAATTATTTGCGGAAATAGCAAAAAATACGTTAAATTACGAAAATACCCTTAGTATCTCCAGTAGTCTATCAGTCCTTATTATTGATAGTCACTGATAGACTCCGATTAATCAAAGTCTATCAGTGACTATCAATAATAAGGACTGACAGACTCCAATTAATCGGAGTCTATTAGTGATAGACACTGATAGACTTTGATTAATCGAATTCTATCAGTGTGTATCACTGATAGACTCTGATAATCATAATCTATAAGTTTTTTTCTTGTTTAATTCAAGCCTAACAGTGATAGCCACTGATAGAAAACAATTTAATTCAAGGCTATTAGTTCAGTTTAATTCAAGGCTATCAGTTTCCATCCATCTGTTTAATATAAGTCTATTAGTGATAATCACTAATATAAAACCGTTTAATTCAAGGTTATCAGTTTCTATCACTGATAAAAATCAATTCAATTTTAATTCAAGCTTATTAGTTTCTATCACTGATAGAAATCAATTCAATTCAAGACTATTAATTTCTATCACTAATAGAAACCAAGTTAATTGAAATTTATCAGTTTCTATCAGAAATCAATTTAATTGAAGTATATTGACTTGTATAACTGATAGAAATTAGTTTAGTTCAAATCTATCATTTTCTATCGAGGATACAAATCAGTTAATTGAAGTCTATCAGTTTCTATCCCTGATAGAAATCAGTTAATTATCAATTAATTGAAGTCTACCAATGATTGTTACTGATGGAAATGAATTTAATTGAATTCTATCAGTAAAGTACATTCCATTGCAATCATCTCGGTAATTAGAAACTCATCCAAAATTAATATTATACTAAAATCATAAATTGAACAAAAAATTTAAGTCTCTTGTGGTAATTAGAACATAAAATCCAAAAATAACCATTACGAACAAGAGACTCTCAATCAACAATATAATTTTTAAAGCCTAGGACACAAACTTCGTG
This sequence comes from Luffa acutangula, assembly GCA_036850905.1. NCBI lineage: Eukaryota > Viridiplantae > Streptophyta > Magnoliopsida > Cucurbitales > Cucurbitaceae > Luffa > Luffa acutangula. The sequence goes on from CM072099.1 coordinate 41,422,317, forward strand.
ACCACCACCATAAAACTGCTATTCTTGTATTCTTTGTATTTCATTATTTATCAATTATAGTCCGTGATAGACTTCAATCAGTCATAGTCAGTGATAGACTACGATTAACCGGAGTATGATACCAAATTGACACACCCCGCCCCAGCTCTCTCTTAACTACCTAGTGACGTGGTGTGCCGGCAATGAATCCTAACTAACTATAGGACACGTGGCCATCTACATACTCTTAACCATGCTTAGGCTCTCAAGGGACCAAAAATTTGGGCAGAGTTTCCCCTAAAACTTGGCTAAAACACACCTGAAAAGAAACAACATATATATTTATCCCATAAACTACAACACATCCAGAAACCAGATGGGAGACTCAAGCGTCTCAACCACGCATTCAGTCCAACACTTCGAGATATAAATATTTACAGCCAACTACTCTCATCAATTCTAACCTTTACATAACTTCCATCTAAAACATCAAATACATACAAAAGGTACTCTAAACACGGTCTCGAGTGGCAAGATCGGCTTCTGTAGGCTTGTCAAAACTCAGTCGCTACCTGGTAGAAAATTTTAAAAGAAAAGAATGAGCTAACGCCCAGTGAGTGGTATTTACTTTCTACTACAAAAATAGTTCCCGAAAATGTTTAACTCAACTAAACAGAATATCGCGAAGAACTCATAACTCAGTAACTCATAAACATTTAGCTTGTAAACCGGAAATATGGTAAAAACTCTTTTTAAACATAACTAAAGGATTAACAAAAACTCACTAACCCCGCACCCTTATCTCTAGTCATACTGGCGCAGAGCCTTCTCGATACGCACAGCATAGCAAACTCTGTCATACTAAGCATGGAATACGTTCCACACTTAGTAGAGCGAATCTCTAGTCATACGTGCACGCAGATCAATCTCTCTCAGGCTAACCATCCCCAGCACATGGCCCGAAGCCTTCATGCATTGGAGTGGATCCCGAGGCTCTCTATATGTACTATGGAAACACATTCTCATAGCACATGGGCAATCACCTAGGGTACGTAGAGCTAGCGACTTGAAACTGTTTTTCTAGTGTAAACTTCTTTACTCAAAACTCTTCTAAATCATTTCCTCTTGTAACATAACATTTCATAAACTCAAACAATGTTTCCAAATAACGAAATCATTCTGAAAATCTCAAATAAGCTCACAATGTTCCAAACGCTGCTGAAATACATAATTCAACTAAGGAATCATAAAGCAATTGAAACATAAATCATTTTCTTTCAAAAACATGTTCAACTCTAGTTTTTTTTCCAAACTCATAAATGTAGTACTTTTGCTAGCAGAAAAATAATTATTAAAACCACCACTCACAGTCCTATTGTTGAGAGAAATTCGGGTCGTAGGCCGTCCCGATCTCCGTTTGACCTGAAATATTTATTAAACCAACATATAAGTTCCCATTTAACTAAAATAACTAGTTTAGCTTAAGCACATATTTAAAAAATTCCATGAATTCCAACTTCCCCTTTTCTTATCTTAAGGTACATTTTGTCCTTTTCCCCATTTCAATATTACTTTTTGCTACCAAAAGAGTCCATACCCACCACTCTTTTCCTTTTCCCTCTCTCTTCATTTATCACAAAGGTACAACTTCTTTAGATTTATTACTTCTCTTCTCCATCCATCCACGTTTCCATGCCCTTCTTCCATTTTCATTATTTCAATATATAAATATCACTTTTTTTTTTTCCTTTAAAACACACACAATTTTTCTCTCTCTTCTCCCATCATCTTCAACCTCAGACCACTCTCGGTTTTCCCTCTTTCTTTCTTTTTTTTTTTTTTTTTTTTTTGTTTCTTTTTGGTTCTTCCTTCAACAACCAACAAAACCTCAACTAATTTTCCTCCTTCTTCTTTTCTTACCCTTAAATATCACCAAACATATCTACCCATAATCAAAAACTTCAAGAAACCGAAAACAAAACTTCCAACTCACTTACATTTTCGTTGGGGAAAACTTCGTGGTTGAGCTCTCACCGCCAAAACCAGTCCAAGATTTCCTTTCTTTTCCTTCTCAGCTCTCGATCTCCCAGTCTTTCCTTTGCTCGATTCTTCTTCTTCTCTCTCTCTCTACCTTTCTCTCTCCCCGACTTTCACCGTTTCCTCTCCTTCTCCTTTTTTCTTCTTTTTTCTTACCTTTACTCTTTCTCTCTCTACGTGGGTATATTTCCACCCCTTTCTTTTTTTTTTTTTATCTACTCATTTGCCGCTTCAATTTTCATTTTATTCTTTTTTTTTTTTTTTTTTTTTACTTAAAAATGAAAGAAAAATTCAAATGGGCTGGGCCTTATAGAATATTACCTCCTTTTAGGAATTTTGTCCTCGAAATTCGACGTCTCCAATCAAGAGAAAAGCTGAGGATATCGAGCTCGCATTTGCTCTTCACTTTCCCAGGTTGCTTCTTCCACCGCATGATTTCTCCATAGAATCTTAACAAGTGGAATGGTCTTGTTTCGTAGCACCTGCTCTTTCCTATCCAGAATCTTCTTGGGCTCCTCCACGTAAGTTAGATTCTCTTTCAGTTGCACTGGTTGCGACTCTAGTATATGCGATGGGTCTGGTACATACTTGCGTAACATGGAAACATGAAACACATCGTGAATCCTGGAAAGTTCCATCGGCAATGCCAAACGGTAAGCAACTGGTCCAACACGTTCTAGGATCTCGTATGGACCTATATATCGCGGACTTAACTTTCCTTTCCTCCCGAATCTCAACACACCCTTCCAAGGTGACAATCGAAGGAAAACTTTTTCACCCACCGAAAAGTTTAGATCTTTTCGACGTTTATCAGCATAACTCTTCTGTCGATCCTGAGCCATTTTCAATTTTTCTCTGATCAGTTTCACCTTTTCTGAAGTGATCTGTACAAGCTCGGGTCCCATCAACTTCCTTTCCCCAACTTCATCCCAACAAACTGGAGTTCTGCACTTCCGACCATACAACGCCTCAAACGGTGCCATTCCAATGCTGGAATGGTAACTATTGTTGTACGCGAACTCCATCAAAGATAAATGAGAGTCCCAACTTCCTTTGAATTGCAAAACACAAGCTCGTAGCATGTCTTCTAAGGTCTGAATAGTTCTTTCTGACTGACCATCTGTTTGAGGATGAAAAGCTGTACTAAAATGTAATTTAGTACCTAAAGCTTGCTGCAAGCTTGGCCAGAATTTAGAAGTAAATCTGGTGTCCCTGTCCGAGATTATAGACACTGGAGCTCCATACAAGCTTACTATCTCATCCACATACAATTTAGCCAACTTGTCGAGCGTGTAAGTGATCTTGATCGGTAAGAACCGTGCAGTCTTGGTTAACCTGTCAACTATCACCCAAATTCCATCGTGACCAGCTTGTGTACGAGGAAGTCCAAATAAGAAGTCCATGGTGATATGCTCCCATTTCCATTCTGGAATCGGAAGTGGGTTTAGAAGTCCACTAGCTTTCTGGCGTTCCGGTTTTACTTGCTGGCAGATCAAACATTTGGAAACAAATTCTGCAATCCCTCTTTTCATACCAAACCACCAATAATGCTCTCTCAAGGTTCTGTACATTTTCGTGCTCCCTGGATGCATAGCATAAGCTGAACTATGCGCTTCTTCCAGGATCTCATTCTTTAAATCCGGTTGGTTCGGCACGCATAAACGATTACAGTTCATCAAAGCTCCATCTTCTCTCAGTGCATAGTCTGTTCGCTGACTATTCAACACTTCCATCTTTATCTTACATAAAACTGGATCACCATGCTGAGCCTCTATAACTTTATTAATCAAGGTAGGTCTTACTTGAAAATGAGCAAGTAAACCTCCTGAACTATCCACTGCTACCTCAGCATTCAAGCTTTTTAGCTCGCCCAACAGAGAGAAGCTAATCGCATTTTGCGAAACTTGTGAACAGATAGGCTTCTGACTCAACGCATCAGCCACCACATTAGCTTTCCCTGGATGATAATCAATTGTGCAATCATAGTCTTTAATCAACTCGAGCCACCTCCTCTGACGTAGGTTTAACTCCTTTTGGTCAAAGATATACTTGAGACTCTTATGGTCTGTATAAATATGACATCTTTCACCAATCAGGTAATGTCGCCAAACCTTCAACGCTAAAACTACAGCAGCTAACTCCAAGTCATGAGTTGGATAATTATGCTCATGCTTCTTTAATTGTCTCGATGCATAAGCTATCACCTTGCCCTTCTGCATTAAAACACACCCAAGCCCCTGATGAGAAGCATCGCTATACACATCATATTCCTCACCAGGCATGGGAAGTGATAGAATTGGAGCCGAAATCAACCTTTTCTTCAATTCTTGGAAGCTCTGCTCACACTTATCTGTCCACACAAACTTTGCATTCTTCTTGGTCAGATTAGTCAATGGAAGTGCTATCTTAGAGAATCCTTCCACAAACCGACGATAATATCCAGCTAGACCAAGGAAACTACGAACTTCTGTCACAGTTGTAGGTTGCTCCCACCTAACCACTGCCTCGGTCTTCTGTGGATCAACGCATACACCCTCTGCAGAAATCACATGACCCAGAAACATCACCTTGTCAAGCCAGAACTCACACTTGCTGAACTTAGCGAACAACTTCTTCTCGCGTAATGTTTGCAGCACAATTCTGAGATGCTTAACATGCTCATCCTGACTACTCGAGTAGATCAGTATGTCATCGATAAATACAATTACAAACTGGTCTAAGAATGGATGAAATATTCTATTCATAAGATCCATAAACGCTGCTGGGGCATTGGTCAACCCAAATGGCATGACCAAAAACTCGTAATGTCCATAACGTGTTCTGAATGCGGTCTTCGGCACGTCTGCTTCTTTTATCTTAAGTTGGTGATATCCTGATCGTAAATCGATCTTGGAGAACACTGCAGCACCTCTCAACTGATCAAACAAGTCGTCAATTCGAGGTAAGGGATACTTGTTCCGTATCGTTACCTTGTTCAATCGTCTGTAATCAATGCACAATCTCAAAGTTCCATCCTTCTTTTTAACGAACAACACTGGTGCACCCCAAGGCGACACGCTCGGCCTGATGTAGCCTTTTTCAACTAACTCTTGCAACTGCGTCTTTAACTCCTTTAACTCTGTAGGTGCCATTCTATAAGGAGCTTGTGAGATTGGTGCAGTGCCTGGTATCAGGTCGATGCTGAACTCTATCTCTCTATCAGGTGGTAATCCCAATAAATCATCAGGAAACACATCAGGAAACTCTTGCACGACAGGTATATCTTCAAGTTTTTGTTTCCCAATCCGTGTATCAACCACATGAGCCAAGTAAGCTGCACAACCCTTCCTTAGCAATTTACTTGCCTTCAGTAACGAGATCATACACGATGGCCAAATCTTCCTTTCACCCCTAAAGGTAACTTCTGCCTCACCAGGTCGTTTAAACACAACCTCCTTATGATAGCAATCAACTGATGCATAGTACCTGGCTAAGAAATCCATTCCCAAGATAATATCAAACTCTTGGATTCCCAATGGTATTAAGTCAACAGACAACTGCTTCCCCCCTATTTCAATCATACAATTTCTATAAACATTTCGTGCTACCACTGGTTCCCCCACAGGTGTGGCTATCACTAATTCACCAGACAATAATTCTAGAGTTTTATCTATCCCAACAGTGAACATATATGAAACAAATGAATGAGTAGCACCCGGATCAAACAATACATGAGCATCTTTGTTAAAAATAGTTAACGTACCCATCACCACATCAGATGACTCCCGTGCCTCCTGCTGTGTCATCGCAAAAGCCTTTCCCTGACCACGGGGCCTGCCAACTTGCCCCTTCTGCTTCGACCCGCTCGAGCTGCCTTCCTTGCCTTGACTATCACCACCTGCTGCCGTAGGCTTCGCTTGTGCGCCAGAGGGTCCTTGGTTACTAGGAAAAGACGAGGCACCTTGAGACATGCTACCCCCCTGTTGCAACTGAGGACACTCTCTTTTCATATGACCTGACTGACCACAACTATAACATACTCGGGTCCCCCATAGACAGTGTCCCTGATGATGCTTGCCACAATTTTGACAAGCTACGCCTCTGCTTTGGCTGGATGCTGGTTCCCCTGACTGCGATGCTTGCTGACCGCCAGAGGACCGCGAAGACCGGCCCGAACCACTACTAGCAGACTGGCTGAGACTGGAATCTGTTCTCGCTGAACCACGATGCCTCGACTTAAAACTTCCATGCCCCCTGACTCCTGGTACAAAACTCTTGTTGCCACCTCTGTATGATCTGTCCCCTGAAGCACGTGCACTCTTAGAAGCTTCGCTTTGAGTTCTCGCGTCTATCAAACTTTTTTCTACCCTCATGGCAAGTTCCACCAATGTTCCAAACTCCTTCCTTTCTGTGCTGGCCGTAACATGAGTTCGAATTTCACCTCGAAGACCGTCTTCAAACCGCTTGCATCTATCGATCTCATCACTGATTATATTTGCAGCGTACTTAGATAACTCAAGATACTTATGCTCATACTCAGCCACTGTCATCGATCCCTGCTCAAGTCTCAGAAATTCATTGCGCTTTGCATCTTGAAAAGATCGTGGGTAGTACTTTTCGAAAAAGACCCTCTTAAACTCTTGCCAAGCCATTTCTTCAGCGTCTACTCGTCTACTTAAGATTGACCTCCACCAATCTCGAGCTGCTCCTTGTAGGAGATACGTAGCTAATGATACCTTCTTGTCTTCTGGGCACCCCATAACCTTTAATCCAGTTTCAATATTATCAATCCACTGCTCTGCATCAGCGGGACTGGCTTTACCTAGAAAAGGTTTTGCCCCCAAGGCTATGAGTCGTTCAATCTTAATATTTTTTACTGGATCTTTCTTGATCATCTTTATCGCCTCTGCTACACCATGGGTGATGCTAACCATCAGTTCTTGCTTTTCCTCTGCACTTCTTTTTCCTCGAGACTCCTCTTGGTCGTGACTCGACCCTCCTACATCACCTTCATCCATTGTATATACTCTGCAGGTAGCTCTCTGAGTTTCGATGTCTTGTAGCCTACGAGTCTTGCCACCCTGAGACAACAACAACTGCATGACATACCAACACAACAAGAACAACGCGACTCTTTAGGTTAAACTTGCAGAATCTAACATGCTCTGATACGAAATTGACACACCCCGCCCCAGCTCTCTCTTAACTACCTAGTGACGTGGTGTGCCGGCAATGAATCCTAACTAACTATAGGACACGTGGCCATCTACATACTCTTAACCATGCTTAGGCTCTCAAGGGACCAAAAATTTGGGCAGAGTTTCCCCTAAAACTTGGCTAAAACACACCTGAAAAGAAACAACATATATATTTATCCCATAAACTACAACACATCCAGAAACCAGATGGGAGACTCAAGCGTCTCAACCACGCATTCAGTCCAACACTTCGAGATATAAATATCACTTTTTTTTTTCCTTTAAAACACACACAATTTTTCTCTCTCTTCTCCCATCATCTTCAACCTCAGACCACTCTCGGTTTTCCCTCTTTCTTTCTTTCTTTTTTTTTTTTTTTTTGTTTCTTTTTGGTTCTTCCTTCAACAACCAACAAAACCTCAACTAATTTTCCTCCTTCTTCTTTTCTTACCCTTAAATATCACCAAACATATCTACCCATAATCAAAAACTTCAAGAAACCGAAAACAAAACTTCCAACTCACTTACATTTTCGTTGGGGAAAACTTCGTGGTTGAGCTCTCACCGCCAAAACCAGTCCAAGATTTCCTTTCTTTTCCTTCTCAGCTCTCGATCTCCCAGTCTTTCCTTTGCTCGATTCTTCTTCTTCTCTCTCTCTCTACCTTTCTCTCTCCCCGACTTTCACCGTTTCCTCTCCTTCTCCTTTTTTCTTCTTTTTTCTTACCTTTACTCTTTCTCTCTCTACGTGGGTATATTTCCACCCCTTTCTTTTTTTTTTTTATCTACTCATTTGCCGCTTCAATTTTCATTTAATTCTTCTTTTTTTTTTTTTTTTTTTTTTTACTTAAAAATGAAAGAAAAATTCAAATGGGCTGGGCCTTATAGAATCTCAGTGATATACTTTGATATACTTATACAAACACTCACCAAAATTTCTATTTTTGTATTCTTAACATTCTTTGATTAAAAAGAATGCCAACAAGAGCTTAGCTCAATTGGCTTAAAGTTGTACTGATAACCACAAGGTTTGTGGTTGGAATTCCCCTCCCCACATATTATAAAAAAAAAAAAAACAAATAATTAAAAAGAAGAAGAAACAATCATAACAATACCTCTCAACATCATAAAAAGCAAAGCAAATCAAAATATCAAGAAAGAAGAAGAAAATGAACAAAACAATAAGGGAAAAAAAATACAAAATTAAAAAGAAAAGGAGAAATTGTGCGGCTGAAGAACCATGGGAAGAAAGGGAAAATCAAATAGCAAGAGAGAACCCACTGCAATTATTCTAGAATATTTCAAAAAACAACAAGGGAGGGTAAAATGGGAATTAAAATTTTTTTTTGCCATATTTGCAATTCTTTTTGCCTTGTGCTAAATTTTCTAATATATATAATTAATTTGTCACCCACTGCAATTACTCTTTATTTTCTGCTTTTGTATTTAAATTTATCTTTATCATTAAGTTCTGCTCTCGAAATAAAATTGGACAAGATTATTCACTGTACTTAATTAGTTAGAAAACCAATCCAGTGGACAACACTCGTTTAATCATGAAAACACTATATTATTACATGACACGTACACTTATGGTAAGCAAATTGCACTTCAAGAGTTCAACAACTCTTTTTGTATATTATGTGAAAGATATCCTACTCATCGGGAATGATGTAGGTTATCTTACTGACATCAAACAATGACTAGCAACTCATTTCAAAATGAAAGATTTGGGTGAGACACAATATGTTCTAGGGATCCAAATTATTTGGGACCGAAAGAAAAAAATTCTAGCTCTGTCTCAAGCATGTTATATAAAAAAAGTTGTTGATTAAACATAAGATGCAAAATTCCAAGAATGCTTTGTTACCTTTCAGGCACGAAATAATTTTGTCTAAGAAACAATGTCCTAAGACGCCTCAAGAAGTTGAGGATATGAGACATATTCCCTATGCCTCTGTAGTAGGCAACCTGATGTATGCCATGTTGTGTACAAAGTCTGACATTAGTTATGTAGTAGGGATTGTCAGTAGATATTAATCCAATCCAGGTTTCGATCACTGGATTGTCGTTAAGAATATCCTCAAGTATCTTAAGAGAACGAGGGATTATATGCTTGTGTATGGTGATAAGGATTTGATCCTTAAAGGATACGATGATTTTGACTTCCAAACCGATAAGGATTCGAGGAAAACCAAATCGGTTCAATATTCACTATAAATGGAGGAACAATATTGTGGCATAGCATCAAACAATGATGCATAGAAGACTTGACCATGGAAGTCGAATATGTAGCTGCCTGCAAAGCAGCGAAAGAGGCACTATGGCTTAGGAAGTTCTTGATCGATTTGGGCGTCGTTCCAAATATGTGTTTGCCCATCACCCTATACTGTGATAATAGCGATGTAGTTGCAAACTCAAAAGAACCAAGAAGTCAGAAACGAGGCAAGCACGTTGAGAGAAAATATCATCTCATCGGGGGGATAGTGCACCAAGGAGACGTGATGGTCACAAAGATAGCGTCAACGCACAACATTGCTGATCCATTACGAAGGCTCCCACGACTAAAGTGTTCGAGAGTCATATCTAGAGGGTCTAGGTCTGCAAGATATGTATAGAAAATAATCTAGGGCAAGTGAGAGAATTGTAATCGGTATTCGATACCCTACTGTACTAGGTATTGTGATGTCCTAGTTTATTGTATTTGTAAATTGTTATTAATACAAGTATTTATTCACTCACTACTGTTATGGATTATTGTACACCCCACTAAACTATGTTTTTAGTGCAAGTTGGAGATTGTTGGGATTGGTGCCCTAAAACTCGTAGATAGTGAATGAAACAAATAATTATATGTTTGTTCAATAAAGTTGTTATCAAGTTTTTGTTCACTTAATGTCATTAAATAAGTGATCTGTGGGTCCTTTAGGTCCCCATGCTAGGTCATATGGAATAAACATTAGAACAAGAATGATGAAGAGTTTGAGACGTTCAAATTCATTATAGGGAGTTGTCGTTAAATTATATTTGATATATTTAATGTTAAAGTTTAGTTACAAATTAAACAATATTAGAGAGAGTCAGGAATATTTAAATAATATTTAAATATTAGGATTTAATGCTCATATTGACTTAGAATTGAATAGTGATTCATATTTGAAGACCAAGTTTAAGGGAAGTCGTGAATAGTATCAAGATTGGAATAATTCATTAATTTAATATTTCATATTAAATTAAAATAAATTATATTTAATTAAATTATTAATTGAATATGAGAAATCAATTTGTAAACTTAATTCAAATTAAATCTTAGTCCTTTTAAGGCATGTGAAGGTGTTCATATAACACATGCGGAAGCAATTGAAGATCGAAAGCACTTAACTCTATTAATTTTACTCCTAAAGCATGCTGGTTCTAGAGAAAACAGAATATATAGTTACAGAGCACCAACCTTTTTGTAGCTCACTTGAGAGGAACTCCTTGTGTTGTTTTATTCTCCTATCCTCCTTGGACAACCTTTAGCGTCTTCCCTACTATTCTCTGGGCCAAGAATGACTTGTAATAGTCTTATAGAGATAGGGAATGGGAAGAGAATGCTTGAAAGTACAAGCTCTTGAGAGTTCTATGGAAGTTAATGAGATTGAGAGTAAATTCCAGCAGCATAACAGTAAGTAATTCACTCTCATAGCTTTGAATTTGATTCAAGCTCCTTATATAGACCTCTTCCATGCAAAGACAAGCCTCATGACACTAGGCACATGGTGAAAATGCAACTCAAAGTGGATTCTAGGTGTTTAATTCACAACACATGCAACTAGTTCGTGGTTGTGTTGTTTTCCACTATGCATCAACATGAAAGAGTGGGAATGCCACTAAATCCACTAAATTGAATCTCCATTCTGAATTTTCAGCTTGTAATTTACCCTAATTCAATTCTAAATTGAATTTGATTTCCAGGTTATTAATTGGGACATTTCCAAGTAATTTGTCATAATTAATCTAATTAATCATTGTCACATAGTGCTATTAATTATATATGATTCCTAATACATATATATGTATTTAAAACACTTTTAAATACCTTATCTCTCAATTCCTAATTTAATTCATAATTAAAACTTTGTCTCAAACACATTTTACGATAATGCCCTATTTCCCGTTTTTGAACGATTCAAAGATTCGTATCTTTATGTTCTAAGCTTTAATCCGATATGAGCTAGAAGAGGGACCTAATGGACCTATAGATCATGGGCTCCAACGATTCGAGGCTAACTGACTAATCTCATTATCTAAGCTAGCCAACATTCGTTAACTACCGGGACACTCCACTATAGACCGATAGTTGCACTCCCCTCACTATAGATATATTTTCGTCCACTTGATTTAGCCATGTTCAGTAAGTCGTTCCTTCACAGGTTGTTCGTAGCTATAGCTAGGTCAAATAACCGTTTCACCCCTATAGTACTTCTTGTTCCTTAAGTTCCACTAATCCTCTAATGAACAATCGGTTTGCGGTCCAACCATCAAACGTATGTCCCTCTCGATCCAACGAGGGGGTGGGGCCCCTTGTTGAAGTCCTGGAGTTAGGACTTTAGGGAACAACCTCTCTGCTATCCCTGAAATGGGTAGGAGTGAATTCTGTCTTGCGAAACTGTCCCCAGCTATCTATTCAATCTTATCCCCAAAATGGTAGGCTTGTTGAGTCGGCGATGCTGGCCACTCTCACCCATGCAGATCAAAGGATAATCTCGTATAAACAGGAGTTCATAGTTAGCTCGGGATTAAGAACGAGTTACTTAGGTCATGCATGAGAAATAGTCAGTTTCTTCAGTAAACGGCGTTATAAAGATAAAGTGACTTATTTCGTGGTCCAGTCTTATGCAAACTCATTGCATAGTACGCCCCCACTCGCATGTCACCACATGAACGATTTAGGATCTCATCGTTTGTACTTGATACAAAGTGGGTCGCGTCCATAGTGTCTTCAAGATAAGGCACCCAACCGTATCCTTATACTATAGACTATTTTGACTATAAACTTGAACTTGATCCTACGATATGTCCCTACATATAGTTCGAGTATTCATTTTATAGTCAAGGATCTTAGTTTATTGGATTTAGGTTAATCATTTGCAATTTACATATTCAATAACATCTCTTACTGAATAACCTCAATAACGTCTTTATATGAAATAGAATATGTTTAATGATTTACAAAGTACGAGTTTATAGGACATTAAATCCAACAAACTCCCACTTGGACTAGAAACTCTAGTGGGATACAAGAAGTTAGATGTGAGAGATACATAAAGACAATAAACTTGGGCATCAACCATACCATTACAATTCTCCCACTTGCCCTAATCTAACAAAGCTTGTAAACCAAGATTAACTAGGTGACCCTCAAAAACTTTAGTCGTGAGGGGTTTTGTAAACGGATCAGCCATGTTGTGCTCCGAAGCAATCTGCGTGACGATCTCATCTCCTCATTGCACGATCTCCCTGATGAAATGATATTTGCACTCAATATGCTTTCCTCGCTTGTGACTTCGAGGTTCCTTAGAGTTTGCAATTGCTCCACTGTTATCACAATAGAGTGTGATAGGCAGTTGCATATTTGGAACAATTTCCAACTCTGTTAGGAATTTTCTTAGCCATACTGCCTCTTTTGCTGCTTCTCAGGCGGCTACGTAGTCTGCTTCCATGGTAGAGTTAGCAATGCAACCTTGCTTAATACTCCTCCATACTATTTCTCCTCCATTTAGAGTAAACGCAGATCCCGATGTTGATTTTCTTTAATCTATATCGGTCTGAAAATCTGGGTAACTGTATCCTGTAAGGATCAGATCCTTAGCTCCATACACGAGCGTATAATCCCTAGTTCTCCTTAGATACTTAAGGATGTTTTTAACAGCAGTCCAATGCACATGTCTAGGATTAGACTGATATATGCTGACAATTCCTACGACATAGCATATGTCGGGTTTGGTACACAACATGGCATACATCAAACTACCAACTGTTGATGCATAGGGAATACGTCTCATTTCCTCAACCTCTTGAGGTGTCTTAGGACTTTGTTCCTTTGACAGGTGAACCCCGTGCCTAAAAGGTAATAACCCTTTTTTTGAGTTTTGCATCGAATATCGTACCAACATTTTGTCGATATATGATGCTTGAGACAATGCTAGCATTTTGTTGTTTCTATTTCTAATGATTTGAATGCCCATAACAAATTGAGCCTCACCCAAATCTTTCATTTGAAATTGAGTCGCTAGCCATTGTTTTACGTCAGTCAGTAATCCTACATTATTCCCAATAAGTAGGATATCATCTACGTATAAAACTAGAAAAGCTACAGTTGATTTGACGATTTTCTTGTAAACACAAGGTTCGTCAACATTATGCTCAAAGCCATACGTTTTGATTGCAGTGTCAAAACGTATATTCCAGGATCTTGATGATTGTTTTAATCCGTAAATGGATCGTTGAAGTTTGCAAACCTTTTGCTATCACCCTCGACTATGAATCCCTCTGGTTGAGCCATATAGATAGTCTCTTCAAGATTGTCGTTCAAAAAGGCCGTCTTGACATCCATTTGCCATATTTCATAATCATAAAATGTGGCAATAGACAAGAGTATTCTAATCGACTTAAGCATGGCAACAGGGGAAAAAGTTTCTTCAAAATCCACTCCTTCTCGTTGGGTAAAACCTTTTGCCACAAGTCGAGCCTTAAAGGTTTGAACCTTACCGGCTTGGTCTCGTCTTCTTTTGTAGATCCATTTGCAACCAATAGGTTTTACCCCATCCGACTAATCTACAAGTTCCCAAACCGAATTGAAGTACATTGACTCCATTTCGAGAACCGTGACTTTGATCCACTGGTCCTTATCAACATCATTCATTGCCTGATTAAAGGACAATGAATCCTTTATACCATCATCAGATATGATGGTTTGAGTTTCTGTTAAACCCATGTAGCGGTCAGGTTGTATTATAACCCTCCCACTACGTCGAGGCTCTCTCACTATTTGAGACGGATGTGTTTGATCAACAACTTTTGATGGACCAGCTTAATCTACAACTTTTGTAGATTCTTTTGTAGTTTTTCTTGAAATCTCATCTAATACTAGTTTACTATGAAGTCGATGATCTTTTATGTCATCTTCCTCAAGGAAAGTAGCGTTTGTCGATACAATCACTTTATTATCTTGAGGATCGTAAAATAGACCACCTTTCGTTTCTTTGGGATATCCTACAAATAGGCATAATTTTGAACGTCGTTCCAATTTCTTTGGATTTTGCCCCAACACATGTGTCGGGCGTCCCCAAATTCTGAAGTGACGTAAACTACCTTTACGCCCTCTCCATAGCTCATAGTGTGTTTCAGAAACATTTTTAGAGGAAACCATGTTCAAAATGTATACAGCAGTCTCAACTGCATATCCCCAGAACGAATGAGGCAACTGAGCATAACTCATCATTGATCGAACCATGTCTAACAAAGTTCGGTTTCTCCTCTATGATACACCATTTTGTTGTGGTGTAGCAGGGGCTGAGAGCTGGGACATAATTCCATGTTCTATCAAATAGTCTTTGAATTGGAGGTCCATATATTCTCCACCTCGATCTGATCGTAGTGTTTTAATCGTTTTACCTAAGTGGTTCTCAACCTCGGCCTTGTACTCTTTGAACTTTTCAAGGGCTTCGGACTTGTGATGCATTAGGTAAAGGTAGTCATACCTTGAATATGAAGGGATAAAAGCCCTCTGGCAGCAGAGAATTTTACAGAACCAAACACTGTATTCAAAAACTGTTTTAAATACCAATACAGAGGCAAATAATCACACCAGTAAAAATCACATGAAAACTACTGAATAGGTTATTAAACATGTTGTAAATCCTCTAGATCTAATCTAAAGGGGATCCTAATGATCCAAGATCAAGACAACACCTCACAATCTTCACCGGTATTCTCACAGGGAATGATTGGTTGTTTGCTTGTGGGAGCAAGGCAAAATTTGGGAATTTTTCTCCTTGGTCTCTGTACTCTGGAGAAAATCGCAGAGAGTAAATCTTGAGAGAGAGAGCTTTCTGTGAGCGTGAATCAGAGAATGAGAAAAAGAAAAAAAAAACTGAAGAGGTGAGTTTCCGTAACAACAGAAATCCCTCCTAACTTCCCTCTTGATCGTGCATTCAACTAGGTTAGTGGGAGAAAACTTCTCATCAGTTACAATTAACTGATAAATTAATTATATATTAAATAAAATAAATAATTAATCAAATAATAATAAGATTACTAATTAATCTTAATATAACTTACATAAATCACATTTATGTAAACATCCCACATAACCTATAGTTTAACGTAGTTTAATTAAATCGAATTTAATTAAACTAAATTAAAACAATAATTAATTAATTCTCTAATTAATTAATATGATAATTAAATATCACATATTTAATTACATTTTTCTCTCAAATAAACTATAGTATTAATGTACATCACATGTGCATTAATTATAAGCTATAGTCTTAATATGAATCCAATTCATATTTTAAACTTAACATTCGAACACATTCGAATATCCAATTCCCCTCTAGAAATTTTCCTCAATGCCCCTAGTGAGCTACCGGTGGGACCTAATGGACCTACAGATCAGAAGATCCAACGATATGAGATTAATTGGCTAAACTCATTAAAAAAATTAATCAATATTCGTTAACTGTGGTTCACTCCACTAAAGAACCACAATTACACTCTTCTCACTGCAGATATATTTCTGTGTCCACGGATATCGACCATCAACAGCAAGTTAGCCCTTCACGTGTGTTCGTACCCCAGCTAGGTCAAATTACCGTTTTACCCCTGGGCTACCTCTTCATCCTTAAGTACCAGTGCTCCTCTAATGAACAACCTGTTTGAGGTCCAACAAACAAACAGAAGTCCCTCTCGTGCCATAGAGAGGGTAGGGCCCATTGTTCAAGACCCGGAGACACAACTTAAGGGAACACACCTCTACTTACCCTAATGTCGAAAAGGAGTGAATTCCATCTCGTAAGACTATGTTCCCAGTTCCCCATTCGGTCTTGTCCCCAAAATGGTAGGTGATGGGACCGCAAAGCGCACGGGCCGCAAGTAATATAAAACGGAAAGTATTCCGAGTATCGAATCCTCAGGGAGGCGAAGCGAAACTTAAGCAAATAATTAAAATTCTCTTGAGCACTGAAAATACTTAGGTGAAATAATATTTAGGGACCACTTCATGCAATAAAAAGATTTAAATTCAAGATGACTAATGAAAACAAATTGATCAATCAAAAATAAAATGTGGAGAAAGAGTTTTCTTTAAATGGGAAGAGGGGTCTTGAAAATCAATGATTAGCTAAGTAATTGCTATAATTATCCTATCTCATTGCCCAACTAATTATAATCCTAGAATCTCCGCTAATCACATAGGTTCTCCTGTCGGTTTCCCCTAATTGTAATTAATTCATTTTAACAACCTAAGTGTCCTTAGCGCTATTAAAAATCATTAATTATTACGCTCTTATTCATTTTAGGAATCTAAGTTTAATCAACTAATCCCGGTGTCACAACGGGCAATTAAACTAGTTGCATGGATTATGATCTATCCTAATTTCTCTCCGTCGAGTTTCCATTCAGAATCGAATCATTACACAATTGGCCAGATTGAGTAAAGCATTAAGCACATTCATACAAATAATTAGGACATGGGCAAGAGATAAGAAATTATAACAATATTTTGACTATCATTTCATTTCAAGACCCCAAATTGGGGTTTAGCTACATATAATATCCACAATAATTACAAGGGAAAGCATATTAAAGAGCATAAAAGGAAAGGAATTGACCGTCGAAAAACCCCTCGCTGACGCTTGGAGCCCCACTGACTACTCCTTGAGCCTCTAAGATTGCTCCCCAAAACTCCCCAAAATTTCCCCACTAGAAGAATCCTCTCAAAAAGGCTCAAAAGCCTTGAGAGGGGCTCCAAAGGGAGCCTAAGGAAGAGAGAAAGGAAGAAATTTCTTTTTGGAATGATGATTGATGAGAAATGAGGCACCCAAGGGGTTCCTTTTATAGGCCTGGAATAGGGGTAGCGTCGCAACGCTGCCTTGCTAAGCGTTGGGACGCTGCTGCGCACTCGGCTTGGGCAACAAGAAAGGGCAGCGTCGCGACGCTGCCTTGCTAAGCGTCTTGACGCTGTCCAGATTTCCAGAATTTTCAGCTTCCTTTTTGGGCTGATTTTTGGGCCTTCTTCTTCATTTCTCTTGGTCTTTTCTTCATGGATGTCTTCTTTGGGCTTCCAAATGCTTCAAACTTTGATTTGGGCTATAATTACTTCAATTTTGGCTCTTTTTCTCCCAAAATCACCAACTTAGCTCCTAAGGACCAAATAACAAAATTCATTAAATATATTCATTAAAAATACGATTAAAGCACCAAAAAGCTTAATAAATTTAGACTAAAATAGCGACATTTTTTGCTCGCTATCACACCCCCAAACTTAAGCTTTTGCTAGTCCCGAGCAAAATAAATTCTAAAGATGCATGAAATAGAATTGCTCAACCCTCAATGATTTTGGAATTCTTAGGATCGAATGGAAAACATTCAAGTGGAATAAGCAAGCACCGCATACTCTTGAAAAAAATCTTAAACTAGTTTGAACTTAAGATTAATGAATAGCATGCTCAAGACTTATCTATTGATTCTTTTACTAACCTAGATTAGTCTTATGGCTTTCTCCATTTGTTTTCCCCCTACACTGGCTAAGAGCCCCTAATACTTCGGAGTCCTTCTATCATGCAAAAAAAAAGAAACTAGGGTGCCTGTCATCTTTTTCTTTTTTCATGGGGGAGCAGACTTCTCACATGATTTTTCTTTTTCTCTTCTTTTTCTTTTATTTTTCTTTTGCTCCTCCCCCAAACTTGCATTTTGATATCTAATGGTACTAGCTTTCACACTACGGTGCAGGGACCCTTAACCCGAATTTTATTCTCTGGTTGGCCTAACTGATCACACCGCAGGTAGCTCTTTTTACCCCTAGGCTTTTTTTTTTTTTTTTGAGCAAGCAAAAATTCTTTTTCAACAGATTTTCTTTTTCTCATATTTTCTTTTTTTTTTCTTTTTTTTTTTTTGTTGCTTTTGCTTTTCTCTCAGCAGGCATAGCATTTTTTCCTACCTAGTTCTTTAGAGCATTCAAGCATGAACTTCCTAATATTAGAAACTAAGCCTATCGGGGTGACAACAATTTTGAAAACCATAATAAGAATCTAGATTTTCAAAGACGTCATTAGATAAGACTATTGCATGCTTTAGACATCAAAACTAAGTATCAAAAAATTTTAAAATTTCACAATTTCTGTCGTGCTCCCAGATTCCACAACAAATAAACCATTTTGTCCCAAAATTTCAAAAATCACATCCTTGGCTATCATGGCTATCTATTCATGCATCCAACAGAATTTAAATATGCTCAACACAACGGAAGCCTCCCCCCCAAACTTAAACTAAACATTTTCCCCAATCTTTTAAAACAGAAAAGCATAAAGAGAGATACTGAGACTTCCCTGAGCTAGGAACGCTTCATCCTCTTCCTTTGGATCCATGAAAAATGGGAAATGTGGAATTTTGGGATTTGCTAAGGTGATCCTGCAAAACAAAATTGGATCACGGAGCAAAGAAAATTATTTACCGCAAAAACAACTAACTACTTTAAACATTGGGTTGCCTCCCAAGCAGCGCTTTCTTTAACGTCTTTAGCTAGACTAGGCTCGACACGCTTACGGAGGCTCAAAATAAAAATTTTCATCATCCTCCGGGCCCTGCAAGAAATCACGCACCGAATTGCAAACTACAAACAGGGGAGAAAAAAAACTTTCCCCTGGCCCATCTTCACTAAAGAGATTCTCATAATAATATTTTAGAAAATAATCAGCCGCATCAAATCTCTTTTCTAAATCTCTATTTTCAAAACAATTGTTAACAGAGTCATCAAGCGTTATAATATCTACTATTATAGGATCTAGAGATGGCCTATCAATCATGCCAGTCCATTCATCAGAAAAAATATCTACATACTCAGCAGATCCTTCAGACTCAGAATTAAAAAATGATTCAACTAAGCTGTCACATGACTCATCATCAGAAGAATTCAAGAATTCAAGAATTTCAGGATCAGATTCTATACTATGCACAGATTCAAGTTCTTCTAGGTCAGATTCTATGTTGTACACATCATCAGGACATGAAAAAAAAGTATTCACATTGTCAGGATTCATGCACTCAGGAATGTCAAGATCAGACTCAATAGATTCACTGTAATCATGGTCAGACTCAAAATTATCCATCGAGCAATCTTTTTTATGCCTTTTATGCTTATGCTCAATGTCAGGCAATTCAATATCATCATCAAAATTATTCATTTCAGGCAATTCCAATTCATTTTCAAAGGAAGGTAAATCATCAAATGCAGATATTTCATTATCACAAGCAGGCAAGTCTAATTCATTTTCAAAGTCAGGCAGATCCAAATAATTTTCAACAGAGGATTATCCATATATGCATCATGATCAAAATTTACATTATCAATAAGCATTTCTCCTAAGCCTAGGCCAAGATTATAGTCTACCTCTTCATCATCATCAGTCAAGTATTCAGGCCCAACAGAGAAACATGTATGCAAACTACAAACAGATTCATGTTGGCCAAAAATACTAAACAAGACTTTTTCATCATCAATGTTCAAGGTAAGCTTACCTGTATGCACGCTAATCTCAGCCTTACCAGTGGCTAGGAAAGGTCTGCCTAAGATAATTGGCACCTCTTTGTCCTCCTTCATGTCCAGTACCACGAAATCTACAGGGAAGATGAATTTGTTGACTTTCACCAACACGTCCTCCACAACACCCATCGGGTGGGTAATTGATCTGTCAGCAAGCTGGAGAGTGACGTCGGTGTCTGTCATACCTGATAAACCAATCTTCCTGTACACAGAGTAGGGCATCAAATTTATACTTGCTCCTAAATCACATAAAGCCCTATCAAAGGATACTTCTCCTATGGTACAGGGAACAGTAAAACTCCCTGGATCTTTCTGCTTAGAGGGTATCCTACCAGAAATAATGGTACTGTTACTCTCAGATAAATTAAAAACTTCTTTTTTCAGACTTTTCTTTTTAGAAAGCATTCCCTTCATGAATTTTCCATAATTTGGCATATTATACAAAGCTTCTACCAATGGAATATTCACAGACAACTTTTTAAACATTTCTAAAAATTTTTTAAATTGTTCATCTAATTTGACATTCTTAAATCTTTGAGGAAAAGGTAACTCCCTGAAATCAAAGGTTGGACATTCGCCCCTCCGCTTGGGCGGGCTAATATGCGAACCTCTGTCATGGTGGTTGCATGGAACCACTTCTTCCCCAGTCAGCTTCTTATTGTCATTTTGCCTCTCATCTTCTTTTCTACCTGCAAAGCTGATAGAAAAATCACATTTTAATTCAATAGAGTTGGGAGGATGTTGGAACCTTTCAGAGGAGGCTTTTTGTGTCTCAGCCCCTTCATCTTCATCCCTTCTCTTTTCTTCTTCCTTTTTCTTCTCTAAACTGTCCTCCAGTCTTCTGCCACTTCTTAGAACTACCATCTTACACTGCTCTTTCGGGTTAGGCTCAGTATCACTTGGAAATTTTCCCTTTTGAAGGGCATTTACTGCTGAAGCAATCTGACCTATATGTACTTCCATATTCTTTAGAGCTGCGTCGTGGTTGTTTACTGATGTCTGGAGATTCACATTCAATATTCTTTGTTCCTTGATGAATAAAGCCACCATCTCCTCCAGATTAATTTTCTTTTCAAGAGTACTAGATGATGCAAAACCTGGGGGTGGCTGCAAAACATTCTTCGTATTTGCATATGATCTATTTCCTATGTATTGAACTTCTTCCACATCTTGACCTTCTTCCTTTGAATGACCTTCAGCTAAGGTGGAAATGGACTTAACCACCTCAGATGACGTCAATTTGTTTAGTGCATTGGTCAGAGATGCCAGTTGCGCTTTCAGTGAACTTGACTCATCCAATTCATATAATCCAGCCTTCTTTGTAATTGTTCCTCTCTCCGTCGGCCATTGATAACTGGTTGCCGCCATTTCCTCAAGCAGGTCTTTGGCTTCTGTCACTGTTTTTGAAAGAAAACTCCCTCCTACTGATGTGTCTAGGACTGTCTTTGTGGAGGGGTTTAATCCATTATAAAATAACTGTACCTGAAGCCAATCAGGATATCCGTGTTGGGGGCATCGCTTAAGCATTTCCTTATATCTTTCCCACGCTTCGTACAACTGTTCTTCGTCCAGCTGTCTGAATGTTCCAATTTCAGTTCGGAGCTTGGTAGTCTTAGCCAGTGGAAAAAATTTTGTCAGAAAAGCCTGGGCAAGCTCGTCCCAAGTACTAATGTTGTCCGTCTCGACTGATTCGAGCCAATCTTTTGCTTTATCCTGTAGGGAAAATGGAAACAGCCTCAATCTGATCGCGTCGGCCGGAACTCCGTTCATCTTTACCGTCCTGCATATTTCTAGGAATGATCGCAGATGAGAGTGGGGGTCCTCGGAAGGATGTCCCTTGAACGAGTTATCGCGTGCCATCTGAATCAACCCTGTTTTTAGCTCAAAATTTGTAGCTTGGATAGGGGCGCAAACAATTCCAGAATTCTCGGTAGGAAGAACTGGCTGCAGAAAATCTCTAATTGCCTTGGGAGCTTCTTCTTGGTGAGCCATCGCTTCTGCTAATCTTTTTTCTCTTCTAATGAATTTAAGAGTCCTGTTAATCTCAAGATCTAGCGGAAACAGATCAACCACCTTGTTTCTTCGCATACAATGCTCCCAGATAACAAAAAGAACCAAACAAAAATGAAAATAAAATAATATTCACAAAATGATGAAAGAAAAATATTTACACCTAAATTACCATTTACCCTTTTTTTTCGATATCAAGAAAATTTAATTTTTTGCTTAAAAATCAAGCCTCCCCGGCAACGGCGCCAAAAACTTGATGGGACCGCAAAGCGCACGGGCCGCAAGTAATATAAAACGGAAAGTATTCCGAGTATCGAATCCTCAGGGAGGCGAAGCGAAACTTAAGCAAATAATTAAAATTCTCTTGAGTACTGAAAATACTTAGGTGAAATAATATTTAGGGACCACTTCATGCAATAAAAAGATTTAAATTCAAGATGACTAATGAAAACAAATTGATCTACCAAAAATAAAATGTGGAGAAATAGTTTTCTTTAAATGGGAAGAGGGGTCTTGAAAATCAATGATTAGCTAAGTAATTGCTATAATTATCCTATCTCATTGCCCAACTAATTATAATCCTAGAATCTCTGCTAATCACATAGGTTCTCCTGTCGGTTTCCCCTAATTTTAATTAATTCATTTTAACAACCTAAGTGTCCTTAGCGCTATTAAAAATCATTAATTATTACGCTCTTATTCATTTTAGGAACCTAAGTTTAATCAACTAATCCCGGTGTCACAACGGGCAATTAAACTAGTTGCATGGATTATGATCTATCCTAATTTCTCTCCGTCGAGTTTCCATTAAGAATTTAATCATTACACAATTGGCCAGATTGAGTAAAGCATTAAGCACATCCATACAAATAATTAGGACATGGGCAAGAGATAAGAAATTATAACAATATTTTGACTATCATTTCATTTCAAGACCCCAAATTGGGGTTTAGCTACACATGATATCCACAATAATTACAAGGGAAAGCATATTAAAGAGCATAAAATGAAAGAAATTGACAATCGAAAAACCCCTCGCTGACGCTTGGAGCCCCGCTGACTACTCCTTGAGCCTCTAAGATTGTTCCCCAAAACTCCCCAAAATTTTCCCACTAGAAGAATCCTCTAAAAAAGGCTCAAAAGCCTTGAGAGGGGCTCCAAAGGGAGCCTAAGGAAGAGAGAAAGGAATAAATTCCTTTTTGGAATGATGATTGATGAGAAATGAGGCACCCAAGGGGTGCCTTTTATAGGCCTGGAATAGGGGTAGCGTCGCGACGCTGCCTTGCTAAGCGTCGCGACGCTGCTGCGCACGCGGCTTGGGCAACAAGAAAGGGTAGCGTCGCGACGCTGCCTTGCTAAGCGTCTCGACGCTGTCTAGATTTCCAGAATTTTCAGCTTCCTTTTTGGGCTGATTTTTGGGCCTTCTTCTTCATTTCTCTTGGTCTTTTCTTCATGGATGTCTTCTTTGGGCTTCCAAATGCTTCAAACTTTGATTTGGGCTATAATTACTTCAATTTTGGCTCTTTTTCTCCCAAAATCACCAACTTAGCTCCTAAGGACCAAATAACAAAATTCATTAAATATATTCATTAAAAATACGATTAAAGCACCAAAAAGCTTAATAAATTGAGACTAAAATAGCGACATTTCTGCTCGCTATCAGTAGGCTTATTGAGTCGGCGAACAGGTCACTCTCACCCGTACAAATCAAAGGACATTCCCTATTGGATAGGAGTCCATAATCCACTCAGGATTAAGGCTAGTTGTCTAGGTCATCCTAGTGAAATAGAAACCGAGCTAACTAACGGTGTTACAGTTAGTGGTTAACTATTTAGCGGTCCGGTCTTTGTCCAAACTCATTGCACGGGATACCCTCACTCGCATGTCAACTACATGAACGCGTTGGATCAATACGTTTGTATCAATATAAAAAGCGGGTCGTATCCATAATGTCACCAGGATAAGGTACCCAGCCTTATCCCTATACTACAGACCCTTTAGGCAAGATATAATACAAACATTGAATAATACATCACTTTTATTAATGTTCAGTCAAATGTACATTTACTATCTACGAGTTTTAGGGCATAAATCCCAACAAACTCCCACTTGAACTAAAACTCAAGTTTAAGGGAAAGTATATACAAAATAATCCAAAGCTTGGAAATGGTACATGTATGTTGTACATTACATGAAAAGTAAATATACAAAATACAATAAACTAGGGCATCCTTACACCCACTACACATCTCCCACTTGCCCTAGATTACGCTATATACATGTTTCGCAGACCTAGACTTTCTAGATGACCCTCGAACACTTTAGCCGAGAGGGCCTTCGTAAACGGATCAACAATGTTGTGCTATGAAGCGATCTTGGTCACGACCACATCTCCTCTTTGCACAATCTCTCGAATGAGATGATACTTCCTCTCTATGTGTTTACCTCGTTTGTGGCTGCGAGGTTCCTTTGAATTGGCTAGAGCCCTACTGTTGTCACAGTATAACGTAATGGGCAAGTTCATATTTGGAACAACTTCCAAATCTGTCAAGAACTTCCTTAGCCAAACAGCTTCCTTAGCTGCGTCACAAGCAGCTACATACTCAGCCTCCATCGTGGAGTCTGCTATGCATCCTTGCTTTATACTTCTCCAAACTACAGCTCCCCCGTTAAGGGTGAACACTGACCCAGACATGGATTTCCTAGAATCCTTGTCAGACTTAAAGTCAGAGTCGGTGTATCTAGTGAGAACCAACTCTTTAGCCCCAAACACTAGCATGTAGTCCTTCGTTCTTCAAAGATACTTGAAGATTCCTTTAACGGCGGTCCAGTGGTCTAACCTTGGATTTGACTGATATCTGCTAACAATCCCTACAGCGTAACAGATGTCAGGCCTCATGCATAGCATGACATACATTAAGCTACCCACTGCAGAGGCGTAGGGAATCCGTCTCATATCCTCAACCTCTTGAGCGGAATTCATTTCAAAATCTGGCGATATGGCCATGACGATAGGTGGCGATACGGTCACAATGAAATTTTAACTGGCGATAAGGTCATAGAATAGTTTTCGTGGCGATAGGGTCACATTTGGCGTTATGACCAAGGAATAATTTTTTATAAAGCAAATTTAGGTCCTCTCATAAATGTTTGTGCTTGCATAACCAACCCTTGTAGAGGGTTTACTTACGAAGTATTTTTAATACGCATTCTTCGTTTATTTTAATTTTTTCAGGCAAGGGTGAGAACGTGTTAGGCGACTAATTAAGGGCACTTGCTGGTGGTGCCATGGTGGACGGTGTCAACATATTTTACTTCCGCACATTAGTTCTTGTAATTTGAATTTTCTATGTAAATATTCAAACACTAATCTATTTTGTTGCTGATGTGCAAATTGCTTACCACAAGTGTACGGATCAAGTTATAATATAGTGAATGTGAAATTCGAATTTCGTCATCTGGATTGGTGTCTACTCAATTTTAATTACCGAAAATACACTTGACCAATTTTATTTAGGGAACCGAATGAAGTGAGAATGAAAGTAAAGCAAACTCAAAACAATGCAAAAATATGACAATCTAATGGACAACGGTCATAGGGATGTGATTTCACCAATTGGGATTATGGATTAATTAATGGATTAATAGCATGCTATGATTCATAAATCTAGGTAAACTAAAATCACACATATCTCTCCCAAGCATACATGATTCTCCCACATGCAATTGAACCCGATATCCCTATCTAAATTCAATACACATACAAGGCAATATGGATAACCTTTTTAACGATTTCTAGAATTAACTATAATCTTCCGATTTCAAGCTAAATCTTAGTTATGCATAATTATTTATAAGCTAAATACTCTCTCGCGAGTTAGATTTAAGCACAATCAATATTCAATTCATGGCCTGTAAATCGAAAGCATTAAACATACATTATACATAAATGAATCAATACATAAATCCATAACATCAATCCATAATTGCCCCAACGGCTACATCAATCCCTAAGAGTAAAGACCTATCCAATCATACAACGCGTTACAATATAGCTACGATCTAAAACAGCCATAAACACTAACTAAAGTAAGGGAAAGAAGAATTAAACTCTATGTAGGCCGAGACCGAACGTCCCCGTCACGATCCCCACGATTAATGGGTTGATTTCCACTTTGCTCCCCTTTATTCAGCTCCAAAGCCTCTGTTTTTCGTCTGTTTTACGGCCCCAAAGTGTCCACAAGATGTCCCCCATTCAGCCCTAATCGCAAATTATTTATAAGCTGGATTTTTGTTGTAGCGTCTCGACGCTGTCGCCTTATCGGGCGAGTCTGGAATGGAAAACACGCAGCGTCGAGACGCTAAGGTCGCAGCGTCGAGACGCTGTGACCTGTTTGCGCCTAATCAGATATAGAAGGGCAGTGTCGAGACGCTCAAGGAGCAGCGTCTTGACGCTGGTCTGCGGCTGACCCTATTTTGACTTTTTCTTCTTTGATTCTTTTTCATTCATTGACCTCTTTTCGCCCCCGAACACCCGATTAACTCCAATATCACGCTTTAGCTCCAATCAACCATTTCCTACAAAATAAACATTAAAGTGCAATAAAATGGCCAGTAAATCACAAAAGACTAGCTAAATTAATTAGGGAAAACTAGCCAGCTATGCTCGCTATCAAACACCCCGAAACTTAAGCTTTTGCTAGTCCTCGAGCAAACTAAACATCAAGCATACAGTAGAAGAATGGATGCAACAAACATGACTCAATCCTCAAGGCTCAACGGTCAATAGTCAAGGAAGCAAGAGACATGCACATAAGGACCAATGAGGGAGACAAATCAAAATTTTTCCAAAATTAACTTGCACAAGCGAGATCTAACTCAACGAGATCAAACTCTACTAGCCCGGGATCTGATTATTAAACTCTCAGCTCATCTTCCCTCTACACTAGCACTAAGGTTTCACTAACGAGTTAATGAAACAAATTAGTTTGTTTACCTCCATACTTAGGTGCTTATAATTGACAATTAAATTAAGCATTTATACGTGACACTAGCTTTCACACACCTATTGCAGGGACCCTTAACCTGAGTTTTCTCCGGTTGGCCTAACTGATCACAACAGGGGTAGCTCTTTTTGCCTAAAACTTTATTACTGATTGCATAATGTGCACAAGTCATGGCATAATAATTTCTTTTCTTTACAAAATAACAACAAGAATGATTTTTTCTTTCATGATCATGATAAGCATATATTCTTTTCTTTCCTCCTAAGCAAGATCAAACATGCTAATTTGCAAAAAATTAACTCTTTAGCTTTTCCCTACACCTATCGAGGTTACAACTAGCATATGAACCCAATAATTCGCTCCTAAGCATTCAAATCCAAATCTAGCCAAGACAAATACTCTACTCATGCAAGCCATCTCCTAGAAAAAGTTTAAAAAAGTATCCCTTTTTGGGCACTCATGCTTACAACTCATCGCAACCTTGAAAATTGACAAGAAAGCCTATCCTAGGACATCATAGTCATGCAAAAATAGCATCCAGAAAACAACCATATGCTTAATTCAAAGAAAGCTCAAAACTATAGCCCAAACTCAGATGCTCAAGGGCTCCGCAAACATGCTATTCCACCCCCAAACTTAAAACATCCATTGTCCTCAATGTATAAAGAAAATTAGCATAATCAAGCATGAGAACAATAAAAGAATAGGAGGAGTGAACAATACTGGCCTTGACAGACGATGACTTCTTTTATGGAGGCTTGAAAGCAAAGGAGAGACTGGAACCACGACCTACGAAACAAAAGTAACAAATCAAACTCAAAAAGAAAATCACAACTAAACTTACTTGGGTTGCCTCCTATAAGTGCTTGTTTAACATCATTAGCTCGACGTGTTGATCGAATAGGCATCAAGGTGGTCTAATGTCAGGTGTCTCATCGACAGTGAACTTCCTAGCACCCTTCATATACCCCACCAACATAGTCTTTGATGTGTTCTTAGGGTCCTCAAAAGCTTTTAGGATCTCCTTCTCCTATTGGACTCTGATGATCAGCTCCCTGCGCTCAATATCAATTATGACTCTCCCTGTAGCAAGGAATGGTCTCCCTAATATAATAGGCATGGCAGGATTCTCTTTAATATCTAAAATAAAGAAATCAACAGGAAGGAAAAATCTACCTACTTTGATCAGCACATTCTCAACAATCCCATATGGACTAACCACAGACTTGTCAGCCAACTAGAGTCTAACAGAAGTAGATTTTATTTCTCCTATATTAAGCTTTTTGCACACAGATAATGAAATGATGTTTATGATAGCCCCTAGATCACATAGTGCGCTCTACATGAATAAGTACCAAAACTACAAGGAATAGTAAAACTCCCTGGATCAGACAATTTCTCTGGTACGTTCTGTTGGACACGAGCACTGCATGTCGATGCGAGGTATACAGTCTCCATCTGCTTTTCCTTCTTTTTGTTCAACCATTCCTTCATGAACTTCTTAGAATGAGGCATCTGCTCCAATGCATTTGCAAAAGGAATATTAACAGTCAACCCTGTAAAAGCATCAAGAAACTTATTAAACTAAGCTTTAGAATTTTTCTTTTTCCTATTCCTTGGCTTAGGAACTAAAACAGGTAGGAGAAGGGATAGAGGGCTCAAGTATAAGCTTTTCAGCTTCATTTGAGGTGGTGCCCTCCTCAACTTCTCTAGTGAGTTCCTCAGTTTCAGTAGTCTCATCCTCCTCGACTACTTGAGTCTCCTCCTCGTGATGCATAGTGACGACCTTGCAGTACTCCAATGAAGATTTCTCTTGTTCAACTGGGGCTTTACCTTTATTCATTGTGTTGACAACACTTACCAGTTTTCCCAGCTGAGTCTTTATGTTCTTGATGGTTGTAGAATGACCATTGACAGTGGCGTTTATAGCAATCACGGCCTCCTCGAGCTTATTTGACATGTTACTTGATTCTGCAATAAAAGCTCCAACGAGATCCTCTAAAGATTTTTTACTTTCTTGACTTTGATGGGTAAATCCAGGAGGATTCAGAACATTCTTATTATTTGCATACGAAAAATTCTTGTGATTTATATTACTAGGGTGATAATGTGTAGGTGCAGAATTATTATTGTACCCCCTAGAAGTAAAATTAGAGACATACTGAACCTGCTCGAGATTTTCCTCCTGAGTCTGAGATGCAAGGGCAGCTGCAGACTCAATCGATTGAGCACTCCATGTACCAGAAAACTTTAAAAATGCATTAGTAAGGGAAGACATCTGGGCCTGAAGTGCACTTATGTTGTCAATCTCGAACACTCCAGCAACAATCTTTTTCGGTCCCGACCGCTCAGATGGCCACTGATAACTATTGGTGGCCATTTCCTCTAGAAAAGTCCTAGCATTCTCAGCAGTTTTGAACAATAGAGTCCCACCTGCAGCTGCATCAACGATAGTTTTTGTACTAGGAGTTCAATCATTATAAAAGAATTGAACCTAAAGCCAGTCGGGATAGCCATTCTGAGGGCACTTCCTCAACAACTCCTTAAACGCTCCCAAGCCTCGAACAGCTACTCATCAAACTGCTGTTGGAATGTCCCAATCTCGATCCTCAGCTTGACCGTCTTGGAAGGAGGGAAGAATTTCTTTAAAAATGCCTGGACTAAAGCATCCAAAGTGGTAATGCTCCCAGGTGGAATTGATTGCAACCAGTCCACCGTTTTGTCCTACAAAGAAAAAGGAAACAAACGTAAGCGAATAGCATCTTCAGAAACACCATTTAATTTGACCGTCCCACAGATGTCTAGGAAGGATTTCAGGTGAGAATTTGGATCCTCCATGGGTGATTCTCTGTAAGCACAATCTCGAGCCATCTAAATGAGACCCGTTTTCAGCTCAAAATTGTTAGCATTAATCATGGCATAGACAATCCCCGACTGTTGCTCGTGAAAGACCGGCTGAAAATAGTCCCTAATTAGGAAAGAAACTAGAAAACGAAATAACTAAATCTAAATATATATATATATATATATATATATAATCTAAAAAAGGAAAAATTAAACAAATATGGAATGCAAAAACAACTATGGCAAAAACAAATAAGGAAACTAGCAAATAAGGAAAACTAATCTAAAAAGAGAACAAAAATCTAAATATGGAAAATTCAAACAAATATGGAAAACAAATCTAAGTATGGAAAATAAAAACAATAAAAGAAAACAACAATCTACCTAAAAACAAAAATATATATATAAAAAAATAACAAAAAATAAAATACACCCTAAACTAAGACCGGACAATTTTTCTACGATATTAAAATTGACTAAATATGTCAATCCCCGACAACGACACCAAAAACTTGATGTGAAAATTGCTTACCGCAAGTGTACGGGTCAAGTTATAATATAGTGAATGTGAAATTTGAATGTCGTCCTCTAGAATGGTGTCTAGTCAATTTTAATTACCGAAAATACTCTTGACCAATTTTATTTAGGGAACCGAATGAAGTGAGAATGAAAGTAAAGCAAACTCAAAACAATGCAAAAATATGACAATCTAATGGACAACAGTCTTACGGATGTGATTTCACCAATTGGGATTATGGATTAATTAATGGATTAATAGCATGCTATGATTCAAAAATCTAGGTAAACTAAAATCACACATATCTCTCCCGAGCATACATGATTCTCCCACATGCAATTGAACCCGATATCCCTATCTAAATTCAATACACATACAAGGCAATAAGGATAACCATTTTAACGATTTCTAGAATTAATAATAATCCCCCGATTTCTAGCTAAATCCTAGTTATGCATAATGATTTCTAAGCTAAATCCTCTCTCCCGAGTTAGATTTAAGCAAAAACAACATTCAATTCATGGTCGGTAAATCGAAAGCATTAAACATACATTATGCATAAATGAATCTATGCATAAATCCAGAACATCAATCCATAATTGTCCCAACGACTACATCAATCCCTAAGAGTAAGGACCTAGCCAATCATACAACGTGTTACAATATAACTACGATCTAAAACAACCATATGTTGGGTTTTATGCCCTAAAACTCGTAGATAGTGAATGTAACTTTTGACTGGATATTAATGAAATAATATTGATATATTTTTCCATTAATTGTTATTAGTTATTTTATATTTGTATTTGCCTAATAATAACCCTAATCCAATAAACTAGACATCCAAGGTTGTAATATGAGTCTTGAACTATATGTAGCGACATATGGTATCATTGTTCAAGTAACAGCCTAAAGGGTCTATAGTATAGGGATAAGACTGGGTGCCTTATCCTGCTGAAACTTGTTGGGATTTGTGCCCTAAAACTCGTGGATAGTGAATGTAACCGTTGACCGGATATTAATGAAATAATATTGATATATTTTTCCATTAATTGTTATTAGTTATTTTATATATGTCTTTGCCTAATAATAACCCTAATCCAATAAACTAGACATCCAAGGCTGTAATATGAGTCTTGAACTATATGTAGTGACATATTGGATCGTTGTTCAAGAAACAGCCTAAAGGGTCTATAGTATAGGGATAAGACTGGGTGCCTTATCCTGGTGACACTATGGATACGACCCACTTTGTATTTGATACAAACGCTGCGATCCAACGCGTTCGTGTAGGAGACATGCAAGTGGGGGTATCCTATGCAATGAGTTTGCATAAGACCGGACCGCGAAATAGTAACCACTAGTTATAACACCGTTAACTAGTTGGTTTTCTATTTCACTAGGATGACCTAGACAACTTAGTCTTAATCCTGAGTTGATTATGGACTCCTGCTCATGAGAGATTGTCCTTTGATTTGTATGGGTGAGAGTGGCCAATACGCCGACCCAATAAGCCTACCACTTTGGGGACAAGACCCAATGGGGAGCTGGGAACATAATCGTACAAGATGGAATTCACTCCTTCCCGACTTTAGGGAAGCAGATGAGTGTTCCCCTAAGTGGTTACTCCGAGTCTTGAACAGAGGGCCCTACCCTCTCAATGGCACGAGAGGGTTTTCTGTTTGATGGTTGAACCACAAACAGGTTGTTCATTAGAGGAGAATTGGTACTTAAGGAAATAGAGGTAACCCAGAGGTAAAACGGTAATTTGACCTAGCTGGTGTTACGGACCCTCGTGAAGGACTAACTAGTCGATATTGGTCTAGATCCGTGGACACAGAAAATATGTCTGCAGTGAGAAGAGTGCAACTGTGAGTCTATAGTGGAATGTACACACAGTTAACGAATATTGATTAATGTGGTTAATGAGTTTGACCAATTAATCTCACATCGTTGGAGCTTCTGATCTGTAGGTCCATTAGGTCCCACTGGTAGCTCGTAAAGTAATTTGAGGCAACTAAGTAATAAAAGTAAATTGAAGATGTTCAATTTATTTAGGGAAACAAATATAATATATATTGATATATTATTATGAGAGAAATTAATATTTGAAAAGTTCAAATATAAATTTATGGAAGTTTGAAAGAGTTCAAAATAATGAATTAATTAATTTAAGGCCTAAAATGTGTTTGGGCAAATTAATTAATTCTAGGCCGGGAATTAAATATGTGATATTTAATTTGTGGTTAATTAATTAAAGAATTCATTAACCGGGAATGAATCAATTATGGAAATAATTAATCACTTAAGGAAGTGATTAATCATTTAAGGAAATGATCTAATGACTTATGGAAGTAATTCGTCATTTGTGGAAAAGATTAATCAATTATGGAATTGATTAATCATGATTGATTAATTAAGGAATAAAGATTGAATCAATCATGGAAAAGATTGATTTAATTGAATATTTTATTCATGGTCTCTCTTCTATAAATAGAACACTAGACCTAATTGGTCATGACACTTGACACTCTTGAATGACAAGACCTAGAATTCTCTCTAGCCTCCCTCTTAGAGAAAGACTCCCACAAGTCTTTTGCCTCCTAGACTCAGAGACATACCGGTGTAACCTCTGTGGTGATTGTGTCAATCAAAGAAGAATTTCCAGCGAAGAAAACCTTAAAGCGGCTGCTGCATTTTCGTTCGTGGAGCGTCGTTGGCGAAGAATGGTCAAGTCTACAACGGAGGTTTGTAACGGTTCTTCCTCTTTTCTTTAGAAAAGTTTTAAAAATAAGTTTAGATTTATTTTAGCATGTTTAAACAAATTTACAGCGGCTTTAAAGGTTGTTTAAAGTTTTGTTTGAGTTATCGTAACGGTATTTTAATGTTAATTAATATACGGCGTAAGGTCCAATCGATGCGCTTCCGCTGCTTGGGGACTTTTATTCCCTTTAAAACTATGGATACGACCCACTTTGTATTTGATACAAACGATGCGATCCAACGCGTTCGTGTAGGAGACATGCGAGTGGGGGTATCCTATGCAATGAGTTTGCATAAGACCAGACTGCGAAATAGCAACCACTGGTTATAACACCGTTAACTAGTCGGTTTTCTATTTCACTCACTGGAACAATTTTGGCTTTTAATGTCGGGCAATGCCCGAAATTAAAGGCCTTTAATGTCGGTCAACGACCGACATTAAAAACACCGACATTAAAAGTTTTAATGTCGGTCACTTTTAATGTCGGTCAATGCCCGACATTAAAGACCCTGTCCGACATTAAAAGTACACTTATAATGTCGGTCTTGCCCGACATTAAAAGAATGTTTTGTTGTCTGGTTGACCGACATAAATAGCACGGTTTTAATGTCGGTCGCTTGTAATGTCGGTTATTGCCCGACATTAAAAGCGTTGTCCGACATTAAAAGTGTACTTATAATGTCGGTCCTGCCCGACATTAAAAGACTGTTTTGTTTTTTGGTTGACCGACATAGATAGCATGGTTTTAATGTCGGTCGCATTTAATGTCGGTCATTGCCCGACATTAAAAGCGTTGTCCGACATTAAAAGGTCGGTCCTGCCCGACATTAAAAGTGGCGACATCAGAAGCGTGCGACATTAAATGTGTGACATTAAAAGTTTGCAGATTTTAATTTTCCTATATAATATGTCCGACATTAAAAATCCGTTTTTGTATGTTTCAATGACAGGCAATGCCCGTCATCATTTTCATTCAATATTAAATAAAAAAAATTGTTGGTTGCAAACGTAGCTAACCAACAATACTATTTCTTCCTTCCTGTAAACAAAAATAGAATCTGCAATTTATAATTTCCAATACAAATAGGTCAATCCAAACACAATTTTTTCATGTCACAACCAATTTGAAATACAAACACTTCCATATATCATTTACAATATAATACTTGGACCACCCGTCCCTCCACAAATTAGATCCAACCAAATATTCCAGAATGAAGCATTTTCAGATCAAGAGAGAACACATATGAACATTCACTATTGAAAAGTATGTACACCTAAACAAATCATCCACTATATATAAACACATTTCAAGCTAATTAATGTATATTCAAGTACATCTAGATTACACAAATCCTCCAACAAAATTTGCCCATTCTATACGAACCTCGTCAATCTCGTCTTGTGTAAATGCATTCTTTGTGTTAAACTACAACAAAACAAAAACAATTACATGATAAAAGAATGAAACGAAACATAAATTATAATATGTAAGGATAGTGATACTACATACAAGTTTAGTTATAGGGGTAGTAGAGTTGTGCATTATTTCTCTTATATATTTTTGCACAAAATACCCACACTCTGTCGAACCTGTTTGACGAGGACACTACAATGAAAAAGAACATACTTGAGTATGCATACAATATTTCACTGTCTATAATATCATGAATGTGAATTTACCTTCACTAGTTTCCAACTAATAGCAGATCGATATTGAGGAAGCGAGTGCTTAGCTTGCCACATTCTCAACCCCCTAAATAATTTAAAACATTAGAACAATTCAAGTTATATTTTTCCTTTTAAACACTACAAATACTTGAGACACACTTACGTATTTATAGTTCCACTAAACTCTTCTTCAACTTTACTACGCAGAGAATTCAATATATACACAGTGTTTTCTCGAGGCTGGATCGCGATCAACATCCAATGACGACTACGTAGAATCACAATTTTGATCATATTATTATTTATGAATAAGAAAAGTTACAATGGAGTAAATGTCGCTAGTAAGAATTACTTACCCAGTGTTAAAAGGAATGAGAACTAGTTGATCCAAATCAACCATATCTAGTCTGTTAGATAGATTTCTAGAACGAAGTTCTTGAGACTTCACGTACGATGAGATTGTTGTTTGATCAACCAGAAAAAACTTATTTGTTATCTCGGGATCAAGTACAGTCCAAAGGTACCTAAAGAAAATAATACAAGTATTCATCAACTCAACACTTCCATAAAGCATAATACATTCCCCCCCCCCCCCCTCCCTACCAAACTCAACTAAACTTTTAAAGCAACACCTCCAATAATACAACTTAAGTCAAGCATTTTTCAAGAGCATAATACATAAGTATTCATCAACTCAAACACTTCCATAAAGCATAATACATTCCCCCCCCCCCCTCCCTACCAAACTCAACTAAACTTCTAAAGCAACACCTCCAATAATACAACTTAAGTATCACCTCCAAAATTTCAAGAGATATCTTAAGTATCAATCAACTTCTCATAAAACTAAACTCAAACAAACCATAAACTCAAACAAACCATTTCACAACATGACTTAAATCCATCAAATTCCCAATAAATCCAAATAAGAACATAAACTCACAAACACCTTCAAACCATAACACAAGTATTTCTCAACCCCCCCCCCCCCCCACCCAACTAAACTTATAAATCAACACAAACAAACAATTTCAAACCATAAAGAAGTATTTCTCAACCCTCAACTTAACTAAACTTACAAACTAACACCAACAATTTCAAAATTTAATTCAAGTATTTATCAACTTCCACCTAAACTCAACTAAAACCATAAACTAAAACGACCAACTTTAAAATCTTAATTAAAGCATTTCTCAACTTCTCCTCCA
Source organism: Luffa acutangula (assembly GCA_036850905.1). Lineage (NCBI taxonomy): Eukaryota > Viridiplantae > Streptophyta > Magnoliopsida > Cucurbitales > Cucurbitaceae > Luffa > Luffa acutangula. The sequence continues at coordinate 41,458,335 of CM072099.1, forward strand.
CTAAACTCAAGTAAAATAACGAATTATAACAAAAAATTTCAAGAGATATCTTAAGTATCAATCAACTTCCCATAAAACTAAACTCAAACAAACCATAAACTCAAACAAAACATTTCACAACATGACTTAAGTATCCATCAAATTCCCAATAAATCCAACTAAGAACATAAACTCACAAACACCTTCAAACCATAACACAAGTATTTCTCAACCCCCCCCCCCCCCCACACCCAACTAAACTTATAAATCAACACAAACAAACAATTTCAAACCATAAATAAGTATTTCTCAACCCTCAACTTAACTAAACTTACAAACTAACACCAACAATTTCAAAATTTAATTCAAGTATTTATCAACTTCCACCTAAACTCAACTAAAACCATAAACTAAAACGACCAACTTTAAAATCTTAATTAAAGCATTTCTCAACTTCTCCTCCACTAAACTCAAGTAAAATAACGAATTATAACAAAAAATTTCAAGAGATATCTTAAGTATCAATCAACTTCCCATAAAACTAAACTCAAACAAACCATAAACTCAAACAAAACATTTCACAACATGACTTAAGTATCCATCAAATTCCCAATAAATCCAACTAAGAACATAAACCATAACACAAGTATTTCTCAACCCCCCACCACCCAACTCAACTAAACTAATAAGCACACACAAACAAACAATTTGAAACCATAAATCAGTATTTCTCAACCCTCAACTTAACTAAACTTACAAACTAAGACCAACAATTTCATAATTTAATTTAAGTATTTATCAACTTCCACCAAAACTCAACTAAAACCATAAACTAAAACAACCAACTTTAAAATCCTAATTAAAGCATTTGATCTCAACTTCTCCTCCACTAAACTCAAGGAAAATAACGAATTATAACAAAAAATTTCAAGAGATATCTTAAGTATCAAACAACTTCCCATAAAACTAAACGAAAACCATAAACTCAAACAAACCATTTCAGAGCATGACTTAAGTATCCATCAAATTCCCAATAAATCCAACTAAAACATAAACTCACAAACACCTTCAAACCATAACACAAGTATTTCTCACCCCCCCCCCCCCCACTAAACTAAACTTATAAATCAACAAACAAACAATTTCAAACCATAAAGAAGTATTTCTCAACCCTCAACTTGACTAAACTTACAAACTAACACCAACAATTTCAAAATTTAATTCAAGTATTTATCAACTTCCACCTAAACTCAACTAAAACCATAAACTAAAACAACCAACTTTAAAATCTTAATTAAAGCATTTCTCGACTTCTCCTCCACTAAACTCAAGTAAAATAACGAATTATAACAAAAAATTTCAAGAGATATCTTAAGTATCAATCAACTTCCTATAAAACTAAACTCAAACAAACCATAAACTCAAACAAACCATTTCACAACATGACTTAAGTATCCATCAAATTCCCAATAAATCCAACTAAAACATAAACCATAACACAAGTATTTCTCAACCCCCCAACTCAACTCAACTTATAAGCACACACACACAAACAATTTGAGAGTGGGAAGAATTCTTAAGTTAGTTTATCCAAACTCTTTGCCCTTTAATTAAGTTTCCCATCTATGCTATATGCTTTCTATTTTTTTAACGGCTACAAACTCTTTAGTTCTTGTGTTTTCACCCCACTAACAAATTTAAACTTTTTAACTTTAATTACATCCAAATTTCTAAGAATTTACTTCTATCATGAAAAATGTCAATAAAGAGCTAATTAGTTTCTTGCCTTGCCTAGGTTGATTGATAAAAAGGACTATAAATGTGTCTTTTATATAATCCTCAAAGTTGAAGAACCAAACCTAAAACTCAACCTTTCTCTTTTAATATTTGAAATGAGTTTTTTGTTTACCTTAAAATCCATGTGTTTGTTGCTTGCTATCTTTCTTTAGTTTTAGTAACAAAAATTAACATTCCCAAACAAAAACAAGTATTTCAAAACTACCTTTCTTTAGTTTTAGTAAAAAGGAACAACATTATAGCAACTATCAACATTATAGAGTAAAAAGGAACTAAATTTATCAACTAACACCAACAATTTCAACATTATAATTTCTCAACTATTTTTCCTACAATATTTTCTATCCATCATCCAATCCAAGACAAAAATAAACTTATGCAACTAATCAATTAAATTTAACTCTACATTTTTATAAAATTAAAAAGAAGCAAAAAATTTTACCAAGTAATCTCACTCAAATCTCAAGAATTCGGTGTCGGATTTGCTACCCACGACCACGACCACCTCAGATCTACCCACGAACAGTGACGAACACCACTGATTTGTTACCCAAAAACAGAGATCTAGCCCACGAAGAAGTGTTGGCCGACGGTCTGTAAGTTTGGAGAAAACCCACTTGCTGAAGATGAGCTTGAGCTTGAGCTTCACGAAAATGGCACTTGCCGACGGTCTTTTGAGTTTGAGCTCACAGATCTGAAACTCTCCACAGATCTGAAATGTTGACCATCGATGAGGGAAGAAATTCGAGAGAGGTTGCCGGCGATGATGGAAGAAATGCTCGCCGGCGATGATGGAAGAAATGCTCGCCGGCGATGATGGAAGAAAGTCGAGAAAAATGGAAGAAGAAAGACCGCCCGTCGATGAGAAAAAGGGAAGAAATGTCCGTTAGCTCGCTGTCGCCGTCCGTTAGCTCGCCGTCGAGGAGGGAGGAAGCCGTCGCCGTTGATGAGGGAGGAAGCCGCTGCCGTCGATGATGGAGGAAGCCGCCGCCGTCGATGAGGGGTTTTCGTTTTCGTGGGTTTCGTTCGGTTTTCGAGCAGAGAGGACTTAGGGCAGAAATGTCGGGGAGAGAGAAAGTTATTTCATTTTTACTGTTTTTTAAATTATAAAAAAAATAAAAAAATAACTTTTAATGTCGGGCAATGCCCGACATTAAAAGTTCGAAAATTTTAAAAAACGCGCGTCCGACATTAAAAGGCCCGCGCATTTTTTTGTCCGACATTAAAGCCTCCGCGCCTATTTTTCTGTCCGACATTAAAACTATAATTTGTTGTAGTGACTAGGACGACCTAGACAACTTAGTCTTAATCCTGAGTTGATTATGGACTCCTGCTCATGAGAGATTGTCCTTTGATTTGTATGGGTGAGAGTGGCCAATACGCCGACCCAATAAGCCTACCACTTTGGGGACAAGACCGAATGGGGAGCTGGGAACATAATCGTACAAGATGGAATTCACTCCTTCCCGACTTTAGGGAAGCAGATGAGTGTTCCCTTAAGTGGTTACTCCGAGTCTTGAACAAAGGGCCCTACCCTCTCAATGGCACGAGAGGGTTTTCTGTTTGATGGTTGGACCACAAACAGGTTGTTCATTAGAGGAGAATTGGTACTTAAGGAAATAGAGGTAACCCAGGGGTAAAACGGTAATTTGACCCTGCTGGTGTTACGGACACTCGTGAAGGACTAACTAGTCGATATTGGTCTATATCCGTGGACACAGAAAATATGTCTGCAGTGAGAAGAGTGCAACTGTGAGTCTATAGTGGAATGAACACACAGTTAACGAATATTGATTAATGTGGTTAATGAGTTTGACCAATTAATCTCACATCGTTGGAGCTTCTGATCTGCAGGTCCATTAGGTCCCACTGGTAGCTCATAAAGTAATTTGAGGCAATTAAGTAATAAATGTAAATTGAAAATGTTCAATTTACTAAGGGAAACAAATATAATATATATTGATATATTATTATGAGAGAAATTAATATTTCAAGAAGTTCAAATTTAAATTTATGGAAGTTTGAAAGAATTCAAATAATGAATTAATTAATTTAAGGCCTAAAATGTGTTTGGGCAAATTAATTAATTCTAGGCCGGAAATTAAATATGTGATATTTAATTGGTGGTTAATTAATTACAGAATTCATTAACCGGGAATTAATCAATTATGAAAATAATTAATCACTTAAGGAAGTGATTAATCTTTTATGGAAATGATCTAATCACTTATGGAAGTAATTAGTCATTTGTGGAAAAGATTAATCAATTATGGAATTGATTGATCATGATTGATTAATTAAGGAATAAGATTGAATCAATTTTGGAAAAGATTGATTTAATTGAATATTTTATTCATGGCCTCTCTTCTATAAATAGAACACTAGACCTAATTGGTCACGACACTTGAAACTTTGCTCTTACTCTTAGACTCTCAAAGACAAGACCTAGAATTCTCTCTAGCTTCCCTCTTAGAGTAAGACTCCCACAAGTCTTTTGCCTCCTAGACCTAGAGTCATACCGGTGTAACCTCTGTGGTTATTGTGTCATTCAAGAAGAATTTTCCAGCGATCACGAGACAAAGGAGGCTGTTGTGTTTTGTTCGTTGGAGCATCGTTGGCGAAGAACGGTCAAGTCTACAACGGTGGTTTGTAACGGTTCTTCCTCTTTTCTTTAGAAAAGCATGAAAATAAATTTAGATTTATTTTTCACCATGCTTAAACCAATTTTCCATCAGCTTTAAAGTATGTTTAAAGTTTGATTGAGTTTTCGTAACGGTATTTTAATGTTAATTAATATACGGCATAAGGTCCAATCGATGCGCTTCCGCTGCGTGGGGACTTTTATTACCTTCACCATAAACACTAACTAAAGTAAGGGAAAGAAGAATTAAACTCTATGTAGGTCGAGACCGAACGTCCCTGTCACGATCCCCACGAACAATGGGTTGATTTCCACTTTGCTCCCCTCTATTCAGCTCCAAAGCCTCTGCTTTTCCTCTGTTTTACGGCCCCAAAGTGTCCAAAAGAAGTCCCCCATTCAGCCCTAATCGCAAATTATTTATAACCTGGATTTTTGTCGTAGCGTCGAGACGCTGAGGAGACAGCGTCTCGACGCTGTCGCCTTATCGCGTGAGTCTGGTATGGAAAACACGCAGCGTCGAGACGCTAAGGTCGCAGCGTCGAGACGCTAAGGTCGCAGCGTCGAGACGCTGTGACCTGTTCGCTCCTAATCAGATATGTAAGGGCAGCGTCAAGACACTCAAGGAGTAGCGTCGAGACGCTGGTCTGCGACTGACCCTATTTTGACTTTTTCTTCTTTGATTTTCTTTCATTCCTTGACCTCCTTTTGCCCCCGAACACCCGATTAACTCCAATATCACGCTTTAGCTCCAATCAACCATTTCCTACAAAATAAACATTAAAGTGTAATAAAATGACCAATTAATCATAAAAGACTAGCTAAAATAATTAGGGAAAACTAGCTAGCTATGCTCGCTATCAGTTGCATTTTGAGGCGCTCAAATATCTTTATGTTTTACTAGTTTTCTTGGGATCCCAAACAATTGTTTTACTAAAGTTATTTACTTATTTTATGCATTCTAGATTTCTTCGAAAAATTTTACTTCATAGTTTTTGAATCATTCATGCATATAGTAACGTCCCTAGGCAGTGTTTAGGTTTCAAAAAGTCGGGGCGTTACATGTTTGCTTCTATCTTGTTCATTCCCGACCGATTATTTACTCAGAGTAATTTGGTTTGGTTAATTTATGGTCGGTTCTGCCATTTTTCTTCACCGATTGGATCGGTTCAGCAATGTTTGGGTTGGTTTAAGCAATTTTAAGAAGTTTTGGGCTGATTTGAAATGTTCGGGAGCGATCCAAGGCGATTTATAAATTATTAATTTAATAAGTTAGTTTATTTGCTTGATTTAGATGCCAAAATTGGTTCACTTTAGTGTGTTTAATTTATTATGTATTATGAATGTCTGTTTTAAATTAAATTAGAATCATATATGCATATTGCATGCCATGTGGATTTAAAATCCCACCATAGGAAAACATGTTCATGCATTAGTAATTATTATAAGTGTTATAATCAAATTGGAATGCATGATTTAGGTTTCATGTTAGATGCATGTTGAATGGTCTAATTTCATTTAGTTCTAATAATATAAAGTGTTATATTACTAAACGAAAACGAACAAGCATGCAACATGAAACCACCTTAGCATAGATGAACGTTATAGATTTATCGTTATTTATAAATAGTTATAAAACGAGATAGACGTTAAAATCTATAACAAGATAAATGCATGCTTACTTGGGTAAATGAACCTCAAACTCGAACAATTCACATAGAATAGGTCGATATCTTGTAAAGCTAAGGTTACAAGTGAACTCACCTGATAAGATGTTGTCTAAGGCTGGAGATATTTAAGTTCGCGATTTACAAAACACCTACTACTTGGGCATCAAGTCGGTAATTGAGTTAGGTTAACCCGATCTTTATGACCATGCGTGAGCGATGTAATGTTTCAAAGAGTTTATCACCTAGACATCGTAAGTATAAAGCGTTATACACACCTAGACGTAGGTTGCTTCTACATGGTGCTTTATATAACTTGATATTCGTTTGTTATACATTTTCATCACCATTAGAAGCATGTTATAGGGCTAATTCATTAAAAGTTATAATAGTTATAAAAGTTAATGAATAGAACCCATCAAATCTAAAACAAAGAGATGCATGCTATCATAGGATCCTAGGGATTGACTTAAATTTAAATGTTTTAAAATTTAATAGACCTAAGATCATGATTCTAATAGGATTAGAATATCCTACTTAGTATTTTAAGTAGAGTTAAACCATTATAAAGTAGGATATAAAACTTCGGCTATAAGGGAACTCTTTCAACAAATGGATTGGTACTTAAGTTGAATTAACCACGGTCTTATTAGCATGTTCACATCACTAGGTAATTAAAAGCGTTTAATTCACACCGTGAGATCCATGCTTGGCCTCAAAGTGCCTTGGGAGCGTCCCCCTACAGATGGTGTTTGTATTGATCAATAACAAGGTGAATGGGGAAAGTGTTAAGAGTAAGTGGGTGGAGGAAACATGTCAACGTATCATGCGATCTCTTCTATTAGGTTGCATCGTGAGATTCCTATTGAAGGGATTTAAGCCCTTGCGTAGTGGAATTAAATCAAACTATTATTCAGTTTTAATTACGAAATAAAATACCAGTACGTTGGCAATCTAAAATAGAAACAAATTTTCTACAAATTCTACATTAAGCATGCTATAAAACGATCTATACTGTTTAAATTCAAGAACACTTACATAGATTGAAGATCAAAACTCTGCACGATGCTCCAATTCATGTAGTTTTTCCTCCCAACGAACACCACCACATCGGATCACCCACTATGACTCTTGGGCTATGAAAACCGGCTTGTGGGAGCCAAAAAGATGTCTTGGAAGGGAATTCTACAACAAGGAGAGAGTTGCTGCAGATTTGGGAGAAAATTTTTCTAAGAGAACTGATTTTAGTTTTTTCCGTGAGTGAGAGAATGAACGTAATTGTAGGGAACTCCCCTTCAACATACGATAAGTGGGGAAGGGAAGTTATCTTCCCTACTCAATCTTGATCATTGAGTATTACCTTAACGATCTTGGCCATCAATTAATTCAATAATAGTTATTTAATTAATTAATTAATTATAATTAATTTAATTAAATCAATATCAATTAAATCAATTATAATGTAAGGTTTTTAATTCAATTTAAATCATATTCAATTGAATTAAATTGGTCATTCAATTAATTCTCAATTAATTGAATCCACACTAATTAAATATCAAATATTTAATTAATTTTATACTTGAATCATATTCAATTTTATCTCTCTCATTTAACCTATAGTTTTAATGTGCATCAAAATGTACATTAACATAAACTATAACATTAATTTGATTAAACCATATTTAACCAATTTACATTAAATTAATTAATTCCCCAGTTAATTAATTCATGAATTTCATCAAATATCACATATTTAATTAAATTAATAATTCTCTCATTAATTAATTTTTGAATCACATCCAAAATTAATTTTAATATAAAGTTTAATTCTCTAATTAAAGTTATATAATAATGCATCTCCATACATTATATTAAACCCCTTAATTTTCAAGACTAAATAATCTCAACACTCGTTACGAGCTAGCAAGTGGACCTAATGGACCTACATACCAGAAGCTCCAATGATACAAGATTAACTGACTAAACTCATTAACCAAGTTAATAAACATTCGTTAATTGTGGGTCACTCCACTAAAGACCCACAGTTGCACTCTTCTCACAGTAGAATATTTCCATGTCCACGAATATTGACTAATACAGTAAGCCAATCCTTCACGAGTGTTCGTAACTCCAACTGGGTCAAGTTACCGTTTCACCCCTGAGTTACCTCTGGATCCTTAAGTACCACTTATCCCTCTAATGAACAACATGTTTAGGGTCCAACCACTAAACAGAAATTCCTCTCGGACCAGGAGAGGACAATTCGTTTTTTTTTCAAGACCCGGAATCAGCCCTTAAGGGAACACACATCTACTTACTCCAATAGGGGAAGAAGTGAATTTCATCTTTTACTGTTATGTTCCCAGCCCCCGTTCGTTCTTTTCCCTGAAGTGGTAGGATTATTGAGTCAGCGAACAAGCCACTCTCACCCATACAAATCTAAGGACAATCTCATCCTATTGAAATAGAAACATAATCCAGTTAACAGTGTTACAACTAGAGGTTACTATTTTGCGGTCCGGTCTTATGTAAACTCATTGCATAAGATACCCCCACTCGCATGTCTCCTACATGCATGTTTTGGATCATTGCATCTGTATCAAATACAAATTGGGTCGTATCACATAGTGTCATCAGGATAAGGTTGTCACTTGAACACTGATCCCTGTATGTCCCCACATACTAGTCCAAGTTTCATTTAAACAACCTTGGATCTTAGTTTGTGGGATTTGGGGTTTATTAATGCAAACACGATTATTCAATAACTAAATTACTGAATCACTCAAATAATGCTTTATTGATATCGATGAATTTGTTTGATTTACTATCTATGAGTTTTAGGGCATAAAACCTAACCACTCCCACTTGAACTAAGTCTCTAGTGGGTAATGTACATCATCAATCAAAATCGAATGAATAATCATTGAAGTAGGAATAATCTTTTGTATTAACACTGTCTAATACATGAAAAGTACAAATACAGGTAAATACAATAATCTAGGGCATTCACAACAATACCCATTACATTTCTCCCACTTGCCCTAGATTATTCTATGTACATATCTCGTAGACCTAGACTTTCTAGATGACCCTCGAACACTTTAGCCGTGAGAGTTTTCGTAAATGGATCAGCAATATTGTGCTCCGAAGAAATCTTTGTGACGATCACGTCCCCTCGTTGAACGATCTCTCTTGTGACATGATATTTGCGCTCTATGTGTTTGTCTCTTTTGTGACTGTGATCGTGGTTCTTTTGAATTTGCCACAACACAACAAAGTGTGATTGGCAAGGTCATATTTGGAACAACTTCCTAATCCATCAAGAAATTCCTAAGCCATACAGTCTCCTTAGTTGTTTCACAAGCAGTGACATATTTGACCTCAATGGTGGAGTCTACAATGCATCCTTCTTTGATGCTACGCCAGACTACAACTCCCCGTTAAGGGTAAAAACTGACCCAGATGGGGACTTCTTAGAATCCTTATCAGTCTGAAAGTCAGAGTCTATGTATCCTGTAAGGATCAAATCCTTAGCACCATACACACAAGTTGATAGTCCCTCGTTCTCCTAAGATACTTGAGGAAGTTTTTCACTGCAGTCTAGTGGTCGAACCCTGGATTGGACTGGTATCTACTAACTATTCTAACTGCATCGCATATGTCAGGCCTAGCACACAACATGACATACATAAGGTTGTCCACTGCTGAAGCATAAGAGATTCGTCTCATATCCTCAATTTCTTGAGGTGTCTTAGGACATTGTTCCTTAGACAAATGAACTCCTTGCCTGAAGGGTAATAAGCACCTCTTGAATTCTACATCTTATATCTAGACAACATCTTGTCTATATACGATGCTTGAGACAGGGCTAACGTTCTGTTCTTACGATTCCTTATTATTTGAATCCCTATAACATACTGAGCTTCACCCAAATCTTTCATTTGGAACTCAGTCGATAGCCAGGTTTTAATGTCAGCTAGATATTCTACATCATTCCCAATGAGTAAATATCATCTTCATACAACACTAGAAAAGCTATTGAACTGTTGATAATCCTTCTGTAAACACAAGGCTCACCAACGTTCTGATCAAAGCCAGAAGATTTGATAGCAATATCAAACCTTATATTCCAAGATCTGGAAGCTTGCTTCAACCCATATATGGATCGTTTAGGCTTGAAAACTTTTTGCTCCTGACCTTGAGCAATAAACCCCACTGGTTGAGACATAAAGATATTCTCCTCAAGATTGCCATTCAGAATATCAGTCTTCATCCATTTGCCAAATTTCATAATCAGAAAATGTGGCAATGGACAAGAGAATCCTTATTGACTATAACATGGCAACTGGAGAGAAGGTTTCTTCATAGTCCACCCCTTCCTTTTGGGTATAACCCTTTACCACAAGTCGAGCTTTGAAAGTTTGTACTTTCCCAGCTCCGTCTCATTTCCTCTTGTAGATCCATTTGCACCCTATAGGTTTAACCCTTTCAAGTTGGTCTACAAGATCCCAAGCTTGGTTGAAGTGCATAGACTCCATCTCTAGGTCCATGGATTTGACCCACTGGTCTTTTTCCACATCATTCATTGCCTGTCTAAAGGTCAACGGATCCTCAACTCCTTCATCAGGTATGACAGCTGGAGTTTCTGCTAAACCGAGATAGTGTTCAGGCCGAGTAACAACCCTCCCACTACGTCGAGGCATTCTCAACTCTTGGAAGGATGGGCTAGACCACATGTACTGGGCTCATCAACAATCCTTGTTTAAGGTCCAGCCTCGTCAAGAACTCTCGGTGATGAATTTGTAGCTTCACGAGAAAGTTCACTTAACACTGTCTTACTGCGTGGCTTATGTTCTCGAACGTGGTCTTCTTCCAAGAAAGTACCACTTGTCGATACAAATACTTTATTTTCTTGTGGATCAAAGAAGTATCCACCTCGTGTTTCTTTTGGGTAGCATACGAATAGGCATAATTTTGAATGTGAATCCAATTTCTTTGGGTCTGGCACTAGCACATGTGCAGGGAAGCCCAAAATTCTGAAATGACGTAAACTAGCTTTACGCCCTTTCCAAAGTTCAAATGGTGTTTTAGAAACACTCTTTGAGGAAACTACATTCCAAATATATATTGTAGTCTCTACTGCATAACCCCAAAAAGAATTAGGCAATTGAGAATAGCTCATCGTTGATCGAACCGTGTCTAACAATGTTATGTTTCTCCTTTCAGATACCATTCTGTTAAGGTGTACCTGGTGCTGAAAGTTGGGACATGATTCCATATTCCATCAAATAGTTCTGGAATTCTAAGTCCAAATACTCTCCACTCGATCGGATCGAAGTGTTTTAATTGTCTTACCTAATAAGTTCTCAACTTCAGCCTTATACTCCTTGAACTTTTCAAGGGCTTCAGACTTTTGAATCATTAGGTATAAATAACCATACCTTGAATAATTATCTATGAAAGAGATGAAATATTCATACCCTCATCGAGCCCTAACATTCATTGGACCACATAGATTCGTATGTTTGAGCTAAAAGGGCTCCTTGGCACGATAACCTTTTCTAGTAAAAGGTTGTTTGGTCATTTTATCTTCGAGACATGACTCACATGGAGGTAAAGTATCGTCTTCTTGAAGGGGATGAAAACCCCTACGCAGCGAAAGCGCATCGATTGGACCTTACGTCATATATTAATTAACATTAAAATACCGTTACGAAAAGGCAAAACAAAACTTTACACATGCTTTAAAGTCGATGAAATTGATATAAACATCTTGGAAAAATAAATCTAAATTTATTTTCCATGCTTTTCTAAAGAAACGGGAAAGAACCGTTACAAACCTTCGTTGTAGACTTGATCGTTCTTCGCCAACGACGCTTCAACGAACAATAACGCAGCAGCCTTCTTGTAGTTTCTTCGCTAGAAATTTCTTCTTCAAAGACACAATAACCACAGAGGTTACACCGATGTCTCTAAGTCTAGGAGGCAAAAGACTTGTGGGAGTCTTTCTCTAAGAGGGAGGCTAGAGAAAATTCTAGGGTCTTGTCTTATGAGTCTAAGAGCAAGAGGGCTACTAAACCAATTAGGTCTAGTGTTCTATTTATAGAAGAGGGGCCATGAATGAAATATTCAATTAAATCAATCTTTTCCAAAATTGATTCAATCTTATTCCTTATTTAATCAATCCAAGATCAATCAATTCCATAATTGATTAATCTTTTCGACAAATGACTAATTGCTTCCACAAGTGATTAGATCATTTCCATAAATCATTGATCACTTCCTTAAGTGATTAATTATTTCCATAATTGATTAATTTCCGGTTAATGAATTCTTTAATTAATTAACCACCAATTAAATATCACATATTTAATTTCCGGCCTTGAATTAATTAATTTGCCCAAATAGATTTTAGGCCTTAGAATTAATTAATTCATTATTTGAACTCTTTCAAACATCCATAAATTTAACGTGACTCAAATTTATTTTAATATTTGAATTTCTTCAAATATTAATTTCTCTCATAATAATATCTCAATATATATTATATTGTTTCCCTTAGTAAATTGAACATTTTCAATTTACATTTATTACTTAGTTGCCTCAAATTACTTTATGAGCTACCAGTGGGACCTAATGGACCTTAAGATCAGAAGCTCTAACGATGTGAGATTAATTATTCAAACTCATTCACCAAATTAATCAATATTCGTTAACTGTGTGTACATTCCACTATAGACTCACATTTGCACTCTTCTCACTACAGACATATTTTATCTGTCCACGGATATAGACCAATATCGACTAGTTAGTCCTTCACGAGTGTCCGTAACACCAGCTGGGTCAAATTACCGTTTTACCCCTGGGTTACTTCTATTTCCGTGAGTATCAGTTCTCCTCTAATGAACAACCTGTTTGTGGTCCAACCATCAAACAGAAAACCCTCTCGTGCGATTAAGAGGGTAGGGCCCTTTGTTCAAGACTCGGAGTCACCACTAAAAGGAACACTCATCTACTTCCCTAAAGTCGGGAAGGAGTGAATTCCATCTTGTATGATTATGTTCCCAACTCTCCACTCAGTATTGTCCCCAAAATGGTAGGCTTATTGAGTCAGCGTATTGACCACTCTCATCCATACAGTTCAAAGGACAATCCCTCATGAGCAGGAGTCCATAATCAACTCAGGATTAAGACTAAGGTTTCTAGGTCATCCTAGTGAAATAGAAAACCAACTAGTTAACGGTGTTATAACCAGTGGTTACTATTTCGTGGTTCAGTCTTATGCAAACTCATTGCATAGGAAACCCCCACTCACATGTCTCCTACACGAACGCGTTGGATCATAGTGTTTGTATCAAATACAAGTGGGTCGTATCCATAGTGTCACCAGGATAAGGCACCCAGGCTTATCCCTATACTATAGACCCTTTAGGCTGTTTCTTGAAAAATTATCTCATATGTCGCTACATATAGTTCAAGACTCATATTACAACCTAGGATGTCTAGTTTATTGGATTAGGGTTATTTTAGGCAAAGACAAATATAAAATAACTAATAACATTTAATGAAAAAATAGATCAATATTATTTCATGAATATCTGGTCAACGGTTACATTCACTATCTACGAGTTTTAGGGCATAAAACTCAACACTTCTAACTGGCTTAGAAGTCTTTTCTTAACCAATCTCTCAATCCTATTGAAATTTATGTGGCCAAGTCTCAAGTACCAAAGATAGGTACTTTGAGAAACCTTTTGTCTCTTTGGTTGAGTCTCTACTGTTTTAAACATCTCATTGTTCTAAATAGCCTAGACTCTATTGGTCTTCAAACATATAAATTGTTCTCCAATTTTTCAGAACATATATCAGCACCCCTTTTACTAATGAAAGCTTCATTTACAGAAAAGGACACTGAATATCCTTTTTCAAGCAAACAAGAAATAGAAATCAAATTTATTTTTATTTTAGGAACTATATATACATTATCCAGTAATATATAGCGTTCCTTAGAGAAGAACATTTTAATATCTCCCACTGCTTTAGCTGAAATGAACTCCCCAGTCTCAACTATGAGAGTCATTTCCCCAGCATCTAATTGTTGCCAAGAGCTCATTCCCTCAAAGGAAGAACATACGCGATGAGTGGCACCTGAATTAAGGACCAACAAATCACATTTATTTTCATTGAGTTTTGCTACGCAGTTTATGTCATATTCATCATGAACAATTTTAGATGAATTAGACATGTGGGTGCCAAGGGTAGAAAATATACCTATTTTACCCTTATATTTAGCTCATTATCTTGTCAAAATTATATGTTTTAGATCATATTTGTTGTTTTAGAGCTCAAAATATGTTAAAGTTGATAAGTTGAGGAGTTGAGAGTCATAAATATCAAAATATGCTTATTTGTGCTTGAAAAGACTCAAATTGATATGAATTTGACTAAGTTTGTTGATGTGGAGATAACTTGCAAAAAGCAAGTTATTTCTCCTTTAAACTTAAGCTAAAATAAGGCCAAAAGATACATTGATGTGTTCCTTCAACTCACTAGGGAAGGAAATTGTGATGGTTTACTGCGGAATGCTATATTTATAGATGCATTACAAAATTATAAAAATATAAGGCGCTAATGCATTAATAATGCAGTTGTTTGTTGCTCGAGTTTCTCTCGGCGCAGGCACACATCCCAATACGATCGTGAAATGAAAAGATGGATGAAAAGACCATGCTGACACAACTGACACACAAGTGGGTGAAAGATAACTAGGACACACTTTCTAAATTCCTTGGTGAAGTCAGTTTCCTTTGCCTATAAAAAGCTTCCATCTGCTCGAAAAAAAAAAGAGAAGAAGGGGAGGAACAAGAGAAGAAAGGGATCAAGGAAGGAGAAAGAGAAATCACAAGAGTTGCGGTGGAGAGTAGACTTGCACTAGCATTAGCTATGTATTACACAGTGTATTTCTCTGCTCGCATGAGCTAATTTTCTTCATGAAGGTTTAGTGAAAGCATCCATGCGGTGACAAGTCTATTTTGTAAGCGCATACTTTGACTTAATGAAACATTATTGTCTTCTACTTAGATGGGTACTATTTTCATTACTAACTCCCGCCTAGTCAGCCGGATGTGGTAGCAACATGATAAATCTTTGGCAGGTAATGCATGTGGAAATATCTAAGTAGAACAAGCTAGCACATTGCATGTAGTCTTGGTAGCATTAGATAAATACTACCTCTATAAGATAGTGCATGAATGAGCTTCGATTGTGTTAAGACTAACGCAAGCCCTTGTAAGTTTTTAGAGAACTAAGCCCACGCATGAACTAGCCAAGCAAACAGTTGTTAGTTTTATGCCAAACGCAGAAGTAGTACTGAAAGGGAATTGTATGGTTTTTTCTCACTTAGGCATTAATGGATCAATTAGTCATTGTATGCGCAACAAAGTTACTTATGCACGAATGAGGTTGCTACCGCAACAACTTTGATAGTATTCTCATTAAGACTTTCTTTTAACCCTTAGTGCATGTTTTACTTTCCTGCATATTTATTTTTCATACCCATCAAATCTCTTATTTAAAATTTTCATAATATCACACATCATTGAGTTCAAATCAACAAGGTTATTAAAGATTTTTCAAATAGCTTTTCCCTGTGGATTCGACCCTAGACTCACTAGGTACTACTTGATTGTATTAATTTATACTTGGATTAATACATATCTATGACATATTTTGTATTAATTTTTTAGCATACTGACAACCGATCATGCAGAAAAACATAGGAAGCTGGAATATGCCCAGAAATGCGACCGCATTTATGGGAAGGCAAAAATGAAATGTGACTGCATTTCTGGAAAAACATAGGCATTTCCGAGTCTGTCGCGGGTCATTTTGAACGAAACTATTGCGAACCTAACCGACCGTTTTGACCCTGAATTCAACTGGGCTACCTACCAGCACAATTTTTGTAGCTTCTCAACCACTTCCAATGCTATATAAGGCCTCGCGATTCAACGTCAAATGCAAGCAGAATTCATTTGGAAGAAGAGGCTGGTGACAGAACCCTAGTTGACGCCTATGAGTCCGGATGCCCAAGGTCCTTCTTAGATGACTAAATTCTAACCTTAGTTAGACATCAAACCTTAGGGTTTGTAGGGATTTTCACCCATTCCCACTTGTAAAAGCGAGAGAGTGGAGTCTTGAGCGAACTCTATAAGGATTGGATAAAAGAGAAAAAACCCTAGTATTAAGCTACTGTCATTACTTGCAGCTTGTGTTACTTTTCATTTATCTGTATTCTTTATTCTTTATTTCAATGAAGAGATATTCATTAGCACTTTATCCCACCATGAGTAGCTAAATTCCATTGAGGGGTTCAATATAGTGAATTCCCTTATGGTTCATGATAACTCTCCAAAAGGGAGTTATTTAGACCTTATTATTATAGTGATTTGTGTGTATTTTATGCTTAATAGGGTTGCTTTAAGATGAATACTGCATGTTCTAACCCATTTGGAAGAATGAATGCTTTGGAAGTTATTTTTTGTAGAATATATTGTTGAGCGACTTTGAAGGAGCAAATGCTATGTTGAAGCAAAGCTTCGAGCAAAACTGCCACGTCATAGTTCGTTAGCCAATTTAATGAACTGAATTCTGTTAAGTTATTCTCGGGATTAAGGAGCAGGGAGAGCCATCCACGTGTCCATATTGACCTAATTAGGCCTTGCTATCACTCTATAAAAGGAGAAGCCGTCTCAAGTCAAAGTCATTCCATTCTTGAGAGGAACATTCCACTCTTGGAAAGTTTACTTCCACTTTTGGGAGCCGAATAGAGAAGGAAAGATTAGAGACTGAAGAAGAGCATCAACTACGGGTTTCTTCAAGGGAATTTACTTTTTCTTGTAATTTTCTTGTAGTTATGGATGCACATACCCATATTGTGGTGTGTGTTGTTATGAGCTTTATGAAGTAAATATCTTTAGGTGTTGGTTAGGAAACATGTAATTGTCGTGCTTAATTTCTATGCAATATATGTTGATTTGATGCATCTTGATTATTTGTTGTGCTCATTTCTATTTGATGCCCGCCTGGCCAGCTGGTATGAATACCACTTCCTAGTTTCAAGGATGATTTGGGAAGTGTGTGGCATTTAATCACACTAGATCATTGTGTATTGGTGAACGACAGTGACTGAGCTAGGGATAGCCAGTTGCCTAGTGCTTGATGGGTAGTGCGTCATTGGAGTTGAAACACAATCTAAAAAATCCAGAGTTCCGGGAAGAATCTACTAATAAGACTGCAAGAGTTTTGTCAGATCAATAATATTGCTAGAGCATCTTTTAAAACAATTACGAAATCCTGATCAATGCATGTTTCTAATTTGTCTGCTTTATTTGTTTACTTTATGTTCTGCCATTTATTTTGCTTCAGCATTCTATAAAAACCATTAATCTTAACCACCTTTGAAACCATTAAAAAATTGCATAAAATAGATAAAGTGAGAATTATTCAGGCCCGCAGATTCAATAAATACTTAATTACTTGTTGCTGATTGTGTATACTTGCACAGAGTTCTAGAGTCTTTTTATATCTTATTTTTACTCACTCTAGGAGCCCAACAGTTCAATCGCTTGAAAGCGTTTATTTGCTTAAGTTCCTATTCAATGCATGTCATTCTTTATTGATTATCATTATGATCTTGCTAAGTTTAAATTGATCACTTAGACTTTGCATTCTATGTGAGTTTGATCTCGAAAAGGACAGACGATATTGATTCTCATGACGGTGATATAGGAGAAAATACTTGAAAGAGATTGTTCGGTGGTATAGGGCAAGCTGCCTATGGCACCCTATATCAACTATATGGTTATAGATTCCATTCGTGAATTATCTATGTCGGAGTCGAGTCACAGAAATGTGCATAACGATACTTGCTTAGTCTTCTAACGGTTCTTGGGAGTAAGGCCAAATGGAAGTTAATTCTGATCCAATGCATTGATTAGGCTTAAGTTAAATATTCTATGATTAAAGTTATTTGCCTTTGGGGTGAAACTATGTTGAATACCTCATTTTATTTATTATTTTTATTTCTTTATTTTTATTTATCTTCCAAAAACCAATCAACAATTATTTATTTGGTTACCTATTTGAAGCAATCATTTAAGCAGTTTCCTCTTCAAATCTGAATTTCCAATGTAGTTCTCGTGGGATCCATACCCTTGGAATACTTCTAAGGATTTTTATTACTACGTGCGATAATGTATAGTTGCACTAGGGTTGGCTGAATTTATCATTATTATTATTATTCATCTTATCTTACATCCATCATTCAGTCTTTGCTGCACCAGTGGGCTTGAGAACAATCCTCAGTTAAGACCAATTCCATGCAATTAGTGTTTAAGTTCATTTTCTTAGTTGTATTAGCAATACCAGTTTTTAAAAAGTTAATTAGTATTGTTGCATTAACCGAGTACACAAAATAATATCATTATTTTAATCCAATAAATTTATCAAAAGTAATGATCGACCCATACTATAAACATTCATCTTGCAACGATACTTCAGAGGTTTAGAACAACAGCCACCGTAGGACAGACAACTACTCCTCTCCTGAATTGAGACAATCTCAGTCAATCTCTATTACCAGAATAACTCATATTCCAATAGTTCTTAGCTACTGTTTTTTGGTCAGGAAATTATTAACACCTTAACAATTTCCTGTAAGTGTGACCCTCCATTTTTCAGAATTCAGAGGTCGGCCCCAATAATGCTACCGTAGGAAAAGTCAAAGTTGGAAATGGACCTAAGAAACCCTATCCATTTATGGAGTTTGCGTTGTTCCGACTCCCATTATCACACCCTCCGTAGGACGACTCACAGGCAGATCATGGGGATCTCACGGTGCAACAAAATAGAGGACACCGTAGGATACGTTCACACGTGTCCTACTCCCACTTACTATAAAATTGTAACGCCCCGCGTTTCGAAACTAAGCTATTTTGGATTAATCGTGATTGAATTCTGATGGAAAAAAAAAATTATTAGAATTCCATTTAGCCTGCAATTGGTATTTTGGAATTTTATTGAGATATATTTTTCTATTGTTGTGCTTAAGTGGCTAGTGGAGATCGGTTAATTTGAGAGGTTACGTGGGAGTGTAAATCGTGGTTTTCCCGTTTTAATTGGAAGTTATGGAGTTAAGGTTTTTTTGTTTTTGAAAAAAAAGAAAGAAAGAAAGAAAGAACCCAATAAGCCCTAACTTTTCCCTCATCTTCCTCTCTCCATCTCCATCGTGCAGCCTCTCTCTCTCTCTCTCTCCCTCTCACGCGTGCGTGCCCCTCCCCCATCTCCCCTGCGTTTTTCTTCTTCTCCCTCCACACAGTAACCGCGCCGCCGCCGCCTGCAGCCTCGCGCCTCCGCCCGCAACCGCGCCCTCGCGTCGCGCAGCAGCCGTCGCCGTCGCTGTCCCTCGCCGGAAAACAAAGACCCAAGCGCCGTCGCTCTTTTTCCCCTCTTTTCCTTGCGTTTCAACAAGGTAAATCTCGTGGGTCTCTCTTTCTCCACGTTTTTTAGCCTTAAAATCGTGGGTAAGCTTTTGTTCCTCTCATTCTTAGATTAGATAAGGTCGATCTAACTCCCTCCGCTTTGTTCAGTCAGATTCGCGCGCGTCCAGCAGTCCGAGCCTCGCTTTTGTGCGATTTTGCTTCTGTCCAGCAAGCGATTTGGCCTCGAATCTCCTTGTCGGGTAAGTTTAAGCGTTACCCATTCTTGGTTAAAGCTTAAATTTAAATACCCATTAGTTTTTGGTGCTGAAAGGTTTAATTGCATTCAATGTTCTGATCTGCAGCGCCGTCTAAGTGTTCGATAAGGTTCCAAACACTTCAGCTTGATCACCCACTGCCCAAGGAGCGTTCTAACACGTTGTTCGAGGTTAGAATAACCCGTCTAGTGTGAAAGCGGATCTGTTTGGGTGAGATTCGTCGCTGTCCTTAAGCTTGTTAGTCTTAACTTGAGTTGTCGTTAGGTGTTAAGCTTTAAAATCATGTTTTTATCGATACCCATTAGTTATTTAGTCCTTAAAAGTTTTGCCCAGCTCCTATAGGTTCTTAGAATGCTTAAATATGTGTTATTCACTTGCTGTCCAGCGGCTGAAAAAGCCTTAAATATGGCCATTCAACGATTACCCATTGCCCGTTATGCCTTAGACGTGGTTGCCCATGGTCTAAAGGTTTTGGGTTGTTGATTTGGGGAATTGTGAGTTGTTGTCCAGCAAGGAAATAACATTTCTCGATTGAACTTGGCCTTTCAAGCATGTGTATAGTAACTGTAAGTTGGTTCTAATTTAGTGGAGGTTGTCCTGGTTATTTAGGAGCTTTCTTGGACCACCTTGGGTTGTTGAGTTGCTTTAGAAGCGCCTTATAGGTAAGTAGTTTCTACTTGGATGGGCTTGTTTGTTTGTTTGAGCATGTTATCGTTTTTCTTGCTTGGTTACTATATGTTGTGTTTATTATTGTTTGTAGCTCTCCTTGTGATCAAACTTGATGCTTTGTTGGATACTAAAGCATGTTGTGTTAATGGTTCATAAGTATGTTGTTTGTTTAATTTATGAGCATGAGATACTGTTGTTGTTGGCTATGCCGCATGAGTCGTGTCTGCATAGTGTGTTCATTGGGGAGAGGCGGAGCATGACGCGTAAATCATGTGTTGGGTGTGTGAGCGGAGCGTGACGCGGAAATCACGTGTGGGTGTGAGTGCGGAGCGTGACGCGGAAATCACGTGTGAGTGGCGCTGCGCATGGCGCGTTATAATACATGTGTTGGGTGGGTTTGCGGAGCGTGACGCGGAAATCACGTGTGGGATGTGAGTGCGGAGCGTGACGCGGAAATCACGTGAGTGTGCGGGCATGGCGCGGAAACCATGTGGGGGTGCATAGCATGATGCGTGGATTCATGTTGTCGTCCCATTTTTGCATGAGCATGTGTTGGCCTTGTTATTTTCGTGTTTAAGAGCATGTGAGTTGTTAATTGCTTTCCAAGTATGGTGTGTGTGGATAACATGATGTTGTGGCTGTATGTTGTTTGGTGGCTCACCGGGTGTGAGCTACTTACCAGTATTGTGGTTGTACTGATACCCCTCCCCTTTCTTTCCCCCAACAATTTCAGATTATGCAGGTGATGAGTTTTATGTGCCCGGTGATGCGGACGAGGAGATTCACGAGGGATGACCACATGGGTCCAGTTACCTGTTTATTTCATTTTTGGTAGATAGAATGGTCGTCTGTTCATTAATTGTTGATAGGTTGATTTGTTTAGCCTTGTAGCTAGGGTGGTATAGTTTTTGTTTCTAGTTAATGAACATGTTTAGATTTCGTGTTTCTCGTTAGGTTGTGAATATGCTATTGTTTAATAAAGACGACCTGTTTTAGAAAGTTAAGGATATGCTTGATCTGATAGAGTTAGGTTTTGTTGTTGGTTGGAGATGCGAGATCTGACTCGTATCCTTTTTGTTGTTGTTCAGTGGAGTTGTGGAGTTGAATGAACCAATATAGAAGTGTCATTTTGTGCTTAACAGGTAATCTAAAATTTTGGTTTCGTCCTATGTATGCCGTTACGCTGCCGAAATTTTCGGAGCTCTCGGTTAGTCTGAATAGGAGTTTAGTAATGTCACTAGGTTAGTTAATACTAAAACCTGGGGCGTTACAAAAATACTCCCTCATTGACCTTGATATTGATCCACGCAAACACCATCCATAGGGGATCGCTCCCAGGGTGACTCGAGGCCAAGCATGGACCTCACATTGTGAACTCTTGAGGGCGTGAGAGAAAAACATGATTTATGAAAATCTTTTTTTTGATATATTTCCTCCCACTAAGTATTTTTATAATTAAAGGGTCTATTACTTAGGTAAATTCTGGCGAAGTGAATCTATTTAAGTCTATGCCTGTATATAACTCTTATATAAAAGTCTTTACTCTAATGTCCAGGTGAATTAAACCCTTTTAATTACCTAGTGACGTTGCATGCTAACATTAAACTATTATTAATTCAACTCAAGTTTCGGGTCAGTTCCCAGGTAGGAGATGTTCCATAAACCGTCAACCTAAATACCCCCAACCTAGAAAGAATTTCACCGGGGGAGTTCCCTTATAATCATAGTAATGTTTTTCCTACTTACTATATTAAAACTATTTTAATTCTAAGTAAGAAAATAACTCTAATCCTATTAGAATTAAAATGAGCTTAGGAATAATTAATTTTAAACATTTTAAAATTAATTCAATTTAACCAAAGATCCTAGGTTTGCATGCAACTCTTTGTTATAGGTTGACGGTTTCTAATCTTTTTTATAACAATTATAAAATTTTAATGATTAGCTCTATAACATGCTTTTATAGTGTTGGAAAAAGTAACAATTGAAGGTGTACATATTACACATGCGGAAGCAATTGAAGATCGAAAGCACTTAAGACATTCAATTTTACTCCTAAAGCATGCATGTTCTAGAAAAGACAAAATAGAAAGTTTAGAAAACACGAACCTTTGTAGCTCACTTATGTTGAACTCCTTGTGGTGTTTGCCTCTCCTATGCTCCTTGGACAACCTCTAGAGTCTTCCCTACTATACTCCGGGCCAAGAACGACTTGTGGGAGTCTATATAAGATAGGGAATGGGAAGGGAATGCTTGAAGCATCAAACAATGGAGAAGAATGAGAGATGAGAGAACTTTGAGTCCAAATTCCAGTAGCATAACATTAAGGAAATGGCTCTCTTATGTTTGAATATGATTCAAACTCCTATTAAAGACATTCTCCATGCAAAGCCAAGCCTCAAGACACAAGACACATGGTGTATTTGCAAGCTCAAGTGGATTCTAGGTGTACATTACACAAGACATGCAACAATGCATGAGTAAGTTGTCTTTTCACTTTGAATGATCATGCATTAAGTGGATTTCCAACTAAATCCACTAAATTCAAATTGAAATCAAATTTCAAGCTTGCAAATTACCCCCAATTTCAATTCTAAATTGAAATTGATTGCTTGGTAATTAATTTGAAAATTTTCAAATTAACTTTGATATGATTAATCTAATTAATCTTTGTTATCTTGGGCAATTCCATATATATGATTCCTAATACATATATATAGTATTCAAAACACTTTTAAATACTTCATCTCTCATTTTCTAATTTAATTCATAATTAAATTATTGTGTCAAACACAATTTACGATAATACCCTTTTTCCCGATTTTGAACGATTCAAAGCTTCCTATCTTTTGTTCTAGGCTTAATTCCGATATGAGCTAGTAGGGGGACCTAATGGACCTATAGATCATGGGCTCCAACGATTCGAGGCTAACCGACTAATCTCATTGTCCAAGCTAGCCAACATTCGTTAACTATCGGGACACTCCACTATAGCCCGATAGTTGCACTCCCCTCACTATAGATATATTTCCGTCCACTTGATTTAACCATGATTAGTAAGTCGATCCTTCACAGGTTGTTCGTAGCTATAGCTAGGTCAATAAGCCGTTTTACCCCTATAGTACTTCTAGTTCCTTAAGTCCCACTGATCCTCTAATGAACAATTGGTTTATGGTCCAACCAATAAACCGAGTCCCTCTCGGGCCAATGAGAGGGCGGGATCCCTTTGTTCAAGCCCCGGAGTCAAAACTTAAGGGAACAACCTCTCTACTATCCCTTATTCGAGTAGGAGTGAATTCCTTCTTGCACGACTATGTCCCCAGCTATCTACCCGTTCCTACCCCTAAAATGGGAGGCTTATTGAGTCGGCGATACTGAGCCACTCTCACCTATGCAGATCTAAGGATAAGCCCGAATAAACAGGAGTTCATAGTTAGCTCAGGATTAAGATTGATAGCGAGCATAGCTAGCTACTTTTACTGATTTAATTTAGCTAGTCTTTTATGATGTTTGGGCCATTTTATTGTGCTTTGTTGTGTATTTTGTAGGAAATGATTGATTGGAGCTATAATGCCATATTAGAGTTAATTGGGTGCTCGGGGCGTGAAAAGATGCAAAGGAATGAAAAAGAGTAAAAATGGAGAAAAAGTCAAATCTCGGTCAACAGCAGGCTAGCGCCGAGACGCTAGCCCTTGAGCGTCTCGACGCTCGCATTCCATATCAGATTAGGCGCGTAAAGCTTATAGCGTCGAGACGCTATGATAGGAAGCGTCCCGACGCTTCCATTTTTCCTTATTCAGAATGCGCGTATAAGAGGCAGCGTCGCGACGCTGTCTTGACAGCGTCTCGACGCTAAGACGAAAAATTAGAATAAAAGCTTCACTTCGGCTAGGTTTAAGGGGAGATCGATTTGGAACCTTTTGGAGCCGTAAACAGAGCAGAACAGAGGACTTTTGGAGCTGCAAACAAAGGAGGAACTTGGAAATCAACCCATTGTTCGTGGGGATCGTGACGGGGACGTCGGGACTCGGCCTACATTGAGTTTTCTTTTCCCTTTTATTTCTTTAGTTAGATTTATGGCTTTCACATGTTTAGTTGAGATTGTATTTCCATTCATGAGTAGCTAAACTTGTAGCTTAGGGATTGATGTAGTTGATTAAGTTTATGGATTGATTTATGGTTTAAGTTGTGCAATGTTATTGTGTTTGTAATCTTGATTTAATGCTTTCAATTAATTGGTCATTAGTTGGATGATTTAAGTTTCGAATCTAGCTCGAGAGAGGGGATTTGATCTAGACTTACTCAAGATTGCATGAATAAAGTTTACTTTCTAATTCTTGACGGTTTTAGATTAACTTTAGAATTGGTTAAAAGATCTCATTGCCTTGCTTATTAATAAACTTAGATAGGGATATCAAGTTGGTTAATTTGCATGAGAATCAATTATACTCGGGAGAGGTAGTTGTGATTAAAGGGTCTTTGGCTCATAATTTCATTGTGCATAATAACTTATTCCTTAAAATCAATCCTAAACGAAATCGGCAAAATCAATTCCCTAAGTAGTTTTCCCAATTGAATTTCCATTATTTTTACTTGCTTTGATTTGTTTTTATCATCACCTATTCATCACTTTTTAATCCCTAAATAAAATTGAGCGAGATAATTCACAATACTTGATTTGCTTAAAAATCCAATCCAGAGGACGACATTCGAATTTACTATTCACTATATTATTACTTGACCCGTGCGCTTGCGGTAGGAAAAGTCCACATCAAGTTTTTGGCGCCGTTGCCGGGGATTGGCACATTTAGCTAGATCGATATTGTGAAAAAATTTCTTGATCTTAATTTAGGGTGTATTGTTACTTTTTTAGGTTTGTTGCATTTTTTTCCTTATTTGTCTTTCTTTCCATATTTGATTTTCTAGGTTAGTTTTCTTGTAGTTGAGTAATTTTTTTCTTTATTTGTTCTTGTTTTTCCTTTTTAGATTAGTTTCCTTAGTTGCATTTTGCCATATTGATTTTTGCATTCCATAATAGGTTACTTTGTTTCCTTTTCTAGATTATATTTTTCCATATTTAGATTAGTTGTTTCCTTTTCTTTATTTCATTCCATAATTTTGTTGTTTGTTTATGCGTAGGGATAAAGATTTAATTTTAGCACCTTTGGATCCCGAGATAGAAAGAACCATCCATAGGCTTCGAAGGGAAACTAGAGAAAATTTCAAATGGCTGACCAAAATCCACCTGAGGAGCCTAGGCCTATTAGAGATTATTTTTCAGCATGTGTTTCAGGGGCAACAGTCGGGGATTGTCTATGCACCGATTAATGCCAACAACTTTGAGCTGAAAACCGGCCTCATTCAGATGGCTCGAGACTGTGCATACAGAGGATCGCCCACTGAGGATCCAAATTCTCATCTTAAATCATTCTTGGATATTTGTGGGACGGTAAAGATTAATGGTGTCTCTGAAGATGCTATTCGCTTACGTTTATTTCCCTTTTCTTTGCAGGATAAAGCTCGTGATTGGTTGCAGTCTATTACCCCTGGGAGCATCACCACTTGGGATGCTTTGGTCCAGGCCTTTTTAAAGAAAATTTTCCCTCCTGCAAAGACGGTCAAGCTTAGGACCGAGATTGGGACATTCCAAAAACAATATGATGAGCAGCTGTTCGAAGCTTGGGAGCGATTCAAAGAGCTGCTGAGGAAGTGTCCTCAGCATGGTTACCCCGATTGGCTTCAGGTACAGTTGTTTTATAATGGTTTAACTCCTAGTACAAAAACGATTGTTGATGCAGCTGCAAGTGGGACTCTGTTGTCCAAGACCGTGGAAAACGCTCGCACACTTTTAGAGGATATG
The DNA here is from genome assembly GCA_036850905.1 of Luffa acutangula. Classification (NCBI taxonomy): domain Eukaryota; kingdom Viridiplantae; phylum Streptophyta; class Magnoliopsida; order Cucurbitales; family Cucurbitaceae; genus Luffa; species Luffa acutangula. The sequence goes on from CM072099.1 coordinate 41,484,701, forward strand.
GCCACCAACAGCTATCAGTGGCCATCTGAGCGGTCTACACCTAAAAAGATTGCTGCTGGAGTGTTTGAGGTTGATAAAGTAAGTGCACTCCAGACCCAGATGACTTCCCTTGCCAATGCTTTTATGAAATTTTCAGGTACAGGGAGTGCACAGTCAATTGAATCAGCTGCTGCTTTAGCATCTAGACCTCAGGAGGAGACTATTGAGCAGGTTCAGTATGTATCAAATTTTAATTCTAGGGGATATAATAATAGCTCTACACCTACACATTATCACCCTAACAATAGGAACCATGAAAATTTCTCTTATGCTAATACTAAGAATGTTCTTAATCCTCCTGGTTTTGCCCCTCAAACTCAAGATAATAAAAAGTTAGAAGATCTTGTTGGAGCTTTCATTGCAGAGTCTAGTAACAGGACAACCAAGTTAGAGGAGGCAGTCATTGCCATCAATTCAACAGTAAATGGCCACAGTACAGCTATAAAGAACATTGAGACTCAGCTGGGACAGTTGGTGAATGTTGTCAGTACAATGAACAAAGGTAAGGCCCCAGCTGAACAAGAGAAACCTCAGATGGAGTACTGTAAGGCAATCACTGTGCACCAAGAGGAATCTGAAGAGGAACCTGAATCTGAGGACTATGAAACACCTACAGGGGAAGCTGAAGAGGACACATCATCTGATGAGGCTGAACAGCCTAACCTTGAACCTCCTATTCCTGCTCCCACGCTGTTGGTTCCTAAGGAAAAGAAAAAGAAAAAGAAGAAAAAGAATAATCAGGTTCAGTTTGATAAATTTATGAATGCTTTTATGAATCTGAACATTAATATTCCTTTTGTAGAGGCATTAGAGATGTCCCAATACAACAGGTTTATGAAGGAGTGGTTAGCAAAGAAACGAAAGGAAAAGAAGGTTGACACTGTTTATCTTGCTTCCACATGCAGCACCAGAGTACAACAGAAAGTACCTGAAAAAGTAGCAGATCCAGGGAGTTTTTCTGTTCCTTGTAGTTTTGGTACTTATTCTTTCAGAGCATTATGTGATTTAGGTGCTAGCATTAATATTATCCCATTGTCCTTGTGTAAAAAGTTAGATATAGGTGAGATTAAGTCTACTCCTGTAAAGCTCCAATTGGCTGATCAATCTGTGGTGAGACCAGTTGGTATTGTAGAAAATGTGTTAATCAGAGACGACCATTCCTCGCTACTGGGCGAGCGATCATAGATATTGAGCGCAGGGAGCTCACTATTAGAGTCAAGAACGAAAAAGAAATCTTTAAAGCAGTTGAAGACTCTAAAGATGAAGTGCTTTACATGGGCTACAGGAAAGGTGCAAGAAAGAGCACCTCTGTTGGATTCACAGAACAAAAGCCTCCTTGAAGCACGTGCAACAAGTCGAGCTAATGACGTTAAACAAGCGCTTATGGGAGGCAACCCAAGTAAGTTTAGTGTGTTTTCTTTTTGTTTTTGATTTATTGTTTGTTTTTGTTTTGTAGGTCTTGTTTTCTTCCTCTCCTTTGCTTTCAAGCTTTCAAGATTCCAAGCTTTCAAGCAAGAAGTCATCATCATTCCAGGCCAGTATTATTCACTCCTGTCATTCTTTTATTGTTCTCATGCTTGTTTATGCCCTATGTTCTTTATACATTGAGGACAATGCATGTTTTAAGTTTGGGGGTGGATTAGCATGTTTGTGGAGCCCTTGAGCATCTGAGTTCGGGCTATAGTTTTGAGCTTTCTTTGAATGATGCATATGGTTGTTTTCTGGATGCTACTTTTGCATGATTATGATGTCCTAGGATAGGCTTTCTTGTCAATTTTCAAGCTTGTGATGAGATGTAAGCATAAGTGCCCAAAAAGGGAGACTTTTAAAAATTTTTCTAGGAGATGGCTTGCATGAGTAGAGTATCTGTCTTGGCTAGATTTGGATTTGAATGCTTAGGAGCGAATTATTGAGTTCATATGCTTGTTGTCACCTCGATAGGTGTAGGGTAGAGCTAAAGAGTTAATTTTTTGCAAATTAGCATGTTTGATCTTGCTTAGGAGAAAAGAAAAGAATATCTACTTATTATGTTCATAACGAAAAATCATTCTTGTTGTTACTGTTGAAAAGAAAATTTGTATGCCATGGCCTGTGCACAGTTTGCAATGTTTAATAAACTTTAGGCAAAAAGAGCTACCCCTGTTGTGATCAGTTAGGCCAACCAGAGAAATCTCAAGTTAAGGGTCCCTGCAATGGGTGTGTGAAAGCTAGTGCCACATTTACATGCTTAATTCATTTGTTAATTAAAAAGCACCTAAGTATGGAGATAAACAAACTAATTTGTTGCATTAACTCATTAGTGAAGCCTTAGTGCCAGTGTAGAGAGAAGATGAGCTGGGAGTTTAATAATCCAATCCCGAGCTAGTAGAGTCTGATCTTGTTGAGTTAGATCTCGCTTGTGCAAGTTAATTTTGGAAAAATTTTAATTTGTCTCCCTCATTGGTCCTTGTGTGCATATCTCTTGCTTGCTTGGTTATTGACTTTTGAGCCTTGAGGATTGAGTTATGATTGTTGCATCCATTCTTCCATTGTATGTCTGATTTAGAGTTTGCTCGAGGACTAGCAAAAGCTTAAGTTTGGGGGTATTTGATAGCGAGCATAGCTAGCTACTTTTACTGATGTTTGGGCCATTTTATTGTGCTTTGTTGTGTATTTTGTAGGAAATGGTTGATTGGAGCTATAATGCCATATTAGAGTTAATTGGGTGCTCGGGGCGTGAAAAGATGCAAAGGAATGAAAAAGAGTAAAAATGGAGAAAAAGTCAAATCTCGGTCAACAGCAGGCTAGCGTCGAGATGCTAGCCCTTGAGCGTCTCGACGCTCGCATTCCATATCAGATTAGGCGCGTAAAGCTTATAGCGTCGAGACGCTATGATAGGAAGCGTCCTGACGCTTCCGTTTTTCCTTATTCAGAACGTGCGTATAAGAGGCAGCGTCGCGACGCTGTCTTGACAGCGTCTCGACGCTAAGACGAAAAATCAGAATAAAAGCTTCACTTCGGCTAGGTTTAAGGGGAGATCGATTTGGAACCTTTTGGAGCCGTAAACAGAGCAGAACAGAGGACTTTTGGAGCTGCAAACAAAGGAGGAACTTGGAAATCAACCCATTGTTCGTGGGGATCGTGACGGGGACGTCGGGACTCGGCCTACATTGAGTTTTCTTTTCCCTTTTATTTCTTTAGTTAGATTTATGGCTTTCACATGTTTAGTTGAGATTGTATTTCCATTCATGAGTAGCTAAACTTGTAGCTTAGGGATTGATGTAGTTGATTAAGTTTATGGATTGATTTATGGTTTAAGTTGTGCAATGTTATTGTGTTTGTAATCTTGATTTAATGCTTTCAATTAATTGGTCATTAGTTGGATGATTTAAGTTTCGAATCTAGCTCGAGAGAGGGGATTTGATCTAGACTTACTCAAGATTGCATGAATAAAGTTTACTTTCTAATTCTTGACGGTTTTAGATTAACTTTAGAATTGGTTAAAAGATCTCATTGCCTTGCTTATTAATAAACTTAGATAGGGATATCAAGTTGGTTAATTTGCATGAGAATCAATTATACTCGGGAGAGGTAGTTGTGATTAAAGGGTCTTTGGCTCATAATTTCATTGTGCATAATAACTTATTCCTTAAAATCAATCCTAAACGAAATCGGCAAAATCAATTCCCTAAGTAGTTTTCCCAATTGAATTTCCATTATTTTTACTTGCTTTGATTTGTTTTTATCATCACCTATTCATCACTTTTTAATCCCTAAATAAAATTGAGCGAGATAATTCACAATACTTGATTTGCTTAAAAATCCAATCCAGAGGACGACATTCGAATTTACTATTCACTATATTATTACTTGACCCGTGCGCTTGCGGTAGGAAAAGTCTAAATAATCTCAACATCCGTTACGAGCTAGCAGGTGGACCTAATGGACCTATATATCAGAAGCTCCAACGATACAAAATTAACTGGTTAAACTCATTAACCAAGTTAATCAACATTCGTTGAATATGGGAATTAAAAGAAATTTGATATCTCTATCTTGATTAGTTGAACAACATTGTTCAATATCCTTCTCTATTAATGAAGCATTCATAACTAAAAGAGGTATTGATGCTTGCCCTGCAAACAAGGAGAATAATTTATATTTTTTAAAACCAATTGATTCTAAAGCTATTTTAAATCATGAGATGTTTAAAAATGTTGAGACTCATCCTAAAAGATGGAAAGACCATATTAATCTCAATTGGATTAGGAGATTGGTTAAAAATGGACTTATAAACAAGTTAGAAGATAACTCCTTACCTCCCTGTGAGTTATGCCTTCAAGGCAAGATGACTAAACGACCTTTTACTAGAAAAGGTTATCGTGCCAAAGAGCCCCTAGATCTCATACATTCGGACCTCTGTTGACCGATGAACATTAGGGCTCGAGAAGGGTACAAATATTTCATTAGTTTCATTGATGATTATTCATGGTATGACTATCTCTACTTAATGCATCATAAGTCTGATGCCCTTGTAAAAATCAAGGAGTAAAGGCTGAGGTTTAGAACCTCTTAGATAAAACGATAAAAACACTTCAAGAGACAGCAAGATCCCATGAGCAAAGTGTTAAAGCTCGTGGCCTGATTCAAAACAACGCAAGTTTTGGAGGTTTATAATTCAAAACTGCAAAACAAAGGATGTTTCAGCCAGTCATAGCATCTAAACACTGCATAAGGCATCCAGACGCTCTCCTATATTTTGGCAAGGATGTATCCAAGCGACTCGACACTGCGGCTGTAGTATAAATTTGTTTTTGGGCGTAGATTAAACTTGTCTATGGCTTTCTAAGCGTGAATTGTTGTAATCAGAACCTTGGTTTGTAAGTTTATTCAGTTTTTATGAAATTTTTGGACTTTTATGTGATTTTATGAATGTTTTATGATTGACACATGGTTTCTTGTTTAAACCGTTGTCTTTGATGGATTTCTTAATGAATTAAACATATTGGTTATTGTAGATAGCCACTAGGCCGAGGCTGTTGGGATTGGTGCCCTAAAACTCGTAGATAGTGAATGAAACAAATAGTTATATACTTGTTCCGTAAAGTTGTTATCGAGTTTTGTTTTCTTAAAGTCATTAAATAAGTGAATTGCCCGTTAAATAACCCAAATCCAATAAACTAACATCCACGAATATGTGATATGAATACTTGAACTATATATGTAGTGACATAAAAGTGGATCGAGTTCAAGTAATAGCCTAAACGGTCTATAGTATAGGGATAAGGTTGGGTACCTTATCCTAGAAAAACTAAGAGATGCGGCCCAATTTTTATATAGTGCAAACAATGTGATCCTAAATCGTTCATGTAGTGACATGCGAGTGTTGGTGTCCTATGCAAATGAGTTTGCATAAGACAAGGACCAAGAAATAAGTCAATTTCCTTTATAACGTCGTTTACTATTGAAACTTACTTATTTTAGTGCGATAACCTAGGTAACTCGATTTAATCATGAGCTAACTATGAACTCCTGTTTATTCGAGTTTATCCATAGATTTGCATGGGTGAGAGTGGCTCATCATCGACTACTTAATAAATCCCCCATTTCAGGGATAGGAATGGGTAGATAGATGGGGACAAAGTCGTGCTAGACGGAATTCACTCCTACCCAATTAAGGGATAGTAGAGAGGTTGTCTTCAGTGCTGACTCTGAGAAAAAAATAAATGGTGTGGTGGGTTATTTTAACCCCCGATTATTTTATCCATTCTCTACAGTAACCATCATTCAACCCACTCGATTATTCTATCCATTTTCTACAGTAATTATCTCCTCTCTTCTTCCATGCGACTCCTTGACTTTTCCGACAACCGCCGGCCGCCGTCGGCCAGCGAAGTTTCCGACGAATTTTTCGACGGCCGCCGACGACTTTTACGCCGGTCGCCGATGACTTTTCCGGCCACCGATTTTTTTTTCATATTTCTTCTCAATTTCATTTTGAAAAATAAAAAAAATAAAAAAAAAGAAAAAAAATTAATCAAAGGTTGCCGGAAAAGTCGTTGACAACATCGAAGGTTAATCAACTTAAAAAAAAAAAACATTCAAACGAAATTATATTTACCACACTCAAGTTTATTTCAAATGATTTTATTGATAAAAAAAACTAATATGATTTTTGAACTAAACATTTACAATTTTTATTTTGGCAATACTAAAAGTTAACTAATATGATTTTTCTATACCAAATCCTAAACTTTTTTGCTTTGTAACAAAAAAAAAAATAAACATAACCCTAAATCAAAGTGTTGTATATCATAAAATAAAACTAGAGAAAGAAAACAGTCAGTTTGAACCATTGATTCAGAACCCCATGTTCAAACAGATCAACACTCCAAACACAGATTTTTTTATCCCAGATTAAAATAATCTGCACTCAAAACACATATTATTTTATCCCAGACTATAATACTCTGCACCCCAAACACAGATTATTATAACCCCCAGACTATTATAACCGCCAGATTATTATAACCACCAGATATTATACCTAATTCAGCGTCCCAAACAGCCCCTGAGTGTTTAGGTCAATTTATTGTTCCCAAGCTCAAATTATGCTTCATTTGATAAGTTAGGGTATTGAGAATTACTTTTGTCAAATTTAACTCATTTATGCTTAAAAAGGCTTGATTTTAAAAGGATTTGACTTAGTTTGTTGTTGTGCAGAAAAACAGAGGAACAGCTGGAATTCCCCATAAATGTGACCGCATTTCTAGGAAGGCAAAAATGAAATGCGACCGCATTTCTGGAAAACAGAGGTCGTTCCGAGTCGCACGCGGGTCGTTGTTGACGAGTCTTCTTCGCACCTAACCGGTTGTTTTGACCCAGAAACTGACTAGGCAACCTTCCAGCACCTATTTCGCAGTTCCTCAACCACTTTATACACTATATAAGATCAAGATTCGAAGTCAAATTTTAGCAGAACTCACTTGGAAGAAAATGGTGGTGACAGAACCCTGGCTCGACGCCAATGAGTAAGGATGCCCGAGGTCCTTCTTAGATGACCAAATTCTAACCCGAGAGAGAGTTAGACATCAAACCTTGTGGTTTGTAGAGAGTTTCACCCAATCCCATCTTGTAAGAGTGAGAGAGTGGAGAGTCTTAGCAAACTCTAGAAGGATTGTGTAAACAAAAAAATCCATAATATTTAGCTATCTCCTTTATTTCCAACTTGTGACTACTTTTCATTATTCTGTATGCTTTACATTATTATTTCAATGAAAATGTGCTCATTTTCTTTTTATCCCATCATGAGTAGCTAAATCCCATTGAGGGGTTCAATGTTGTGAATTCCCTTATGGTTTAATGGCTTGAAAGTGTCTTATTTGCTTGTGTTTAATGCATGTCATTCTTTATTGATTATCACTCTAATCTTGCTGAGTTTAATTTGATCACTTAGACTTTGCATGCTATATAAGTTTGATCTTGAAAGGGAAAAATGATTTCGGTTCTCATAAAGGTGATATAGGAGAAAAAACTCGAAAGAGATTGTTCGGCGGTATAGGGCAAGCTGCCTAAGGCACCCTATATCGACTATAGGGTTATAGGTTGCATTCGTGAATTACCTATGCTGAAGTCGAGTCACAGAAATGTGCATAATGGTACTCGCTTAGCCTTCTAACGGTTTTTGGGAACAAAGGCCAAATGTAAGTTAAATCTAACCCAATGCATTGAATACGCTTAAGTTAGATATTGCATGATTATGGTTGTTACCTTAGGGATGAATCCATGTAAAATACCTCGTTGTTTATTATTGTTATTATGGTTAGCCTTCTTTAACGATTTTTGCTTGCTTGTTTTATTTATCTTTCCAAAAACCCAATCAATCAACTTATTTTCTTTGGTTACCTTTTTCAAAAGCAATCATTTTAGCAGTTTCTTATTCAAATCTGAATTTCCAGTTTAGTCCTCGTGGGATCGATACCCTTGGAATACTTTCTAAGGTTTTTAATTACTACGTGCGACAGTGTATACTTGCACTTAAGTATTGGCTAAATATTTCTCTATTATTATTATTTCATCTTACCTCACATTCCATCCATTCGATTTACACACGCACCAGCATGCAAAGCATTAAGGTTATCCTTTTTAACGATTTCTAGAATTAACTATTATCTCCCGATCTCTAGCTAAATTCTAGTTATGTACAATGATTTCTAAGCTAAATCATCTCTCCTAAGATAGATTTAAACACAATCAACATTCAATTCATGGCAGGTAAATTGAAAGCATTAAACATACATTATGCATAAATGAAATCATAACAACTATCCATAAAACCAATCCACAATTGTCCCAACGGCTACATCAATCCCTACGAATTAAACTTAGCTACACATAATCCGCATTACAATATAAACTAGGTATAAATCAACCATAAAAACTAGAAAAGCAAAGGGTAAAGAGAATTAAACGCTGGGTAGGCCGAGACCGCACGTCCCCGTTACAATCCCTACGAACAAAGCTTTGATTCCCGCTTTTTCTCTCCTTGTTTTAGCTTCAACAGCCCCTTTTTCCTCTGTTTTACGACTCCAAAATCACCAAAGAAGGTCCCCCAAAAAGACCTAATAGCAATCTTTAAATAAGGCAAAAATTGAGCACAGCGTCGCAACGCTATCGCGATTCCGCAAATCTGGAAAGTCAAGCTCAAGAGCGTCGCGACGTTGTAGCCTGTTGCCGCGTAAGAACTGATTTCAGTTTTTTCCATGAGTGAGAGAGTGGACATAATTGTAGGGAACTCCCCTTCAACATACGATAAGTGGGGAAGGGAAGTTATCTTCCCTACACAATCTTGATCGTTGATTATTACGTAAATGATCCAGGTCATCATTAATTAAATAATAAATATTTAATTAAGTAATTAATTATAATTAATTTAATTGAATCAATGTTAATTAAATCAATTATAATATAAGATTTTTAATTCAATTTAAATCATATTCAATTGAATTAAATTGGTCATTCAATTAATTCTCAATTAATTAAATCCACACTAATTAAATATCAAATATTTAATTAATTTTATAATTGAATCATATTCAATTTTATCACTCTCATTTAACCTATAGTCTTAATGTGCATCAAAATGTACATTAACATAAACTATAGAATTAATTTGATTAAACCATATTTAACCAAATTAAATTAAATTAATAAATTCCCCATTTAATTAATTCATTAATTTAATCAAATATCACATATTTAATTAAATTAATAGTTCTCTCATTAATTAATTTTTGAATCGAATCCAAAATTATTTTTATTATATAGTTTAATTCTCTAACTAAAGTTATATAATAATGTATCTTCATACATTATATTAAATCCCTTCATTTTCAAGACTAAATAATCTGAACACCCGTTACGAGCTAGCAGGTGGACCTAATGGACCTACAGATCAGAAGCTCCAACGATACGAAATTAACTGGCTACACTCATTAACCAAGTTAATCAAGATTCGTTAACTGTGGGTCACTCCACTAAAGACCCAAAGTTGCACTCTTCTCACTGTAGAATATTTCTGTGTCCGCGGATATTGACCAATACAGTATGTCAATCCTTCACGAGTGTTCGTAACTCCAACCGGGTCATATTACCGTTTTACCCCTATGTTACCTCTGGATCCTCAAGTACCATTGATCCCTCTATTGAACAACCTGTTTAGGGTCCAACCACTAAACAAAAATTCCTCTTGGGCCAAGAGAGGACAACTCGCTCTTGTTCAAGCCCTAGAAACAACCCTTAAGGGAATACACATCTACTTACTCTAATAGGGGAAGGAGTGAGTTCCATCTTTTACTGTTATGTTCCCAGCCCCCATTCATTCATGCCCTTAAAATGGTAGGATTATTGAGTCGGGGAACATGCCTCTCTCACCCATACAAATCTAAGGACAATCAATCCTGAAAAGGAGTTCATAACAGAGTCAGGATTGAGTTTGAGTTACCTAGGTCATCCTATTGAAATAGAAACATAAACTAGTTAACGGTGTTACAACTAGAGGTTACTATTTCACAGTCCGGTCTTATGCAAACTCATTGCATTTAATCCCCCACTCGCATGTCTCCTTCATGGATGCTTTGGATCATTGCATCTGTATCGAAAACAAATTGGGTCGTATCACATAGTGTCACCAGGATAAGGTTGTTATTTGAAGATCGATCCCTGTATGTCCCTACATACTAGTCCATGTTTCATTTAAACAACTTTGGATCTTAGTTTATTGGATTTAGGGTTTATTAATGCAAACTCGATTATTCAATAACCAAATTACTGAATCGCTCAAATAACGTTTTATTGAGATCAATTAATTTGTTTCATTTACTATCTACGAGTTTTAGGGCTTAAAACCTAACAACTCCCACTTGAACTAAGACTCTAGTGGGTAATGTACATCATCAATCAAAATCGAATGAATAATCATTGAAGTAGGAATAATGTTTTGTATTAACACTTCATAATACATGAAAAGTACAAATACATGTAAATACAATAAACTAGGGAATTCACAACAATACCCATTACATTTCTCCCACTTGCCCTAGATTATTCTATGTACATATCTCGAAGTAGGAATCATGTTTTGTATTAGTCGTGAAAGTCTTCGTAAGTGGATCAACAATGTTGTGCTCCGAAGAAATATTTGTGACGATCACGTCCCCTCGTTCAACGATCTCTCTAGTGAGACGATATTTGCACTCTATGTGTTTGTCTCTTTTGTGACTTGGAGGTTCTTTTGAATTTGCCACAACACCAATATTATCACAATAAAGTGTGATTGGCAAGGTCATATTTTGAACAACTTCCAAATCCATTAAGAACTTCCTAAGCCATACATCATCCTTAGTTGTTTCACAAGCAGCGACATTTTCGGCCTCAATGGTGGAGTCTGCAATGCATACTTTTTTTATGCTACACCAGACTACAGCTCCCCCGTTGAGGGTAAACACTGACCCTGATGTGGATTTCTTAGAATCCTTATCAGTTTGAAAGTCAAAGTCTGTGTATCCTGTAAGGATCAAATCCTTAACTCCATACACAAGCTGATAGTCCCTCGTTCTCCTAAGATACTTGAGGATGTTTTTCACTGCAGTCCAGTGGTCTAACCCTAGATTAGACTGGTATCTACTAACTATCCCAAGTGCATAGCATGGCTTGGTACACAACATGACATACATAAGGTTGCCCACTACTGAAGCATAAGGGATCCGTCTCATGTCCTAAATTTCTTGAGGTGTCTTAGGACACTGTTCCTTAGACAAATGAACTCCATGCCTGAAGGGTAATAAGCCACTCTTGAAATTATGCACCTTATATCTATACAACATCTTGTCTATATACGTTGCTTGACACATGGCTAACGTTTTATTCTTACGATTCCTTATTATTTGAATCCCCATAACATACTGAGCTTCACCCATATCATTCATTTGGAACTCAGTCGATAGCCAGGTTTTAATGTCAGCTAGATATTCTACATCATTCCCAATGAGTAAATATCATCTACATACAACACTAGAAAAGCAATTGAACTGTTGATACTCCTTTTGTAAACACAATGCTCATCAACGTTCTGATCATAACCATAAGATTTGATAGCAGTATCAAACCTTATATTCCAAGATCTGGAAGCTTGCTTCAACCCATAAATGGATTGTTTAAGCTTGAAAACTTTTTGCTCCTGACCTTGAGCAATGAACCCCTCTGGTTGAGACATAAAGATATTCTCATCAAGATTGTCATTCATAATATCAGTCTTGACATCCATTTGCCAAATTTCACAATCATAAAATGTGGAAATGGACAAGAGAATCCTTATCGTCTTTAACATGCCAACTGGAGAGAAGGTTTCTTCATAGTCCACCCCTTCCTTCTGGGTATAACCCTTTGCCACAAGTCGAGTTTTGAAAGTCTGTACTTTCCCAGCTGCGTCTTGTTTCCTCTTGTAGATCCATTTGCACCCTATAGGTTTAACCCCTTCAAGTTGGTCTACAAGATCCCAAACTTGATTGAAGTACATAGACTCCATCTCTAGGTCCATAGATTTGACCCACTGGTCTTTGTCCACATCATTCATTGCTGTCTAAAGGTCATTGGATCCTCAACTCCATCCTCAGGTATGACAACTGGAGTTTCTGCTAAACCCAAATAGTGTTCAGGCCGAGTAACAACCCTCCCACTACGTCGAGGCATTCTGAACTCTTGAGAAGGATGGGTTTGACCAGATGTACTGGGCTCATCAACAACCCTTATTGAAGGTCCAACCTCGTTAAAAATTCTTGGGGATGAATTTGTAGGTTCACGAGAAAGTTCACTTAACATTTTCTTACTACGTGGCTTCTGTTCTCGAACGTGGTATTCTTCCAAGAATGTAGCATTCATCGATACAAATACTTTATTTCTTGTGGATCAATGAAGTATCGACCTCGTGTTTCTTTTAGGTAGCATACAAATAGGCATAATTTTGAACGTGAATCCAATTTCGTTGGGTTTGCCACTAGCAGATGTGTAGGAAAGCTAGAAATTCCGAAATGACGTAAACTAGTTTTACGCCCTTTCCATAGCTCAAATGGTGTTTGATAACTCTCCAAAAGGTGGTTATTTAGGCCTTCTTTCTATAGGGATTTGTGTGTCTTTTGTGCTTAATAGGGTTGGTTTTAGATATATATTATATGTTTTAATCCATTTGGAAGAATGGATGCTTTGGAAGTTATTTTATGCAGAATGTATTGTTGAGCGACTTGAGGGAGCAAATTCTGTGCTGGAGAAAAGCGAGGAGCAAAACTACCATGTCACAGCTCATTATCCATTTTAATAAAGTGGTGTGAGCTGAATTATTTTCGGATCTAAGAAGCTTGGAAAGCCCTCTATGTGTCCAAATTAACCTAATTAGGTTAAACCTCATCTTATAAAAGGAGGGAGCAGTCAAAGATAAATGCATTCACGATTGGGAGACTGAATCAATCAGTTGGAGGCCGAATTGATGGCATAATGGAGATCTAAGAAGACCATTTGCGATTCAACTAAAGAGGACGAAGTTCTTCCATGTTCTTGGTGGTTTGGAGCAACTGTTTCATCTCCCCAATTGCTAAAAGGATTAATATTTCTTGTGTATTTTGCATTATGGATGTGCTTGTCAATATTGTAACGTGTTTTATGTTTTCAATCATGAACTAATTGCTTTGAAGGCATAGGTTAAGAATTATGTGATTGTTATATTTATAAAATCTGGAAATTCTATTTGATTATGTCATCTTGAATTATTGTTGTTCTTTAATTTCATCATATGTCCGCCTAGCTAGCCGGTATGTATAGCTTCTCCTAGTTTCAGGGATGATTTAGGAGTTGTGTGGCGATAATTCACGCTAGATCATTGTGTATTGGTGAACGCCAGTGACTGGGTTAGGGATAGCAAGTTGCCTAGTGCTTGATCGGTAGTACGTCATTGGAGTTGAAACATATTCCCAAAAATCCGGAGTTCCGGGAGGATCCCGCTGATAATACTGCATGAGATTGGCGGATCAAAAGAATTGTTGGAGCATCTTTATAGCAATTACAAAAGTCTTAACCTGTGTCTGTTTCCATTTTGTTTTCTCTAGTCTAATCATTTACTACTTTCATATTTCTTTTGTTTCAGCATTTTAAAAACCCAATCAATTTAACCAGCATTTTGAAATCACTAAAAAGACAAATTAAATCAATAAGGGTAGGCATTTCAAGACCATGTGGATACGATAAATACTTATCACTTGCTGCTAGATTGTGTATACTTGCACAGTATTTTTAGGACAATTCTATCTATATTTTTAACCTCTTCAAAATTGCAACAAGTTCTTGGCGCCGTTGCCGGGGACTTGAAATTGTTTTATTTGATTGATTATTTTTTGTGTGTGTATTTTTAGTGATTTGGTCCGTGAACTTTTTGATTGTTTGTTTTTGTTTTGTAGGTATGACTTTGGTGTATTAGCGATCCCCTTCGGATTAGATTTTCAAAAAAAAATCAAGTGAATATCGAAGAGGAACTGTGCGATGCAGCAAAATCTGCCGCTAGAGCAAAATGGACAGCAAAATAATTAGGCTAAGAACCCTATTCTTGTAGGAAATGATAGGGATATAGCCATCAGAGAGTATGTTTTTTTCAATAGTTGATGAGTTGAATCTAGTGATAATGCGTCCAGTTATTGAGGCAGCAAACTTTGAAATAAAACCGGTCATGTTTCACATGTTAGAGATGGTTGGCCAATTCCATGGTTTATCATCTGAGGACCCCCATTTACATCTTAAGTCTTTTATAGGAGTTAGTGATTCATTTGTTATCCAGGGAGTGTCAAGAGATGCCCTTAGATTAACCCTATTCCCTTATTCTCTTAGAGATGGAGCAAAAGCGTGGTTGAATTCTCTTGCTCCAAGATCAATAAGTAGTTGGAATGAGCTAATAGTGGGATTTAGGCAGAATGAGGAAGAAACTTGTAGTGAGGCTTGGGAAAGGTTTAAGGAGATTTTGCAAAAGTATCCCTACCACTGTTTACCATATTGTATTCAAATGGAAACATTGTACAATGGGTTAAACATAGCAACTCAGTGTATGGTTGATGCTTCTACGGGAGGGGCTCTTTTGGCAAAAACCTTTAATGAGGCTTATGAGATTTTAGAGAGAATATCAACCTACAATTGTCAATGGTAAAATGTTAGAGGCTCTAGTAAGAAAGCTAAGAGTGTGATAGAAGTTGATGGTGTGTCTACCATTAGGGCCGATATTGCAGAATTAGCTAACGCTCTTAGAAACATAACTGTGGTAAACAATGTTCAGCAGCCGCCGGTGGTGGAGCCTGCTGCAGTTGTAAACCAAGTGGCAGCCAAATCTTGTGTCTATTGTGGTGAAGAGCATAATTATGAGTTTTGTCCTAACAATCCAGCTTCTGTGTTTTTTGCAGGTAATCAGAGGAATAACCCATATTCAAATTTTTATAATCCAGGTTGGCATAACCACCACAACATTGCATGGGGAGGGCAAGGAAGCAATTCGAAAGCCCCCCAAGCACAGCAGAAGGTGGCAAACCAGTCAGGATTTGCTAAATCGCAGGGAATGCCCCAACAAAATTCAGAGAGTTCTCTGGAGACTTTGATAAAGGATTATATTGCTCGTAATGATGTCTTAATCTAAAGTCAGCAGGCTTCATTGAGAGCCCTAGAGTTTCAAGTGGGCCAGCTAGCTAATGAGTTGAAGGCACAACCTCAAGGGAACAATCCTTCAGATATTGAACACCCTATAAGGGAAGGTAAGAAGCAGGTGCATGCAGTGACTTTAAGGAGTGGTAAGACTCTAGAAGATAGGAAAGAGCCTAGTAAACCCCATGAAGTAGAAAAGAGTAGTGATAGTAATGTCCTCGAAAAAGAGTTGGAGTCTCATAAAAATGATGGAGGCAGCAGCAAAAATGCTAGAGCAACTAGTTCTGTTCCAGATGTAGTGCCCCCACCTTATGTACCGCCCCCACCCTATGACCCACCCTTACCTTTTCCATAAAGGAAGAAACCTAAGAACCAGGATATTCAATTTAAGAAGTTTTTAGAGATTCTTAAGCAATTGCATATAAATATCCCTTTAGTGGAAGCTTTAGAACAAATTCCAAATTATGCAAAATTTCTTAAGGACGTTTTGACTAAAAAGAAAATATTAAGAGAGTTTGAGACTGTGGCTCTTACTGAGGAATGTAGTCCTATTATTAAGAATGGGCTACCTTCCAAGGCTAAGGATCCAGGATCATCCACTATTCCTGTCTTTATAGGTGGAAAGGAGTTGGGGAGAGCACTTTGTGATTCAGGCACAATCATAAACCTTATGCCTCTTTCGTTTTATCAAAAGCTTGGAATAGGTGAAGCTAGGCCTACCACAGTTACACTCCAATTGGCAAATAGGTCCATCATATATCATGTAGGTAAAATTGAGGATGTTCTAGTCTAGGTAGATAAATTTATTTTTCCTGTCGATTTCATCATTCTAGATTATGAGGTAGATAAGAATGTCCCAATTATTCTTGGTCGTCCATTTTTTGCAACTGGTAGATAATTGATAGATGTCCAACAAGGGGAGCTTACAACGAGGGTGCATGACCAAAAGGTGAAATTCAATATGTTTGATGCAATGAAATATCCTAATGATTATGAGGATTGCTCGTGCATTCAGGTGTTGGATGAGTTTGCTGAGGACCACTTTCAGAAGCAATTGATGGAGTACCATACCAAAAAATTTGGAGAAATCAGAATTGAGGATTTGGAAATAGGTGGATTGGCGTATGAACATAAAGTTCTAGGTGAGATTTCTAGTTTTGAGAGGACTTTTGAATAATCCAAACCTATTGAACCTTATAATTCATTGACATTGCTCCAGCAACCTGAGATTAGAAAGTCCTTCATTGATGAGCGGTTATTTACTGTAGCTCATATCAAGGCAGTGAAAACACCTTGGTATGATGACTTTTCCAATTACCTTGATTTTGGAAATTTGCCTCCTAGTTTATCAAAAAGACAGATGAAAGAATTTTTTCATGAGGTGAAGTTTAATTTATCAAATGATGCGTCTATGGTTAGACAATGTGTTGATGATGGATGTGAGTTTAAAGTAAAAGGGCAACGAATAAAGCATTATGGGGGGAGGAGTTTCGTTCGAAAAATCCTTCCCTAAAATTGGTCGATGAATGAGAAAGCAAGAGTTTTGAGGGAGCATTTCATATTGCAATATTTTTAGCTCCTAGTGTTATTGCGATTTTATTTTATCTCGTGGATTTTATTCTTGTTTGAATTAATTTGAATTAGATTTTATTGATTTCAATTTTATCTGATTTATTTTAATTCGTAGGTATTTTCGTAGATCTTATGTTCGTTTTATTTATTTATTTGTGTTTTGGCCGATTTAATTCTTAACTTAATCGGATTAGTTCTGTTTAGATTTAATATCAATTTGAATTTTTAATTTCTGTTTAGATTAAATTTTTAATAATATATCTTCGATTTATATTTGAATTATTCTTCTTTGAAATTGCTGGCAGATTTAGGGAGCGCATGTTTTAAGGGAGCAAAATTTCAGCATTCTAATCAGAAGCTCTCATTATTTGATTTCGTTTTTTTTTATGTTAATTTTGATTTATTTGATGTTTTGTTATTATTTTGATCTGATTTGGTTTTTATTCGGTTAGATTTGTATTTTATTATTTATTTTATTTTTATTCTTTTGGTAGGTTAGTTTAGATTTGATTTTGAAGAAGTTTATTTTCAAAAGATTTTTCTAGATTTAAAATAATATATCTTGTAGATGTTATTTAAAAAAAAAATTGATTTCATAGTTTTGTTAAGAAGATAAGAGATTTTATTCGGTTAACATTTTTTGTGAGATAAGATTTCAATTTTACCGTTGAGATTTTATTTCCGTTAGCAGGATAATTAAGTGGGCATGCAGTTAATTACCAAAGATGTCATGTGTTGAGCAGAGGGGAGCTGGTGTTATGGTTGTTACACACAGAGGGAGCACAGTAAATGGAAGATCTTACCGTTTGAAAGATAATAAAATTTTTCCATGAATCCATGTCGTTAAAACGGTAACTTAAATTAATTAAGAGATAATTAGGGGCTAATTATTTCTCGAAGATCTTAGAGTTAGTGCCCTATTTATACGATCTCCCATCAGGTACGTTTTTCACTCTTATCTTTTATTATTACTAATGTGAATTTTTCTGTGTGTATTATTATTGTGAGGAAAAAAGCACGAGCAAGGAAAGAAAGAGAGACGAAGGATGAAGATATGGTGGAAGAGAGGGTTGAAGAGGCTTCATAGAGACCAAAGAAAAGAAGAAAATGTCTATGAGAGAAAAAAATTGTTCATTAATGAAGAGGCAAGACAAAAATATCAAGAAGTCCTGAAGCGAGATGTTCTTATGGAGCGCAGCTTCGATGGTGGCAAAGAGCTCACACATTTTCCTTGAGCGAACATTACTAATCACGGTTGGAAACGGTTGTGCGCAAAGCCGGAGCCGACTGTTGATCAACTAGAATGGGAGTTCTACGCCAACATCAATGAAAATGAAGGATTCTTGATTATTGTTCGTAGAGTTGTTGTCGACTGGAGCCATGTAGTGATTAATTCTCTAATTAATTTGAAAGACTTCCCTCACACTGTTTTTAGTGAAATATTAGTTGCTTCCTCAAATGAGCAACTAAATGCACAGTGGAGGTTGTTTAGGACGAAGGCAAGAGCATTCTAGTCAGCATACCTAAAAAGTGAGGCTACTACTTAGCTTGACTTTATCAAACAAAGATTATTGCTTACAATGTACGACTTCAGTGTCCCTCGTGATCGAGTGCACTTGAAGGTTCAGAATCCCAAAGAGTTTCAATGATATGAACTTGTTTGATAAGGAGATTATTGATAGTTCCAATTTGGCTAGGCTTCAAAAAGGTGAGGTGTGCCAGGGTGGTTTGTTGTGCGATGTCCATAGAGTGCTGGAGAAACTTGAGATGGTTCTCAGTAGGCTAGAATTCACTGAGAGACAACTTCAAACCTACTAGAGCTATGATCGTTGAAGGGACACCACACTAAAGAGGGTTATACAAGCGAATTTTTCTAAGCCATATCAAGTCTTCCTAATTTTCATTGATGATCTTATGAACTCATGCATTCCATCCCTGCCCATCATTTGAGAGGAAGAAGAAAATCCAGAGCCTGAACATGAAGAAAAATTAAAGGGAAGTTTTAGTTGCAGAGAGAAAATATTTTGATGAATGATTTTATGTGCTTGTCTTGCTTGTGTTTTGTTCTTTCTGCTTATGTTATGTTCTTGTGATGGGTAAATTTGGACCTAGCTCTAAGAAGGTCAGAATGATAGAAGCCTAGAGGAGAAACAAGCCCACGGAGGCCCAATGGGCCTAAATCAATCTCTAGGGCTACTCACTCTCCTAAAAGGAAGGGGAAAACCCTAATTTCAACTATAAATAGAAGAGCTTAGCCCCAAGGTAAGGGGACTCCACTTGGTATCTATTTTTTTCCTCTATACTCATGATTCGCTTATGATCTCCCAACTGACTTAAGCATCGGAGTCGGTGTGGCGAGTACCACGCCGGTGCTTAGTTTTCTCTTGTTTTGCAGGCCACGTCTTCCCCAATCAAACAAATCTACCATTGATGTCACGTGAAGGTCAGGTGAGTCCCTTGGCCAAATTTTGGCATCAACAGTTAGCGTCGTCTGTGGGGAAGAGAAGTGGCAGGATCTCAGTTGGGGTATGTTTTCTAAGCATCATTTATATATTTGACAATCTCATTCGTGCATGATTCGAGGAAGACTATCCAATCAATCTTGATTTCATTAAGTTCTAAGATTTGTAGCCCAAGATCTCCCACTTTCTTTGAAATTTGTTGGATTGAGAAAATTTTCTGCTGCATATCTCTAGAATTTCGTTTATCTTTGGTGAATTAATTTTTCATGATCCCAATTTCAAATGGTATGAGTATGGTGCCTAAACTGTGGCTGATACTTTGTCTCTTCTCAGTGTATTAAGTTCTAAAAATTCAAATCATGAGGATTTTGGTTGATAGTGTTCGTCTGTTTGGCTTGTCGGTGGATTAGTCGCCGAGTAGTCTTGAGAAATTAAGTTTCTTCTCCTCCTAAGTTTAGGAGAGTTTTGCAATTTTCTGCAATTTCTATTTTGGGGCCGAAGACCAGTAATTCTTGAAAGGAATCATTAATCTGGTGGAAAATTCAAAGCTTCAAGGAATTAATTAAAAACCCAGGATTTTCTTTAAATAAAATTAGATCTTCTTTTTTATATTCAATTTCTATTAGAATATCAAATAACCTTTTTTTTCCTCTTTCAGATTCGTGGTCCCGAAGATGAACTTGTTTCTATTTTTAGTTTTGTGGGGCTATTTTAATGTGATAGATATTTGTGTTTAGAAATTCGTTACTATTGTTAGAAAAATATTTAACAAATGATTCTTGCTTTTAGATATATTATCTATATAGTTTTAAATGCATAATCTTAGATGTGATTCAAATTAAAGTTTAGATTTGTGTTTGGTTAAATTATCAAATACAAGTTGTAGGTTTAAGCTTTATATATATGATTTGATTTGATTTGCCCTTATTTACTACATATCTATTCTTATTACTTTATGTGTATCTATTGATTTATTGAATGCAAACTATTCATAATTTGCAAGTTAATTATGTTTCAATCAATTATTAGTCTTTTTCCCATATCAACATAATGTTGTCTACTAACGTTGTTTCACGAGGGAACATGACATGCAGAAATCTCGAGCAATTGGGTCAAAAGTCCTTGTAGGAGTGGCAATGCCTATACTCCTAGGGCGTGCCCCGTGGCGTCTACTTATCGAAAAGTCCTTGTAGGAGTGGCAATACTCCTAGGGGTGTGCCCTGTGGCGTCTACTTATCGAAAAGTCCTTGTATGAGTGGCAATGCCTATACTCCTAGGGCATGCCCCGTGGCGTGTACTTATCGAAAAGTCCTTGTAGGAGTGGCAATGCCTATACTCCTAGGGCGTGCCCCGTGGCGTCTACTTATCGAAAAGTCCTTGTAGGAGTGGCAATGCCTATACTCCTAGGGCGTGCCCCGTGGCGTCTACTTATCGAAAAGTCCTTGTAGGAGTTGCAATGCCTATACTCCTTAGGGCGCGCCCCGTGGCAACCGAGCAAGGAGCGGGGGCTGTAAGGCTTCATGGTGTGTTGAGACCAAGACCTAAGATATTTCATACAAGCATAGCGAATGATAAAAGGCTAGAAGAGTCTTTTTGCAAGGTAACAAATTGGCACAGGGGAGAATTATACTCTTAAATTGAGCTTAAGGTGTTTTAACTTATATCAACAGTGACTGCCTCTGAATCCCAATTCAAGAGTGGGGGCTTAATGTTATGGGTAAATTTGGACCTAGCTCTAAGAAGGTCAGAATGATAGAAGCCTAGAGGAGAAACAAGCCCACGGAGGCCCAATGGGCCTAAATAAATCTCTAGGGCTACTCACTCTCCTAAAAGGAAGGGGAAAACCCTAATTTCAACTATAAATAGAAGAGCTTAACCCCAAGGTAAGGGGACTCCACTTGGTATCTATTTTCTTCCTCTATACTCATGATTCGCTTATGATCTCCCAACTGACTTAAGCATCGGAGTCGGTGTGGCGAGTACCACGTCGGTGCTTAGTTTTCTCTTGTTTTGCAGGCCACGTCTTCCCCAATCAAACAAATCTACCGTTGATGTCACGTGAAGGTCAGGTGAGTCCCTTGGCCAAATTTTTGCATCAACAGTTCTATTTCTTTGTTTTTATCTGTTGCTTTAAAATTTATCTTTGTCATGAATACGTAAATCTGTGATCTTGATATTTAATGAAATCAAATATTGTTTTGTTTGGCACATCTGAGTAATTCTAACTTAACAAATTTTCTTCTGAATTTTTGAAGCATGGATTGGTTAAGCTTAATTAGATCAAGGTATTCTGATCTCCAGAAACCTTTTGCTTGAGCATTTCTTCTAGCCTGGTCATTGTTGCGGCAAGAAGATTCTGAGGTAGTGTTGATTTATTTGATCCCCTTTAAGCTTAGTTCTAGTCCCACGCTTAGTTTAAAATTCAGATAGAAATATTTAAGTTTGGGGGCATCATTCTAAATGTTAATGATTCATTGGGGACAATGAATAATTCAAGTTTGGGGGACTTTTTGCTACTCCAAGTGTCTTGCTCGAGCATTCCTCTCCTTCATTGAATAACTTGCAAGGTTGTTGAGTAACCAGGGACATTTGTGACACCCACAGTTTGTCTTTGCGTCAAAAGATGACCTATGAAATATGAAAAAATGAAAAAAATATTTGTTGAAAAAGTTGATTGTTGAAAATTTTGTTGAGAAAATTCATGGAGCAAAAGTTTTGAAGGATGAATGGTGATCTAGCAGTTTTTCTGTCTCACAGAACTTTGGTGAGCTTCATCATAAAATGTTGCCGTTTTGAGGGGCAAGAGATAGAATAACTAAGGATTTTTTAGCTTTACAAAGAGTATTTAGCCTAGTTGGTGATGAGTTTGAGGCAAGGGTATACTGCACCATAAATTGGGTCATCCCATGCTTAAGAGCTTATGACTGTAGGGCCACTTTAAGTCTGAAAAAAAAAATATAAACCCCTTAAAAATGTGTTTTAAAATGTCTGATAATAGAGCTAGGCTGTGACAAGTTCTTAGAATTGAGTTAAAAGTGGTGATTATTTGTCCATGCCGGAAGAATTATTTTGCTGCACCAGAGCTTGGTTTTGCAGAATACTCAGGTAAAGGTTGAGGGTAGTGATGGATTTTCTGGTTTGATTAAGCTAGTCTTTGTCTAACGTTTTGAATTCTTAAGGAAAGGTTGGTTAGTATTGCTCGGGACGCACAATAGTTCAAGTTTGGGGGTGTGATAACTCTCCAAAAGGTGGTTATTTAGGCCTTATTTCTATAGGGATTTGTGTGTCTTTTGTGCTTAATAGGGTTGGTTTTAGACATATATTATATGTTTTAATCAATTTGGAAGAATGGTAGCTTTGGAAGTTATTTTATGCAGAATGTATTGCTGAGCGACTGGAGGGAGCAAATTCTGTGCTGGAGCAAAGCGAGGAGCAAAACTTCCACGTCACAGCTCGTTATCCATTTTAATAAAGTGGCGTTAGCTGAATTATTTTTAGATCTAAAAAGCTTGGAAAGCCCTCCACCTGTCCAAATTAACCTAATTAGGTTAAACCTCATCTTATAAAAGGAGGGAGCCGTCAAAGATAAATGCATTCACGATTGGGAGACCGAATCAATCGGCTGGAGGCCGAATTGACGGCATAATGGAGATCTAAGAAGACCATTTGCGATTCAACTCAAGAGGACGAAGTTCTTCCATGTTCTTGGTGGTTTGGAGTAGCCGTTTCATCTCCCCAATTGCTAAAAAGATTAGTATTTCTTGTGTATTTTGCATTATGGATGTGCTTGTCAATATTGCAACGTGTTTTATATTTTCAATCATGAACTAATTGCTTTGAAGGCATAGGTTAAGAATTATGTGATTGTTATATTTATAAAGTCTGGAAATTCTATTTGATTATGTCATCTTGAATTGTTGTTGTTCTTTAATTTCACTATGTGCCCGCCTAGCTAGCCAATATGTATAGCTTCTCCTAGTTTAAGGGATGATTTAGGAGTTGTGTGGCGATAATTCACGCTAATCATTGTGTATTGGTGAACGCCAGTGACTGAGTTAGGGATAGCCAATTGCCTAGTGCTTGATCGGTAGTACGTCATTGGAGTTGAAACATATTCCAAAAAATCCGGAGTTCCGAGAGGATCCCGCTGATAATACTACATGAGATTGACAAATCAAAAGAATTGTTGGAGCATCTTTATAGCAATTACAGAAGTCTTAACCTGTGTTTGTTTCCATTCTGTTTTCTCTAGTCGTAATCATTTACTGCTTTCGTATTTCTTTTGTTTCAGAATTTTAAAAACCCAATCAATTTAACCAACATTTTGAAATCACTAAAAAGGCAAATTAAATCAATAGAGGTAGGCATTTCAAGACCCTGTGGATACGATAAATACTTATCACTTGCTGCTAGATTGTGTATACTTGCACAGTATTTTGAGGTGAATTCTATCTATATTTTTAACCACTTCAAAATTGCAACAGTGTTTCAGAAACATTCTTTGAGGGAACTACATTCAAAATATATACTGCAGTCTCTACTGTTTTAAACATCTCATTATTCAAAATTTCCCTAGACTCTATTGGTCTTCAATCATATAAATTGCTCTCCAATTTTGCAGAACAGATATCAGTGCCCCTTTTAGTAATGAAAGCTTCATTTACAGAAAGGACACTGAATATCCTTGTTTAAGCAAACAAGAAATAGAAATGATTTTTTGTTTTTTACTTTCGGAACTATATATATTATCCAATAACATAAAGCGTTTTTTAGAGAAGAACATTTTAATATCTCTCACTGCTTTAGCTGAAATGAACTCCCCAGTCCCAACATTGAGAGTCATTTCCCCAGCATCTAATTGTTGTCAGAAGCTCATTCCCTCAAAGAAAGAGCATACGTGATGAGTGGCACCTGAATCAAGGATCTAGGTTGTATCATAATTTTCCACTATACACGTTTCAATAACCAATAAATCACATTTATTTTCATTGAGTTTTGCTAAGCAATTTATGTAATATTCATGATGAACAATTTCAGATGAATTAGACATGTGGGTGACAAGGGTAAAAAATATACCTATTCTACCCTTATATTTATCTCATTATCTTGTCAAAATTATATGTTTTAGCTCATATTTGTTGTTCCAAAGCTCAAAATATGTTAAAGTTGATAAGTTGAGGAGTTGAGTCATACATATCAAAATATGTTTAATTGTGCTTGAAAAGACTCAAATGGATATGAAATTTACTAAGTTTGTTCTTGTGCAAAAAAACAAAGGAAGCTGGAATATATCCAGAAATGCGACCGCATTTATGGGAAGACAAAAATGAAATGTGACCGCTTTTCTAGAAAAACAGAGGCAGTTCCGAGTTTGTCACGGGTCGTTTTGAACAAAACTATTGCGTACCTAACCGACCGTTTTGACCCTGAATTCAACTGAGCTACCTACCAGCACCATTTTCGCAGCTTCTCAACCACTTCCAATGCTATATAAGGCATCGATTCAACGTCAAATGCAAGCAAAACTCATTTGGAAGAAGAGGGTGGTGATAGAACCCTAGTTGACGCCTATGAGTTGGGATGCCTGAGGTCCTTCTTAGATGACTAAATTCTAACCTTAGTTAGACATCAAACCTTAGGGTTTGTAGGGATTTTCACCCATTCCCAGTTGTAAAAGCGAGAGAGTGGAGTGTCGAGCGAACTCTATAAGAATTGGATAAAAGAGAAAAAACCTTAGTATTTAGCTACTGTCATTACTTCCAGCTTGTGTTACTTTTCATTTATCTGTATTCTTTATTCTTTATTTCAATGAAGAGAGATTCATTAGCACTTTATCCTACCATGAGTAGCTAAATTTCGTTCAGGAGTTCGATATAGTGAATTCCTTTATGGTTCAATAGCTTGAAAGTGTTTATTTGCTTAAGTTCCTATTCAATGCATGTCATTCTTTATTGATTATCATTCTGATCTTGCTAAGTTTAATTTGATCACTTGGACTATGCATTCTATGTGTGTTTGATCTCTAAAGGGACAGACGACATCGGTTCTCATAAAGGTGATATAGGAGAAAAAGATTGAAAGAGATTGTTCGGTGGTATAGAGCAAGCTGCCTAAGGCACCCTATATCAACTATGGAGTTATAGATTGCATTCGTGAATTATCTATTTCGGAGTCGAGTCACATAAATATGCATAATGGTACTCGCTTAGCCTGACCCAATGCATTGATTAGGCTTAAGTTGAATATTCTATGATTAAAGTTATTTGCCTTTGTGGTGAAACTATGTTGAATACCTCGTTTTATTTATTATTGTTATTTCTTTATTTTTATTTATCTTCCAAAAACCAATCAATAATTATTTCTTTGGTTACCTATTTGAAGCAATAAATTAAGCAGTTTCTTCTTCAAATCTGAATTTCCAATTTAGTCCTCGTGTGATCGATACCCTTGGAATACTTCTAAGGTTTTTTATTACTAGTTGCGATAGTGTATACTTGCACTAAGGTTGGCCGAATTTATCATTATTATTATCATTCATATTATCTTACATCCATCATTCAGCCTCTGCCGCACCAGTGGGCCTGAGGACAGTCCTCAGTTAAGACCAATTTCATGCAATTAGTGTTTAAGTTCATTTTCTTAGTTGTATTAGCAATACTAGTTTTTAAAAAGTTAATAATATTGTTGAATTAACCCATTACATAAAATAATATCATTATTTTAATCCAATCAATTTATCAAAAGTAATGATCGACCCATAGAATAAACATTCATCTTGCAACGATACTTCAGAGGTTTAAAGCAACAGCTACCGTAGGGCAGTCAACAACTCCTCCCCTGAATTGAGACAATCTCAGTCAATCCCTATTACCAGAATAACTCATATTCCAATAGTTCTTAGCTACCGTTTATTTGTCAGAAAATTATTAACACCTTAACAATTTTCTGTAAGTATGACCCTCCATTTTTATATTTCATAGGTCGGCCCCAACAATGCTACCGTAGGGAAAGTCAAAGTTGGAAATGGACCTAAGAAACCCTATCCATTTCCGGAGTTTGCGTTGTTCCGACTCCCATGATCAAACCCTCCGTAGGGCGACTTGCAGGGAGATCATGGGGATCTCACGGTACAACCTAATGGAGTAGACCGTAGGATATGTTAACATGTGTCCTACTCCCACTTACTATAAAATACTCCCTCACTCACCTTGATATTGATCCATGCAAACACCCATCCGTAGGGGGTCACTCCCAGGGTGACTCCAGACCAAGCATGGACCTCACGTTGTGAACTCTTGAGGACGTGAGAGAAAAACTTGATTTATGAAAATCTTGTTTTGATATATTTCCTCCCACTATGTATTTTTATAATTAAAGAGTCTATTACTTAGGTAAGTTCCAGCTAAGTGAATCTATCTAAGTCTATGCCTGTATATAACTCTTACATAAAGGTCTTTACTCTAATGTCTAGGTGAATTAAACCCTTTTAATTACATAGTGACGTTGCATGCTAACATTAAACTATGATTAATTCAACTAAAGTTTCGGGTCAGTTCCCAGGTAGGATGTGTTCCGTCAACCGTCAACATAAATACCGCCAGCCTAGATAGAATTTCCTTATAATCCTAGTATATTAAAACTATTTTAGTTATAAGTAAGAAATAACTCTAATCCTATTAGAATTAAAATGAGCTTACATCTAATTAATTTTAAACATTTTAAAATTAATTCAATTTAACCCTATGTTTGCATGCAACTCTTTGTTATAGGTTGACGGTTTCTAATCATTTTTATAACCATTATAAAATTTTAATGATTAGCCCTACAATATGGTTCTATGGTGTTGGAAAAAGTAACAATCATATTCTAATTATTAAACAGCATATTATTATGAGCCGATAATGATAATATAACGATTATATTAATCTAAAGTGGTGTCATGCTTCATGCAATTTTAATTTCATTTAATTAATATCGATTATATTAATTAAACATCCAGGAAACTAAATTACATGATATTTGACATCAATATAATATAACTCTTATATTAACCTAATTAATGTGATGCTCAATGCTATTCCATTTTCATTTAATTAACATAACACTTTATATTAAACACATACATGAAAATCAAGCATTGAGATTATTATTCTCATCCATACCATAACACTTTATATTAAACACATACACTTTTATTATTACTCATGAAAATAAACCTAAGCATTCATGCTACATTAATTAAATACAACTCTTATATTTATCTAAATTAATGTCATGCATCATGCTTCTAAAATTTCATATATTTAATATAACAATTATACTAAATCACTCATGAAAGTAAATCATACATATTTATCATATGTTATAAAAATTATAACATAAATATGCATGAAACATGTTTAACCTATGGTGAGATTCAGCTAAATGACATTCATAAAGCAATTAAATAGCATGTGAACAAATTAATTGGCCCGTAGGAAAAAATTAAAGCATAAAATTACATTAATTTTTGAAAAATCTATCCTAAAAGCCTTCAACCACTCAAAAAATCAGACCAAACCACCCAAAAAACGCCTAAACCATGTAAAAAACGGTCAAAATCGATCCAAAAAGCATTGAACCAACGTCAAAACCCACAAACCAGTCAAACTCCTTCGGCCTGGTCAACGAACCGCTGAAGAACCATTGAACTTCGCGCGAACCGTTGAGCCAGTCAACGAACCGGTGAAAAAAATGATGAACCACGTGCCATACAGTCTAACCGACGCCCGAACTGGACCGCTTCCGCGATTCGGGCCTCCTGAAGTCAGCCCTTGCGCCTACGCGATTTTCCATTTTTTTCCGATTCCAGCACTGTGTTCTTCGTTCCAGCCACTATTTTTCGTCATTTTTGGCCAAATTTGGTCCCGATTTTCACCAAATTCAATCCTATTGATAGACACGGACTTACATAGACTCGATTTACTCAAAATGCCCAAAAACACAGGGGCCCTTTACATGAAGGGATTATAGCCCTTGCATAGAGGAATTAAATCAGACTGTTACTCAATTTTAATAACGAAATAAAATACCAGTACGTTGGCAATCTAAAATAGAAACAAATTTTCTACAAATTCTAGACTAAGCATGCTATAAAACGATCTAAACTATTTAAATTCAAGAACCCTTACATGGATTGAAGATCAAAACTCTGCACGATGCTCCAATTCATGTAGTTTTTCCTCCCAACGAACACCACCACGTCTGATCACCCGCTATGACTCTTGGGCTATGAAAACCGACTTGTGGGAGCCAAAAAGATGTCTTGGAAGGGAATTCTACAACAAGGAGAGATACTGCAGATTTGGGAGAGATTTTTTCTGAGAGAACTGATTTCAGTTTTTTCCGTGAGTGAGAGAATGAACGTAACTGTAGGGAACTCCCCTTCAACATACGATAAGTGGGGAAGGGAAGTTATATTTCATACTCAATCTTGATCGTTGATTATTACCTAAACGATCTTGGCAATCAATTAATTAAATAATAAATATTTATTTATTTAATTAATTATAATTAATTTAATTAAATCAATTATAATATAATGTTTTTAATTTAATTTAAATCATGTTCAATTAGATTAAATTGGCCATTAAATTAATTCTCAATTAATTGAATCCACACTAATTAAATATCAAATATTAATTTTATAATTGAATCATATTCAATTTTATCTCTCATTTAACCTATAGTTTTAATGTGCATCAAAATGTACATTAACATAAACTATAGCATTAATTTGATTAAACCATATTTAAACAAATTAAATTAAATTAATTAATTCCTCAATTAATTAATTCATGAATTTAATCAAATATCACATATTTAATTAAATTCATAATTCTCTCATTAATTAATTTTTGAATCACGTCCAAAATTAATTTTATTATAAAGTTTAATTCTCTAATTAAACTTATATAATAATGTATCTCCATACATTATATTAAATCCTTTAATTTTTAAGACTAAATAATCTCAGCGAGATTAGCTGGCTAAACTCATTAACCAAGTTAATCAACATTTGTTAACTGTGGGTCACTCCAATAAAGACCCACAGTTGCACTCTTCTCCCTGTAGAATATTTCTGTGTCCGCAGATATTGACAAATACAGTAAGTTAATCCTTCACGAGTGTTCGAACCTCAAGCTAGATCAAATTATCGTTTTACCCCTTGGTTACCTCTGGATCCTTAAGTGTCACCGATCCGTCTAATGAACAACCTGTTTAGGGTCCAACCACTAAACATAAATTCCCCTCGGGCCAGGAGAGGACAGCGCGCTTTTGTTCTTACCCCAGAATCAGCCCTTAAGGGAACACACATCTACTTACTCCAATAGGGGAAGGAGGCAATTCCATCTTGTACTGTTATGTTCCCGGCCCCCATTCGGTCTTGCCCTTGAAATGGTAGGATTATCGAGTCAGCGAATAGGCCACTTTCACCCATACAAATCTAAGGACAATCACTCCTGAAAAGGTGTTCATAATAGACTCAGGATTGAGATTGAGTTTCGTAGGTCATCCTATTGAAATAGAAACCTAAACTAGTTAACGGTGTTACAACTAGAGGTTACTATTTCGCGGTCCGGTCTTATGCAAACTCATTGCATAGGATACCCCCTCTCGTATGTCTCATACATGGATGTTTTGGATCATTGCATCTCTATCAAATACAAAGTTGGTCGTATCACATAGTGTCACCAGGATAAGGTACCCAGCCTTATCCCTATACTATAGACCATTCAAGTTCATTCTTGAACATCGATCCCTATATGTCCCACATACTAGTCCAAGTTTCATTTAAACAACATTGGATCTTGATTTATTGGATTTAGGGTTTATTAATGCAAACTCGATTATTCAATAACCAAATTATTGAATCGCTCAAATAATGCTTTATTGAGATCGATTAATTTGTTTTAATTACTATCTACGAGTTTTAGGGCATAAAACCCAACACCTATGCACCGCCTGTGAGTCTCTCTGAGAGCGATCACCCTACAAAGGCCTGGTGCATAGGATTCAGAAATGTATAGGGTTTCTTAGGAGCATTCCTAACACTAGCTCTTCCCTACGGTGACATTGTTAGGGACGTCCTCCAGAATCTGAAAAATTGCAGGTCACATTTACAAGATTGTCTTGACTGAACGGACGGTAGCTAATAACTATTGAAATAAAGATTTATTTTGGCAATATTAAATAATCTAGATTGTCTCGATTCAGAGGAGTAGTTGACTGCCCTACGGTAGCGGTTATTCTGAACCTCTGAAGTATTGTTGCAAGATATATCAAATAATATACTTGCGTCGATGATTACTTTTGCTAAATTTGATTGGATAATATGTATAATGGTTTTAGTGCTTGTTTTTAATACAAGTTATTTGTTTATTTCAGCGATATGTTGAATTATGTATGTGCTTTGTCGAATGCCAAATTAAACGGTTTAGAACATACGACTAAGAAACACTTAAAACTGGTGGCAAACAATTTAGGTATGGTTTTAACTGAGGGACGTCCTCAGGAAAAACTGCTTAGCCAGGAGGAACATAATCCACGACTCTGAATCTGATTTATTATTCTTGGAACCGTGGATAGTGGAAAATGATAGTTTTGTCTGGATACTCGATTCAGGTGCGACTAATCACATATGTTCTTCATTTGAAGGAATGAGATCCCGAACTAAGTTACAAGCTGGCGAGATGATATTTAAATTCATAAAACATGAAGTCATCTCGGCTACTGCAGTGGGAAACATAAAATTATTCTTCTCGAATGAACGTTACATAATATTGTATAATGTGTACATAGTTTTGGCAATTAAAAGAAATTTGATTTCTCTATCTTGCTTCATTGAACAACGTTATTCAATATCCTTCTCTATTAATGAAGAATTCATAACTAAAAGAGGTATTGATGTTTGCCCTGCAAACATGGAGAATAATTTATATTTTTTAAAACCAATTGAGTCTAAACCTATTTTAAATCATGAGATGTTTAAAACTGTTTAGTATCTATTGGGTTTTATGCCCTAAAACGCGTAGATAGTAAATGTAAACAAATTGTATACTTGTTTCAATAAAGTGTTATTGAGTTTCAACAATAAAGTGTTATTGTTAAATATTGCACAACTTGACCCAAGTCCAATAAACTAAGATCCAAGGTTGTTTGTATGTAACTTGAACTAGTATGTGGGGACATACAGGGATCGGTGTTCAAGTAACAACCTAAAAGGTCTATAGTATAGGGATAAGGTTGGGTACCTTATCCTGGTAACACTATGTGATACGACCCGCTTTGTATTCGATACAGACGTATTGATCCAAAACGTACATGTAGTAGACATGCAAGTGGGGGTATCCTATGCAATGAGTTTGCATAAAACCGGACCACGAAATAGTCAACCATTAGTTATAACACCGTTAACTAGTTAGGTTACTATTTCAATAGGATGACCTAGGTAACTCAGTCTTAATTCTGAATGTGTCATGAACTCCTTCTCATGAGGGATTGTCCTTTGATTAGCATGGGTGCGAGTGGCCAATACGCCGACTCAATATGCCTTCCTTTTTGGAGACAAGACCGAGTGGGAGGCTGGGGACATGACAACACAAGAAGGAATTCACTCCTTCCCGTTTTTAGGAGAAGTAGATGAGTGTTCCCTTAAGTGGTGACTCCGAGACTTGAACAAAGGGATCTCGCCCTCTCACTGGCCCGAGAGGGACTTTCTGTTTAATGGTTGGACCATAAACAGGTTGTTCATTAAAGGAGCGCTGGTACTTAAGGAGACAGATGTAACATAGGGGTAAAATGGTAATTTGACCCAGCTGTGATTACTGACACTCGTGAAGGATTGACTTACCGGAATAGGTCTACATCCATGGACACATAAATGTTCTACAGTGAGAAGAATTCAGTTGTGGGTCTTTAGTGGAACGACCCACAGTTAATGAATATTGGTTAACTTGATTAATGAGTTTAATCAATTAACATCATATCATTGGAGCTTCTAATCTGTAGGTCCATTAGGTCCCCCTGCTAGCTCGTAAAGAGTAATTAGGGATAAATATATCTTGGGAGAATTTAAATAGTTCAAATTCATATTGGGAATTAAGTTAATTGTATGAGATACAAATTAATATAATGTATAGTGATGCATTAAAATATAAAGTGTAATTTGAGATTAAACTTTATTATATTGAGAGATTAATATATTTGAAAGTGTTCAAATATATGTCTAATTAAATATATGGTATTTAATTAGAAGATGAATTAATTAATTATTCAATTTAGTTTGAATTAAATGAGATTTAATTAAACTATAGTCTATGAGAGAAATAAATATTTGAAGAAGTTCAAATATTAATATGAATTTGATTCATATTAAATTTATAGGATATAAGAGAATTTGAAGGAGTTCAAATTTTAATATGAATTTGATTCATATTATAGAATTAATTAATTGAAGGCCTGAAATTAAATACATGATATTTAATTAGGTAATTAATTAATTAACTAATAGAAGGTCTGAAATTAAATATATGATATTTAATTGGTGATTAATTAATTAGAAATTAATCAATTATGAAAATGATTAATCACTTATGGAAGTAATTAATCATTTTTGGAAATGATTTAATCACTTATGGAAGTGATCAATCATATATGGAAAAGATTAATCAATTATGGAATTGATTGGTTATGGAATTGATTAATTAAGGAAAATATTAAATCAGTTATGGAATTGATTGATTTTAAATGAATATTTTATTCATGACCTTTCTCCTATAAATAGAACACTAACCCTAGGGTTTCGGTACCACAATATATGGTCACCATAAGGTCCTCTCATATTCTCTCAACTCAAGAACTCTAGGGATAATTTTCTCTCTAGTGTTTTTCCCATTCAAGATTAGGTAGTCCCACAACTACGTTCCTAATCTCAAAGTTATAGCGGGGAAGATCAAATGATGGCGTTCTTCGTTGTTGCAAAGCAATCAAAAATCATTCGTTGAAGTATTCAGAGTCTTCAACGGAGGTATGTTTTTCACCGCTTAACCTTTTGCCAATGCATTGGTATTTTGTAGAAGAAAATTAATTTACGAACGGTCCAGTTGCTTCTGCTGTAACGGAATTGTCAATTCCAATCCTTCAATTTGTATCAGAGTCGATCGTAGATCTAATTTTGTTTCTCTAAAATTTGCATTAGCTATTGGTGGGATTTAATTATGCATTTGATGTATGAGATTTTGCTACTAGATGTTTAAGGTTTTGGCATTTAGATTTGCAATTTTAAGTTGATTTGATCAATGTAAGGGCCCTTTGTTTTGGGTATTTTAATTTCAATCGAGTCTGTAAGTCCGTGTCAATCGTTTTTGGTGAAATTCCATGAAGAGCTGAAGAATTTGGGGCAAAAAACGAATAAAACAGATGCGGGAAGAAGAAGAAAACTGGAAAAACAGAGTCTGCAAACGAAAAAAAAAAAGGGAAAAACTGAACATGTTAGCTCGAACCTGGGCATAGGGGGCTGGCCACGTGTACACTGTCAACCTGTTAACCAACTGCACTGTGACCAGTTTTGTTAACTTTTAACGCGGTTTATTAGT
The DNA here is from genome assembly GCA_036850905.1 of Luffa acutangula. Classification (NCBI taxonomy): domain Eukaryota; kingdom Viridiplantae; phylum Streptophyta; class Magnoliopsida; order Cucurbitales; family Cucurbitaceae; genus Luffa; species Luffa acutangula. The sequence goes on from CM072099.1 coordinate 41,518,614, forward strand.
TTTCTCTATTGTGTGCGCGTGAGATGGAATTGGCTCGGTTCTTTGACCGCTTCATGCGTTTTCTTGACCGGTTCGCAAGTTTTAGGTCCGGTTCTTCACCGATTCAGCAGATTTTGACCGGTTCTCAAGTATTTTGACCGTTTTCCTTCCGGTTTTGACCGGTTCTGCTCGTCTTAGGCTGGTTCAAATTGTTTTTTAAGCTGGTTCAGCACGTTTCAGGCCGGTTCAAGCTACTTTGAGGTTGATTCGAGGCGGTTCACGGCTAGATAGGGCAATTATAGATTAATTATTGTAATTTTTCTAATTTATTTTGTCCTAGGATGCCAAAACCTGTCTACTTAGCTATTTAAATTGTTTTATGAATGTCATATAGTTTATAATCCCACCATAGGTTAAGCATATTCATACATATTTATTATTATAAAGTTATAATGTATGAAATATACATGAATTTAATTTTCATGGGTATTTAATATAAGTTGTTATGATTAAATGGATGAAAATTGAGAAGCATTGAGCATGAAATTACTTTAGTAAAAATATAAAAAGTTATATTTATGAAAGTAATTTATATGCTTATTTATTTTCATGAGCAATTAATATAAAGTGTTATGTTAATGTATGAAAATGTGAATGCTTATTTTAATTTTCTTGGGTAATTATTTTAAGAGTTAGATTAATTGAAGAAAATTAATTTGCATTGAGCATGAAATTACTTTAGTTTAAAAATATAAGAGTTATATTGATATTAGTAATTTACATGCTTAATTTTCATGAGCTATTAATATAAATTGTTATGTTAATGTATGAAAATCGTAATGCTTATTTTTAATTTTCTTGTATAATTAATTTAAGAGTTAGGTTAATTAAAAGGCAATTAAATTGCATTGCGCATGACATTACCTTAGATTAATATAATTGTTATATTTATGGTATGTCATGTATGCTAATGTATGGTTTTATAAATTAATTAGAATTTGATTGTTAATTTATTCACCATAGTAGCATGTTATAGGTTTAATTCATTAAAATTTATAATAGTTATAATATTAATGAATAGAAACCGTTAACCTATAACAAAGAATTGCATGCAAACATAAGATCTTAAGATAAATTGATTAATTTTAAAAATGTTTAAAATTAATTAGACCTAGGATCACATTTCTAATAGGATTAGAATTATTCTTTCTTAGAATTAAAATTAGTTTTAATTGACTAAGTAGGAAAAACATTAGTATGATTATAAGGGAACTCCACTGGTTAAGTTCTGTCTAAGGCTGGGGGTATTTAAGCTGACGGTTTACGGAACACCTCCTACCTGGGAACTGACCTGGAATACCGGAGTTGAATTAATCATAGTTAAATGTTAGCATGCAATGTCACTAGGTTTGTTAAAAGTGTTTAATGCACCTAGATATTTAGAGTAAAGACCTTACATTACTGTGGTTATAAGGGAACTCTCTCGGTAAAGTTTTGTCTAAGGTTGGGGGTATTTAAGTTGACGGTTTACGGAACACCTCCTACCTGGGAACTGACCCGAACCTTGAGTTGAATTAACCATAGTAATGTTGACTTGCAATGTTGGGTTTATTAAAAGAAGTTTAATTCACCTAAAACATTGTAGTTGAATCCTTTCCATAATTGTTATAATAGGATCAGACTTAGATTGACTTAGCCGAATTTTATCTAAGTAAACAACCCTAAATTAACCTTAGGACATTTTCAGTGGGAGAAAAATTACAAAACGAGATTTAAATCAAGTTTTGCTCCTACGTCCCTATATTCACAACGTGAGGTTCATGCTCGGCTTCGAGTCGCCCTAGGAGCGGCCTCCCTTCGGAAAGTGTTTGCATGAATCAATAACAAGGTGAATGGGAAAAATGTCTTGAGTAAGTGGGTGTGGGACACGTGTCAACGTATCCCTCGGTCTCTGCCCCTAGTTCACACCGTGAGAGTCCTATGATCCGCCTGCAGGTTGTCCTGGCGCAACCATCCCTTTGAAAGGCCTAATCATAGGATTCAGAACATCGTGAACTCCTGAATTGGATAAGAACTCTTAGGCTAATTACCAACAGTTGTCTTTCCCTTCGGTAGCTTGTTGGTGCGTGCCTCTGAGATCTGAAAGTGGGAGGGTTACACTTACGGGGATGAGTTAAATGTGTTAACTAATCCTTGACCGAACAACGGTAACTAAACGCTAACGGAATCTGAGTTATTCTGGTGTTAGAGTTTGGTTGAGATTGTCTCAATTCAGAGGAGGAGTAGCTGACCACCCTTCGGTGGCTGTTTTTCTAAACCTTTGAAGTATCGTTGCAAAAACTAAATAAATAGTTTTATAGGGTTTCTTTGATTGCTTATTTGTTTTTGCATAATTTCATTGGATTATTTGTAATGGTTAGTGCAATTAATAATACAATTAATTTGTTACTTCAGCAATTATATAATAATTTTATGTGTATTGTCTTACGTCATTTTATAAATAACGGTAATACAATAGGCTTAAACGACAAATTGTGGTAAATAAGTCTAGGATTATTCTTAACTGAGGAATGTCCTCATGCCCCATATGTTTAATTCATTAAGAATTGTTATTGGTGAATATAACATAGAACTGTTTAGGAAAAAGAGAACTTGTTCAAGACCATAATTTTCATTTACCTGTCTTGAAAATGTGATTAGTGAAGAATAGTGATTCTCCCTGAATACTTGATTCAGGGGCCACAAATCACGTGTGTTTTTCGCTTTTAAAGGAATAAGTTCCTGGCAAGAGCTTGCTGCTTGTGTAATAACTCTCAAAGTTAGAATTGGAGAGATTATTTTGGCTATATCAGTGGGGAACATTAAGTTATTTTTCTCAGTGGGAGAAAATACATATTATTAGATAATGTGTATGTAATTCCTAAGATCAAAAGAAATTTGATTTTTGTGTCTTATTTGCTAGAACAATGTTACTCTTTAGCTTTCTCTGCTAACGCAGTTTTGTTTCAAGAAAGGGAGTTGACATTTGTTTAGCTTTACTGGAAAGTAACCTAAATGTTTTAAGACTAATCAAGAGTAACGCAGTCATGAACACTAGGTTGTTTAAGACTGCTACTACTCAATGTGAAAAGAGACAAAAGATTTCTCCTAAAGGAAAATACCTTTCTTTGGTTTTAAGGTAGACCATATTAATCTCAATTTGATTGGGAGATTGGTCAAGAGTGAACTTCTAAGCGAGTTATAAGATGACTCTCTACTACCTTGTAAGTCATGCCTTATGGGCAATATGACTGATAGATCTTTTACTGGAAAAGATCTAAGAGCCAATGAGCCCTTGGAGCTTGTAAATTTGGATTCTTGTGGTTCAAGATATTAAAGCAGTGGGAGATCATGAATAATTCACCTCTTTTGGATGATTATTCAAAGGTATGAGTATCTTTACCTAATGCAACTTAAGTCTGAAGCTCATGAGATGTTCAAAAGGGCTTAGGACTGAAGTTGAAAACTTGTTAGGTGAGATGATAAAAACACTTTGATCTGATCAAAGTATTTAGTATAGGGACTTGAGATTCCAGAACTATTTGATAGTACATGGGATCACACCCTAAATCTCATTTATGAGATATAGAACCCTATTGGATATGGTTCATTCCATGTTGAGCTATGCTCAATTGTCTGGCTCGTTTTGGGGTCATGCAGTGTTGACTGCATTGCATACTGTAGTAGGCAACCCCAAAGGAAACGAGAAGTGGATACTTCTTCAATTCACAAGAGAATAAAGAATTTGTATCGACAAATACTAAATTCTCAGAAGAAGTCCACATCAAAAATCATAAACCACAAGAGTAAAGTCGGTTTAAGTAAGTTAGCTAATGAAGCTACAGTAACATCCACAAGAGGTGTTGATGAGACTGACTGTTCAACAAGAGTTGTTGATGGATCAGTGCATCTAGTTAGTCACATCCTTCTCAATAGTTCAGATTGCCTCAATGTAGTGGGAGGGTTGTTTGATAACTTGAACGTTACATGGGCTTGTTTGAAGCCTAGGTCATCATACCTGATGATGGCATAGTGGGTTCATTATCTTTTAGAAAGAAAATGAATGATGTTGACAAGGACCAGTGGATTAAAGTCATGGACCTGAAAATGAAGTCTTTTGTATTTCACTTCCATCTGAGATCTTGTAGATTTGATTGATGGGTAACACCTATTAGTTACAAGTGGATTTACAAGAGAAAACGAGACATTAAAGGTCTTAACCAGAAGGGTTCATACAGCAAGATCGAAAGCAAAAGGGTTTGCAAGCTTAAGTGATCTGTTCATGGATTGACCTAAGCATTTCGATCTTGAAATATAAGATTTGATATAGTAACCAAATCTTTTGGCTTTAATCAGAACATTAATGAGTCTTGTGTTTACAAGTAATCATAAATAGTTCAGTAGCTTACTTAGTGTTTTATATGATTGATATCCTAATCATTGGGAATGATGTAGGTTATCTTACTAACATTAAAGGAGATAGCAGCTCATTTTCAAATGGAAATTTGGGAGAAGTCGAGTTTGTTCTTGGGATCCAAATCGTTAGGGAAGAAAAAGCTAGTCTTGTCTCAAGTGACTTATATCTACAAGATGTCAGTTAGATATAAGATATAGAATTCCAAGAAGGGTTCACTACCTTTCAGGCGTGAAATTCTTTTTGTCTAAGAAACCGTTTCCTAAGACACCTCAAGAAGTTGAGGAGATGAGACGAATGCCCTATGCAAGAGGGATTGTCAGTAAGTATCAATCTAATCCAAGATTTAATCATTGGAAAACCGTTAAGAATATCCTCAAGTATTCGAGGAGAACGATGAACTATATGCTCGTGTATGGGACTAAGGATTTGATCCTTACAGGATACACTGACACAGATTTTAAGATTGATAAGGATTTGAGGAAATCTACATCAGTATCTGTGGTCACTCTTTACGATGGAGCTATAGTATGTCATAGTTACAGTCTTGACCGTATAGGCCGAGAAATTAGCTACTTGTGAAGCAGTGATAGAGACTGTATGGCTTAGAAAGTTCTTGACTGATTTGGAATGTGTCCCAAATGTGAACTTGCCCATCACACTTTATAGTGATATAGTGGTGTTGTGGCAAATTCAAAAGAACATCGCAACCTAAGACAAGCAGACACATTAAAATGAATGAAATATTGTTGATTCATTTACAAAGACTCTCTCGGCTAAAGTGTTTGAAGGTCATCTAGAAGGTCTAGATCTACGAGATATGTACAAAAGTGTAATCTAGGGAAAGTGGGAGAAATGTAATGGGTATAATCATACTACCATATGTAATGGGTATAGTGATGTCGTAGTTTATTGTATTTGTACATTGTATATGTTTTATACATGTATTTATACTACCTTTTGTCCTAATGTGCGATGCTAGTGACGTAGCAGTTGGAGCAGTCCTGACCCAGAAAAAGGAGAAGATTCTGCACCCTATTTATTATGCCAGCAGAACATTGAATGAAGCACAAATTAATTACACAAAAACCGAGAAGGAATTATTAGTGGTTGTTTATGCTTTTGATAAATTTCGTGCTTATTTAATTGGCTCCAAAGTCACTGTCTACATAGATCATGCAGCGATAAAATATCTAATCACAAAAAAGGATGCGAAGCCAAGATTGATTAGGTGGATCTTATTGCTACATGAATTAGACTTAGAGATCAAGGAAAAAAAAGGGAAATGAGAATTTGGTTGCAGATCATTTATCGCGTTTGGAGAATCCTGAGAAGGTAGATGCGACATAAATCCCTATCGCAGAGGAATTTCCTTATGAGAAGCTTTTAATGATTGAAGAAGAAGAACCATGGTTTGCAGACATCGCAAACTACCTCGCCGTAGGGGTCTTACTTGAGGAATACTCAGCGCAACATCGTAAGAAATTTTTTCATGAACTAAAGTTTTATTTATGGGATGACCCTTATCTTTATTGCAGAGTACCAGACCAGATCCTTAGGAGATGCGTTGAACGTTTAGATTCGTTGAAAATTTTGGAAGCATGTCATGAAGTTACATATGCAGGACACTTTGGAGGCCAACACACTGCGGCAAAGGTATTGCAGAGTGGTTACTAGTGGCCCACCTTGTTCCAAGACGCAAAGAAATATGTGGATAGATGCGACAAGTGCCAACACACTGGTAATATCAGTGCAAGAAACGAGATGTTGCAAAACTATATAGTAGAAATTGAGTCGTTTGACGTCTAGGGCATTGATTTTATGGGACCTTTCCCATCATCGCAAGGATACCAGTACATCCTTCTCGCAGTTGACTATGTCACCAAATGAGTGGAAGCAATCGCTTGCGTTAAGAACGATGCGACGACCGTGGCAAAAATCCTTAAGAAGAATATTTTTAGAAGATTCGGTGTGCCACACAGACTTATCAGTGATGAAAGGACTCATTTCATAAACAAGATCATGACTAAGTTGTTGCAAAAATACAATGTTAAACATCATATCGCAACAGCTTATCACCTGCAAAGCAATGGACAGGTCGAGGTATCGAACAGGGAAATAAAGAAAATTATCGAGAAGGTGGTCAACACAAGTAGGAAAGACTGGGCGCAACATCTGGACGATGCGCTATGGGCATACCGCACAACTTTCAAAACACCCATAGGGATGTCTCCATATGCGTTGGTGTTTGGCAAGGCCTGTCATTTACCCTTAGAATTAGAATATAAAGTGCAGTGGGCAATGAAACGTCTCAACTTTAATCCAAATGCGACAGGACAAGAGCGATTGCGCCAGCTATCAGAATTAGAAGAATTTAGAAGATGCGCGTATGAAAATGCCAAGTTTAACAGAGAAAAACAAAAACAATGGCATGACAGAAGAATATGCAAGAAGGATTTTAGAGAAGGTATGAAGGTTTTATTATTCAACTCTCGTTTACGTCTTTTTCTAGGTAAGCTGAAACCTAGATGGTCGGGTCCATACACTATCCATAAGGTATATCCATATGGGGCAGTGGACCTACATTCCCGTGACGGAAAAAGAATTTTTAAGGTCAACGGGCAAAGAATAAAGTCATACATTGATGGGACCTTGGGCGAGGTAGTTGAAATTATTCTTCTGAAAGATCTGCCTTAAAATAACAAGACAAAAATAGGTCCAGGACAAAAAGTGCTCTCAGCTACGTCAGGACCTAACGCAAGGTAAGAGCACAACATGTTAGAAGTTGTAATTATTTGTTTCCTTCCTCATGTTTATTTTATTTCGTTAATATTTTTTATAATTTAGACCCCATCGCATGTTTTACTCGCATTGGATTTATTGCGTTAGTATTTTTGTTGCAATAGAGCCTTATGAAGGAAACCCTAACGCATGTCCCAATTCATCTGAACTTTCCTTGCATTGGAAGCGCAACCATAATCATTTTTTCATTTAATGAGCTACACTAATCCCTGTTTTTACACATTAACCAAGGCAACCGCCCACATTCCCCCATGATAATCATGATCACCTACCTACGTGGGATGCGAAAGGGCATCAATACCAAAGCTAGCCAAAGCCTTGCGTTAGCTATAAAAGGAATGCGCCCCTTCTTCATTTCCTTCATCTTCTTCGTGCTAAACCCTAAACCTTTACCTTCCCTCTCTCTCACGAAGCTTCTCTCGGTTTTCTTCAAAAACGACCATGTCAGGCTCACAAAATCCCTCTCTCGTCGGTTACGCTGACGACTCACCTCCATCATCGCCAGAGGTGGAAGGGCCGCATAGGGACGTCATTATCTCCTCGGATGAAGACAACGATAATCAGCAAAACGATGACCACATGGAGGAAGACGAACCGGAGGTCATCGTTGGATTCCTAGAGTGAGTAAAAATAAGATATAAATAGACTCTAGACTCTGTGCAAGTATACACAGTCCGTAGCAAGTAATAAGTATTATCGAATCCAAGGTCTGAACTAGTTTTCACTTTATCTATTTTGTATAACTTTTCAATGGTTTCAAAGATGGTAAAAATGATTGGTTTTTATAGGAATAATGTTGAAGTAAAAGAAATGACAGAACATAAAGTAAACAAATAGGCAGACAGATTAGAAATAGGCTCTGGTAAGGATTTAGTAATTGTTTTAAAAGATGCTCTAGCAATATTATTGATCATGCAAAACTCTCGCAGACTTATTAGCAAATTCGTCTCGGAACTCCGGATCTTTTGGAATATGTTTCAATCCCAATGAAGTACTACCGATCAAGCATTAGACAACTGGCTATCCCTAGCTCAGTCACTGGCGTTCACCAATACACAATGATCTAGTGTGATTAACCGCCACACACTCCCTAAATCATCCCTGAAACTAGAGAGAGGTATTCATACCGGCTGGCCAGGCGAGCACAAAATAGAAATGAGCACAACAAATAATCAAGATGCAGTAAATCAATATTTATTATTATAATTTAAGCACGGCAATCACATTGTTTCCTAACCAACGCCTAAAGCTACTTAGTTCATAAGATGCATGGAAACACACGTTACAATCTGAGTAAGCATATCCATAATTATAAAGTAATGTAAGAAAGTATTAATTCCCTTGATCAGCTTGCAATTGATGGTCTTCTTGATGGTCTCCAATCTCTCTCCTCTATTCGGCTCCCAAAGGTGGAAGTAACCTTTCCAAGAATGGAATGTTTCTCTCAAGATGGAATGAATTTGACTTGGGCAGCTATCTCCTTTTATAGAGTGGTAGGAGGCTTGAATTAGGTTGACCTAGACACGTGGATGGCTCTCCTTGCTCCTTTATCCCGAGAATAACTTAAGAGAATTCGGTTTGTTAATTTGGCTAACGAGCTATGACGTGGCAGTTTTGCTCCCAGCTTTGCTGCAGCACAGAATTTGCTCCCTTCAGCCGCTCAACAATACATTCTGCATAAAATAACTTCCAAAGCTTCCATTCTTCCAAATGGGTTAAAACATATAATATACATCTAAAAGCAACCCCATTTAGCACAAAGGACACACAAATCCCTATAGAAATAAGGACTAAATAACCACCTTTTGGAGAGTTATCAGTCATCGATGGAGAACAGCCTGTCGAAAGTCTAGAACTTCAGCACACCGCTGCTCCGTCCTCCTCCGACGCAAACACCACTGAAGTGCTCGATGTGGCACCACTAGACACCTCCACATTCAACGTGCAGCCGGTAACCCTCCAACCAGCCCAAAATATCACCGCCCCGCGTAACCTAACCCCATTTTCCTCTCCTTTCCCATCTGTTTCCATTCTTCCACCTCCAAACTCTTCCACTACCCTACCGCCCATCCACCTCCACCAGTCCCACTCTCCCGCAGTTCTCTGCGCGGGAGGTCGCCACATGGAACTCCCTGTTAGGGGAATGAGGTGAAGAAGGCGACGCAATTTGCCTGCAAGAAGAAAGAGAGCGAGTTGCGACAGAAGAAAATGCGCGCAAGGCCACCGCAGATGCTGAAGCAGCCAGAACAAGAGAATGCGACAGCAAAATGGAGCACAACCCAATCGTCGCAGAAGTTGCCGCAACCAATCTAGCCATCTTTGCGCCCGCATTGGACTCCAAGTCCACTGATTCGGAGGATGAGCTTCCTCTAACACATTACCACAACATCCCGCCAACGGGGGTAGTCATTCGAGAACCATCAGAACGACCTACGGTGGCCCGAAGCAAAAAAAGGAAAGTGCCCACCACATCCAAAAGAAAAGGAAAAGAAAAAGTGGGTGTAGGAAAAGAAAATGAGGGGAAGGACTGGGGGAAGTTTCAAGAGGAAAGGGGATTCAGCTGCACCCTTCCGCAAATAATGACAAAGCAGATCTCCCAACGCAAATGGGAGACGTTTTGCGAGAATCCCCGCTCCTACGCCCCTGCGCTAGTTCATGACTTCTACCGAGCGCAATGGCGAGACGAAATCGACGAAGTGTTGGTTTGAGGCCACTCAGTAACATTTTCCTCTGCGTGCATCAACAATGTATTCGAGCTGCGAGATATCCCTGATGCAGAAGGGAATGCGTTACTCAACTGCCTCGATGACGATTTCCTGAACGCAGTGCTACTTGCGGTGGCCAGCCCTGGGGCCAAGTGGGACGGCCACGGAGCTGCGAGGACACTCAAATTGCAGCTACTAGACTTTGAGGCCACCTACTCGATGCACTGGGTGAAAAATCGCATCATGCCCACAATGCATGATGCCACATTAAGCCTTCAGCGGGTAATTCTCGTTTATTGCATCATGAAGGGAACCTCAATTGACCTAGGCCAAATACTCGTCGAAACATTGCACCAGACTGCTGCAAAACCTAAAGGCGCAATGTTTTGCCCAGGCCTTGTCACTCGTTTATGTCGCGCATCAGGCCTCTTACCCACTGCAGATGAAGAAATCTGACCCATGCAGAAGGATTTTGACGACCAATGGTTGACGCGCGTAACCAGCACCCGAGATAGGCGTCTGCAAGGAAACACGCAGTAACCAGCCCCCGCATCCCAACCTACGGCTCCTGCTCCTGAGAAGCCAAAGAAAAAGAGGCGCAAGCAAACCGCGGGCAGACAACCACCACCAGCCGCAAGGACCCCTCAATCTACTCCACCAGCACAGGAAAACACTGTATGCGCCCAACCTCAAAGATCCTTTTCACCGCCTCCTCCGCCTCCACCTCCACCACCATTGCAAGAAACAATCCAACATTCACCCCTTCCGCAGTACAACGACGAATTGCGTTAAGAGGAGCTTTTTGAAGGTTCATTGCCAAGCCCTCCTCGCAATGAAGAAATCCCCACGCCAAATCCCACACCACAAGCCACTGCTTCTGCGAGCGCAAGAAATGCTGCGGCTGATCCACAGTTGGATGTGGATACAGCTCTTATATTTTTAGAGCTGCGGCAGATGATTCACGAAGTCGCAGAGCCCCTGCGTTTACAACAAGTGCGGATGTGCCAGCAGCAGGAGTTGCTACGCAAGCAACAAGAAGAACTATCGCAGAGGGTAAATGCCTTAGTCCTCTTCTTGATGCGATGGACTGAAGGTTTTGGCCGCTTGCCAGTCACGCCAAACTTGTTCGCACGGCCAGCTGCGCAACAAAGACCCTCTGGCGTAAGCCCATCACACGTGCACGGATCCATGCCTCTGCCTGCGCCGAGGGACCCAAGACCACCTCCGCCACCACCATCGTAGGAGTAGAATACACTTACTTAGTTTTCTTGCTTTCTTTTTGTTTCCTTTAGCTGTATGCGCCCTTGTTTTATAATTTTGTACCGCATTACATCAATATATCTTCCCGCTTTATCTCATCCTAATTTTCTTTTTGCCTTAATATAATTTCTTTATCTACTAAATTGTTTGTGTTAGCTCCTTTGCTTTAATCCATGCATCTAACAATCTCGAATTTCTTGCCCGCATTAATTAAAATTGAGTTAACCTTTGTTTTCATTTCCTCAAAACCTAAGGAAATTCCCTTCGCATTTTCGACTTGCCGCAACTCAGCCTTGATCTTCTTAATTCCATGTGCTCCAGTGTAAGTTTGGGGGACAATGGGGACATTGTCCACTTTAAGTTTGGGGGAGTCAGCGCATAAATAAAATAACGCATGCGTTTCTCTGGAATGCGACGTGTTTGTAGCCAGGGGCATATATGACACTCATAGTTTGCCCCTGCGCGAAGAGAAACGCATCCCATGAGCGTAGAGGACAGTAAAAAAAATGTAATGCCCGTAGTTGGATACCTATCATCACAGATGTGGGTAAGCCAAAACAAAAGCATGTGTTTTGATGTCCATTGCTTTCATTAATTGCCTTCTAAAATATATATATATATATATATATATATATATATATATATATAGAATAAAATAAAATAAAAAAATATATATATAATAATAAAATTTGCGCCCAGGACGTGTAGGAGAAGATTGGCTGAGTTAACGGAAGGAAGAATCTAAGCGCAAGGAACTTTCCTTAAGCAATGAAGGAAATTTGGCAAAAGTTAACCATGTTTAGTAATGCGCACAAGAAAAAGAGAAAAAAGGATGCTAAGACCATAGACGTTAATGAGCTAAGTAACTATCGTAGAGTTGATATAAGACATTGCTTGAGGACAAGCAATAGTTTAAGTTTGGGGGTTTGATAATTTGCAAAAAGCAAGTTATTTGTCCTTTAAACTTAAGCTAAAACAAGGCCAAAAGGAAACAATGATGCGTGGCTTCAGCGCAAAAAGAAAGGAAAATGTAATGATTTTATGCGGTAGGCTATATTCCCATACGGTGCGCAAAAACAATGACGCGGGGGCTTCAACGCAAAAAGAGGATTCCTCTGGAAACAGTGTGCTACTCAGAAAGACGTATGATGAAGCTCACGCAATCCTCGATTGGATTGCACGTAACAATTACAGTGGGGCGCTTTGGAAGACAGAAGAAGAAGACCCATTAAAACTAGCTCGGGAAGTTTTAAAGTTGATCCAATGACTTATGTCAACGCAAAGATTGATGCGATGATAACAAAAATGGAGCTCTGGTTGACGACAAGCTGGGTAGTAACGACTGAACACGATAAGCCCCTCACTGCAACTCATTTCGTTTAACCGATTGAGACAGAGCCCTAATGCTTCAGACAAAAAATTGAACAGATCTAGGCGAGTGACGACCTACTCGTGCGCGACAGATCTAGGCGAGCAACGACGAGATCTTGCTGCTAGCGGAGGAGAAACGAAAGGGAGAGAGACGGATCTGGGTCGTGGCTAGCAGAAGAGAAATGAAAGGGAGAGAGAGAGACGATGACGACAACAAAGCCTTCTCATCCTCTTGTTGCCGGTGAGAGGAATGTATGCTGGCAAACGGAAAAATCGAATGAGGAGGAGGCTGAACGCGCGAGAGAGAGGAAAGCGAGAGAAAAGAAAGAGAAAGAAAGGAACAAAATGTTGTCAGCCACCGGAGATGAAGAAGAAGAAGATGAGAGAGAGGGGGGAAAGAGAGGGAAAGAAATAAAAAATCTATTATAAAATAATAATTTTTTATTATTTTAATATATTTATATTTTAAAAAATCAAAAATATTTTTTTAATAAAAAATTAGTACCATGTCAGCATTCTGTTAACTATTAATGGAAAATTTGATGGAGGGACCAAAATGAAACTAAAACCAATCCTCAGGAGCTAAATTGTTGGGTTTGAAAACTCATGGACCAAAAGGAAACCTAACCCAAACCTCAGGGACTAAAAGTGTACTTTCCCTTTTCTTATTATATTAATTATTAGACGATGATAAATATTATGGTTGTGAAAATCAGAAGATTTTTTTATAGAAGATTTATTTAAGTAATTATTAATTCTAATTATTTTTTGTTGTTTAAATTTAAAGATTTTTTTATTTAATGATTTTCCTTCCTTTTTATTTAATTATTCAATTATTAATTATATTAATTATGAGTTGACCATATTTTGGAGGTTGAGGCGGTTGTGAAATTTTGAATATTTTTATTTAATTATTATTTCTAATTGATTTTCAGTTATGAAAAATTGAATATTTTTTATTTAATTATTTTGTGTACTTTTTTATTTAATTATTAAATTATTAATTATATTAATTTTGACCACTGGAGAGAATGTCTCAAAGTAATCAAGTCCCTCCTTTTGTGTGTACCCTTTCGCAACTAGTCGGGCTTTGAAGCGTTCAATAGTTCCATCAGCTTTGTGCTTGATTTTATAGACCCAGTTGCAGCCTATAGAGTGCTTGCCTTTAGGTAGTTGAACAATAGACAAAGTTTGATTGGCCTCCATTGCCTTTAACTTAGTGGCCATGGCATCCCTCCAATGTGCAAATGGCACTACTTGGTGATAAAAATGAGGTTCATACTCAGAGGAAAGATTGAGAACAAAGTTTCGATAATCAGGAGATAAGCTATCATAAGCCAAATATCTCTGTAAGGGAAACTTTGTTGTCGTAGGAGGACAAACATTAGCTTTTAAAAGACTACAATGGAGGTATTTTAAATAGGATGGCTGCTTTGTTGTTCTGGTTGACCTTCGTGGAGCTACAACATTAGTGGAAGCAACAGGAAGTTGATTGTCAACAGTCTGAACAACAACATCAGGGAGCTGATCAGCAGATTTTTGGCTAGCAAATGAATCAGAGACATTCGCGGAGACCGGAGATGGAACATCAGAATTCTGAGAACGACTGTTGCTATCATTGATCCTTACATCAGACATAGGCACAACTAAAACAGAGTCATTAACTGTTGTAGTTTTAGATGGGATGCCACCATAATCAAAAGGCTTTGGTAGGACTAAGTTTGGAAATGGATCAATGAGATCATCTTGCTCTGTAAGCTGATGAAAGGGGAAAACTTATTCATGGAAAATGACATCCCTCGAAACAAAAAAACGCTTTTCTTTTATGTCATACAACCTGTAGCCTTTTATTCCTTGAGGGTATCCAACAAAAAAAGAAGAAATGGCCCTTGGCTGAAATTTTTTCATGTGTGAAGATAAGGTAGATGCAAAGCATAAACTACCAAAGACACGTAGGTGTGTATAGTCAGCATCTTTCCCATATAACCGATAGTACGGAGTGCACCAAGATAACACCGAAGATGGAGTTCGATTGATAAGAAAATATGTCGTTAGGACACACTCACCCCAAAACTGAATTAGTACCCTGGACTGAAACATTAGAGCTCGAGCAACATTTAATAAATGTTGGTGTTTCCTTTCCACAACCGCATTTTGCTCAGGACACTCGACGCAGGAATATTGATGAAGAACACCCCGAGAATGAAAAAACTCCGTGAAAGAAAGTTCAGGGGCGTTGTCAGAACGAAAAACACTTTATAGGAACTCCAAATTGAGTGTGAATGAGCTTAAAAAACCAAGGAACTATAGACAAAGCATTGAATTTAGACTTCATAAGGAAAGTCCAGGTATACCGTGAAAAATCATCCACGATGGTCAAGAAATAACGATAACCAGAATGCGTGGGAGATTGGTATGGACCCCATGTGTCACAGTGTATTAGGTCAAAGGGGTGACTAGCTGTCCTATTGTTAGAGATAAAGGATAATCTCCGTTGCTTTGCTAAAGGACCTATGAGACACGGTTGAACAATATCTTCAGAAGACTTGAGAAAAGAAAGATCTTTCAACGTATTCAGGTGTTTCGGAGATGGATGACTGATAGCGAGCAAAAATGTCGCTATTTTAGTCTCAAATTATTAAACTTTTCGGTGCTTTAATCGTGTTTTTAATGAATATATTTAATGAATTTTGTTATTTGGTCCTTAGGAGTAAAGATGGTGATTTTGGGAGAAAAAAGTGCCAAAATTGAAGTGATTATAACCCAAATCAAAGCTTGAAGCAATTGGAGGCCCAAAGAAGTCGACCATGAAGAAAAGACCAAAAGAAATGAAGAAGAAGGCCCAAAAATCAGGCCAAAAGGAAGCTGAAAAATCTGGAAATTTGGGGCAGCGTCGAGACGCTAAGTAAGGCAGCGTCGCGATACTACCCTTCCGTGTTGCCCAAGCCGCGTGCGCAGCAGCGTCGCGACGCTTAGCAAGGCAGCGTCGCGACGCTACCCCTATTCCAGGTCTATAAAAAGGCACCCTTGGGTGCCTTATTATTCATCAATCAAATCATTCTTCAATCCTTCCTTTGGCTCCTTTGGAGTGTCTCTCAAGGGTTTCTAGCCTTTTTGAGAGAATTCTTTAGTGGGAAATATTTTGGGGAATTTTGGGGAGCATCTAAAAGGCTCAAGGAGTAGTCAGCGGGGCTCCAAGCGTCAGCGAGGGGTTTTTCGACGGTCAATTCCTTTCCTTTTATGCTTTTTATTATGCTTTCCCTTGTAATTATTGTGGATATTATGTGTAGCTAAACCCCAATTTGGGGTCTTGAAATGAAATGATAGTCCAAATATTGTTATAATTTCTTGTCTCTTGCCCATGTCCTAATTATTTGTATGGATGTGCTTAATGCTTTACTCAATCTGGCCAATTGTGTAATGATTCGATTCTTAATGGAAACTCGACGGAGAGAAATTAGGATAGATCATAATCCATGCAACAAGTTTAATTGCCCGTTGTGACACCGGGATTAGTTGATTAAACTTAGATTCCTAAAATGAATCAGGGCATAATAATTAATGATTTTTAATAGCGCTAAGGACACTTAGGTTGTTAAAATGAATTAATTACAATTAGGGGAAACCGACAGGAGAACCTATGTGATTAACGAAGACTCTAGGATTATAATTAGTTGGGCAATGAGATAGGATAATTATAGCAACTATTTAGCTAATCATTGATTTTCAAGACCCCTCTTCCCATTCAAAGAAAACTCTTTCTCCATATTTTATTTTTGATTGATCAATTTATTTTTGTTAATTGTCTTGAATTTAAATCCTTTTTATTGCATGAAGTGGTCCCTAAATATTATTTCGCCTAAGTATTTTTAGTGCTCAAGAAAATTTTAATTATTTGCTTAAGTTTCGCTTCGCCTCCCTGTGGATTCGATACTCGGTATTACTACCGTTTTATATTACTTGTCACGACCCGTGCACTTTGCGGTCCATCAATGACCAAGACGATCATGCCATATCGAATGATTACACTGTGAAATGGAGTTACAAACAATTTTACTATTAGTAGTATTGTTATGTAACAAAGAATCAGAACATAAAAGGTACAATCCCTGCCAAAGGCTAGCCTTGCCAATCGTCGTCAAAGAGGACTTGGCCTGAAGAAGACAAGAAGTTTCAGCAAATGAAACCAAAATGGATGAGCAAGTTGTTAGAGCACTGACAGATATAAGGTTGAATCGAAACTCTGGTACATACAGGACATTCTTTAAGATAATATCAGATGACAAACAAACTTCACCAGCAAAGGCAACAATTATACGTTTCTGATTTGCAGTGTGACAGAATAACCATAAACATGCAATAGAGAAGAAAACAACCCTTTAGAGTAGCATACATATGTCGAAGCCCCTGAATCTATTATCCAATTATTTGAGGCATGTAAAAAGGTTGAGCAAATACCTGCAACATGGCTATTGGTACTTGAAGAAGGGGAAGCATTGTCACTCTTGGTCGCGGATAGATGAGGCTGTAAGACAGCCAGAAGGTTCTGGCATTGCTTCGGAGTTAGGCTCGATAGAAAAGGATTATCAGCCTTGACACTGGTGTTTTGGACAGCAGGTGACTTCTGATTTCGATACCCAGGCGGGTAAATGTGTATTTTGTAATAACGGTCGATTGTATGGCCCTGTATGTTGCAGGGACTGCATACTTGACGTTCTTTCTTCTTGGCTGAGGTATGATGGCTTTTGGGAGTGGAATTAGCAACAGATGTCTTTACAAGAAGAGTTGTTGCTTCGGTAGTGACAGGGGGTGGTTTTACAGCTTCAATGGACGAACGTTGCTCTACTTCTTGTACAACAAGAGAGAAAGCACGAGTAATAGTGGGTTCAGGTTCCATTAAAAGAAGTTGAGTTCGTACCTGGCTAAAAGACTCGTTGAGTCCCATTAAGAAACCCATTACGTGTTTCGTTTGGAAGTATTCAACAAGATTTTTGACTCCTCCGCAGGTACACCGGCTGCAAGAACAATTGGGGCGATAGGAAGCGAGCTCATTCCATAGCGTCTTTAGTCTTGCATAATAGGTGGTGACGGAGTTCTGATCTTGGACTAGATTGGAAAGTTCCCGTCGAAGTTGAAAGATTCGCGGGCGATTTTTCCATTGATACCGCTGCTGAAGGTCTAACCACATATCCCTAGCAGAATCGGCGAAATTAATGCTCGCTGAGATTTCTTTCGACAAAGCGTTCAAAATCCAGGCCTTCACGATGTTGTTGCATATCACCCAAGATCGCTGAAGAGTACCAGTCTGTCGGAGTATGGTGTCGTCGACAAAACCTAATTTGTTCTTCACGGTAAGCCCTAGAGTCATGGCTTGGCTCCATGAAGTGTAATTAGATTCTGTAAGAGGCTCGGAGATAAGGACTAGGTTTGTGCCATCAGAATTATGAAGGTAATAGGGATTCTCATAGAGATCGATTACCGATTGGTTGGTAGGCTGATTGGCGGAAGTAGAGGAATTGGGATTAGTTGGATGTGCAGACGAAGTATCATCGACCATGGAGAAGTTGGCAAGAAGAGACTCTCTAAGAGGATTTTAGAAGAACATCTGATACCATAACAAAGCTTAGAGAGTAAATAAATCTTGCTTGAATCTTATTGATGATCACAGCTTCTATAAATAAGCTCTGTGAATCAAGAAGATGAAGTAACAGAATAAAACTATCCCAACTGAAAAACTGAAGATACAAAGAGACAAAACTTCCCCTTTCTTATAACTAATATCACGCATAATGCCTTCTCGGGTTGGGCAGCTCCAAATTCTTTCCTTATTTATTTTCTTTGCTTCTGTTTTAGCGCCCGAGCATCCCATTATCTCCAATTTCTCTATTATGATTCCAATAATCAATTCCTACAAAAAGAACATGAAAGTGCATTAAATTGGCCCAAAACCACTCAAAGACTAACTAAAATATATCGGGAAATATAGCTCGTTATGCTTGCTATCAAACACCCCCCAAACTTAAGCTTTTGCTAGTCCCCGAGCAAACTAAAAATCAAGCATAGGTTGAAGAATAGATGCAACAAACATGACTCACTCCTCAAGGCTCACAAGTGAATAAACAAGCAATCAAGAGACATGCACATAAGGTCCAATGAGGGAGACAAATCAAAAGTTTTCCAAAATTAACTTGCATAAGAAATATCTAACTTAGCTAGATTAGACTCTAATGGCTCGAGATTGGATTATTAAACCCTCAACTCATCTCCTTCTACACTGGCACTAAGGATTTACCAATGAGTCAATGGAACAAATTAGTTTGTTTGCATCCATACTTAGGTTCTTTAAATTGAAAATTGAATCAAGCATTTATAAGTGACACTAGCTTTCACACTCCTATTGCAGGGACCCATAACCCGAGTTTTACTCTTGGTTGGCCTAACTGATCACAACAGGGGTAGCTCTTTTTGCCTAAAACATTATTCCACATTGCATATTGAGCTCATATATATGACGTCATTATTTTTTTTCAAAAGTAAAGACAAGAATGATTTTTCTTTCATGATCATGATAAACATATGTTATTTTCTTTCCTCCTAGGCAAGATTAAACGTGCTAATTTGCAAAAAAAAAAAAAAAAAAAATTAACTCTTTAGCTCTTCCCTATACCTATCGAGGTGACAACAAGCATATGAACCTAATAATTCGCTCCTAAGCATTCAAGTCATATTCTAACCAAGGAAAATACTCTACTCATGCAATACATCTCCTAGAAAAAAGTTTAAAAAGTCTCCCTTTTTGGGCACTCATGCTTACAACTCATCAAAAGCTTGAAAATTGACAAGAAAACCTATCCTAGGAAATCATAATCATGCAAAAATAGCATCCACAAAACAACCGTATGCTCAATTCACAATAAGCTCAAAAAATATAGCCCGAACTCAGATGTTCAAGGGCTCAACAAGCAAAGCATTCCACCCCCAAACTTAAAACATGCATTGTTCTCAATGTATAGAAATCTAAAGCATACATAATCAAGAGAACAAGAAAAAAATGGAAGGAGTGAACAATACTGCCCTGGAATGATGACCATTTCATGAATGCTTGACAAAGGAAAGAACACATGAACTCCTACAAAAAAAAAAAAAACAACAATCATAAAAACAATAACAAAGTAACTTGGGTTGCCTCCCATAAGCGCTTGTTTAACGTCTTTAGCTCGACGTGCTCGTGCATTCTGTCAAGGCACATAAAGAAATCTCGTATTTCTTTGGGCCCTTCTTCCTTGAATCAATAAAACTCACGATCGCTAGCAAGCTTACTTGTTTCTCATGGGCCCCTAAAACATAATTATTTTTAGTATTTTTGTATAAAATAAACATAAAAGGAGAAAGATCAAAATAAAGAGACTCAGACTCTAAAACTGACTCGTGAGAATAGAAAAAAGAACAATCAAAATCTACAGAGGATGGAGAAGATAAAACAGACGAAGGCTTTTCAACCTCAAACTCTACCTCCAGAACTTCCTCTGGCACTACAAGCTCATTTTCTTTTTCTTCCTCACAAACATGTTCTTGATAGGTGCTACAACTCTCCAATTCTTCCCCACTATTCATGTAACTCTCCCCTAAATGTTCATCCTTAGCAAGATAGAAAGAACTAAGCTCTTGAATGGGTGCCAATGAATCATCGGCCACATGACTCACTAGACAACCTATGGAAGTGGATCTCACCTCACTAACTTCCTTTGGGGTTTGAAGTCCTTTTATAATTTCATCAAATTTTAGACTCCTCGCTCTAGACTCCTCAATATAATTTTGGACTAAGCTTTTTAAGGAAGAATTTTCTTTTAGAGGGGTATAACTTGAAGATGAAAAATTGGAATATGTAGTTGAATAAAAAGCCATTCAAATCAATTAAAACAACAAAGATAATTAGGCTTCCAATCAAATAATAACCCAACAAGAACAAAGGACTAAGACTCAAACAAAAAAGGAAAGAAAAATAAGAACAAAGAAAACAAAAATAGAAAAAAGGAAAACAAAAACAAAAAAGGAAAAAAAATCAAACAAATAAGGAAAGAACTAAAAAGGAAAAGGGTAAAATACCCTTTTGGTCCCTCATGTTTCAAGTTCGTTTCTAATAGATCCCTAGGTTTCAAAATCAAACAATCAAGTCCCTACTGTTTTAGAAATGCTTTTATTGAGTCCCTCCACCGTTAATTTTTTTAACGGTGCTGACGTGGCATTTAACAGAGGTTGGCGTGGCACATTTAAAAAATAAAATAATATTTTTAAAATTAAAATAAATAATAAATAATGTACTTAATAAATGATTAAATAAAAACAAAAAAAAAAATCACACACTCTCTCTCCTCTCTCCCTTATTCTTCCCCCAACCGAAACCCTAATTCTTTCTTCTTTTTTTTTTTCCTTCTTCTTGTTCTCCTCGCTCACCGTTGTTACCGCCACCTTCCACCAGCATTGTTGTCGTCGTTCCATTTCTCCTCTCTCCCCTTCACTCCCTCTCTCTGAAACCCTCTTTCTTTCCTCCATCTTCTTTTTTTTTCTTCTTCTTCTCCTCACCGATCATAGTCGTCATCACTCTCTAGCACCGTTGTTAACCGCTACTCCCTTTCTCCTCTCTCCCACCTCACCGGTACGATTTTGAAAGAAGAAGAAGGAAATTGGATGGGTATTTGATTTTACAAAGGAGAGGGGGTGGGTTCCGATTATGAAGAATAAGAGGAAGGAAAGGGGATAGGGGTGGGGGTTCGATTATGAAGGATAAGAGGAAGAAAAAGGGATGGGGGTGGGGTCCGATCATGAAGAAGAAGAGGAAGGAAAGAGGATGGGGGTGGGGCTGGAAGAAGAAGAAGGAGTTCAATAGTTCATCTTTCATTTTTTCAATTTCTTATGTATAATTAATTGGGGCTTTGTTGAGATTTAGGGATTTTTAATTGGGTTTTGGTTTTTCTTCTAGAGGGATGGCTTCATTACACATAGCTTTCTGTGATGCATTGGCAAAGGAAAGTGCAAAAGCTAAGCCTAGCTAAGCCAATGGACAAACCAGATTTGAACTCCAACCCGGAAGGCGTTCTCAGATAGCGGTGGCGAGAATAGGGAGGAGGCGTCCATCGCTGGCGAGAATAAGGAGGAGGCAGCGGTGACGGTGATCGGTGTGAAGGGGAAGGAAGGTGTGACCGACATGTTGGAGGGTGGTGTTGGCGATAAGATGAAGGAGAAGGAGAGAAGAGGAGGGGGAGAGAGAAGAAGAAGAAAAAGGGAAAAGGGAATCGGGGGGAGAGAAGGGATTTTTTATTGTTTATTTTATTTTTTAAAATTTGTAATTTTGTTATTTACTGTTTTATTGTTATTTTAATTTAAAATTTAATATTTTAATATTTTTAACATGCTACGTGAGCACCGTTAAAGAAATTAACGGTTGAGGGACTTAATAGAACCATTTTCGAAACAGTAGGGACTTGATTGTTCAATTTTGAAAGCTAGGGACCTATTGGAAACAAACTTGAAACATGAGGGACCGAAAGGGTATTTTACCCAAAGGAAAATTACAACTAAGGAAATAAAACAAATAAGGAAAAAAATTGCAATCTACCTAAAAAATAAAAATACACCTGAAATTAAGACCGAACAATTTTTCCACAATATTAATTTAACTAAATATGTCAATTCCCGGCAATGGCGCCAAAAACTTGATGCACGATTTTTCTTGCCGCAAGTGTACGGGTCAAGTAATAATATAGTGTTTTTGTGATTAAATGAGTGTCGTCATCTGGATTGGTTTTCTAGCAAATTAAGTACCGTGAATAATCTTGTCCAATTTTATTTAGGGAGCAAAACTTAATGCAAAAGATAAATTTAAATACAAAAAGCATAAAATAAAAGTGGAGAGTCAAATGGAAAAACTCTTAGGGAATTGATTTCATTATTTGAGATTGAGGATTGATTAATTGGAATTAATTTATTGTGCAATTATTCTACAAGCCAAGGAAATTTTTATCACGATTACCTATCCCGAGTATAATTGATTCTCATGCATATAACTAACTTGATATCCCTATCTAAGTTCATTAACGTGCAAGGCATTATTCGGTTTAGTCCTTGTTATATTTCTAGAGATATTCCAAATCCCGTCACAAACTTGGAATTTCTACTCTAGTCATGCAATTAAACAAGGTAAGTCTTAGGCCAAATCCTCTCTCCCGAGTTAGATTCAACACTTAAATCATTCAATTAGTGATCAAGTAATTGAAGGCATTACACAAAATTGCATGCATAAAATAACAACACATTCATACCAAAAATCAATCCAACAACTAAAACAACTACATCAAACCCTAAGACAAACAACTAGTAATTCATAGTCTTTAAACCACAAACACTAATTGCAAGAAAAGCCATAAAAACTATAAGAGGTAAGGGAAAGAGAAAGGAAAACTCGAATTCGTTGAAACCGGCACGTCCCTGTCACGATCTCCACGTTTTCTCGCTTGATTCCCGCTCCTTGGCCTTGCTTTAGCTCCCACCAAAGATCTCTAGTCAAAATTAGGGCTAAAATATAACCAATTCAACTCCCCTTGGTCGTGCAAGAAAGTGATGATTATATAGTAAATTTGTCGACAGCGTCGAGACGCTATGGATCGCGTCGTGACGTTGTCGCTTGCGGCCTTCGGTAAACAAGAGAAATTTTGACAGCATCGAGACGCTCTAGGGCAGGGTCACGATGCTGTCGAAGATTCACGCCTAATGCCTTCTCGGGTTGGGCAGCTCCAAATTCTTTCCTTATTTATTTTCTTTGCTTCTTTTTTAGCGCCCGAACACCCCAATATCTCCAATTTCTCTATTATGATTCCAATAATCAATTCCTACAAAAGAACCTGAAAGTGCATTAAATTGGCCCAAAACCACTCAAAGACTAACTAAAATATATAGGGAAATATAGCTCGTTATGATTGCTATCATTGGGGACATAGTTTGGCAATAAGAAGTCACTCCTACTCGTATTAGGGATAGTAGAAAGGTTGTTCTCTTATGCGCTGACTCCGAGTCTTGAACAAGGGGTCCCACCCTCTCATTGGCTCGGGAGAGACTTTGTTTAGTGGTTGGATCATAAACAAATTGTTCATTAGACGATCGGTGGACTTAATGAATCAAGAAGTGCTTGGTAAAACAGACCTTTTGACCTAGTTATAGTTACGAACGACCTGTGTGAAGGATCGACTTGCTAATTATGGTTATATCGAGTAGACAGAAATATATCTATAGTGAGGGGAGTGCAACTACTAGGCTTTAGTGGAGTGACCCAGTAGTTAACGAATGTTGGTTAACTAGGTTAAAAGAGTTTGGCTGGTTAAACCTCGAATCGTTGGAGCCCATGATCTGTAGGTTCATTAGGTCCCCTTGCTAGCTTAAGGAATAAACTTTGTAACAATATGATGGGAAGTATTAGAAATGTTCAAACTTGAAAAATGGAACAAATGTCGGTTAAGTTATGGACACGTTGGTTTAATTTCGAATTAAACTAAAACTTGAAAGTTGGACTTATTTAAATATGATTTAAATATTGAGCTCGTACATAGGGATTAATGTTCGAGAACATTAATTTTGAGGATGGTGGGGATTAGTGGCAAAAATATTAATTTAATATTTGATATTAAATTAATATATTTATAATCAATTAATTAATTATTAATTATTAATTAAAATTAAAATTAAATATAATTATGAATTATATTTAAAAGGAAAATAGAAATATAATTATGAATTAAATTTAAGAATAAAATTAAGATTAATTTTGAATTAATTAATTCAAAATTAAAATTAATTTTAGGAGGTGGTGGATTACACACCACCTCCATGCACTTAACCCACCTAAGACACCTTAATCCTTCTCTAATTAGGTGTCCAATTTGCTGTTCAATTTTGGGGGTTTTGAGTTGCACAATTTCCTCTATATATATAGAGCAAGAATGGCTAAAGAAAAGTATGAAAATTGTGTAGTGTTATGCTTCCAATTTTGCTTCTCCAACCCATAAGTTCATAACTCCATAAAGCTTGAAACTCAGGCACTTTTCCTTCCAATTCCAATCACTAGAGGATCCCACAATCCATTCCAAAGGTCTGAGAATAGCAAGGAAGATCTTGTGGTGGTTCGTGATTAGTTGGTGAGGAAAAACAACACAACAATTGATCCAATTTTGAGCTACAAAGAGGTTGGTATTCAAAACTCTATTTTAGTAGCTTTGGACATCATGCTTTGTAGGATCAAATTGATGTTATTATGTGTCTAAGATCCAAAATTGCTTCCACATGTTAGATACTCACACCTTCAAATTTATCATTTAAATCTAAATTTCAACTAAAATTTTCGTATAACATAAAATTAAATTCTAATATATCTATATAGACAATAATAAGATGTTGAAACTTTATGCTACTGTTCATTAAATTTAATATAATTTATCTTTTTTTTTTTTTTTACTATTTTCTCAATGTTTTCATTTATTTGTATTTTAAAATAAACTACAAATTTCACGTGCTATGCACGTGTTTGCCTACTAGTCTATACTAAACATCTACCTATTAGATTAAATATAAGGGATAAGTACATGATTAGCCTATAAATGGACCCTATATTTCGTTTTTGTCCAAACCTACCATTTTTTTACGCAAATAGCCTAATAACTTAGAGTTTTGACATATAAGTTGTTATTCAATTACATTTATGCCCTCTTTCATATTTTTTGTATTTAAAATACAACAAAAAATCATAAAAGGAAAAACCATATTTTATTCTTTCCTATTAAAAAAATTTAACTCATTAATTCACTCTCCAATTTTGGAAGGATCCCTAAAATCACTCACCATCTTAAAAAAAAATCTCGATTTTATTTTATGCCTATTTTCCTTCCAATTTATTCAATTACCAGTAGATTTTTCTTCCATTTTCGTGCTCTGGTTTGGTCTAAACGATTTTTTTTCAAGATTTTTTCATTTAAAAAAAAGTGTCGATATTCGTGTATAATTTCATATATACCTTATATATATCATGTATGCATGTGTGTATATATATACAATACGAAGCTCAATGAAAAGTCACATGGTTGTCGGGGAAGGGAGTTTTTGAAAAATAATAAATTTATATATATATATATATATATATATATATAGTTGTATATTTGTTTCATAACATGGTGTTTTTTATATATATAGTTGTATATTTGTTTCATGTCACGTATATATTTCCTAATGTAGTAGTATATTTAATATTATGAGGGATATTGTATATAACTTTTTTTTTGGAAAAAATATATATATGTGTATATATTTATGCAAATAAGTGGCGACGAACAAATATATAGAGTATATATTAGCAAATAACGAAATATACCGAGTGTATTTGATGAAATTCAAAATAGGAGAAGATTTTTTATTATTATTGAAAACAATAGAGTTTTTATGGTTGTATATTGATTTTTTCAATATTAATGTAGTATATTTTCTTTATTAAAAAAAATATATGGGTATATATATTAGCAAGTAACTGTGTATATTTAATACTATAGTTATGACAAAAAAAAAAAACAACTCAAGTATATGTGGCTACAATAATGATTAAAAAAATAAAAACTTAGCACATATTATATATAAAATGGTATATATAAATATAAATGTTTTTTCGCAAAATAAAAAAATGGAAAACAAATATATGATACAAAATCAACGCTAAGATTGTGAGACATTTAAGAAAAACATATATATAAATATAGATTGGTTTGATAAAATTTTAAGTTTCCTTTTTATCTTGCTACTTTCCATATTATCTTTTGAGATAGTTCTCCTGACTTAATTAATGGTAGATAAACATGCCAAATTTACTTTTGAAATTTTTCCAACCAATGAAAATAATGGCTAAACTATTTTGTATTTTTCAATCATATGATTTTTCTTCCAAATGTACCCTGATTTAATTTTCTTGTTCGCACCCTATTTTTAAGGCAATTGTTATCTAATTTATTTCTAAATATATATTTTATGTGCTAAATATGTAACGCAAAAAGAAAAGAAAAAATAGAGTGAATTAAAAAAAAATTGTAATTGTAAGAACTAAAAAGAAGAGATGAGTGAAAGAAAAAAGAATGGAGGGAAATAAAAAAGAGACAGACAAAAAATTAACGCTAGGATTCGAACCCACACGGGAAGAGAGGCAAAAATTACGAGTGTTAAACCAACTGAGCAAACATGCAAAGTATTGTATTTTATTTGGACCTAATTTTGATGATTTATGACTAGTGGATATATCATGAAAATGATATTTTTGCCAAAATATCAACTATATTTTAAATATTTCAACCAAAAATTGGTAAAAAAGAAATGTTTTTCCCCTATATCTCTATCAGGCCCTTGAAATTTTCAATATATCACCGTTATCTGGATGACTTTTGGCGATTTTTTCATCCTTAGTTACATCATATACATTCTCTCTTGTATCGTTCAAAATTAAAATTCAAAATTTATATGCTTTTTAAAACCAGATTACATAAAATTTAGGTATTTAGTTTTTAATATTTTCAGTTAGATTTTTTATTTAAAATTATCCAATCAATATCTTCATTGTTCCATCGATTTTTTGTTCTACACTTCCTATCATTATTCAATGGGTCATTGATCTTTAAACATAGTTAAATTATATGTACATATAACAATTACGGACAATTTGTATAGAAGACATTTTCTACGTTAAAAAATTGTATGGGAATTCTATTCCAAATAAGGAGCATTTGTTTATTTCATTGTTATTTTCTATTCTTCCAAATTATTTGAGTATTATATTTGTTAATTTAAGATTTCTTGATTGAATTTTGTGGTTAAGATATATAAACTGTATTTGGTAATTAAAAAAAAAAAAAGATATTTGTGATGCAAAACGCATGCAATTGGGGATTGGGCTTAAGAATCTACATACAATCTTCTACTAATACAACCTGACATAGCAATATTGGAGAGCCACCAAATGTCCTACTTTTCTTTAAACATTTGAAAGATTAGTCATCAATGTGAACTACACAATAAGATTGTCAAGGGTTAGAAAAAATTAAAACACATCATCTCATCCATCAGCTGGAAAAAGAAAAAGAATTACCGGCTCAATAACTAAACTCTCTGCTGGAATCCAAGTCAACAACTCATGAGTTGTGTTGTTGGACGTCGTCACTAAAGATCAAAGGAAGTTGTAGGTTATGTAGGAGGGACAACAAAAAAAAAATATTTTTAACATTGGTTTGGTTTTCCAACTTACACCACAACACCACACCAATTAAAAATATAAAATCAATAAATAACATAATTAAAGTTCACTTATGATTTAGTAAAATAACAGTACTTCAATACAATGCATAATACATCAAATATTTTACTTCAAACCCACAACAATAATCACCATAACCTTATACATAATATATAGCTTTATTCCTACACATACGGAGTGGGAAAGAGAGGTTGATAAAAATTTAAAAACCCATCGAGGGAACAATGTCCACTTTAATAAGAACCTTGCAAAATCTTCAGAAGATTGATGTTTGAGATGAACATTGCAAAATCTGAGGTTCATCTCAAACATAAATCTTCTCGTAAAACAAAAATTAATCCCCAAAATTTTGAAACCCCACTTTCCATTTCTATGTGAAAACCCCCCAAAAGATCCAATGCATCAGAGAGAAAAGAGAAAGAGAGGCACCTGAAAGTTGAAGTAGAAATGTGGATCCAAGAGACTGAGGCAAATGTAGCACAAGAGAGAAGAAACAAATATATAAATCAAGCTTCATGCTTCAATGATATATATCCTCTAAGCTCTACCTCAATTCACGTTAATTATTCTAAGTTTACCTAACCTAGTAGCATTACTAAGCCTTTATTATCTTAACTCCAAATCGGATGCTCCAAAAATTATGGTAGCATAACGACATATATAAGACTAACCCAAAATTTTCCTTAACCCGTTAAACACGAGACACACACTTCTAAAGACACAAAATTCCACTACAAACTCCCACCAATCAAAGTGAGTAAGATCTCGCATCAATCACTATTCAAATGAATGGCTACAGGTTACACAACAACTAAAAACGCCTTATACTTCTAAACAAGTCTATCGAATTCAATTTTAAAAATGAAATGACTCTACTCACAGGAAGACCATTTGAACAAGTAAACTAAGAAATTGATATCAAAGTCAGATCACAACTTAAACCAATTACAAGAACATCTACCAAGTAGTAAAATCAACTAGGTAAGTCTAGTGGAAACAAAACTTTAAAGGAAGAACAACTAAACTAATTAATGGTGTTAAAAACTACACTAAAGTTAATCTAGTTGCATTCAAAAGGTTTAAGGGTGTGGGAACTTACCAATCGACACCCAACGACATTGAATGCTAGTTGTCCAATGTCCGAATGAGTTTGAAATCGCTAATCCGAACCTCATAGCCTATGGGCATTCAATCCCAAGGTTGTTCGGGTTGTGGGTAGTCAGCAAAAGTTGACTTTGAAGCCGAAAGCTTGCTGATTGGGAAGTGGAAGTGCTGGAATACGCTTGGAAGTACAATCAGTGGGTATACAAAGATTAGAAACATGAGTTAAAGCGCTTTTAAAGATTTGAATGGGACTAATGTGCTGAAAAATACCTATTGGCATCGAATTATCTTGGATAGGCGTTGCTTGAAGAGGAAAGGGGCTTAATCCTGCGAATATAGAGTCAATCACAAATGGGTAATCCAAATTCGATGTCGAATAAGCATGGGTCGATGTCGAAACATACCGAGATCGCTAAAGGACGTCGAAATGGCCAAGATTGGGGAGGAAAACGCTGCTGGCCACGCGGATCCTGACTGAAACGAGAGAAAGAGAGAGATTTATCCTTGAACCCAAAAGAGAACGAGAGTGAGGCAGAGAGAGAGACTTACGCGTGGAAGAAGAAGAAGAAGGAGAAATGCTAGCTCGCGATCTTGCTCGCTGGCGTAGGTCTTGGTCGAAAATCAAGGTTCGCCGGCATGGAGGAAATAGCGGGATCTTGCTCGCCGGCGTAGGTCTTGGTCGAAAATCAAGGCTCGCCGGCATGGAGGAAATAGCGGGATCTTGCTCGCCGGCGTAGGTCTTGGTCGAAAATCAAGGCTCACCGACATGGAGGAAATAGTGGGGAAGATGGAGAATCAAGGCTGCCATTACCGATGAAACAAGGGTTTGATTGGGGGAATTGAGAGAAAACGAGGGTTTGAGAGGGAGAGAGAGAGATTGAGAGATTGAGAGACCAAAGGATAACACGTACACCTAGGTTTAGAATTTCTTTTCTTTTTTCTTTTTTTTTTGTCTTTCTCCTTTTTCTTTAAAATAAAAATTACTTCAAATAAATAAATAAACTCATAGATTTATGACTTTTTTAATTTTTTTAAAAAATGTACCAAAAATCTTCTTTTTTTACAACTATTTACCACTTTTTTTTTCTTTCCTTCCTTTATTTGGGTTTGCTTATAGCCTTATAAAATGTCAAAATTGTACTAGTGACAATTACCCAAGTTGCTATTCATAACGAGCAAAGTGAGTTGTTAATATTTTTAAATTAGCTAGGGGCAAATTTCAAAAGTGAATGACCATGAGGGATATCCTAGCAAAAATAATTCTAATCTCTTCAATCTCTTAGCTCATCCAACCTTTTCTTTTCTTTCTCCTTTGTCTTTCTATCTTCAAACCCTAGTGAAATTCCATAAAAAAAAAAAACAAAAACAAAAACAAAAACAATTCATTTAGAGGTGAAAGAAGATGTTTTTACTCCAAAATCAAAAGTAATTACTCTAGCAAGAATATTCATAAAATATAGTGGTCAAACCTTAATTTTATAGGTAAGATATATAATGACACATATTAGATAGTAAAATCAAATGATTCTCTTTCCATTGTCAATAAAAGAAAATAAGGCATGCAACGAGAGAGAAAATGAGTCTAAATTAGACTTAAAGGGAGAAAGTGAAAATTTGTTGAAACTTGAGAATATTTGAGTTTTCAATAAGGGCTTAAATTTAAACTTATACAAGAGTTAAAATATTGAGGTCATAGGGATATAGTTTCTTGTTCAAATCCACTACCAGGACTTTACTTGAATAATTCTTTTTGTATTTATTTTCTCTTTTTCATTGATATTGGCAGTTTCATGACTTTTTTTTTGTCTTGATGAAAAATAAATTATACATTTTACTTAATTTATTCAATTTTACTTTCAAAATTTTCCTTTCATAACACTAACCAACTGGTAGTACAAAATGTTTCATCATATAATAAATTATCTTTAATTAAAAAATTATAATATATAATTTGTGACGCCCCGTGCATTTTTATGTTAATAGTTTCATGAATATAGCGAATAAAGTTTAATTTATTTGGCTGGTACTTATGAGATTATTGAATTGCAATAAGGCACTTGGGATTTTATTTTTACTTTTTCAGTTTAAATATGGCGTTAAATCGATTTGTCCCTAAAACGTTTGATATTTATCAGTTGGCAGTTAGGTCTGATCAAGGCGTTGAATTTCCACGCTTAGTGAGGAAATCAAGCAAGTGGTGGGCTAATTTTGGAGTTTCTAATTTGGGGTTTGTTTTATTAAATAAAAGGAAGAAGAAGAAAAAGCCCTAAGCTCTCTCCATCTCTTCTTCTCTTCGTGAACCAGCCGCCCCACCTCCCTCCCCTCGCGTTTTGCAGCCAGCTAGCCGTCGCCGCTCAGTTCGCGTCGCCGCCGTTGTCATCGCGCCGCCGCCCAGGTTCTGCAGCCGCCGCTGTCGACACGCCTAGCCGTGGGTCTCTCTCTCCGTGCCGTTTCTCCTCTCCTGGTCGTCGCACAGGCCTCCGTCCCTCCCTTCTCTTCGTGCGTGGAGGTCCAGCCGCCGCCGCTTCTCCTTGTAGCCGAGTGTCGCCGTTCGTGAGTCGTAGTGCCGCCGCTACCCAGATCGAAGCTGCCGCATCTCTTCCTTCTCTCGTTTCCGTGTGTTTTCGGCCAAGAAGCTTCGTGGGTAAGCCTATCTCCCTTCGTTTTAGTGGTTTAGAACTCGATCTAACCTCCCTTCGCTTTTTCCGTTCAGTTCGTGCGGATCCCTCTATTCGGTAAGCTTACGCCTTACCCATGGTTGATGGGTGCCTTAATGTAAATAACCATTTGTTATAGGTGCTGGAAAATTAAGTTTGGTTTGATTTTCTGATCTGCAGCGCCGTAAAAGTGTTCGATAAGGTTCGAAACACTTCAGCTTGGATACCCATTGCCCAAGGAGCGTTCTAACACGTTGTTAGAGGTTAGAATAACCCGCCTTTCGTGAAAGCGAGTCCGTTTGGTAAGGTTTCTTGTTGCCCCTTTAGTTGTTCTAGCTTTAAAGCATGTTTTAGATCACTGCCCAATAGTTATTCAAGCCTTAGAAGCATGTGTTAGTTGATGCTCATTGCATATCTAGGCTCTTAAGTGTCGCCCCAATCGTTATAGATCATAGTTTATGTTTTTAAATGAGGTATCATGGCTATTTTGGTTAAATTCTTATAGTTCATCAATGCCCATTTAATCTCTTCTTCTTTATAGCTTGGCCCGACCCTTAATAGGTTCTTAAAGCATGGTTTAAGTGAGCTTTTACTTGCTGTCCGTAGCTTAAAAATCATGCTAAGCCTAGCCTCATTAGTTATCGAGGCCTTAAGTGCATTGCCTGAGTTTTAGGAGCCTGTAGAATGTCGTTCGTGCGTTTTAGGTGGTTGTTGCTTGTTGTCCAGTGGCTGAATAGCCTTAATATCGTCAACTAACAAATACCCACCGCCCGTAATGCTTTAAACGTGGTTGCCCATGGTTTAATGGTGTTGGGTTCTCAATTCGGGTTATGTTTAGATGTTGTCCAGCAAGGGAAACAAACCGTTATTGGTTCGGTCCCGCCCTTAGCAACATGTTTTTTGGGTTCTTTTCTTTAGTATAGACTTCCTTTAATAGTTGGTAGCTTGTTTGTAGCCGGAAGCTCGTTTTGGGAGCGTGTCGTGCCATTCCAACTAGCGTTGGTTTGTAAAAGTCTTCTGTAAGTAGTTTCTACTTACTAAACTTGTTTGACTGCCTGAAGCATGTTTGTTTGTTATCCGCTTTCCTTATATATATGCTGAGAATGAAATGTTGTGTATACACTTGTGAACATTGTAATTGTTATGTTAAACTTGGATTGTGTTTATTGCACTGCTTGAGACGTGTACGCTTAAGAAGTACAAGCATGATAGGTACTTGTCTTAGGCTTAGTGACTGTTGAGTCAAGCATGTTGAGTCTGGCTTGCATGTTGCATGGGGGATGTGTAGCATGAGTCGGGTGTGAGGCACAGCACATGGTGCGGAATTCATGTGTAGCGGAGCGTGACGCGGAAATCACGTGGGTTGTGAGTGCGGAGCGTGACGCGGAAATCACGTAAGAGTGGCGCAACACATGGCACAGAATTCATGTGGGGTAGGTGTAGAGCGTGACGCGGAAATCACGTAAATTGCGCAGCACATGGCGCGGAATTCATGTGTAGCGGAGCATGACGCGAAAATCATGTAGGTAGCGCAGCACATGGCGCGGAATTCATGTGTAGCGGAGCATGACGCGGAAATCATGTAAGTAGCGCAACACATGGCGTGGAATTCATGTGTAGCGGAGCATGAGGCGAAAATCATGTAGTTGCGGAGCATGACGCGAAAATCATGTGGAGTCTAGTGCGTGTGTTGCATAGTGTGTTGCATTTGCACGAGTTTGTAGTTTTAAGCGTATTGTTAGTTTATGGTTTAAAAGCATGTTGGGTGTATGTGGTTACTTAAGCATATTGCCTGTTCATGGTTATGAAAGCCTGTTGGATGCGTGTGCTAAGCATGTTGTTTGTTTTGGTTGTTGGTTGTGGTTTGGTAAGTGTGAGCTGCTTACCAGTACCACGGTTGTACTGATACCCCCTTCCCCACCTTCCCCCCAACATTTTAGATGGTGCAGGTTACGTTGATGAGCTGGATCCTTGTGAGGAAGAGGAGAACTACGAGGAGGAACCCTAAGGCGTTTGGTTTTCTCCGTTTGGGTTGATAGGCTAGATTTGGTTATAATTTCCATTATTTTTGCCATGTTGGAGTAGACTAGTTTAGTTTTGTGGTTTGTGGATCTGTTGGTGAGCCTTGGTTTATTGGTTTGGTCTAGGGACCTAAGTTTAGTTCCATTGTTTTATGGTTTTTGAATGAAGCTGTTAGTTGTCAATTTTTTGGATTAAAGCTGATGTTAATAAAAGTTAGTGAATATTGAGTTCTATTGCGTGATTTGAGTTAATGTATGTTGCAATGAGCCTCGATTTGTCTAGAGGAGATAGGTTGTGAAATCTGGCTGTAGTTCGGTGGAGTTTGGCGTGTTGCATGATTTAGAAGTGTTTATATTTATATCAGGTGTAGAAAAAAATGGGTTTAGGCCATTTTACGCCGTTATGCTGCCGAAATTTTTAGTACATCCGGTTTAAAAGTGGTCCAGTTCCATAGATAAGGGTTTAAGGGATGAAGTGGCGTCTCTAGGCTAAGGGTTGGAAAACCTGGGGCGTTACATAATTAAATAACATTGGTTGCTTTTTCTTTACATATTCCTTTGGTGTTCCACCTATGACCCATAGGACAGACCTCCTTTCTTTCCCCTGTCTTCCTCATTTCTCTCCTCTCATCTCGAAATAATAATATTGGCCTCCCCTATTTTAATAACACTACTAGAAAAACGGTATTACTTGACGCTTTTGGAATGCCAAATTTAAATATTCTTAACGTTTTTAAAAGCGTCAAGAGAACCACTGTCAAGAATAAGGTATCGAAAATGTGACGAACGAAAAGCGTCAAGATATTCTTTCCTTGATATTTTTTAAACGTCAAGAATATAACATCATTGACATTTATGACGCGTCATGTATATAGATTTCTTGACATTTATTAAATATCATTTTTGTTAAAACTTGACGGATCTAACGTGTCAAATGATACTTTATCTTGACATTTTAAAAATATCAATTTAATAAGTTATTGACACATTTTACATGTCATGTTTGTTTGTGATTTTTTTTTTCAATTATAATAGTTGTTCCCTATTATCTTGAATCTCCTGCATTACATTCCAACAATTTGATATATTGATCAACCAAATAAAAAAAATACACATTCAAGATACATCAACCAAAATTTCTCCAATAACTTCAATAAAATTCATATCTTCAACATTAAAAAGTATCCAACCTCCATATGAGCAATTCCAAAATTACAACTATCAACCCATATGAACAATTCCAAAAATTAGAAGACCTATCCACCCACATGAACAATTACAAAATTACAATGACCTATCAACTCCATTTGGACAATTCCAAAATGAAGATCTTTACACCAATTTCCACCATATATTCAAAATTACATAATACCTATCTCCACCATATATTCAAAATCACAAACTACCTATTAAATAATTCGTGTGTTTCTATGCCTTAAAATACTTACTACTTCCAAACAGGGGGAAGCTTCTGTCTTCTTGTAATACCGGGTCAGACGATGGATCTTGCTCTCCACCAAAATCAACTTGAACTTGGGAATCCTTGTCTTTCTTGTTTCTCTACAAATGCTTTCTGGTTGAAACAACTTTCTTGATGAGATGGTAAAGATCCTTCGAGATCTTAGGAGCTAGCCCTAAGCCAAAAAAGAAAACATGTTAAAAAGAATAAGATAATAATTCTGACTGATGTATAGAATAGAAGTTTAATGGAGGAAGGGTAGATGGGGCTCACCATGAGCCTTCAATATACGCAAGATCTTGCTCCCAGTTACACTTTTCACCTGAGCAATCCCGTGAGAATCACGGAGAATAACACCAATTTCAGATGGTGTCAAACCCTTCTTGGCAAATTTGCAAATGTTCTCGGCAACCTGAATGGTCAAAGGAAAGCCATCAATTTCTATAGAAAGTACAGAGATTCACTTCCCTTTCTAAGCAGTTAAAATGACAAGTAATGGAAGAACTTGCGATTTTCTTAGACATTCGACAAGTATAACCATCAGAATTGACAATCAGATGACACTATGAAACATGTCACCATGCTTCACTAAAATCAATGACTGTAATTTTCATCGTTAGTCAATCACATGAGCAATCTTTTACAAGAACCTCTTTTTCTTCCTGGTAATTTTCAATGGGACCCTATCTGCCATGAGTAAAGTATACTGAAAGCTGATTTCAATGAAGAAGGTAACAACGCAACTAATGCAAACCTGAAAGATGAATTCTGCATAAGCACTGACATTGCGCAACAATGTTTGTTTTGCATTAATCCTTCTAAAACTCTTCGTATAATGGTTGCATCTCTGCAGAAAAATGTATAAATGTTAGTATAAAATATAAAATCAAGAGGTTAACCATCATGGGTTGGCCCTAATGGTCAAAAAGGACCATAGAAAAAATAAAGGGCTTAGAGGGCATGGGTTCAATCCATGTTGGCCACCTACCTAGGATTTAATATCCTACAAGATTCCTTGGCAACCAAATGTAGTAGGGTCAGGTGGTTGTCCCGTGAGATTAGTCGAGGTGCGCATGAAAGAATGACATTGCATCATTACCACATGGGGGGACGTGTGGGGGGTGGGCACAATGCTAACTCCAAGTTACAACTATTATAAGGTCCGCGACACACACAAAAGAGACCTACTGCCGTGCCAAATCAGAGACCCACGAAAGAAACCCACACCTTCTTCTCTGTCGCCTGCTCGAGAGTAAGACCCACAAAGCCTCCTTCTTCGTCGCCTACTCTAAATTGCATGGTTGTTGTCGATGAGGGAAATACTGTTGCCGCCGTTTGAAAAGAAAGGTCCCTCTTTGTCGCCGCCGTTGGTGTGTTAGACCGTTCACAAAGACAAGTCGCCTCGCCGTCGTTGGTGCCGTTTGTGAAGATAAGTCTTCTCGTCGTCGGTGTGTGAGGCTGTTCACAAAGAGAAGTCACGACTACATTATTTGCCGTTCGGGAGGGGGAGAGGCAGGAGACCAACAAAAAAGATAAGAATTCGGTCAAAGCCCTAATTTTGATTTTGACCCTATATTAAATTAAAAACAATGTCATAATTCTTGACATTTTAGAAATATCAAGTCTTCCTTAGCGTGAAAAAATCCGAAAAAATTCATAAGACTCCGTGTTTTTGTATTTTTCTTGACGTTTTTTTGTTGAAATTTTGTAAGTCTTGACATTTTTTTTGTTGAAATTACATAAGTCTTGACATTTTTTCTTAAAAATGTCAACTAATAACAAAACTCAAATGTCAAGTAACATTGTTTTTCTTGTAGTGTAAGATGAGAAAGGGATTGAGACAACATGAAAAGGAATTTTCGTATTGTCATTGAACTCCTAAAAAAAGTTGCAAAAGTAGAACCTCAAGAAGATGAAAGTGCGTGGGGTCGAATTCAAACAAGTATTTAACAGAGGCAAAATAACTTATCCAAAAACCATCAACGATCAAAAACCCTAGAGAAACCTTCAAAGATAAAATCCATCAAATTCTTCTCCAAACCATTCAACAAGAACAATAAAACACATACAAAGAAGATCTCAAAACCATAATTAGACATATCGATTCTAAAAAAATCAAGATCCACACGCATGAAAGAAAGAAATGTTCAGAGCAACTGACCCCCTAGAGATGAGATTCAACGGAAAAATTTGGCTGAAATTCTTATGAGAGATGGAGATAGAGCACACATGATGAGATTTTTTGGTTAGGTCAAAATGAGGAGACAAGGGGGGGGGTGTAACGACCCTACTTTTCATGCCTAGATCCTAAGGTCGTTACTACATGCATTTCATTCTACTTCTAAGAACAACGAGAAATTTTCATTTAAAGAAACCATACTTAGAAATTTGCGAAACTTTTCAATCTGGGATCCCAGTTTAAAACAGAACAAACGAAACCTTTAGTAAATCAAACCAAACTTAAAGCGGAATAAATCGTAAATCATTCAATACAAGTTCAAAGGAGAATTTCAAAACGTAAAAATGCGGAAGACTATCCTAAAGGAGATCCATGGCTCAGCAGCTCTCCGTCACGCGTACTGCACACCTTTACCTCTACCTGCAGTTGTATGTAAGGGAAAAGAATGAGTATTTAAGAAAATACTCAGTAAGTAGCAATCAAGGCTTTAACATTTTATTCGAGTTAAGGGCCTTAGGGTTAGGTCATCTAATTTCATTTCATTTCATCTCATTTCATTTCATTTCATTTATCTGTAGTTCGGGTCTCGTGTTCAATTAGTACACCTTTATATATATATAAGTTTGCCAACTCACTGATAGTGCACGAGTGGGAGTTTTGGGAGGTCTCTACTCCTACTGATGGTAGATGGCACCCAGTCAGCGGAGCTAAGTCTCATCCCTCAAGGCACTAATAGGCACGTAGCGCTCTAAACTACCATTTCACTGGTGGGGCGTTCATGGGTTTAAGTCAGGAATTTACTTCCACAGTTAGTAAATGGCACCTAGACTGTGAAGCCAAGTCCCGCCCCTTAAGCCCCTCATTTCCGTCTATTACATCTCAGTCCTAGGTGTTTAATTGACACGACCCTCGACTCAGGCACTAGCCTATTCCTTTCTCTTTCCTAATCCTTTCCCTCAAGGTAGATACGATTCCCAAGCCGTCATGAGGCTACCAAAAATTCGGCAGCATAACGGCACATGCAGAGGGAACCCAAAATTTTTATACACCTGGAAATAATATAATGCAGTTCTATAGTCACAACGGGTCAGATGTCACATCCAAACTTCAATCCAACTCCAACAGACATTTAACCCATTCCCCCAATATCACAAATAAAATCCAGAGGAACACATAGCCATCCAAGCCAAACATGCTTTAAAATAAACCAAGAGATGCTATGTTAACTTTAAGATCCTCGTGCTATCAACGTGTCTTATAATGAAGCTAATCATGATTCCACAATCAAAACTAAAGGCTCAAATCTTATCCATGCTAACATATTAAATTTTCAAAGAAAAAATAAGCCAAAGCATAGAACTAAATCCAACGGCTACATATATATTAATTCCAAGCATTTCAGTTCATGGCTAACCAAATAAAACATGAAATTCACGGCCTCAACACAAACAAAGAACACTTAGCCCAAACCCCAATTATTCCATAATCCACGCTACTCATTTAATGCCCAAATAATGGCAATCTCAACATGCTCATCATGCTTCAAAAGTTAAGCCAACACACTTTACTTAAGCTTAAGGACCAACTTGGTTTAAACATGGAACTTCAATCCAACTATCCACTTTAAATTCCCAATTAACAAACAATGGTCAATTAGTCTAAGACATAGAATTTGAATCCAACTAGCTACTTACCTTAGTGAAGGAGATACTTGATTAACCTCGAAGAAATTCCTTAACTCCAAGGTTCTTAAGCAAGCTACAACAAGGAAATGAACTCTTAATTAACTATGGACTCTAACCAAGCATTCAACTAAGAACCCACTACATTTGGGGTAAAATTAACAACCAAAGCTTACCCAAACAGAATCGCAGCTTGCTGTCCAGCAGTCCCAAATCGCTCAAATTCGATAATTCGGCCTCCAAACACCATGGGCACCTTGAAATTGGAAGCTAAACTCAATGGGCATCCAAGATTAAACATTAAATAGACCAAAACACCTTAAATCTCACTTACCCACTAACTGAAATTGTCGAACGCACAAGAGACGTGTGGCTATTTGTCTTAAGGCAGTGACGGCGGTAATCAAATCCTAGCGACGAAGAACAACAAGATCTGAACGCGGCGACGGCGGCGTGCACGACGACGGGAGGCGAGCGGCGGCATCGGGCGGTTCACGGCAACTTGCGGCGGCTGAGAGGGAGAGAGAGAAAGAGACGAGAGAAACAAAATCGAGAGAGAGAGAAGAGAAACGGGTTAGAGAGAGAGAGAGCTTACACCGTTGGCGAGTTGCGGCGACGAGGGGCGCGACGGAGGCTTGCGACGGAGGCGGCGGTGTGCGGCAGAGGTCGACGGTCGAGAGGGAGCGAGAGAGAGAGAGATTACCGTGAGGGAGGGAGAGATGAACGTGAGGGAGAGAGAGAGAATCCAGTTTTTTTTTTGTTTTTTAAAAGGCACGGTCAAATGACCGAATTGGGGGGAAGTTTCCCCCCATTTTCTTTTTTTCCTCTTTGACCGGGCTTCTGCCCGCTTTTCCCTTTTTCTTTTTCTTTTTTTTTTTAAATCACCGGTTGCTACAGGGGGGGGTGCTACAAGGTTATTTTGGTAATTTTTCCATCCCCTTCAAATTTGGAAACAAAATTCAAATATGGCTTCCTTTATTATATTTTAACTTTAAAGTGCACTTATCAACGACTAATTGACGAAGTTAACCCCCTCTAGTTTATGTTTTGTAAAAAATGACTCATCTTTAGAAACAATGTTTTTTTGGACCCCTTGATGATGAAGATGATGTAAGCAAGTACTTGAAATTACTTATATTTTCTTTATTAAAAAAAAATCTATGGGTATATATATAAGCAAGTAACTGTGTATATTTAATACTATAGTTATGACAAAAAAAAAAAAAAACAACTCAAGTATATGTGACTACAATAATGATTAAAAAAATAAAAACTTATTTTTGGTAATTTTTCCACCCCCTTCAAATTTGGAAACAAAATTCAAATATGGCTTCCTTTTTTATATTTTAACTTTAAAGTGCACTTATCAACGACTAATTGACAAAGTTAACCCCCTCTAGTTTATGTTTTGTAAAAAATAACTCATCTTTAGAAACAATGTTTTTTTGGACCCCTTGATGATGAAGATGATGTAAGCAAGTACTTGAAATTACTTATATTTTCTTTATTAAAAAAAAATATATGGGTATATATATAAGCAAGTAACTGTGTATATTTAATACTATAGTTATGACAAAAAAAAAAAAAAAAAAACAACTCAAGTATATGTGGCTACAATAATGATTAAAAAAATAAAAACTTATTTTTGGTCATTTTTCCACCCCCTTCAAATTTAGAAACAAAATTCAAATATGACTTCCTTTATTATATTTTAACTTTAAAGTGCACTTATCAACGACTAATTGACAAAGTTAACCCCCTCTAGTTTATGTTTTGTAAAAAATGACTCATCTTTAGAAACAATGTTTTTTTGGACCCCTTGATGATGAAGATGATGTAAGCAAGTACTTGAAATTACTTATATTTTCTTTATTAAAAAAAATATATGGGTATATATATAAGCAAGTAACTGTGTATATTTAATACTATAGTTATGACAAAAAAAAAAAAAAAAAAAAACAACTCAAGTATATGTGGCTACAATAATGATTAAAAAAATAATAACTTATTTTTGGTAATTTTTCCACCCCCTTCAAATTTGGAAACAAAATTCAAATATGGCTTCCTTTATTATATTTTAACTTTAAAGTGCACTTATCAACGACTAATTGACAAAGTTAACCCCCTCTAGTTTATGTTTTGTAAAAAATGACTCATCTTTAGAAACAATGTTTTTTTGGACCCCTTGATGATGAAGATGATGTAAGCAAGTACTTGAAATTACTTATATTTTCTTTATTAAAAAAAATATATGGGTATATATATAAGCAAGTAACTGTGTATATTTAATACTATAGTTATGACAAAAAAAAAAAAAAAAAAAAAAACAACTCAAGTATATGTGGCTACAATAATGATTAAAAAAATAAAAACTTAGTACATATTATATATAAAATGGTATATATAAATATAAATGTTTTTTCGCAAAATAAAAAAAAATGGGAAAAAAATATATGATACAAAATCAACGCTAAGATTGTGAGACATTTAAGAAAAACGTATTGTATATATATACACATACATATATGATATATATATAAGTATATATGAAATTATATAAGGTATATATGAAATTATATACGAATATCGACACTTTTTTTGTAAAATGAAAAAATCTAGAAAAAAAATCGTTTAGCAAACTCGAGCACGAAAATCTGAAGGAAAATCTGCTGGTAATTGAATAAGATGAAAGGAAAATAAACTTATTCATTATGACGTGAAATAAAATCAGTACAATAATATTTTCCTAAAATTAAGAAATTTGTTTAAATAATATTTTATATAATAATTGGTCCTATAAATGTAATATTATCATTTTTAATATTAATTGAAAATAGATGATAAAAACAAGGGTATAAAGGTAAGAAAATATAACTGGAAATCTAATCTTGTAAATATCCAAAATTTTAGACATATATGAAAACATGTCTCCAAAACATGCTATCTACCAAAATTTATCTAAAAATAATAATAATTTGACTATATTGTTTAGATTGGTTTGATAAAATTTTAAGTTTCATTTTTATCTTGTTACTTTCCATATTATCTTTTTAGATAGTTCTCCTTACTTAATTGATGGTAGATAAACATGCCAAATTTACTTTTGAAAATTTTCCAACCAATGAAAATAATGGCTAAACTATTTTGTATTTTTCAATCATATGATTTTTCTTCCAAATGTACCCTGATTTAATTTACTTTTGAAAATTTTCCAACCAATGAAAATAATGGCTAAACTATTGTATTTTATTTGGACCTAATTTTGATGATTTATGTACGATGCTCCACGATTTTTCTTGAGACTGGTGGATATATCATGAAAATGATATTTTGCCAAAATATCAACTATATTTTAAATATTTCAACCAAAAATTGGTAAAAAAGAAATGTTTTTCCCCTATATCTCTATCAGGCCCTTGAAATTTTCAATATATCACCGTTATCTTGATGACTTTTGGCGATTTTTTCATCCTTAGTTACATCATATACATTCTCTCTTGTATCTTTCAAAATTAAAATT
This sequence comes from Luffa acutangula, assembly GCA_036850905.1. Classification (NCBI taxonomy): domain Eukaryota; kingdom Viridiplantae; phylum Streptophyta; class Magnoliopsida; order Cucurbitales; family Cucurbitaceae; genus Luffa; species Luffa acutangula. The sequence goes on from CM072099.1 coordinate 41,561,134, forward strand.
CAAAATTTGTATGCTTTTTAAAACCAAAAGATTACATAAAATTTAGGCATTTAGTTTTTAATATTTTCAGTTAGATTTTTTATTTAAAATTATCCAATCAATATCCTCATTGTTCCATCGATTTTTTGTTCTACACTTCTTATCATTATTCAATGGGTCATTGATCTTTAAACATAGTTAAATTATATGTACATATAACAAATACGGACTGTTTGTACAGAAGACATTTTCTACGTTAAAAAATTGTATAGAAACTCTATTTCAAATAAGGAGCATTTGTTTATTCCATTGTTATTTTCTATTCTTCCAAATTATTTGAGTATTATATTTATTAATTTAAGATTTCTTGATTGAATTTTGTGGTTAAGATATATAAACTGTATTTGGTAATTAAAAAAAAAAAAAAGATATTTGTGATGCAAAACGCATGCAATTGGGGATTGGGCTTAAGAATCTACATACAATCTTCTACTAATACAACCTGACATAGCAATATTGGAGAGCCACCAAATGTCCTACTTTTCTTTAAACATTTGGAAGATTAGCCATCAATGTGAACTACACAATCACTACAACAATTTTGGGCTTAGATGTCCGTTCTGCACCGTTATTAAACCCCTATGATCACGGATTTGAATCCGTTGTTGTTCTGGGTGTGATCTAACCCCTACGATCACGGATTACAACAATAACGGTTTAAAACCGTCATCAAACGCATCCGTGATCTTTCATGTATAATCACGGATTACAACAATAACGGTTTAAAACCGTGGTTGTTTTGGGTGTGATCTAACCCCTACGATCACGGATTACAACAATAACGGTTTAAAACCGTGGTTGTTCTGGGTGTGATCTAACCCCTACGATCACGGTTTACAACAATAACGGTTTTAAACCGTCATCACACGCCTCCGTGATCTTTCATGTACGATCACGGATGACAACAATGACAGTTTAAAACCGACATCTTTGTCGACCCCTACGAGCACGGATTACAACAATGACAGTTCACAACCGACATATATGACTACATTAATGACGGTTTTAAAATGACATCTTTCCTCATATACCACCTGCAACATATATTTATTGCCATATTTCCAATCCCACATCCTGAATACCTATTATTGCAATGAAAAATATTTTAATTGATCCAATAATCTACAAATATTAAACGAACATTGAAGAACAATATTCAATCCAACCACAACAATTGAGAAAACATCAAATATGACCTTTATTTCATTCGATCCAAAAAACTCCAAGATTCACAATACAATATCCAAAACCACTAAATTGTTCCAAACTATATAGTAAACTAAGAGATTTACAAAAAGAATAAAGGAAACAACTAACTACCACTAAATTGTTGTCCATTCAAACTACCACCTATATATATGTCTTGAAAACCCTATCCATATGATCCTATATCGTCTAAAAGGAAACAACTAACTACCACAATGATGAATTCACTTCACATGAAGTTTGACACATGTGAAGCCCATTCAACTCGCACCTCGTCCAGCTGTTCTTGTGTGAAGGGATTCTTAGTATTAAACTGTACAAAAAAAAAGAAGATAGATATTACTATTATATTTAAGGAAAAGTGTGTCTAACCGTATATATAATACACAAGTCTAAGTTTATAAATATCCAAAACTTACGAGAGCAGTGATGGGCTTCTCTGGATTATGTAGAATTTCTCTCATAAACTTCATCACGTAGTACCCGCATTCAACGCAACCTTGTTGACGAGGACACTTTAAAAAAAAAAAAAAACTCATAACAGTATTTAAAATATATTCAAAAACTCATTTGCATAGTATTAAAAATTTACTACTTACCTTTACAGGTATCCAAGAAGTCTTTCGTTGTTGCTTCGATGTACTTTGTGCCATACAAACCCTCAATGCTCTATATATATGAAGTTAAAAAGAGATTAAACATACAAAAGAAATACTTATAAGTAATGAACAAACTATACGAGTGCATATATACTAGCTTAACAAATAAACTTACGTGTTTATAACATGTTTGATGTCATCCAAGAGACTAGGATGTAAGGAGTCCAATATATAAACGGTATTGTCACTTACATTCACAACACACAATACCCAATGATACCTATATCAAAACCAAAGAAATAAAATTCAATAATTACCAACTATCAAAACTTGTTTAAATCTAACAAACATTGATATATATATATATATTTTTACTCTTACCCAGGATTATATGGAAGGAGTACCATTTGCCCCGGTTGTACTGAAGAAAATACGGTAGTTAAACTTTTTGCACGACTTTCCTTGGTCCCAAAGACCGGTGCAATGTCGTTTGAGTCAATGATCTTAAACCTGTCTAGTCTACCAGTATCCTTAAAATGCATCCAAAGGAACCTGTAGCATGCTTATATAAGACTATATACTATTAAATAAATATAAATGAAATTATAATATTATTAAAATAGTATACTTACGCAATATATACTAATACACAAGTATTTGATATCTCGACCATGCTACAAAATTGCATTATATCATCGGGCATGAGAAAAATTGTTTTGTCTGCTCCAAATATCCTTTCGTTGATGGGCACTCGCATCGAATCACCCTTGCCTAGCTTTTCAGCATAGAGATACAGTAATTTGATAGAGGGAGGTGTGGTTGCCGAATTAGGAAATGAGTGTTTTATCACTGTTTTATGTTTCGAGTCCTATATAAAAAAAAGTTAAAACACAATATATTAGAAATGTGATATATATAGGGCATTGACACACAATTGAAATTAAATATATTGTTCGAGAGAAACATACCTTATCTTTATATAGAGCAACCAAAGCACGAGGCCAAGCAACTGCAGCACCTATAGATTGAGAGAGAAACTCTATCTCACCTTTCACTAGAATTGGAATGCGAGGGTTCTCTTGTCCGACAATGATCATGTCAACAAAAACTTTGGCATTGTGTTTTCCTAGGAGAACTCCATTGACCATCTCACTCGCCTCACTTTCGAGCAGTGTGCCCGTTGCAACAATGTTAGATATCGAGCCTACAGCTAATTTGCATGGTTTTCCCTTCACACAAAATAAAGAAACTGATTAGTATAATGAAAAAATAAAAGTGTTCCAACTATAACGCCCCAGGATTCATTAAGACTATTCAAGTGCTTCGAAAATTTCGGCAGCATAACGACATACATAGGACTAAACCAATTTTTTTATAACACCTGTTCAATGATAAAACACACTTCTAAGATCACCAAACTCAACCACACACTGCTACAACACCATAGACAAATCTAGAACATAAACAAAACTTCAAATCATAAGCATCCCAACAGAGCTAACAACTAAATGTAAGACTCTAACCTATCAGAAGAATTTAGAAGCAAAATGTAAATATATAATATAATATCAAACAAGTTTACCTTTGGCGACTCTGGCTCAGGCACGACGATTTTGTTTTTTTCTTGCTGATTTCCTTTGTCACTTTTTTGAACGACTTGAGTACTCACCGACAAAATCTCCTTGACATGTTCAGTCTTTTGAGTACTGACAGGTGAGATCTCTTTCACTTCTTCAGTCTTTTGATCACTCACACGTGAGATTTCTTTGTCTTCAATCTTCGTTAATTGAGTACTTTGAACTGACGTCGATGAATCATTCGCCAACTTCGATTTAGATCGCACAACATTGAAGTACGAATATGGCGACACAAAATCCCCTACTCCTCTGACACGGCCAGCGTGTTCAGGTGTCCCGAGTGCTTCAGTCAAAATATCTTTGTCCGGGTTGCTTTGTTGTAATTCATCCTATCACAGGTAAATAAATGGTATGAAATTTAGTATTTATAATAACCACACATAATATATATTAGGGAGGTGTATACTCACAATTCTACGTGCCATCTCACGTGTGGAATCATTATCATAATCCTTTGTCTTTTTTTCCAATCTCGCGGCTTTCCATAAAGTCCCACGATTGACTACCTCCCCAGCAGATGTCTGTATTCAAATATAATTTTATGAATATTTATACCATCTAAACAGTACATTTCGTATTGTTATAAATACTTACCATCTCATCCGCCAACTTCGCATATCCTTTACGCGATAGATGGTGATTATATTTATTCATCGCTCTTCGCTCTTGTTGTTCATTTCTAAGTTTCTATAGACAATTAAAAAAAACATGTCATAAATGAAATATCCCATAATAAAATGTTATGTAAATCTATATCACATTACCTGAAATTCTTCAGATAACCTGGCTCGAACAAATGCATCCCAATCAGCCTGTGGAATGTGATTATACCTCTGTGGAGGATGAGCCAAACAAGATGGTTGGTCTTTAAATGGGATGACATACTTTCTGGTCAACGTACACTTGAATGTTCTCCACTTCGTTCCCGCTGATTGCAATAAACTGTGTTTCGAGCGGGGATCAACGACAAATGCCATCTACACTCATAATAAATGTAACAAAATTAATCCAACAAACCACATATAACCAAAATAATCTACTGTAACACCCTAGATCTTGATTTTAACTATCTGAACTAAAAATTTCGACAGCATAACGACGTTCGTATAGCTAACTCAAAATTTTTTCATAACCTGTTAAGAATGAGAAACACACTTCTATATTCAAGACCACTCAACTACAAATCCCACAACAAAGCTTTCCAGATCTCGCATCAGATAAAACTTAGAAAAACAGAAAAGATCTATTATTCACAAACCAATTCTATTATTCAACTACCTCAATGCATTCAAATATTCTGTTCTTCAGATCACCTGGCACGTGTCTCCAGTGATCGTACGTGATGGGGATTTGATTTCGCACAAGAACCCCGAGATGACTTTGCAATGATGTGGCGTTCGCTCCGATAGGTTGCCCTTCGGAATTATATCTAATGACAAGTCTCTCGCCTGCATCCCTAATGCGTGTTAGATGGCGCATGGTCGTAGCACCTCTAGGAACGAATCTCCTATCAAGCTGATCTCCTTCATCGCTGCTGCTTCTACCAGAGGAGTCCATGATATAATCTATACATAAAAAACAACAATCATATTCAGAAGTATGAAAGTAATATGATAATAAATAAAAAAAAGTGTGTAAAAAACAAACGAAAAATACACAATATAGTCTTAACCACATACATTTAGTGAAAATGTTAATTTTTTTCAATCCATGTACCGTCACAATCGACTCTGGTAAACAACGTTGAGTCTTCGTTCATATCATTGAGTGTGGCAATATTAGGCATTGATTTCAATAAACCATAACAATCAAGAGCAGTGTCTCCCAATTCATCATCGTTTGACTCGTCTTCGTGATCTCGTTGAGGTGGAGACAACACAACAGACCAACTAGGATTCATAGGATCATTAACATAAAACACTTGAGTTGCTTGAGTTGCCAAAATGAATGGATCTAATTTATGTCCTAATCGATTAAAATCCACTGTTGTAAATCCAAGTTCATCTATCTTGATGCCCTTGTTGTTGTCCACCCAGTCACATTTTAACAAAACAGCTGTGAAACCATAATAGTTTAACTCCCAAATTTCTTGAATTATTCCATAGAAAACCATGTCTGAGATAATGGGATTTCTATCTTTAGCACTGGAAATTTGCATAGTGTTAGCAACTAAGCTAACACCACTATTTTGGACATTCCTTATTCGATCACGTTCTTTTGTATGATATCGACGACCATTCACCATATAACCGGCATATGTGGATACATCCGGACGAGGGCCATTAGCTAACCACCTCAATGTAGACGAGACATTGTTGTTTGGAATTTCAACGGCAAGTAGGACCTGTATTGTTTTCGTTATAATAAAATAATAATATATATCTGATCTTTACGTAGAAATAGTATGAAATACATTACGAATTGATACCCTTTCTCGTATCCAGTTTATGAAGGTACGATTGTGCTCATCTTGCAACCATTTTGGATTCCTTGACTTGGTTGGATTAATTGTTTTCAAAAACTTCTTGTGCTGCCTATTGCAATGATGTATACATATATATCACACACATGTGTCAGTACAATCACATATCACCTGATGTTTGAAATAAAGTTAGTAAAATAATGGTGTATATACGTACTCTATAAATGGAAGCACCTCGTCTGTGTTTTCTAGTACATAAAGGTGAGCTTGATCCAACTGTTGTTTATCTGGTCTGATATAAGTAGCAGTTGATAATGGTCTGCTAGTACACGAATCATCTTCTTTAAAACTTGAGCCCAAACCAATTGGATGCATACCAGATACAAATTCAGAACAAAATTCCATGGCTTCTTCAATGATATAACATTCACCTATACATCCTTCCGGTCTGTTTTTGTTCCTAACATAACCTTTTAATACTTTCATGTATCGTTCAAAAGGATACATCCATCTTAGGAAAACTGGCCCACACAGTTCTACTTCTCTCACTAGATGCACTGTAAGGTGCACCATAATAGTGAAAAATGAGGGTGGAAAATATTTTTCTAACAGACACAGAGTAACTACTATTTCATTCTGTAACTCATGGATCTTCGATGAATCCACCACTTTATTGCATATAGCGTTGAAAAAAAAACATAACCGAATAATGGCATACCTCACATGCTTCGGTAAGATCCCACGAATTGCCACACGAAGCATCTGTTGCATGAGAACGTGATTGTCATGAGATTTGAGACCATAAAGCTTCAAATCTGTGAGTGACACAAGATTACGTATGTTGGACGAATATCCATCAGGCACCTTAATTTCTGCCAGTGTCTTACACAAGCTTACTTTCTCCGATCGTGATAGTGTGTAACATGCTGGAGGTATGAAAATTCGATTTCCTTTTACTTGTGGGGCCAATTCTGTCCTAATATTTAAATCAACCAAATCCTCTCGGGTTTTTAATCCATCTCTAGTTTTTCCAGGAATATCAAGTAAGGTGCCGATGATATTAGTGCAAACGTTTTTCTCGATGTGCATTACATCTAGACAATGTCTCACCTGAAGACGTTTCCAATAGTCTAACTCAAAAAATATAGACTTTTTCTTCCAGTAACTACTTGAAAGTTCTTCTGATCGGTTTCGTTTTCCAGCTTGTTTACCCAAAACATTGTTGATTTTATTCATTCTTGCCAAGATTTCCTCTCCAGACAATGCATTTGGTGCTAGTTCAAACTCTTGTTGTCCATTAAACATCTTTTTCTCCCTTCTATATGGATGATGTCGAGGTAAAAAACGTCGATGTCCAAGGTATGCCATCTTTTCTCCATGCGTTAGTCGAATGGAGGACGTTTGTTCCCCACAAATTGGACATGCATGATAACCTTTCACAGTGCAGCCGCATAGATTTCCATATGCTGGAAAATCGTTTATGGTCCACAGTAAAACAGCTTTCAACAAAAAAGATTGACCTCTATATGCATCGTAACATGCAACCCCATCAGACCATAGCTTTTTCAAGTCATCAATTAATGGACCTAAGTATACGTCAATGTCATTTCCAGGTTGTTTGGGACCAGATATTAATGTAGTCAGCATCATAAACTTTCGTTTCATGCACAACCAGGGTGGGAGGTTATAAATCACTATTATAACTGGCCAACAACTATATCTACTACTAAGGTCACCATGAGGATTGATTCCATCAGTTGAGATAGCTAAACGAAGATTTCTTGGCTCAAAACCAAATTCTGGCCACATGTCGTCTACTAATTTCCAAGATGGCGAATCTGCTGGATGTCGTAGAAATCCATCTTTTTTCCTTCCTTCAGCATGCCAAGTTAACAATTTCGACATCTCTGCACGTCGAAACATGCGTTGGAATCGTGGGATTGGAGAAAAGTACCACATAACCTTTGCCGGAATACCTTTTTTGACTTCAGTTGAGTTCTTACGAAGCTTCCATCGAGATGTTTTACAAACTGGGCATGAATTTGCATCAGATAGTCCTTTCCTAAAAAGGACACAATCGTTGACACATGCATGAATCTTCTGATAATCCATTCCTAGAGTAGACAAAACCTTTTTTGCTTCATACACAGAAGTTGGAATCTCATTCGGATTTGGTAGGAGGTCATGAACTAATGTTAGCAAGTCGGTGAAACTTTTATCACTCCATCCGTATTTGGCTTTCAAGTTATATAATTTTAGTAATGCAGATATTTTAGAAAAATTTTGACAACCCGAGTGCAGAGGCTTTTGTGCATCACTCAATAGTTTGTCAAAATTGTCATCTTTATCTGTAAAATAGTCTTGTGTAGCTTCAAACAACTTAGTGGTGTTTCTTATATCATCACTTTCAGTAAAGTCCTCACCACCACAAGTAGGGTCGTTTTCATCCTTATCTCTGATAGGTAATTCTTCACCATGCCAAATCCATATCTTATAACTCTTATCAATGCCATGGATATACATGTGGTCTCTAACTATGTTAGCATCTTGTTTGAGTGCATTTCCACAGTTTAAGCATGGACACCACATGAAATTCGACCCTTTTACATGACGTAATCCATGTTCAATGAAGTTCTCTACACCTATGCTATATTCATCTGACAACCTATCTTTGTTCATCCATGACTTATCCATTGGAAGATATTTTATAAAAATGTTATCTACAAAAACAACAATTGAGAAATGCACACCAATCATAATTTTTTTTTTTTTGCAACCAACTTAATAATTTACCAAAAGTAACCTTCTTTGTCTAAAAAAAAACGTTAAAAGTGACCTTTTAAAACATTACTTGAGTGAAACACCTTAATGCTCCGAAAATTTCGGCAGCATAACGGCATAGTTATAGCTACCCAAAAAAATTTACCTGAAAAACAGAAAAACTACACTCCCAAATCTACCACCACAAACTCCACAACACTTCAGACAAAACAACACAACTTCACACTCCAAAATAATAAGTGCACCATTACAAAGAAATGAGAGTCTACAACAACTCTATTCTCAAATCCTTCAAAGCAACGATAATAAGGCCTAGTTGCCAACAAATACATCTGCACCAACAGAGATGAGAACAGAACTTGTACATATTGAACTTGGGTGATATTACAATTCAATTCATGCAAACAAACATCATTGTATTCCTTTTTCATGAAACTATCATCTAGTAGTTAAAACTAATAGTTTCAACAAGTATTAAAGGTTTATTAGATTCTTAATTATAATAATTATTAGGCTTAATTATATAATAATCATAATTAGATTCTTCTTGATCTCAAATGAAATGATAACCTTAATTATAATCTGACCATAAAAATATTTAGGTTCCTTCTGCAAATAATCAGTTCATAAAGTGAGTAGCCAAATCCTTCACACACAAGTGCTTTCTCTATGTCATTTCTTTCAAAATTATTCTCTAACATTTTAAATTTTGATTCATTTTTCATTGTATATTTTACACTTCAATTCTTAAACTTAATTCAAGTAGTTCTACATGTTGGTTTTAAGGATTTCAATTTATAATGTTGTTGTAGAGAGGAAATCCAAAGGATCAAGACAAATAATCCTGAGATTAGCCACAGGGAAGCTTTCATCGAGAATAATTAGATTCTTAGCATTAGCCACAGGGAAGCTTTCATTCTTAACTTCTAAATAATAATAGAATAATAGTACCTTGAGTTTGTCGTTACCTTCTATCGCCGTTACCGCCGTTGAATTTGTCATTACCGCCGTTACCGTTGTCAAACAGTACAGGTCCCACGTGTCTTCTTCCCCACCGTCGAACAGTATAGGTTGTTACCGTCGTCGTCACTGCTTCAGACCAACCCAGAACGCCGTCGATTGCAGCAGCCTCTGTCGTCGTCGCCGTCGATTGCGGCAATCCTCTGTCGTCGTCGCCGTCGATTGCAGCAAAAGTCGAAGAGGAAAATCGAAAGGAAGAAGAAAATCGTTAAAAGCATCCAACCCTAATCGTTACTGTGATTCCTAATCCCAAACGAAGAAGAAATTCAAAACGACGTCGTTTTGATCTCATTAACCAAAACGACGTCGTTTTGATTATGGGCATGCGTTTTAACGAACTACCTTCACCCAAAACGACGTCGTTTTGCTTTACCAAAACGACGTCGTTTTGCTTTATCAAAACGACGTCGTATCGTATTTGATCGAGACACACATTTAAACCTCATAAAACGATACCGTTTTCACCTCTTCTATATCGGTTTAAAACTGTTATCGAAGCCCATCTTCCATGTCGGTTTCCGGCCGTCATCTAATATCCCATTATTTATAAGCCCATAATCGACATTGAAGCCCATCACTTTCAAAACGGGCCCTAACCGACATTGAAGCCCACTAAAACACGACGTCGTTTAGGCCCCTTCAATGTCGGTTTCAAATCGTGGAAGAAGCCCACTTTCAATGTCGGTTTCGGGCCGTCATCTAATCTCCTCTTTTCCGAAAACATTCCGTCAAAGTGCGAAATTTACGGCGCCTTTTTTTTAAATTTAGTATTATGAGGGTTTACGCCCGTCATGGAAACGCCCCTTCCATGACGGTTCCAAACCGACATTGTTGATTAAATTTTCCGAAAAAGTACCGTCATTCTCCGAATTTTGCGGCGCCTTTTTTTAAAATACCATTAATGACGGTTTGTGGCCGTCATGGAAAATACGCTTTAATGTCAGTTACAAACCGTGATTGTTGGTTAATATTTTCGCGCCACTTTTTAATTGTTTACAATGACGGTTTGAAACCGACATGGTATAAGGTTTATTCGCGGCATTTTTTTCTTTGTGTTCCATGACGGTTATTAACCGTCATTGTATGATAGGCTTTAATAACGGTACTAAACCGTTATTGTAGCCCAAATTTCAGAAAATTTCACGTTTTTTTTTTTTAAAGTGGCATTGTTTTTTGTAATCCGTTATCTTTGATTCAATCCGTCATTGTTGTAAAAATGTAAACCGACATCGTAGCCCAGAATTGTTGTAGTGAATAAGATTGTCAAGGGTTATAAAATATTAAAACACATCATCTCATCCATCAACTGGAAAAGGAAAAAGAATTACCGGCTCAATAGCTAAACCCTCTGCTGGAATCCAAGTCAACAACTCATGAGTTGTGTTGTTGGACGTCGTCACTAAAGATCAAAGGAAGTTGTAGGTTATGTAGGAGGGACAAAAAAAAAAAAAAAAAAATTAACATTGGTTTGGTTTTCCAACTTACACCACAACACCACACCAATTAAAAATATAAAATCAATAAATAACATAATTAAAGTTCATTTATGATTTAGTAAAATAACAGTACTTCAATACAATGCATAATACATCAAATATTTTACTTCAAACACACAACAATAATCACCATAACCTTATATATAATATATAGCTTTATTCCCACACATATTATTATTATATATTCTATTGCAAACATCATTTTCTTCCCAATGGCCATAACCGTACTTAATGACCAATAGCCATATCACAATATGACGTAAGAATTGTGCCTTGTTTAGCCGTGATTCCAACGAAGTTGAGGAAATTTGGCCAACACTCGTGTTGAATACTCTTGATTGCTTGAAAAGACTTGACACCTAAGTTGATTTTTCCATGAAATATGAACGTGGTAACCTCATTCGCACATGCATGGAGTTTGAATAAATGTAATGAACAAAAAAATTTCTCCTCCTCGAACTTTGATCGTCTTGCTTGGTTCACGTTCACATGCAAGGGTTGTTTTGATTCTTCCACAAAAGAGAAAGCAATCGATAGGAACGAGAAGAGAATAAGAAACTTAAGAAGGAGAGCCATGATAGGTGGAAGTTTTGTGTATGAGGGATGTGAAAGAAAGAAGAAGTTTATGTGTGTGTTGTTAAGGAGTGGTGTGATGTGGAGTTTATATAGAGGGATAAAAAACAAAGGATTTCAAGGGATGTTAGTGAAGAATTAAAAAAAAAAAAAATAGTTGAAATTCAAGAATTAGGTGGGTGAGGGAAGGGCACATGTGTTGTGTATGGGAAATTACATGTGGGTGAAGGGTTTGGTTTGATGATGGGTTTAATTTGAAATTAGAGGAAGAAAGTGATGGGATTATTTGGATATGCACATGGAATGATGGAAGGCAAAAGAGAAGTAAAGAAGGAAGGAAGATAAAATAAAGGAATAGATAAAAAATAACAAAAAAATATAGAGAGTGAAATGTTGAAGGGAAAATAAAAAACAAACACAAAAGTTAAATTAAAATTCAAGGAAAAATATTTTTATTTTTATTTTTTGGGAGGAAGAAGATGGAAATAACAAAAATATCTAATATAAGTGGACCCATATCCTTTTTAAAATGAAACTAATTTCCAAATATTCACAACTCATATTCCTCATTATTAATAGCAACTTGCCTAACTCTAATGGTGTCCATAAAAGGATTAAATTGCAATACACCGAAAAACCTAAATATTAATACGTTAGTTCATCTAGATTAAAGAATACTAAAACAAATAAGTATTAAAGAAGATAGAGAATGGGAATACTAAAGTAATTAAGGGGGAAATAATTAGGCATCTAAGGAGAGAATGAATGAGAATATTATATTCAAGAGAAAAAATCCTAACATTAGAATTAAGAAGCTTTTGTTAAAATGCCAAAAAACCACCGACTGCAAGGAACCGAATTCTTGTCATTTGATTTGTTACATTCTACTTAACTCACAATAAATTTCAATTTAACTTTCAAAATGACCTATCACAATATGCAAATATTTAGTGCATCTACATAATTCACTTAAAATTATGGTAATGTAATTGCAAGGCACGTCGACTGCAAGGCACGCCGTTTGTCCAAAAGATTTTTTTTTAAATAAAGAAATAGAACGGTAATGTAACATGATATAATTAATTTTTATAAAATAGCACTATAATTAATTTATATAAAATATATTGTATAATTTATCCCATTCATAATAAAAAGAAAGTAATTTTGTTTGATATAAAATACTTCAAACCAACAAGATGACCAAATTGTAAGTCATGTCTATTTGGTATAAGTTAGATTGGTTGGATCCATTAATTCAATTTCAGATTCTTCAACTTTGAATTTTATATCTAATAAGTCCTTATTTTTTAAAATTGACAGATCTACTAAATACAAATATGAAGTTTAAGGTCCCAATAGACATAAAATTCAATTTTATATCTTAATTTTTAAAAATCTCGAATGTACCAAGAACTATTAGACACAATTGAAAGCCTATTGGTCTATTAGGCATTTGTAAAGTTTAGGAACTTAGATACAAAATTAATGTTCAGAAACCTATGAGACTCGAGAAAAAAATGTCACGTAAAAAACACCAACCTTCTGTTGTGCAGATCTACGGACCTATCAATCTGACGAGCGAGACAAATCTTTTTCAACACATAACTTAATGCATAGAGGTCAAAATAATTAAAACCAAAACTAGGCACTAACAATACTATGTGTAACACAAATTTAAAGTTCTAAAGAAGAGATTAACAAGAACAATGTGAAAATAACATTAAAAAAGAAAAAACTTGAATGACATTTTCTTACTTCTTTTCATGTTTATGTCTCACAAGAAGAGCAGAAACAAATTATCGCTTCCCTATTTGCTCCAAATATTTCATATTGCTCCATTTGGACAGATTAATAATTCACTTTCTCTGAGTAGACAAAAAAAAAAAAAAAAAGAAAAAGAAAAGGTATAATTTCACCATAGTATTCAAAATCCATTTAAGAAGCTACTCTAACTGTTTTATGCTTTTTCTGAGCATAAACTCAACATTTCACAGGGAAAAAGCTGAAATTTTGTAAAATGCTAATAAACAGAGATATTATCTAAGAAACCACATTGGATCATAAGGATTCCACTCAAATTTTCTTTCCAAAACAACTTTTTATCTTCAAACAGAGCTAAAAGAGCACATTGGCACTAACCCCATCAACAAAATTTACAAGATTCAACAAAAAGACAAAAAAAAAAAAAAAAAGCAAATACGGAGTGGGAAAGAGAGATTGATAAAAATTTAAAAACCCATCGAGGGAACAATGTCCACTTTAATAAGAACCTTGCAAAATCTTCAGAAGATTGATGTTTGAGATGAACCTCTCGTAAAACAAAAATTAATCCCCAAAATTTTGAAACCCCACTTTTCATTTCTATGTGAAAACCCCCCAAAAGATCCAATGCATCAGTGAGAAAAGAGAAAGAGAGGCACCTGAAAGTTGAAGTAGAAATGTGGATCCAAGAGACTGAGGCAAATGTAGCACAAGAGAGAAGAAACAAATATATAAATCAAGCTTCATGCTTCAATGATATATATCCTCTAAGCTCTACCTCAATTCACGTTAATTATTCTAAGTTTACCTAACCTAGTAGCATTACTAAGCCTTTATTATCTTAACTCCAAATCGGATGCTCCAAAAATTTTGGTAGCATAACGACATATATAAGACTAACCCAAAATTTTCCTTAACCCGTTAAACACGAGACACACACTTCTAAAGACACAAAATTCCACTACAAACTCCCACCAATCAAAGTGAGTAAGATCTCGCATCAATCACTATTCAAATGAATGGCTACAGGTTACACAACAACTAAAAACGCCTTATACTTCTAAACAAGTCTATCAAATTCAATTTTAAAAATGAAATGACTCTACTCACAGGAAGACCATTTGAACAAGTAAACTAAGAAATTAATATCAAAGTCAGATCACAACTTAAACCAATTAGAAGAACATCTACCAAGTAGTAAAATCAACTAGGTAAGTCTAGTGGAAACAAAACTTTAAAGGAAGAACAACTAAACTAATTAATGGTGTTAAAAACTACACTAAAGTTAATCTAGTTGCATTCAAAAGGTTTAAGGGTGTGGGAACTTACCAATCGACACCCAACGACATCGAATGCTAGTTGTCCAATGTCCGAATGAGTTTGAAATCGCTAATCCGAACCTCATAGCCTATGGGCATTCAATCCCAAGGCTGTTCGGGTTGTGGGTAGTCAGCAAAAGCTGACTTTGAAGCCGAAAGCTTTCTGATTGGGAAGTGGAAGTGTTGGAATACGCTTGGAAGTACAATCAGTGGGTATACAAAGATTAGAAACATGAGTTAAAGCGCTTTTAAATATTTGAATGGGACTAATGTGCTGAAAAATACCTATTCGCATCGAATTATCTTGGATAGGCGTTGCTTGAAGAGGAAAGGGGCTTAATCCTGCGAATATAGAGTCAATCACAAATGGGTAATCAAAATTCGAAGTCGAATAAGCATGGGTCAATGTCGAAACATACCGAGATCGCTAAAGGACGTCGAAATGGCCAAGATTGGGGAGGAAAACGCTGCTGGCCACGCGGATCCTGACTGAAACGAGAGAAAGAGAGAGATTTATCCTTGAACCCAAAAGAGAACGAGAGTGAGGCAGAGAGAGAGACTTACGCGTGGAAGAAGAAGAAGAAGGAGAAATGCTAGCTCGCGATCTTGCTCGCCGGCGTAGGTCTTGGTCGAAAATCAAGGCTCACCGGCATGGAGGAAATAGCGGGATCTTGCTCGCCGGCGTAGGTCTTGGTCGAAAATCAAGGCTCGCCGGCATGGAGGAAATAGCGGGATCTTGCTCGCCGGCATAGGTCTTGGTCGAAAATCAAGGCTCACCGGCATGGAGGAAATAGCGGGGAAGATGGAGAATCAAGGCTGCCATTACCGATGAAACAAGGGTTTGATTGGGGGAATTGAGAGAAAACGAGGGTTTGAGAGGGAGAGAGAGAGATTGAGAGATTGAGAGACCAAAGGATAACACGTACACCTAGGTTTAGAATTTCTTTTCTTTTTTCTTTTCTTTTTTTTTGTCTTTCTCCTTTTTCTTTAAAATAAAAATTACTTCAAATAAATAAATAAACTCATAGATTTATGATTTTTTTAATTTTTAAAAAAAATGTACCGAAAATCTTCTTTTTTTACAACTATTTACCACTTATTTTTTCTTTCCTTCCTTTATTTGGGTTTGCTTATAGCCTTATAAAATGTCAAAATTGTACTAGTGACAATTACCCAAGTTGCTATTCATAACGAGCAAAGTGAGTTGTTAATATTTTTAAATTAGCTAGGGGCCACTACTACAAATATCTATATAGACCATGGTCATATGACCGTTGTCTATTTGATTAGACCACGGTTTTGCAACCATGGTCTACTCCAGTGTAGTCTATTCTATAGACTACTACTAACGTTAGCCATGGTATATATTATGTACCATAGTTAACGACAATCATGGTCTGACTGTATAGACTACGCCTGACGATGGTCTTTGTTGATAGACTATAGCGCTAACGTTAGTTGTAGTCTATACCAATAGACTACGGCTACCGTTAGTAATAGTCTATAGCTACAAACCACAGCTAATGTCAGTTGTGGTCTATACTAATAGACCATAGTTAACATTTGTTGTGGTCTATTTTAGTGGTGATATTTAATTTTTTTATTTTAAAAAAATATTATTTTTTATCTCAATTTATTCCTATTAATTATTTATTCTATATTTTTTCTAATAAAAATCAAATTAGAGAATTCTATACAAATATGAATAATTTTCTTCTAAAACTTTAAATTGACCTAAAACAATCCAAGAATGAATTCAATCAAACTTCTATATTAAATAAAAAGAGTGTAAAATTACACAAATAAAAAGGAAACCACTATTAAAATAATTAACTAACAAACTACTATACATTATAGAGTACAAGAAGGTGACGCCAACAAAATTTAAACCTTCGATATGAATTTCATCTTTATCGACTTGACTACGTAACATTTATCATTGAACTGCAAAAAAGATAAACAACAAATATAAAATTTTCATTATAAAGTTAATACATATTAAATTGCATGAAAATAATTTATACATTATTTGTCAAATGTACATAACAATCTTAACTCTTTAGGACTTGATATAAACAATGTTGTTTTCAAACTTTAAACATCATACTTTATTAGATTTGTCAATCTAAACAACAATTATATAAAGCAAAAAAAAAAAAAAAATACTCATCTCCACTAATGTAATAGGATTCGAATCTTAAATCATTACATGTTATTAAGTAGTATCAATCAAATGCATTGTTATGACTACAATTTCATTATCTCATATCATAGAGTCATGATCCTAATCCTCTATCTGTGTTTAAGTGAGATCAAAGTGATGTGTTAAAAGAACCTAGATCAATATCCATCCAACAAAAACAAAATAAGATTTCAAATGTGAAGAAATAGAACCTAAATAGTAAGCACTTATATGAATTATCCGTAGGTCTTCAAAATTGAAAGCAACATATAATCAGTAGGACTTCAAAACTGAAAGTAAACAATAAGTGATGTGTGCGACAAATGACAAATGTAAAAGGAGCTTTGTCTTTGGGAAATATGGTTCAAAAAGTAATCCTATTGAAGTCATGAAAGTATCTATTGTTTATGAGATCATAGGAAAATATTAGAGAAAAAAAAAATAATGAGGATCCAAAGTGACATGGATAACATTAGGAACCATAGAACTAATAACTTAATAGTATTATAAAAACAAATTACCAAAATATTTCATAAGAATTGGAACATATCGAGATGAGTGGACTGTAAACAATTTTGGGCTCCAAATATGACTACAACTGCATTAGTAACAACAAAATAACAAAATAAGATAGTAAGTAAATTAATAAATTCATAGATATATAGAATCAAAAGATAAAATTAGCAACAAAATAATAATTTACTTGTGAAGGCTAATAGATATAAAATCAAGTATATTTAACTTTTATTTCTATTTGGAAGTGTCAAAATAAACCACTAACCCCAAAAAAAATGTATTCAAAATTAGGGGTGTAAAATTTTCGGGTCGGGTCGGTTGTCGACCCGACCCGGTTCATGAGTGACCCGAACTGGGTCGGGTCGGGTCGGGTCTTCTACGGGTTTTTTTTTTTTTTTTTTTTTTTTTTTTAAAAATTTCACTGCACTTTAAGAGATAAAAATAATTTTAAAAAAAACACCATTCTTCAATCTCACACTCACATTCAGTAAAAAGTTAAAAGGACTTTTTTTTTTTTGTTGTTGAGTTTTGTGAAAGACCAGGCCTCTGAATGATCTTCAGTACAAATTGTAAATGCCTGTAGTTCTAAAGCATTTTTAACCAGTTCAATCTCTCAATTTCTTTACTTTCTTCATTACAAATTGTGACAGAAGTGGTAGGAATGCTCTTTAGTACAAATTGTAGATGCCTGCAGTTCTAAAGCCTTACAAAATTGTAAATGCTTTTTCCTGTTATTTTGTTCAACCGTGTATACTGGTTTTTTGAAGTGTAGCAGTAAAATCAATCCACTGTGTATTGTTTGCACCCCATTGGGTCCATAATGCTGAGAACTGAGCTTCATAACTTTTCTGCACAGATAACAGTGGGTTTGACATGCCCAGCCGTATGTGATTGTTATTCCCAACATAAAATATATAAAAGAAAAATAGAAACACAAACACATATTTTTCTTAACTCATCAAGTCATCATCATGATAAGATCTAGATTAAGCAAATTACCAAGAATGTGGTAAAAGAATGTGAGTTTCTCACTGTGAGTTGAACTTTTTTTTTTATGTTAAACAAACATAATCAAGTTGCACAAGATAAGGTAGTAAGGTCCAAAAGCAAGCTAAATACATATATGATCATGATTAATTGAACCAAAGAAAATCAACATTTTATAGGTCCTACTGTACTTCTGTCACAATCTAGAACTGCAGGCATTTGGAATTATTGAGTAAGAAGGAATAATAAGCTAATTAACACCAAAACATTGTATATAACAATATAGAATATATATTAGCTAATACTCAAAATTAAGAAGAAAACATTCAGAATATACTACCAAAAAGAATGGGAAGAAACCCCAAAATCATTTAGGACAACTAAATGAAAGGAACTGATACCTGAGATACAAAATTATGGAAATGCCTACAAACAAGAATGCACAAAAGGAATTGAATATCTGATCTTCAAGTAACATTTCTAAAAAAGACCATTAAAAGAATAGAGCAAAAGAATCCAAAGACATGCTATAATCCATCCTCAAGAATGCCAGATCTGGGAAATGCCGAAAAACTCAAACAACAAAACACATCAAAACCCTAGATCTCACCTGAATGTGTGTGGAACAGATAGAGCCTCACAAAAACCCAAGTAAAAAATTAAACAACCCCAGAAAGAACAAACACCAAAAGAAGACCAGATTGCAAAAGAAGAGAACAGAGACTTAAACTTACCCGTCGACGATGACGACTTAAACTCAGCAGCAAGCACAAGTAGGGACAGGGAGAGTGAACGCTTAAACGACACTGGTGGCGAGCACGAGTAGAGAACGAGATGGACTGAACAGCATCGACGACAAGCACGAGAAGGGAAAGGAGAGATTGAACAGCCTCGACGGCGGCGGCATGCATGACTCATTTGAAACAGGCGAAAGGCGAACAAAAACGAAGACGGAGGAGACAGGCGAACAAAAACGAAGAAGAAGAAGACATGCGAACAAAAAAGAAGAGGAAGAGTCGAAGACGAAGAATCGAAGACGAAGACTCGAAGAGGCGACGGGAGAACAGCCAAACACGAGCGTGAGAGGAGAGGTGAGGAAGACGAGTCGAAGTCTGGAGGCGAGGAAGATGTTATTTGAAACCCTAAGTCTGAACCAAAATAGAAAACCTTGTGTATATCGGTTTGAGCAATGAAAAGGCGAGGACCGAACCGAACCCTGTCGGTTCGGTTCGGTTCGGTCAGGATCAAAGTTGAAAACCGAACCAATCCGAACCGAACCGGTTCGGTTCGGTTCGGGTTTTTTCACCCCTATTCAAAATTATACATCAATAGGACTCTCTTAGCATTTGAAATAAGAAAAAGCTATAATATGGCATAACCTTTCAAGCACATATAAAATTCTACTTCAAACTAGTAAACAAATAAAAACTATATTCTAATTAAACTAGAAACTGACAGTATAGTTTGTATGAGATGTAGGTCTTAGAGAAAAGAGAAAAAAAAAAGAGATCATTCCTATGATGGAAGAATAAAGAAACATCAAAGTTTTGACAACATATTATTTCACTATTACTTTATAATTTGTGTTTTGTTTGAAATAAATTTGTAAGCAAAAATTACAACATATTCCAACAACACCAAATCTTGACATAATAACACAAAGAAATTAGAGACCAAGAAAAAAGATCAAATTAATTTCAACTATTCTAAAAGAGAGCAGAAACCTAAATTAAGAAATTTCCATGGATAGAGTAGCTAGAAGAATGAAGTCATAGGATGAAGAGAGCATTCTATTTTCAATTATGAGAAAATTCGACGCCGATTGAACAGATTATGATAAAATAAAAACAACAACAAATGATCACCTTAGTCAGTAATATTTGACGAAATGTGATTCAACAGAGCAAGTGACATTTGAAAAATGCACACAGATGGTCTATCGATGGTCGTCTGAAGGGATCAAGAGCGATTGATCAATCTTATTCTATTTTTAGAGTTTTGCGATTGCACTTTGTAACTGCCAGGCAAGATTACACGGTCAAACTGATATTTATGTTTAAATAATAATATTAATTCTTTTTTTAAACATAAATAAAAATAAAAATTCTTATTATTTTAATCATACGATGACTGCATATTTATATACACCTATTTTTCCTTAGATTCATTTCAAGTTAACTTAAAAAACCAATATATATATATATATATATATATATATACATATAATTTAATATTTTTAATTAATATAAAATTTAAGTGGTAAAAGAAATTATCTTTAAACTTGGCAAGATGAATTAACTCTTACACAAAACTTTCAATTTCGTCTTATTGAACCTTAAACTTACATAAATATTTCAATTTTCACCTTCCATAAAGCTATAGACCATGATTTTTAAAAAATGTAGTGTAAAGTTAAATTTGAGACCATGGTTCTTTGAAACTGTGGTGTAAAGTTAGATTTTAGACCATCGTTTTCTTAAAATGTGGTGTAAAGCTAATTCTTAGACCATGATTTCTTTAAATTGTGGTGTAAAGCTAAAATTTCGACCATGGTTACGTTGATTAATTAAAATCGTAGCGTAAAGTTAGATTTTAGACCCTAATTTAAAAAATTGTGGTATAAAGTTAAGTTTTACACCATGGTTCTTTTTTTTTAATTGTGGTGTAAAAGTTAGATTCAAACAATAATTTTCTTCAACTGTGGTGTAAAGTTAAATTTTAGACCATGATTTTTTAAAACTGTGATGTAAAACTAAATTTTTTGCCATGGCTTTTTTAAACCATGGTGTAAATCTTTATTTTAGACCCTGGTTTGAAAAACTATGTTATAAAGTTAACTTTGCACCATGGTTTTTTTAACCTATGGTGTAAAAGATAGATTTTAGACTATGATTTTCTTCAACTGTGGTGTAAAGCTAAATTGTAGACTACGTTTTTTTTAAAACTATGGTGCAAAGTTCAATTTTAGACCGTGGATTTTTTAAACCATTGTGTAAAGGTAGGTTTTAGAGCATGGTTTTAAAAATTGTGGTGTAAAGTTAAACTTTAGACCATGGATTTTTTAAAACTATGGTGTAAAGTTAGATTTTAGACTATGATTTTCGAAACCGTTGTGTAAACCTAGATTTTATGTCATAGTATTTTGAAAACTATAGTCTAATAGTTGGTTTTAGACCATAGTTTAAAAAAATGTAGTCTATAAACAACCGTATTTATTTTGGACCATGGTTAGATCACTTGCTAACAAGATAGACTATGGTTTTCTAAAAAACCATGGTCTAATGTTTAAAATCAAGTATGGTCTATACTCAAATTTGTAGTAGTGGGCAAATTTCAAAAGTGAATGACCATGAGGGATATCCTAGCAAAAATAATTCTAATCTCTTCAATCTCTTAGCTCATCCAACCTTTTCTTTTCTTTCTCCTTTGTCTTTCTATCTTCAAACCCTAGTGAATTTACATAAAAAAAAAAACAAAAACCATTCATTTAGAGGTGAAAGAAGATGTTTTTACTCCAAAATCAAAAGTAATTACTCTAGCAAGAATATTCATAAAATATAGTGGTCAAACCTTAATTTTATAGGTAAGATATATAATGACACATATTAGATAGTAAAATCAAATGATTCTCTTTCCATTGTCAATAAAAGAAAATAAGGCATGCAACGAGAGAGAAAATGAGTCTAAATTAGACTTAAAGGGAGAAAGTGAAAATTTGTTGAAACTTTAGAATATTTGAGTTTTCAATAAGGGCTTGAATTTAAACTTATACAAGAGTTAAAATATTGAGGTCATAGGGATATAGTTTCTTGTTCAAATCCACTACCAGGACTTTACTTGAATAATTCTTTTTGTATTTATTTTCTCTTTTTCATTGATATTGGCAGTTTCATGACTTTTTTTTTGTTTTTTTTTTTGTCTTGATGAAAAACAAATTATACATTTTACTTAATTTATTCAATTTTACTTTCAAAATTTTCCTTTCACAACACTAACCAACTGGTAGTACAAAATGTTTCATCATATAATAAATTATCTTTAATTGAAAAATTATAATATATAATAAAATAAATTGGTTGCTTTTTCTTTACATATTCCTTTGGCGTTCCACCTATGACCCATAGGACAGTCGTCCTTTCTTTCCCCTGCCTTCCTCATTTCTCTCCTCTCATCTCGAAATATTAATATTGGCCTCCCCTATTTTAATAACACCTACTAGAAAAACGGTATTACTTGACGCTTTTGGAATGTCAAATTTAAATTTTCTTAACGTTTTTAAAAGCATCGAGAGAACCACTATCAAGAATAAGGTATCGAAAATGTGACGAACGAAAAACGTCAAGATATTTTTTCCTTGATATTTTTTAAACGTCAAGAATATAACATCATTGACATTTATGACGCGTCATGTATATAGATTTCTTGACATTTATTAAATATCATTTTTGTTAAAACTTGACGGATCTAACGTGTCAAATGATACTTTATCTTGACATTTTAAAAATATCAATTTAATTAGTTTTTGACACATTTTACATGTCATGTTTGTTTGTGATTTTTTTTTTCAATTATAATAGTTGTTCCCTACTATCTTGAATCTCTTGCATTACATTCCAACAATTTGATATATTGATCAACCAAAAAAAAAAAAAAAAATACACATTCAAGATCCATCAACCAAAATTTCTCCAATAACTTCAATAAAATTCATATCTTCAACATTAAAAAGTATCCAACCTCCATATGAGCAATTCCAAAATTACAACTATCAACCCATATGAACAATTCCAAAAATTACAAGACCTATCAACCCACATGAACAATTACAAAATTACAATGACCTATCAACTCCATTTGGACAATTCCAAAATGAAGATCTTTACACCAATTTCCACCATATATTCAAAATTACATAATACCTATCTCCACCATATATTGAAAATCACAAACTACCTATTAAATAATTCGTGTGCTTCTGTGCCTTAAAATACTTACTACTTCCAAACAGGGGGAAGCTTCTGTCTTCTTGTAATACCGGGTCAGACGATGGATCCTGCTCTCCACCAAAATCAACTTGAACTTGGGAATCCTTGTCTTTCTTGTTTCTCTACAAATGCTTTCTGGTTGAAACAACTTTCTTGATGAGATGGTAAAGATCCTTCGAGATTTTAGGAGCTAGTCCTAAGCCAAAAAAGAAAACATGTTAAAAAGAATAAGATAATAATTCTAACTGATGTATAGAATAGAAGTTTAATGGAGGAAGGGTAGATGGGGCTCACCATGAGCCTTCAATATACACAAGATCTTGCTCCTAGTTACACTTTTCACCTGAGCAATTCCGTGAGAATCACGGAGAATAACACCAATTTCAGATGGTGTCAAACCCTTCTTGGAAAATTTGCAAATGTTCTCGGCAACCTGAATGGTCAAAGGAAAGCCATAAATTTCTATAGATAGTACATAGATTCACTTCCCTTTCTAAGCAGTTAAAATGACAAGCAATGGAAGAACTTGCGATTTTCTTAGACATTCGACAAGTATAACCATCTGAATTGACACTCAGATGACACTATGAAACATGTCACCATGCTTCACTAAACTCAACGATTGTAATTTTCATCGTTAGCCAATCACATGAGCAATCTTTTACAAGAACCTCTTTTTCTTCCTGGTAATTTTCAATGGGACCCTATTTGTTATGATCAAAGTATACTGAAAGCTGATTTCAATGAAGAAGTTAACAACGTGATGTGCAAATTGCTTACTGCAAGTGTACGGGTCAAGTAATAATATAGTGATTTTGCAAACGAATGTCGTCCTCTGGATTGGTGTCTAGCCAAATTTTAATTATCGAAGATACTTTTGACCAATTTTATTCAGGGAATCAAATAGAATGAGAATATGATTTAATCAAACACAAAACTAAAGCTAAAAGTGACAATCCAATGGGAAGAATTGGTCTTAGGGATTTGATTTCACCAATTGGAGTTATGGATTAATAAACAAATTTACAAATACTATGATTCATAAATCTTGGCAACAAAAATCACACATATCTCTCCCGAGCATACATGATTCTCCCATATGCAATTGAACCTGATATCCCTATCTAAATCCAATAAACATACAAGGCAATAAGGCTAACCTGCATAAATGAACTCCATAGTATAAAAACAGTAAATCAATCCATAACGTGCCCAACGGCTACATCAATCCCTAAGAATTAATGCCTAGCTACTCATACACAACGTTACAATATAGCGAGAGTCTAAAACAGCCATCAAAACTAACTAAAGGAAAGGAAAAGAGAAATAGACTCGTTGTAGGCCAAGACCGAACGTCCTCGTCACGATCCCCACGAACAATGGGTTGATTTCCACTTCGCTCCCTTTGTTTCAGCCTCAATAGCCTCTGTTCTGTCCTGTTTTTAGGCTCCAAGAAGTCCCAAATCGAAGTCCCAAAAAACCTAGCCGAAAAGAAGCTTATATTCTGTTTTTTTCGTCACAGCGTCGAGACGCTATTAAGACAGCGTCTCGACGCTGCCTCTTGTACGCGCGTGTCTGAAAAGGAAATGCGGTAGCGTCGGGACGCTTCCTATCACAGCGTCGAGACGCTGTGAGTTTGCCGCGTATTCTCCTTAAGGAAACGTAGCGTCGAGACGCTCCAAGAGTGGCGTCTCGACGTTAATGGGCAGAATGCCCTCTCTTAGCTCCTTTTTACTTGAATCTTTTCGGTTCTTTGGCATCTTTTCACGTCTCGAACACCCAATTAATTCTTATTCCACGTTTTTAACTCTAATCAACGCTTTCCTACAAAATAAACAATTAAGTGCAATAAAATGGCCAATAATCATCAAAGACTAGCTAAATTTAATAAGTAAAGATAGCTAGCTATGCTTGCTATCAAATACCCCCAAACTTAAGCTTTTGCTAGTCCTCGAGCAAACTACAAATCAAACATACAATGGAAGAATGGATGCAACAATCATAACTCAATCCTCAAGGCTCAAAAGTCAATAACCAAGCAAGCAAGAGACATGCACACAAGGACCAATGAGGGAGACAAATTAAAATTTTTCCAAAATTAACTGGCACAAGCGAGATCTAACTCAACAAGATCAGACTCTACTAGCCCGGGATTGGATTATTAAACTCTCAGCTCATCTTCCCTCTACACTGGCACTAGGGTTTCACTAATGAGTTAATGGAACAAATTAGCTTGTTTATCTCCATACTTAGGTGCTTATAATTAATGATTAAATTAAACATGTAAATGTGGCACTAGCTTTCACACACCCATTGCAGGGACCCTTAACCTGAGTTTTCTCTGGTTGGCCTAACTGATCACAACAAGGGTAGCTCTTTTTGCCTAAACTTTATTAAACATTGCAAACTTTGCACAGGCCATGACATAAAATTTTTTTTCAACAGTAACAACAAGAATGAATTTTTTCTGTATGAGCAAAAATAGCATATATTCTTTTCTTTCCTCCTAAGCAAGATCAAACATGCCCAATTTGCAAAACATTAACTTTTTAGCTCTTCCATACACCTATCGAGGTGACAACAAGCATATGAACCTAATAATTCGCTCCTAAACATTCAACTCCAAATCTAGCCAAGACAAATACTCTACTCATGCAAGCCATCTCCTAGAAAAATTTTAAAAACTCTCCCTTTTTGGGCACTCATGCTTACAACTCATCACAAGCTTGAAAATTTACAAGAAAGCTTATCCTAGGACACCATAATCATGCAAAAGTAGCATCCAGAAAACAACCATATGCATAATTCAAAGAAAGCTCAAAACTATAGCCCGAACTCAGATGTTCAAAGGCTCCACAAACATGCTAATCCACCCCCAAACTTAAAATATGCATTGTCATCAATGTATAAAGAAAATAAGGCATAAACAAGCATGAGAACAATAAACGAATGAAAGGAGTGAACAATACTGACCTGGAATGATGATGACTTCTTGACTGAATGCTTGGAATCTTGACAACTTGAAAGCAAAGGAGATAAAGAAAACAAGACCTAAAAAATAGACATAAACAATAAATAAAACTCAAAAGAAAGAAATAACTAACTTACTTGGGTTGCCTCCCATAAGCGCTTGTTTAACGTCATTAGCTCGACGTGTTGACCAAATATGCATCAGGGTGGTCTCCTGTCAGATTTTCCATCACTGGTGCTCTTCCTAGCACCTCTCCTGTAGCCCACCATCATTGTATCTGATGTGTTCTTGGGGTCCTCAAAAGCTTTTAAAACTTTCTTCTCCTGTTGGACTCTTATGATTAGCTCCCTGCATTCAATATCAATTATAACCCTCCCTGTAGCAAGGAATGGTCTCCCTAATATGATAGGCATAGCAGGATTCTCTTTAATATCTAGCACAAAGAAATCAACAGGACGGAAAAATCTACCTACTTTAATCAGAATATTCTCAACAATCCCATATGGACTAACGACAGACTGGTCAGCCAACTAAAGTCTAACAGAAGTAGATTTTATGTCTCATATGTTAAGCTTTTTACATAATGATAGAGGAATTATATTTATGCTAGCCCCCATATCACATAGTGCTATACATGAAAAAGTACCAAAATTACAAGGAATGGTAAAACTCACTGGGTCAGACAATTTCTCTGGTACTCCCTGTTGGACACGAGCACTGCACGTCGGTGCAAGATATACAGTCTCCAACTGCTTTTCCTTTTTCTTCTTGTTGAGCCATTCCTTCATGAATTTTCTGTAGTGAGGCATCTGCTCCAAGGCATCTGAAAAAGGAATATTAACATGCAAACCCATAAAAGCATCTAAAAACTTGTCAAACTTAACCTTAGAATTTTTCTTTTTCTTTGATTTATGGACTAAGACAGTAGGACAATGGATAAAAGGCTCAGGATTAAGCTTTTCAGCTTCGTTTGAGGTGATGCCTTCTTCAACTCCTCCTGTGAGTTCCTCTGGTTCAGTAGTTTTCTCCTCTTCAGCTGGTTTAGTCTCCTCCTCATAATGCACAGATACGACCTTGCAGTACTCCAAAGAAGATTTCTCCTGTTCAACTTGGGCTTTACCTCTATTCATAGAGTTGACAACACTTACCAGTTGTCCCAGCTGAGTCTCTATATTCTTGATTGCTGCAGAATGACCATTGACAGTAGTGTTTATTGCAATCACGGCCTCCTTAAGCTTATTTGACCTGTTACTTGATTCTGCAATAAAAGCTCCAACAAGGTCTTCTAAAGATTTCTTATTTTCTTGGCTTTGAGGAGTGAAGCCAGGAGGATTCAAAACATTCTTATTATTAGCATAGGAAAAATTCTCATGATTTCTATTGCTAGGGTGATAATGTGTAGGTGTGGAATTATTATTATACCCCCTAGAATTATAATTCGAAACATACTGAACCTGCTCGAGATTTTCCCCCTGAGTCTGGGATGCAAGGGCAGCTGCAGACTCAATTGATTGAGCATTCCCTGAACCTGAAAACTTGAAAAATGCATTAGCCAAGGAAGACATCTGAGCCTGAAGTGCACTTACGTTGTCAACCTCGAACACTCCAGCAACAATCTTTTTGGGTCCCGACCGCTCAGATGGCCACTGATAGCTGTTAGTGGCCATATCCTCTAACAAAGTCTTAGCACTCTCAACAGTCTTGGACAACAGAGTCCCACCTGCAGCTGCATCAACAATAGTTTTCGTGCTTGGAGTTAATCCATTGTAAAATAATTGAACCTATAACCAGTTAGGGTATCCGTGCTGAGGGCACTTCCTTAGCACCTCTTTAAATCTCTCCCAAGCCTCGAACAGCTGCTCATCGAATTGTTGCTGGAATGTCCCAATTTCGGTCCTCAGCTTGACCGTCTTGGCAGGAGGAAAGAACTTCTTTAAGAATGCCTGGACCAAAGCATCCCAAGTGGTAATGCTCCCAGGTGGAATAGATTGTAACCAGTCCCTCGCTTTGTCCTGTAACGAAAAACGAAATAAACGTAAGCGAATGCCATCTTCAGAAACACCATTTAACTTTACCGTCCCACAGATGTCTAGGAAGGATTTCAGATGAGAATTTGGATCCTCCATAGGCGATCCCCTGTAGGCACAGTCTCGAGCCATCTAAATGAGACTTGTTTTCAACTCAAAATTATTAGCATTAATTGGGGCATAGACAATCCGTGACTGTTGCTCTTGAAAGATCGGCTGAAAATAGTCCCTGATGGGCTTAGGTTCTTCAGGATTAGGATTGGGCATTTGGATGTTTTCTTGATTTTTCCTTCGAAGTCTATTGAAAGTTCTTTCTATTTCTGGATCCAAGGGAACTAAGGCCAATTCCCTAACCTTTCGCATACACCGACTACACTAACCTAAAAAGGAAAAGAAAAGGAAATAAAACAAATTAGGAAAGAAACAAGAAAAGGAAAATAACTAAATCTAAATACGGAAAAATATAATCTACAAAAGGAAAAAAAATGACTAATAAGGGATGCAAAAAATAGATATGACAAAAACAAATAAGGAAACTAACAAATAAGGGAAAAACTAATCTAAAAAGGAAAAACTAAAAATCTAACAATGGGAAATTCAAACAAATAAGGAAAACTCTAAATATGGAAAAATTTAAGAATGGAAAAGAAAACAATAAAGGAAAAAAAATGCAATTAACCTAAAACAAAAATAAAAAAAATAACAAAAAATAGAATACACCCTAAACTAAGATCGAGCAATTTTTCTTCGATATTAAAATGGACTAAATATGACAATCCCCGGCAACGACGCCAAAAACTTAGCCGAAAAGAAGCTTATATTAAAATTGACTAAATATGACAATCCCCGGCAATTTTTCTCGACGCTGCCTCTTGTACGCGCGTGTCTGAAAAGGAAATGCGGTAGCGTCGGGACGCTTCCTATCACAGCGTCGAGACGCTGTGAGTCTGCCGCGCATTCTCATTAAGGAAACGTAGCGTCGAGACGCTCCAAGAGTGGCGTCTCGACGCTAATGGGCAGAATGGCCTTTCTTAGCTCCTTTTTACTTGAATCTTTTCGGTTCTTTGGCATCTTTTCACGTCCCGAACACCCGATTAATTCTTATTCCACGTTTTAACTCTAATCAATGCTTTCCTACAAGATAAACAATTAAGTGCAATAAAATGCCAATAATCATCAAAGACTAGCTAAATTTAATAAGTAAAGATAGCTAGCTATGCTTGCTATCGCAACGCAACTAATGCAAACCTGAAAGAGGAATTCTGCATAAGCATTGACATTGCGCAACAATGTTTGTTTTGCATTAATCCTTCTAAAACTCTTCGTATAATGGTTGCATCTCTGCAGAAAAGTGTATAAATGTTAGTATAAAATATAAAATCAAGAGGTTAACCATCATGGGTTGGCCCTAATGGTAAAAAAGGACCATAGAAAAAATAAAGGGCTTAGAGGGCATGGGTTCAATCCATGGTGGCCACCTACCTAGGATTTAATATCCTATGAGTTTCCTTGGCAACCAAATGTAGTAGGGTCAGGTGGTTGTCTAGTGAGATTAGTCAAGGTGCGCATGAAAGAATGACATTGCATCATTACCACATGGGGGGACGTGTGGGGGGTGGGCACAATGCTAACTCCCAGTTACAACTATTATAAGGTCCCTCTTTGATAAATTTGGAAACGTTTCAAGTACCTTACAGAGTAGTAGACAACGACAAGTAATGGACAGCGACACCCACACAAGAGACCTACCGCCGTGCAAAATTAGAGACCCACGAAAGAAACCCACACCTTCTTCTTCGTCGCCTATTCTAAATTGCATGGTTGTTGTCGATGAGGGAAATATTGTTGCCGCCGTTTGAAAAGAAAGGTCCCTCTTTGTCGCCGCCGTTGGTGTGTTAGACTGTTCGCAAAGACAAGTCGCCTCGTCGTCGTTGGTGCCGTTTGTGAAGATAAGTCTTCTCGCCGTTGGTGTGTGAGGTCGTTCGCAAAGAGAAGCCACGTCGTCGTCGTTGGGTGTGTGAGGTCGTTCGCGAGAAGAGAAGTCACGACTACATTATTTGTCGTTCGCGAGGGGGAGAGGCAGGAGACCAACGAAAAAGATAAGAATTCGGTCAAAGCCCTAATTTTGATTTTGACCCTATATTAAATTAAAAACAATGTCATAATTCTTGAAATTTTAGAAATATCAAGTCTTCCTTAGCGTGAAAAAATCCAAAAAAATTCATAAGACATCGTTGTCACACCCCCTCTCGAACTACTTGCTAGCTTAGTCCGGGAGATGTCATGAAGCCAACAGACATCGTCCTCCTCTAACAATACCTGTTCACCCTGTTGAATCGTTGAACACAGCGGAACCTTGAAAACCTTTAGACATACATGAAGTGCAGCCCTAACATAACTCAGTTTGGAAAATAACCTGATAGAGATATCACAACCAAAAACATATCCAACTGGGGTTTACACAACCACGACATCTAGAGCTTACACAACCATAAACTATCCAGTTCTTACAAAGACATTTACAATACAAACAGACACGATGTACAACTCCACCCACGTACTAGAGCTTCATCTGGAAGCTTTTAGTAGAAAACAAACTTTGGAAGTTATCAGGCACGGGGGAGCTCGACCTCTACCTGAAAAGTGGGAAAACATTTTGAAAGAGTGAGCTACGAAGCCTAGTGAGTGACTAAATTTAAAACTATAAATCCGTAAATCAGAACATGTGATAAACCTTTAAACGTATAAATCTGTTCAATCAAAGCGTTAAACATAAATGTGCAACGATAAAAGCTTTCTCAAATATTCCGCAAGTACGTCATTAAAATCTAGCAAGGCATATCAAGTATATAAAACAT
Organism: Luffa acutangula; assembly: GCA_036850905.1. Taxonomy (NCBI): domain Eukaryota; kingdom Viridiplantae; phylum Streptophyta; class Magnoliopsida; order Cucurbitales; family Cucurbitaceae; genus Luffa; species Luffa acutangula. The sequence continues at coordinate 41,592,513 of CM072099.1, forward strand.
TTTAACTAACATGAAAAATCAACGTTGTGTAGGGCACACTCGATACAACCAACGTTTACTAGCTCTACGATGTAGTGGGGCCCGCTCAGCACTCCCATCGTCTTTGTCGTAGTGGGGCCCACCCAGCACTCATGACAGCATCGTTGTCACGGAGTACACTCAACGTCAACAACAAAATATAACTAGTGTGCAAACGGTACCATATAGCCTCAGGCTTAATATCTCAGTCATGTAGTCAATAAAAGTCTCAGAAAACCACATGAAAACATTAAAACACGCCAGCTTATCTTTATCTCTCGTAAAACTCAAGCTTACTCAGCTTGCTCGTGAAAAACTGAAAATCTTTAAACAGTACTCACTAATACATACTTTGCTTAAAATGATATCGTTTCAACTACTTTTCAAAAAATCAATAATCACGTGCTCACATATAAATTTCATTAGAAAATCTAAGCTCGAAACTTATGCTTGAAACCATTCATACAAAAGCATGTAAAACGTCAACTCATAAACAACAGTTTAGAAATAATTTTTGAAATTTTTTTTGTCACTCACAATCTTGGCTAGTTTCTTAGTCTGTAGACTCGGCCTATTTCCTCTTGGCCTATCAAACAAACCACAATCGTGCATCAGAACTATAATAGTCTTGTCTTTCCATGCTCATGAATTCAAAGCTCTAGAAATAAAATCACATTTCACGTTTTTCCCTGAATTTTCCAAATTCAATACCCTAACTTCAAACACTCATAAATTCCTCAATACTTGACCAAAATTAATGTACTGTATATCAAACCCTTCATTTCGGAACCCTCTACAACTTACTTGAAGGAATAAAAATGAGATTCCCAACGGATTTGTCTAGAAATCCCCCGAACATAGCAAATCCAGATTCATGCTTCTCTGCTACCCTCTACTTTTCTGCTGAAATTAAACCTACTTCCAGTCATTGTTGGCTCACAAATGTTTCATACAATTTATAGAAAATTGAATAAGATTTCCAACCATACCAAATGGAGCTTCTAATTCAACCTGTACGCCCCAGAACGTTCGAGAAACAAGAGAAAACCAGAGATCCTCCTTATTTGCATGAAAATTTTGTGCTTTGTTTTCCTTTTCAAATACCATTAACTTAACATCAGATTTAGCTCAAGCTTCCTTCATAAAATTTGTTAGAAAATGGATGAACTTTCAAGAAAGTAAGGCCTCACTGCTTAGTTCTTCTTGTGTAGCTCAAACCGAATAAAAAACCAGAGATAGGAAGATTGAACCCAAATTCTGCCATAGTTGCACTTGCATGAACTTTTTCTTGTCATCTTCAACCTAAAACCTCTAGCAAGCTTTATCTTCCTCTTCCTTCACTCTCCCTCTCGAAATGTTCTAAAATTTGATATGAAATGAAAAGAAAGTGGGCTGAAATGGTGGATTCACTCCTTAAAACCATTAAGCACTGACAACTTCCTCTCCACTTTCTTTTTTTTTTTTTCTTTTTTTTTCTTCTTTTTTCTTATTTTCTTTTCTTTCTTCTTTTCATTTCCTTTATTTCCTTTCTTTTCTTTCTTCTTTTCTTTTCTTTCTTCTTTTCATTTCCTTTATTTCCTTTCCTTTCTTTTTTCTTTTAAATTAATAAATTCCAACAACTTAATCCAACAATGAAACCACAATGAAACCACAAAGCCTTGCCATTTTTCTTCAACAATGAACAACAACAACTTCAACTTTAATCCAACTTCCACAATAGGTAACAAGAGCAAATAATCCAAGCGAAGTCTTCGGTTTACAACTTATCTCCCCCTTACAAAATTTCGTCCTCGAAATTTAGAAGTCCTTTGGTGAAAAGTGTCGGGTAACTCCTCCTCATTTGGTCTTCTGACTCCTAGGTTGCCTCCTCCACTCCGTGATGTCTCCAAAGGACCTTCACGAGTGAGATCATTTTGTTCCTCAAAACTTGCTCCTTTCTGTCGAGGATCTGAACTGCTTCCTCTTTATAACTCAAGTATTCTTTCAGCTCAACCGGTTGTGCTTGCAACACATGTGACGGATCTGGAATATATTTCCTCAACATGGACACATGGAAAACATCATGTATTCGAGCAGGTTCTGCTGGCAACTCAAGTCTGTAGGTTGCTTGTCCAACTCGTTCTATTATCTAGTAAGGACGAATATATCTAGGACTCAGCTTACCTTTCCTCCAAAAACAAAGAACACCTCTCGATGAAGATAACTTCAAGAAAACTTGATCTCCAACTTGGAATTCTAAGTCTCTTCGTTGCTTATTTGCATAGCTCTCCTGTCGATCTTGAGCTATCTTCAGGTTCTCTTTAATCGACTTAATACTATCTAACGTAACTTGTACCAACTCAGGACAAACTAGCTTTCGCTTTCCCACTTTGTTCCAGCACACAGGAGTTCTGCATGGTCTGCCATACAAAGCCTCAAATGGTGCCATGCCGATACTAGACTGATAGCTATTATTAAAAGCGAACTCCATAAGTGATAAGTGGGTATCCCAACTTCCCTTAAACTGAAGGACACATGCTCTCAACATGTCCTCTAAGGTTTGGATGGTCCTCTATGACTGACCATTTGTGTAAACCCGAGACTTCTCTAGGATCATTTTGTCTTGTCATCTATTGTGGAAGTTGAATTAAAAGTTTTTTCATTGTTGAAGGACAATAGCAAGTTTTGTGGTTTCATTGTTGGTTTAAGGTGTTGGAACTTACCAATTTACAAGAAGAAATGGAACAAAAGTGAAAAAGGAAAGAAAAGGAAAAGAAAGTGAAATGGGAAAAAAAAAAAGAAATCAGCAAAGGAAAAAAAAAAAAGAAAAGAAAGGAAGTGGGAATGGACAGCAAGAAATGCACCACCGACAACCACTTTTTCAGCCCAATTTCATTTCATTTCTCCATCATTTTCCATTCAAACTTTCAGAGCACTTTTAAGGAGAGAGTGAAGGAAGAAGAAGAAGAAGAATTTTGTGGTTTGAGGTTGAAGAAGATAGGAAAAAGCTCATGCAAAGCCAGCCATTGCAGAATCTGGATGCAAACTGTCAACCTCTGGTTTTTTGATTCGGTTTGAGCTACACAGAAGGAACTAAGAGGTGAGGTTTGATTTTCTTCAAAGTTAGTTCATTTTCCAACAAATTTCATGAAGGAAGCTGGAACTAAATCGTATGAGAAGTTAATGGTTTTTGGAATGGAAAACAGGGCACAGGATTTTCGAGCAAACCAGGAGGATCTCTGGTGTTCTCTAATGTTTTGAGTATTCTGGAGTGCACAAGTCGAATCAGAAGCTCCATTTTGTATGGTTGGGAAGCTTATTCAATATTCGACAACTTTCATGAAGAATTTGTGAGCCAAAAATTACTTGAAGTAGGTTTAATTTCAGGAGGAAGATAAAGGGTAGCAGAGAATCTCGAATTCTGTATTGTCTGTGTTCGGGGCAATTCTGGGCTAATTAGTTTAGAATCTCGTTTTCATTTCTTCAGGTAAGTTGTAGAGTGTTCGAAAATGAAGAGTTTGATGTGTATTGCATTAATTTTGGTTAGGTATTGAGGAAGTTATGGGTGTTGGAAGTTAGGGTATAGAATCTGGAAATCTGGAAAGTAGGATGTGAATGTGATTCTTAATCCAATTGTTTAGAAAATTCATGAGCATGGAAAGACAAAGCTATCTATGGTTCTAATGCTCGGTTTTGGTTGTTTGACAGGCCAAGAGGAAATAGGCCGAGTCTACAAACCGGGGAACTAGATAAGACAGTGAATGACAAAACAAGTTTCAAAAATGTTCTTAAACAGTTGTTCATGATTATATGTTTTACATGCTTTTCTATGAATGATACATGGTTTTTGTGAACGGTTTCAAGCATGAGTTTTGAGCTTAGATTTTCTAATGAGGTTTATATACGAGCACGTGGCTAATGGCTTTATGAAAAGTAGTTGAAACGATATCTTTTAAAATAAAGTATGTGTTAGCAAGTACTTTTAAATGAATTTCAGTTTTTCACGAACAAGCTGAGTAAGCTTGAGTTTTACGAAAGATAACGATAAGCAGGCATGTTTTAATTTTTTCATGTGTTTTTCTGAGATTTCTATTGACTACATGACTGAGATATTGAGCCTGAGGCTATATGGTACCGTGTGCACACAGGTTATATTCCGTTGTTGACGTTGAGTGTACTCCGTGACAATGATTCTGTCGTGAGTGCTGGGCGGGCCCCACTACGACAAAGACGATGGGAGTGCTGGGCGGGCCCTACTACATCGTAGGATTAGCAAACGTTGGTTGTACTGGGCGTGCCCTACACAACGTAGATCGGTCATGTTAGTTAAAACGTTTGATGTATTTCATATGCCTTGCTAGATTTTTTATGACGAACTTGCGAGATATTCTAAAAAGCCTTATTCATTACACGTCTATGTTAAACACTTTGTTTGAGCATATCTATACGTTTAAAGGTTTATCACGTGTTTTGACTTCCGGACTTAAAGTTTTAAAGTTAGTCACTCACTGGGCTTCATAGCTCATTCTTTCAAAATGTTTTTCCACTTTTCAGGTAGAGATCGAGCTTTCGGTGCCTGATACACTGCCAACGTCTGCTGAAAGTTCCGGATCAAGCTCCAGTACGTGGGTGGAGTTGTATATTGAGTCTGTTCATATTGTAGATGTTTTGCAAGGATTGGATAATATCGTCCTAGAGGTCGTCGTTGTATAAGCCCTAGTTGTATATGTTTTTGGTTGTGATATCTATATCAGGTTATCTTCCAAACCAAGTTTGTCAGGGCTGCACCTCCTGTATGTTAAAAGGTTTCCGTGGATTCCGCTGTGTTGTGTTTCATGTTGAATGTTTTATATCTATGATTAGTATGTTTATCAGGTTCAACGTTTCAGTAGGGTCAACAGGGATCGTTATAGGTGACGATGTCTGTTAACTTCACGTCGTCTTTCGGGCTAAGCTAGCAGGTGATCCGGGAGGGGGTGTGACAACTTTGTATCAGAGCAGTTAGCTCCATGGGAAAAGAGACATGGTAGTTAGAGCTAAGAAGAATCCAGGAAGTAAACAGTTACACGTTGGGTCAGTTCAGATAGAACTAGCGGAGTATGGTCCGAGTATTGTTGAGAGTGAGTCCAGTCAGGACTAGAATGTGTGTATGAGTTTAGTATCATGCATCTGAGTTAAGTATCTATAGCATGTCTGATGTGTTGATATGTTATAGGAGTTATGCCACCACGTACCAGCAGACGACGCAGGTAGAATCAGGACGGGATGCAGGATCCTACCCAAAGTCAATCTGAAAGCGGATCCCCCAAGAGGTCAGAATGAGGCAAGGAGTGAGCGATTTGCTAGATCTGCACAGGAGATTGGTAGGCCAGAGAGAGTAGGGCCTAGTGATCCGGAAAAGATGTATGGGATTGAACGGTTAAAGAAGTTAGGAGCCATAGTGTTTGAGGGTTCCACAGATCCAGCTGATGCCAAGGTCTGGTTAAATATGTTGGAGAAATGCTTCGACGTGATGAGTTGTCCTGAGGAGCGAAAAGTCAAATTAGCCACATTCCTTTTGCAAAAGGAGGCGGAGGGATGGTGGAAATCTATTATAGCCAGGCGTAGTGATGCACGTACGTTAGATTGACAGACATTCAGAGGCATATTTGAGGAAAAGTACTATCCTGCCACATATTGTGAGGCGAAGAGGGATGAGTTTCTTGGGCTGAAACAAGGACCACTTTCAGTGGCCGAGTACGAGAGGAGGTATACCGAGCTTTCACGGTATGCTGAAGTGATTGTGGCATCTGAGAGTGACAGGTGTCGCAGGTTTGAGAGAGGGTTGCGTTTTGAGATACGTACCCCAGTTACAACAATTGCCAAGTGGACAGATTTTTCCCAGCTAGTAGAGATTGCCTTACGTGTGGAGTAGAGTATTATAGAGGAAAAGTCGGTTGCGGAGCCTAGTCGTGGAGCTCCGACAGCTAGTGGTTTTCGAGGTCGTGAGCAGCGGAGGTTCACACCTGGAGTGAATGTTTCAGGCCGTCAAGACTTCAAGCGTCGATCTGGTGGCCAGTTATCGAGGCAGAGGAGTTCAGGTAGTGCCTATCAGAGGTAGAGTCAGAGAACCCCCAGTCAGTCTGCAAGTTCGATAGCAAGACCGTGGATGGGTCAGGAGTCCGTTGCTAGTGAATCCAGGAGAACCCCATGTGCAAGTTGTGGCAAGAATCATCGGGGTCAGTGTCTTGTTGGCACTGGTGTGTGTTACCAGTGTGGACAACCAGGGCATTTCAAGAGAGATTGCCCACAGTTGAGGGCAGCAGTTCAGAGGGACCAGGGAGTTGAGTCCCACACAGTTGAGCAGTCGAGAGTCTTCGCAGGCGCAGGAGAAGGCACTAGTGGTGCAAGGCAAAAGGGAGTTGTGGGGAGACCTAGGCAGTAGGGAAAAGTCTACGCCATGACTCAACAGGAAGCAGAGGATGCACCAGATGTGATCACTGGTACAATTTTGATTTGTAATGTACCTGCACGTGTTTTATTAGATCCAGGCGCTACGCATTCCTTTGTTTCTAGCATGTTCTTAACTAAGCTGAATAGGATGCTAGAGCCTTTATCTGAGGAATTAGTCATATGCACTCCAGTTGGTGACGTTTTGTTAATCAAGGAAGTGTTGCGTGATTGTGAGGTTGTAGTAGAAGGTCTCTGTATGCTAGTGGATCTTCTTCCTCTAGAGTTGCAGGCATTGGATGTGATTTTGGGAATGGATTTCTTATTCACTCACTATGCTTCTATGGATTGCCATAGGAAGGAAGTGACTTTTAGGAAACTAGGTTTGACTGAAGTGGTTTTCAGGGGTGAGAGGAAGATTATTCCTACGTGTTTGATTACAGCTCTGAAAGCTGAGAAGTTGTTGAGGAAAGGTTGCACAACGTTTCTTGCACACGTAGTAAAGGTGCAAGAAGAAAAGCCGAAACCAGAAGATGTTTCTGTGGTGAATGAATTTCTTGATGTTTTCCCAGCTGATCTATCGGGTTTGCCACCTGATAGAGAGGTGGAGTTCACTATTGAATTGTTACCAGGAACAACACCTATTTCACAGGCACCATACAGGATGGCTCCAAGCGAGCTTAAGGAGCTAAAGGTGCAGCTGCAAGAACTAGTTGACAAGGGATACATCAGACCTAGTGTATCACCTTGGGGAGCTCCAGTGTTATTCGTGAAGAAGAAAGATGGTACCCTGAGATTATGTATTGATTAAAGGCAGTTAAACAAGGTCACGATACGTAACAAGTATCCTCTACCACGCACCGATGACTTGTTTGACCAGTTAAGGGGAGCAACAGTGTTCTCTAAGATTGATCTGAGGTAAGGATACCACCAGTTGAAGGTTAGGGAATCAGATATTCCTAAGACAGAATTCAGGACAAGGTATTGGCACTATGAGTTTTTAGTGATGCCATTCGGTTTAACGAATGCGCCAGAAGTTTTCATGGACCTCATGAACAGGATCTTCCATCAGTATTTAGATCAGTTTGTGATAGTGTTCATCGATGACATACTAGTTTACTCGACTGACAGGAAAGCCCATGAGGAACATCTGAGGATTGTTCTGCAGACACTACGTGATAAACAGCTATACGCTAAGTTTAGCAAATTTGAGTTCTTGTTGAATCAAGTGGTGTTCTTGGGGCATGTAGTTTCAGCGGACGGAGTTAGTGTTGATCCGCAGAAAGTGGAAGTTGTTGTCAACTGGGAAAGACCGGCTAGTGCAACAGAGGTACGTAGTTTTCTAGGCCTGGTCGGATACTACAGACGTTTTGTTGAGGATTTCTCACGGTTAGCATTACCCTTGACAACTTTGACAAGGAAGAATGCTAAGTTTGAGTGGTAAGACAAATGCGAACAAAGTTTCCAGGAGCTGAAAAAGAGATTGGTGACAACACCTATTCTAGCACTTCCTGTAACAGGGAAGGAGTATGTGATCTATTGTGATGCTTCGAGGCAAGGATTAGGTTTTGTGCTGATGCAGGAAGGAAAGGTAATAGCTTATGCTTCAAGGCAGTTGAAGAAGCATGAGTGTAATTACCCTACCCATGATCTTGAGCTAGCAGCAGCTGTTTTAGCACTGAAGATCTGGAGACATTATTTATTCGGTGAGAAGTGCCACATTTTCATAGATCATAAGAGTTTGAAGTACATCTTTGATCAGAAAGAGTTGAATCTAAGGCAGAGGCAATGGCTAGAACTAATTAAAGACTATGACTGTACCATAGAATATCATCCGGGTAAGGCTAATGTGGTAGCAGATGCGTTAAGTAGGAAGTCGAGACTTCCGAAGAGTGCCTAGTGTGGTATTCGAGAAAGCTTGCCAAGTGAGTTAAGAGGTTTCGAGGCAGTTATGACTGCAGAAAGCTCAGGGAGTCTTTTAGCTCAATTTCAGGTTAGGTCTTCCTTAGTAGCAAAGATTGTGGGAAGACAGCCAGAGGATAGTAATTTGCAGAAGATGCTTGCAAAGTCCAAGCGCTGTTGATAGCGAGCATAGCTAGCTACTTTTACTTATTTAATTTAGCTAGTCTTTTATGATGTTTGGGCCATTTTATTGTGCTTAATTGTCTATTTTGTAGGAAAGCGTTGATTAGAGTTAAAACGTGGAATAAGAATTAATCGGGTGGTCGGGACGTGAAAAGATGCCAAAGAACCAAAAAGATTCAAGTAACAAGGAGCCAAGAGAGGGCATTCTGCCCATTAGCGTCGAGACGCCACTCTTGGAGCGTCGAGACGCTACGTTTCCTTAATGAGAATACGCGACAGACTTACAGCGTCTCGACGCTGTGATAGGAAGCGTCCCGACGCTACCGCATTTCCTTTTCTGAAACGCGCGTTTTGAAGGCAACGTCTCGACGCTAAGAAGAAAAATCTGCTATATAAGCTTATTTTCGGCTAGGTTTGAGGGGACTTCGATTTGGGACTCTTGGGAGTCGAAAATCAGGGCAGAACAGAGGCTTGGAAGGCTGAAACAAAGGGATCGAAGTGCAAATCAACCCATTGTTCGTGGGGATCGCGACGGGGACGTTCGGTCTCGGCCTACAAAGAGTCTATTTCTCTTTTCCCTTACTTTAGATAGTTTTTATGGATTATTTAGACTTAGTTTATATTGTAACGAGGATTATGTGTAGCTAAGTTTAATTCTTAGGGATTGATGTAGCCATTGGGCACGTTTTGGATTGATTTACGGTATTTATGCTATTGATGTCATTTATGCATATGTTGTTTCCTTAATGCTTTCGATTTACTGGCCATAAATTGATTGATGTTTATATTTGAATTTAACTCGGGAGAGAGGATTTAAGTTAGTAATCCATATGCATAACTAGAATTTAGCTAAAAAATCGGGAGATTAAGGTTAATTCTAGAAATTGTAATAAAGGTTAGCCTTATTGCCTTGTATGTTTGATGGATTTAGATAGGGATATCGGGTTCAATTGCATATGGGAGAATCATGTATGCTCGGGAGAGATATGTGTGATCTTAGTTGCCAAGATTTATGAATCATAGCATGTGTTAATCAATTTATTAATCCATAACTCCAATTGGTGAAATCAAATCCCTAAGATCAATTCTTCCCATTAGATTGTCACTTTTTACTTCAGTTTTATATTTGATTAATTCATATTCTCATTCAATTCGATTCCCTAAATAAAATTGGTCAAAAGTATTTTCGATAATTAAAATTTTGCTAGACACCAATCCAGAGGACGACATTCGATTTCAAAATCACTATATTATTACTTGACCCGTACACTTGCGGTAAGCAAATTGCACATCAAGTTTTTGGCGCCGTTGCCGGGGATTGGCATATTTAGTCAATTTTAATATCGAAGAAAAATTGTCCGGTCTTAGTTTAGGGTGTATTCTATTTTGTTGCTATTTTTGTTATTTTTGTTTTTAGGTAGATTGCATTTTTCCTTTATTGTTTTTCTTTTCCATTCTTAAATTTTTCCATATTTAGATTTTTCCATATTTGTTTGAATTTTCCATTTATAGATTTTTAGTTTTTCCTTTTTAGATTAGTTTTTCCTTATTTGTTAGTTTCCTTATTGGTTTTTGTCTTATATATTTTTTGCATTCCATTTTAGTTTATTCTCTTCCTTTTATAGATTATATTTTCCTTATTTAGATTTAGTTATTTTCCTTTTCTTGTTTCTTTCCGAATTTGTTTTATTTCATTTTCTTTGCCTTTTTAGGTTAGTGTAGTCGGTGTATGCGAAAGGTTAGGGAATTGGCCTTAGTTCCCTTAGATCCAGAGATCGAAAGAACTTTCAATAGACTTCGAAGGGAAAATCAAGAAAACATCCAAATGGCCAATCCTAATCCTGAGGAGCCTAAGCCCATCAGGGACTATTTTCAGCCGATCTTCCAAGAGCAACAGTCGGGAATTGTCTATGCCCCAATTAATGCTAATAATTTTCAGTTGAAAACAGGTCTCATTCAGATGGCTCGAGACTGTGCCTACAGGGGATCGCCCATGGAGGATCCAAATTCTCATCTGAAATCCTTCCTAGACATTTGTGGGACGGTAAAGTTAAATGGCGTTTCTGAAGATGCCATTCGCTTACGTTTATTTCCTTTTTCGTTGTAGGACAAAGCGAAGGACTGGTTACAATCTATTCCACCTGGGAGCATTACCACTTGGGATGCTTTGGTCCAGGCATTCTTAAAGAAGTTCTTTCCTCCTGCCAAGACGGTCAAGTTGAGGACCGAAATTGGGACATTCCAGCAACAATTCGATGAGCAGCTGTTCGAGGCTTGGGAGAGATTTAAAGAGCTGCTAAGGAAGTGCCCTCAGCACGGATACCCTGACTGGCTCCAGGTTCAATTATTTTACAATGGATTAACTCCTAGCACGAAAACTATTGTTGATGCAGCTGCAGGTGGGACTCTGTTGTCCAAAACTGTTGAGAGTGCTAGGACTTTGTTAGAGGATATGGCCACCAATAGCTATCAGTGGCCATCTGAGCGGTCGGGACCCAAAAAGATTGCTGCTAGAGTGTTCGAGGTTGACAACGTAAGTGCACTTCAGGCTCAAATGTCTTCCTTGGCTAATGCATTTTTAAAGTTTTCAGGTTCAGGAAATGCTCAATCAATTGAGTCTGCAGCTGCCCTTGCATCCCAGACTCAGGGGGAAAATCTCGAGCAGGTTCACTATGTTTCGAATTATAATCCTAGTTGACCTAATTCAAGCCTCCCATCCTTCTATAAAAGGAAGTAGCCGTCAAAGTCAAAGGCATTCCATGTTTTTCCCTTGGAAGCCGAATAGTATAGGAGCTTGAAGACCATCAAGAACACCATCAACCGCAAGCTGATTAGGGAGTTTACCTTCTTATTTAACTTGTAGTTATGGACATGCTTACTCAGATTGTAATTCGTATTCCTATGCTTATTATGAACTAAGTAGCTTAGGGTGTTGGTTAGGAATAATGTGATTACTGTGCTTCATCTCTAGTAATAAATTGACTATAGCATTTTGGTTAATTGTTGTGCTTATTCTTATTTTATGCCCGCCTGGCCAGCCGGTATGGATAGCTCTCTCTAGTTTCAGGGATGATTTAGAGAGTGTGTGGCAATTCTCCACATTACGATCATTGTGTATTGGTGAACGCCAGTGACTGAGCTAGGGATAGCCAGTTGCCTAGTGCCTGATCGGTCGCACTTCATTGGGGTTGAAACACATCCCAAAAGATCCGGAGTTCCGGGAGGAATCCGCTAATAATACTGCGGGAAATGCATGATCAATAATATTGCTAGAGCATATTTTATAACAATCACTAAAACCTAACCAGCGCCTGTCTTTAATCTGTCTATCTATTTGTTTACTCGTTGTTCTGTCATTTATTTTGCTTCAGCATAATTCCGATAAAACCCAATCATTTTATTATTCTTGAAACCATTAGAAAGTTGCACAAAATAGGTAAAGTGGAGATTTATTCAGACCTTGGATTGATAATATTACTTGTTGCAGACTGTGTATACTTGCACAGGAATTCTAGAGTATTTTATACTACATTTTTACTCACTCTAGGAACCCAACAAGTTTTTGGCGCCGTTGCCGGGGACTTGAATAAGTTTTTATCTGATCTGTTTTGTGTATGTGTTTTAGTGGTTTGGTGCTAGAACTTTTTGATTGTTTCTTTTGTTTTTGCAGGTGTGATTTTGGTGCATGAGCGATCCGCCTGGGGTACGGTTTGAGCTTGACACAGAAATTGAAAGGACATTTAGGAACAGAAGGAGGGAGCAGCGCAGAAACCAGATGGAGAACGTGTCACAACTCCCGCAGGTTCCTGAAGGTCCAGTAGCAGTGAACCCCCAGCAGAATCCGTTGCTGCAGCAAAACCCACTGTTTGAGCAAAATAATCAGGCTGAGAATCCTATCTTGATAGCGAACGATAGGATTAGAGTCATTCGAGCATATGATGTCCCAATGTTTAATGAGTTGAATCTAGGGATTGGACGTCCCCAAATCCAAGCGGCGAATTTTGAAATGAAACCGGTAATGTTTCAGATGTTGCAAACCGTGGGGCAATTCCATGGTTTGTCATCTGAAGATCCTCATTTACATCTTAAGTCTTTTCTAGGAGTTAGTGATTCTTTTGTAATTCAGGGAGTGTCGAGAGATGCTCTTAGATTAACTTTGTTCCCGTATTCTCTTAGAGATGGAGCAAAGTCATGGTTAAACTCTTTTGCTCCAGGATCAATTAGGACATGGGATGAGTTAGCTGAAAAATTTTTGAGTAAATATTTCCCACCTAATAGAAATGCTAAATTAAGGAGTGAAATAGTAGGGTTTAGGCAACTTGAAGATGAGACTTTTAGTGAGGCTTGGGAGAGGTTTAAGGAGCTTTTACGAAAGTGTCCCCACCATGGGTTACCTCATTGTATTCAAATGGAAACATTTTACAATGGTTTGAATGGAGTAACCCAAGGTATGGTCGATGCTTCGCCTGGAGGGGCCCTTTTGGCAAAAACTTTTGATGAAGCCTATGAAATTTTAGAAAGAATATCTATTAATAGTTGTCAGTGGTCGGATGTTAGAGGCACAAATAAAAAGGTTAAGAGTGTGTTAGAGGTTGATGGTGTATCCACCATTAGGGCCGATCTTGCTATGATTGCTAACGCTCTTAAGAATGTGACAGTGATTAGTCATCAACAGCCACCAGCTATGGAGCCTGCAGTAGTGGTGAACCAAGTCACGGACGAAGCATGTGTCTATTGCGGTGAAGATCACAACTACGAGTTTTGCCCCAGCAATCTAGCTTCTGTGTTTTTTGTAGGTAATCAGAGGAACAACCCTTATTCTAACTTCTATAATCCAGGTTGGCGCAATCACCCCAACTTCTCATGGGGAGGTCAAGGAAATAACGTACAAGCGCAACAAAAGATGAACCAGCCAGGATTTGCTAAAGCGCAGGTAATGCCCCAGCAAAATAAGCCGGCTTTGCCCCAGCAAAATTCGGGAAATTCTCTCGAGGCAATGATGAAAGAATTTATGGCTCGCACAAACGCCGCAATTCAAAGTAATCAAGCTTCGATGAGGGCCCTGGAATTGCAAGTGGGTCAGCTAGCTAACGAGCTAAAGGCGAGGCCTCAAGGGAAACTTCATTCGGATACTGAACACCCTCGAAGGGAAGGTAAGGAGCAGGTAAAGGCAGTAACTCTTAGGAGTGGTAAGCCATTAGAAGAGTCTAGAAAGACCCAGGATTTAAATGGTAATAGGGATAATAATGTTGTTATTGAAAAAGAGTTGGAGTCTGGTCAGGGTGTTGGAGGCAGCAAAGAAAATGCTGGAGCATCTGGTTCTGTGCCAGATGTAGAACCACCTTATGTGCCACCCCCACCTTATGTGCCACCGCTACCTTTTCCACAAAGGCAAAAGCCTAAGAATCAGGATGGTCAATTTAAAAAGTTTTTAGAGATTCTTAAGCAGTTGCATATAAATATTCCTTTAGTAGAAGCTATTGAGCAAATGCCTAATTATGCTAAATTTCTTAAGGATATTTTGACTAAAAAGAAAAAGCTAGGTGAGTTTGAAATTGTATCTCTTACTGAGGAGTGTAGTGCTATTCTTAAGAATGGGCTACCCCCCAAGGCTAAGGATCCAGGGTCATTTACTATACCTGTGTCTATAGGTGGAAAGGAGTTAGGTAGAGCACTCTGTGATTTAGGCGCAAGCATTAACCTTATGCCTCTTTCGGTCTATCGGAAGTTGGGTATTGGTGAAGCTAGACCTACCACAGTTACACTCCAACTAGCTGATAGGTCTATCACATATCCAGAGGGTAAAATTGAGGATGTCTTAGTAAAAGTTGATAAATTCATATTTCCTGTTGATTTTATTATTTTAGACTATGAGGCTGATAAAGATGTCCCAATTATTCTAGGTCGTCCATTTTTGGCTACTGGTAGGGGATTAATAGATGTTCAAAAAGGAGGATTAACAATGAGAGTCTATAATGAGGAAGTGAAATTTAATGTGTTTAAAGCCATGAAATATCCAGACGAGATGGAGGATTGCTCCTTCATTAGGATTCTGGAGAGCACAGTTATTGAGACATCAATACAGGATTCGGCTGATAAGCATTCGGAAAAGCATGGAGAGGTTAGTATAGAAGATTTTGAGTTTTGTTCTTTAGATAGAAAAAATGAAAAAGAATTGTTTAGGTGTGAGGATGTTTTTGAGTCTTTAGATTTAGATCAAAGAAAGGCTCCCCCAATTAAGCCATCCCTAATTGAGGCACCCACTTTAGATTTGAAACCTTTACCGGATCATCTAAAGTATGTGTATCTTGGGGAAAGTGAAACGTTGCCAATTATTGTTGCATCAGATTTAATGCCAGAGCATGAGGAGGCCTTAATAAAATTGCTGCAGCAATACTGCAAAGCTATAGGTTGGACATTGGCTGATATTCAGGGAATTAACCCATCTATATGTATGCACAAAATCACTATAGAGGAGGGATCCTTTAGGAGTATTGAGCAACAAAGAAGGCTTAACCCTGCAATGAAAGAGGTTGTTAAAAAGGAGGTAATTAAATGGTTGGATGATGGGATCATTTATCCAATTGCCGATAGCAATTGGGTAAGCCATGTCCAGTGTGTTCCTAAGAAAGGAGGTGTCACTGTGGTGAGCAATAAAGATAATGAGCTGATTCCAACCAGGACAGTAACTGGCTGGAGGGTTTGTATGGATTACAGAAGGCTTAATAAAGCCACCCGAAAGGATCATTTCCCTCTACCATTTATCGACCAGATGTTGGATCGATTGGCTGGTCAGGCCTATTACTGTTTCTTGGATGGTTATTCTGGGTATAACCAAATTACGATTGCTCCTGAAGATCAGGAGAAAACCACTTTCACCTGCCCTTATGGGACATTCGCTTTTAGGAGAATGCCTTTCGGCCTTTGCAATGCTCCAGCAACATTTCAGCGGTGTATGCTAGCAATTTTTTCTGATATGATTGAGTCCACTGTTGAAGTCTTTATGGACGATTTTTCAGTGTTTGGAGGGTCTTTTCAGAGTTGTTTAGATAATTTAGGAAAGGTATTAAAAAGATGTGAGGATACCCATCTAGTTCTTAATTGGGAGAAGTGCCACTTCATGGTGAAGGAGGGCATAGTGTTGGGTCATAGGATTTCTAAAAATGGTCTAGAAGTTGATAGAGCAAAAGTTGAGGTTATTGAAAGGCTAGAGCCACCGAATTCAGTGAAGGGAATTCGGAGTTTTTTAGGACATGCTGGATTTTATAGGAGGTTCATAAAGGATTTTTCCAAAATCAGTAAACCTCTTTGTAACTTATTGTGCACTGATCATGTTTTTGACTTTAACGCAGATTGTAGGAAGGCTTTTGAAACATTAAAGGCTGCTTTAATCTCAGCACCCATTCTCTGCGGGCCTAATTGGAATTTTCCATTCGAGGTAATGTGTGATGCGAGTGATGCTGCGGTAGGAGCGATGCTGGGGCAAAAGCAGGGAAAATTTATTCATCGTATATATTATGCAAGCAAGGTTTTAAATGAAGCACAGGTCAACTACACAACTACTGAAAGGGAGTTGTTAGTTGTTGTGTTTGCTTTTGAGAAATTTCGGCCATATTTGGTTGGATCTAAAGTCACGGTGTTCACGGATCATGCAGCAATAAGGTATTTAATGTCAAAGAAAGATGCAAAGCCGAGACTAATTCGTTGGATTTTATTACTGCAGGAATTTGACTTGGAGATAAAGGACAAGAAGGGATCAGAGAATGTCGTTGCAGATCATTTATCTCGTCTTGATCCATCATCATTTTTGTTGGAGCAATCTGCCATTTCCGATTCTTTTCCAGATGAGCAGCTTTTTACTGTTCAGGTAAAGGTAGTTAGGGATGTCCCTTGGTATGCTGATATTGCCAACTTTTTAGTAAAGGGAGTCACCCCTATTGATGTGGATTGGAGGCAGAAGAAAAAGTTTAAGCATGATGCGAAATTTTTCTTTTGGGATGAGCCATTTATGTATAAGCAATGCTCTGACGGTATTATTCGTAGGTGTGTTTCAGGTGATGAAGCAAAGGAAATCCTGGAGCAATGTCACTCTTCGCCGTATGGAGGTCATTTCAACGGTCAGAGGACGGCTATGAGGATTTTGCATTGCGGATTTTTCTGGCCTACGTTATTTAAGGATGCCCATTGGTTCTACAAGCAATGTGATGCTTGCCAAAGGAGAGGAAATTTGGGGCCTAGAGATGAAATGCCTCTTACTTACATCTTAGAAGTTGAATTATTTGATGTATGGGGTATTGACTTTATGGGACCATTTCCCCCTTCTAATGGCAATGTTTTTATCTTATTGGCAGTTGATTATGTGTCCAAGTGGGTGGAGGCAATCGCATGCCATCAGAGTGATGCTAAGACAGTAGCAAGGTTTCTTCAATCGCACATCTTTGCGCGGTTTGGGACACCTAGGGCTCTAGTGAGTGATGAGGATACACATTTTGTTAATAATATCTTAACTAAGCTTTTAGCTAAGTATGGGATTAAGCATAGGATAGCTACCCCTTATCACCCACAAGCAAATGGTCAAGCTGAAATTAGTAATATGGAAATTAAAGTTATTTTAGAGAAAGTAGTCCATCCATCTAGAAAGGATTGGTTCTTTAGGTTGGATGAGGCTCTTTGGGCTTATAGGACAGCTTATAAGACTCCTTTAGGTATGTCTCCCTATAGGTTAGTATATGGGAAAACTTGTCATTTACCATTAGAGCTTGAGCACAAAACATTTTGGGCTTTGAAAAAGTTAAATTTTGATTTGAGTCGTGCAGGAGCAATCAGAATGCTGCAGCTTAATGAGTTAGAAGAATTTCGTCAATTTTCTTACGAAAATGCAAAAATGTATAAGAAAAAGACTAAGCTGTGGCATGACAAAAAAATTAAATCTAAGGAGTTTTTCAAGGGTCAGAAAGTTTTGCTTTATAATTCTAGATTAAAATTATTTCCTGGAAAATTAAAATCTAAATGGTCAGGACCGTTTATTGTGATTGAGGTTTTTTCCAATGGAGCAATTACTTTGCAGGATGAAAAAGATGGGAGAGTGTTCAAGGTAAATGGACAGCGTGTGAAGCATTATTGGGGTGAGGAGTTTCAGTCGAAATATCCTTCCCTACGATTGGTTGATGTTTGAGAGAGCAGGACTTTTGCAGGAGCATTTCACAGAGCAAAATTTTGAGCTCCCAGGATTTGAATTGATTTTATTTTTCGTTGATTTAATTTTAATTTCGGTTAGGTTAGATTTAATTTGGCATGATTCATTAGATTTTATCTTTTAAGTATTGTTATTATTTTTGGTAGGTTTGATTTGATTTGATTTTATTTTCGGGTTCTTTATTTAAATTATCTTTGGATTATCTTTTAGTTAGTTAGATTTTATTTTATCTAGATTTTATTTTCAGTTATTTGAATTCTAGTTTTAATTAATAGAGATTTTTTCTAATATATTCGGCTTCTTTTGAAAATAAGAGATTGGGATGATTGGTTAAATTTAATTTAAAGAAAAAATCTTTGATTTTTCTGTTTTTGAAATTTGACTTCCGTATCTAAGATTCTTCAGGACCAGCAGATTGTTGCGGCAAAGATTTTGCTGGAGCAAAATATTCCGAGTTAAAAGGGTTTCCGTTGGAATTTATTATTGTTACCGTTAGATTTAGCTTTGAATTCTTGCATGTAAATGTGCGTGCATCGTCTGATGAGGCCACGTGTCCCAGAGCAATTATCCGAAGGCTTCAATGATGACAGCACGTCGATTTTACCATGGGCGTTTGGAATCCGAAATTTTACCGTTGGTAATTTTTGACTTTCAGGTTTGCATTTTTAAATTTACAACGGTAATATTAGTTATGGCAGGGCAAATCTTTTCGGTTAGGATTCTTGTTTGCTGGAGCCTTATTTATTCGCAAACGCTGGTAAGCTTCTCCCACTTCGTCTTCTTGATCAAATCTTCGTGTGAGTGTTATTCTTTCTTTCTTCGCATTCTCTGTCAAAACCCTTTTACACCTTCAATGGCTAAAACAAGAGCTCGAAAAGAGAGGGAGAGTGAAGAGGAGGAGGTGTCGGTCACACCGGAAGTACAGAAAGGAAAAACTAAGAAAAAGAGAACGCCAGAAGAGAAGGAGGCTAAGCGAAGAAGAAGGCAGCAAAGGGCTGCAGAACAGAAGGAAGTTCAGGAGGTGGCGGACGTTGTTGCCACTACTGCAAAGGAAGGAGGTACTCAAGAACCTGCAGTACAAAACCCAGATACGGTTCAAAAACAGGTTGCTGAGAAAAATCAAGAAATAGAGGCTGAAGGTGAGCATACCAAGGAGACAACACCGGAGCTGGTGCAGGAGGCCCATGTTGAAATCATTATGCCTGAACCGCCCAAGCGCCGCCGCATCAAAAGGAAGGTGGGTCGAGTGAGGGTGGTTCGGAACACGCCATCGCCTCCAGCATCGGACTTTGAGGAAGAAAAAAGGGAAGCTGAGAATAAGGAAAAAGAATAAGAGGAAAGAAAGGCGGAAGAAGAACGTTTGCGCGAACAGAGAGAAAGCAAGGGCAAAGGAATTGCCGAAGCATCGGGAGAAATTGAGGAGCCAAGGGCACCATTCATTCGCTTCGTCAACGATCTTGCCAGAGCAAAATATCAAGAAGTACTGAAGCGTGATTTCTTATTCGAGCGAGGATTTGGCACTGATTTGCCCAGGTTCTTGGAGTCCGGAATAGCGAGCCTTGGGTGGAGACAGTTTTGTACGAAGCCTGATCCTGTCAATGCCAATATCGTTCGGGAATTCTATGCTAATCTTGATGTGAAGGATGATTTTGAAGTCATAGTGCGAGGAGTGCCTGTCCAATGGAGCCCAGAGGCCATTAATAATTTGTTTGATCTTCAGGACTTTCCACACACAGTTTTCAATGAAATGGTGGTTGCCCCATCTAGTGACCAACTGAGTGCGGCTGTCCGGGAGGTAGGCATTGAGGGGGCCCAATGGAGGGTGTCGCAGATGCGGAAGCATACGTTTCAAGCTGCTTATTTGAAGAGTGAAGCCAACACTTGGATGGGCTTCATTAGGCTCCGTTTGCTGCGAACAACGCATGACTCCACAGTGTCTCGGGACAGGGTATTGCTTGTCTTTGCTATTCTTCGCTCGATGAGTATAGATGTAGGAAAAATTATTTCTTCTGAGATTGTTGATTGCTGGAAAAAGAAGGTGGGGAAGCTGCTCTTTCCGAACACGATTACGATGTTATGCAGCAGGGCAGGAGTGCCCACGGTTCCAGAAGATATGATCATGACTGATAAGGGAATCATTGACACACCTAATCTGGCGCGGCTTCAGCGTATGCAAGAGGTTCGCCAGGGAGGGCTGGTGTATGGCGTTAATCAAATCCTAGAGCAACTGACAGTGTTGACTAGTAGGTTAGAATTTGCTGAAAGGCAAGCTCAGACCTATTGGACTTATGCTAAAAGGAGAGATGATGCGCTAAGGGGGGCCTTGCAAAGCAATTTCTCAAGACCGTATCAGGCCTTCCCAGTGTTTCCCGATGATTTGTTTAATCTTTGGATACCACCCCCGCCTGTTGAACGAGAAGAGGATGTTGATGAGGAGCAGGGTCAGGAAGAGTGATTGATCGGATGACCTGGAGCGAGCATTACTTTTGTTTTCTCATTTTTGTTTGCTCGTGCATAATTGACCCTGCTCATTGTTATAACTGCTTGTCTTTCTTTTTAATTTTCTGCTTCTTTGACAAAAATATATATCTGCTTTGTAATATTTTTCTATGATTTTAATGAAATTTCTAAAAGTTTATATTCCATGAGCACTGACTGACTCTAACTTAACTATTTTCTTCTGAATTTTTGAAGCTTGGACTGATTACGCTTAATTAGATCAAGGTATTCTGATATCCAGAAACCTTTTGCTTGAGCATTTCTTCTAGCCTGGACTGTTGCTGCGGCAAGAAGATTTTGACGGTAGTATTGACTTATATGATCCACTTTAAGCTTAATCTAAGTCCCATGTTTAGTTTAAAAAATTCAGATAGAAAAATTTAAGTTTGGGGGTATAATTGCTTAATTAATGATTCATTGAGGACAATGAATAATTCAAGTTTGGGGGACTTTTTGCTACTCCAATTATTTTGCTCGAGCATTCCTCTCCTTCAAAATTAAAATTTTCTAGGTTATTGAGTAACCGGGGACATTTGTGATACCCACAGTTTGTCTTCGCATCAAAAGATGACCTAGGAAATATGAAAAAATGAGAAATAGTAAGAAAAAAATTATTTGCTGAAAAAAATTATTATTATTTGTTGAAGATTTTGCTGAAAAAAATTGACAGAGCAAAAGTTTTGAGGGATGAATGATGATCCAGCAGTTTTTTCTGTCTCCCATAACTTAAGTGAGCTTCATCATAAAATGTCGCCATCCTGAGGGGCAAGAGATAGAATAACTAAGGATTTTTTAGCTTTATAATGAGTATTAAGTCTAGTTGGTGATGAGCTTGAGGCAAGGGTATACTGCACCATAAAGTGGGTCATCCCATGCTTAAGAGCTTATGAATGTAAGGCTGCTTTAAGTCTGATAAATAATGTTATAAACCCCTTTAAAAATATGTTTTGAAATGTCTGATAATAGAGCTAGGCTGTGGTGAGTTCTTAGAATTAAGTTGAAAAGTGGTGATT
Organism: Luffa acutangula; assembly: GCA_036850905.1. NCBI lineage: Eukaryota > Viridiplantae > Streptophyta > Magnoliopsida > Cucurbitales > Cucurbitaceae > Luffa > Luffa acutangula. The sequence goes on from CM072099.1 coordinate 41,613,732, forward strand.
AATTGTCCCTGCTGAAGGAATCATTTTGCTGCAGCAGAGCTTGGTTTGCAGAGTACTCAGGTAAAGGTTAAAGGTAGTGTTGGATTGTCTGGTTTAATTAAGCTAATTCTTTGTCTAATATTCTGAAATTCTTGAGGGAAGGTTGGTTAGTATTTCCCGGGACGCGCAGTAGTTCAAGTTTGGGGGTATGATAACTACCCAAAAGGTAGTTATTTAGGCCTCAATTATATAGGGATTTGTGTGTCCTTTATGTTTATTAGGGTTGGTTTTGGATAGATATTACATGATTTAACCCATTTGGAAGAATGGAAGCTTTGGAAATCACTTTATGCAGATTATGCTGCTGAGCGACTGGAGGGAGCAAATTCTATGCTGCAGCAAAATTGAGAGCAGAAACTGCCACATCACAGCTCGTTAGCCAACTTCTTGAACCGACTCCTATTGAGATATTTTCGGGATAAAGGATCAAGGAGAGCCTTACACGTGTCCTAGTTGACCTAATTCAAGCCTCCCATCCTTCTATAAAAGGAAGTAGTCGTCAAAGTCAAAGGCATTCCATGTTTTTCCCTTGGAAGCCGAATAGTATAGGAGCTTGAAGACCATCAAGAACACCATCAACCGCAAGCTGATTAGGGAGTTTACCTTCTTATTTAACTTGTAGTTATGGACATGCTTACTCAGATTGTAATTCGTATTCCTATGCTTAGTATGAACTAAGTAGCTTAGGGTGTTGGTTAGGAAATATGTGATTACTGTGCTTCATCTCTAGTAATAAATTGACTATAGCATTTTGGTTAATTGTTGTGCTTATTCTTATTTTATGCCCGCCTGGCCAGCCGGTATGGATAGCTCTCTCTAGTTTCAGGGATGATTTAGAGAGTGTGTGGGAATTCTCCACATTACGATCATTGTGTATTGGTGAACGTCAGTGACTGAGCTAGGGATAGCCAGTTGCCTAGTGCCTGATCGGTCGCACTTCATTGGGGTTGAAACATATCCCAAAAGATCCGGAGTTCCGGGAGGAACCCGCTAATAATACTGCGGGAAATGCATGATCAATAATATTGCTAGAGCATATTTTATAACAATCACTAAAACCTAACCAGCGCCTGTCTTTAATCTGTCTATCTATTTGTTTACTCGTTGTTCTGTCATTTATTTTGCTTCAGCATAATTCCGATAAAACCCAATCATTTTATTATTCTTGAAACCATTAGAAAGTTGCACAAAATAGGTAAAGTGGAGATTTATTCAGACCTTGGATTGATAATATTACTTGCTGCAGACTGTGTATACTTGCATAGGAATTCTAGAGTATTTTATACTACATTTTTACTCACTCTAGGAACCCAACAAGGACCCCAAGAACACATCAGATACAATGATGGTGGGCTACAGGAGAGGTGCTTGGAAGACCACCAGTGATGGAAAATCAGACAGGAGACCACCCTGATGCTTATTTGGTCAACACGTCGAGCAAATGACGTTAAACAAGCGCTTATGGGAGGCAACCCAAGTGAGTTAGTTATTTCTTTCTTTTGAGTTTTATTTTTGTTTTTTGTAGGTCTTGTTTTCTTTCTCTCCTTTGCTTTCAAGCTGTCAAGATTCCAAGCATTCAGTCAAGAAGTCATCTTCATTCCAGGCCAGTATTGTTCACTCCTTTCATTCATTTATTGTTCTCATGCTTTGTTTATGCCTTATTTTCTTTATACATTGAGGACAATGAATACTTTAAGTTTAGGGGTGGATTAGCATGTTTGTGGAGCCCTTGAGCATCTGAGTTCGGGCTATAGTTTTGAGTTTTCTGTGAATTATGCATATGGTTGTTTTCTGGATGCTACTTTTGCATGATTATGATGTTCGAGGATAGGCTTTCTTGTCAATTTTCAAGCTTGTGATGAGTTGTAAGCATAAGTGCCCAAAAAGGGAGACTTTTTAAAATTTTTCTAGGAGATGGCTTGCATGAGTAGAGTATTTGTCTTGGCTAGATTTGGATTTGAATGCTTAGGAGCAAATTATTGGGTTCATATGCTTGTTGTCACCTCGATAGGTGTAGGGTAGAGCTAAAGAGTTATTTTTTTTGCAAATTAGCATGTTTGATCTTGCTTAGGAGGAAAGAAAAGAATATATGCTATTTATGCTCATAAAGAAAAATCATTCTTGTTGTTACTGTTGAAATAAGATAATAATGTCATTGCTTGTGCACAATATGTTATGGTTAATAAAGATTAAGGCAAAAAGAGCTACCCCTGTTGTGATCAGTTAGGCCAACCAGAGAAATCTTAGGTTAAGGGTCCCTGCAATGGGTGTGTGAAAGCTAGTGCCACATATAAATGCTAAAGTTAATTGTATTTTATAAGCACCTAAGTATGGAGGAAAACAAACTAATTTGTTCCATAAACTCATTAGTGAAACCTTAGTGCCAATGTAGAGGGAAGATGAGCTGAGAGGTTAATAATCCAATCTCGGGCTAGTAGAGTCTGATCTTGTTGAGTTAGATCTCGCTTGTGCAAGTTAATTTTGAAAAAAATCTAATTTGTCTCCCTCATTGGTCCTTGTGTGCATGTCTCTTGCTTGCTTGACTATTGACTTTTGAGCCTTGAGGATTGAGTTATGATTGTTGCATCCATTCTTCCATTGTTTGTTTGATTTGTAGTTTGCTCGAGGACTAGCAAAAGCTTAAGTTTGGGGGTATTTGATAGCGAGCATAGCTAGCTACTTTTACTTATTTAATTTAGCTAGTCTTTAATGATGTTTGGGCCATTTTATTGTGCTTAATTGTTTATTTTGTAGGAAAGCGTTGATTAGAGTTAAAACGTGGAATAAGAATTAATCGGGTGTTCGGGACGTGAAAAGATGCCAAAGAACCAAAAAGATTCAAGTAACAAGGAGCCAAGAGAGGGCATTCTGCCCATTAGCGTCGAGACGCCACTCTTGGAGCGTCGAGACGCTACGTTTCCTTAATGACAATATGCGGCAAACTTACAGCGTCTCGACGCTGTGATAGGAAGCGTCCCGACGCTACCGCATTTCCTTTTCTGAAACGCGCGTTTTGAAGACAGCGTCTCGACGCTAAGACGAAAAATCTTCTATATAAGCTTATTTTCGGCTAGGTTTGAGGGGACTTCGATTTGGGACTCTTGGGCGCCGAAAATCAGGGCAGAACAGAGGCTTGGAAGGCTGAAACAGAGGGAGCGAAGTGGAAATCAACCCATTGTTCGTGGGGATCGCGACGGGGACGTTCGGTCTCGGCTTACAACGAGTCTATTTCTCTTTTCCCTTACTTTAGATAGTTTTTATGGCTTATTTAGACTTAGTTTATATTGTAACGAGGATTATGTGTAGCTAAGTTTAATTCTTAGGGATTGATGTAGCCATTGGGCACGTTTTGGATTGATTTACGGTATTTATGCTATTGATGTCTGATAACTGCCCAAAAGGTAGTTATTTAGGCCTAAATTATATAGGGATTTGTGTGTCCTTTATGCTTATTAAGGTTGGTTTTGGATAGATATTACATGTTTTAACCCATTTGGAAGAATGGAAGCATTGGAAATTACTTTGTGCAGATTATGCTGCTGAGCGACTAGAAGGAGAAAATTCTATGCTGTAGCAAAATTGGGAATAGAAACTGCCACGTCACAGCTCGTTAGCCAACTTCATGAACTGACTTCTGTTGAGTTATTTTCGTGATAAAGGATCAAGGAGAGCCTTACACGTGTCCTAGTTGACCTAATTCAAGCCTCCCATCCTTCTATAAAAGGAAGTAGCCGTCAAAGTCAAAATCATTCCATGTTTTCCCTTGGAAGCCGAATAGTATAGGGAGATTGAAGATCATCAAGAACACCATCTTCCGCAAGCTGATTAGGGAGTTTACTTTCTTTATTAACTTGTGGTTATGGACATGCATACTCATATTGTAATTCGTATTCCTATGCCTATTATGAACTAAGTAGCTTAAGGTGTTGGTTAGGAATAATGTGATTACTGTGCTTCATTTCTAGTAATATATTGACTATCGCATTTTGGTTAATTGTTGTGCTTATTCTCATTTTATGCCCGTCTGGCCAGCCGGTATGGATAGCTCTCTCTAGTTTCAGGGATGATTTAGAGAGTGTGTGGCAATTATCCACACTACGATCATTGTGTATTGGTGAACGCCAGTGACTGAGTTAGGGATAGCCAGTCGCCTAGTGCTTGATCGGTCACTCTTCATTTGGTTTGAAACATATCCCAAAAGATCCGGAGTTCTGGGAGGAATCCGCTAATAATACTGCGAGAAATGCATGATCAATAATATTGCTAGAGCATATCTTAGAACAATCACTAAAACCTAACCAGCACCTGTCTTTAATCTTCCTATCTACTTGTTTACTCGTTGTTCTGTCATTTATTTTGCTTCAGCATAATTCCGATAAAACCCAATCATTTTATTATTCTTGAAACCATTAATAAGTTACACAAAAATAGGTAGAGTGGAAACTCATTCAGGGCTCAGATTGATAATATTACTTGCTGCAGACTGTGTATACTTGCACAGGAATTCTAGAGTATTTTATACTATACTTTTACTCACTCTAGGAACCCAACAAGTTTGCCCTGCTTATACTATACCTTGCTTGCATAATATATAGGATGAATAAATTTGCCCTGCTTCTGCCCAAGCATTGTACCTACTGCTGTATTACTCGCCTCACACATTACCTCGAATGGCAAATTCCAATTAGGTGCTCAGAGAATGGGTGCTGAGATTATAGCAGCTTTCAATGTTTCAAAAGCCTTCCTACATTTTGCATTAATGTCAAAAACATGATCAGTGCACAATAAGTTACAAAGAGGTTTACTGATTGTGGAAAAATCCTTTATGAACCTCCTATAAAATCCAGCATGCCCTAAGAAGCTCCGAATTCCCTTCACTGAATTCGGTGATTCTAATCTTTCAATAACCTCAACTTTTGCTCTATCAACTTCTAGACCATTCTTAGAAATCCTATGACCTAACACTATGCCCTCTTTCACCATGAAGTGGCACTTCTCCCAATTAAGAACTAGATGGGTATCCTCACATCTTTTTAACACCTTACCTAAATTATCTAAACAACTCTGAAAAGACCCTCCAAAAACTGAAAAATCGTCCATAAAGACCTCAACAGTGGACTCAATCATATCAGAAAAAATTGCTAACATACACCGCTGAAATGTTGCTGGAGCATTGCAAAGGCCAAAAGGCATTCGCCTAAAAGCAAACGTCCCATAAGGGCAGGTGAAAGTGGTTTTTTCTTGATGTTCAGGAGCAATAGTAATCTGGTTATACCCAGAATAACCATCCAAGAAACAGTAGTAGGCCTGACCAGCCAATCGATCCAACATCTGGTCAATAAATGGCAAAGGGAAGTGGTCCTTACGGGTGGCTTTGTTAAGCCTCCTGTAATCCATGCAAACCCTCCAACCAGTTACTGTCCTAGTTGGGATCAACTCATTGTCTTTATTTCTTACCACAGTGACACCTCCTTTCTTAGGAACACATTGGACAGGGCTCACCCTATTGCTGTGTGCAATCGGATAAATGATGCCAGCATCCAACCATTTAATCACCTCCTTTTTAACCACTTCTTTCATTGCAGGGTTAAGCCTTCTTTGTTGCTCAATACTTCTCAAGGACCCCTCCTCTAGAGTGATTTTATGCATACAAAAAGATGGGCTAATCCCCTGAATGTCAGCCAATGTCCAACCAATAGCCTTGCGGTATTGCTGCAACAATTTTATTAAGGCCTCCTCATGCTCCGGCATTAAATTTGATGCAACAATAATGGGCAATGTCTCACTTTCCCCAAGATACACATACTTCAGATGATCCGGCAAGGGCTTCAAATCTAAAGTAGGTGCCTCAATCAGGGACGGCTTAACTGGGGGAGCCTTTCTTTGATCTAAATCTAAAGACTCAAAAACATCCTCACACCTAAACAATTATTTTTCATTTTTTCTATCTAAAGAACAAACTTCTAAATCCTCTATACTAACTTCTCCATGCTTTTCCGAATGCTTATTAGCCGAATCCTGAATTGCTTTCTCAACCATTGTGCTCTCCAGAATCCTAATGAAAGAGCAATCTTCCATCTCGTCTGGATACTTCATGGCCTTAAACACATTAAATTTTACTTCCTCATTACAGACTCTCATTAAACCTCTCCCAAGCCTCACTAAAAGTCTCATCCTCAAGTTGCCTGAACCCTACTATTTCACTCCTTAATTTAGCATTTCTATTAGGTGGGAAATATTTACTCAAAATTTTTTCAGCTAACTCATCCCACGTCCTAATTGATCTTGGAGCAAAAGAGTTTAACCATGACTTTGCTCCATCTCTAAGAGAATACGGGAACAAAGTTAATCTAAGAGCATCTCTAGGCACTCCTTGAATTACAAAAGAATCACTAACTCCTAGAAAAGACTTAAGATGTAAATGAGGGTCTTTAGATGTCAAACCATGAAATTGCCCCACGGTTTGCAACATCTGAAACATTACCGGTTTCATTTCAAAATTTGCCGCTTGGATTTGGGGACGTGCAATCCCTGGATTCAACTCATTAAACATAGGGACAGCATATGCTCGAATGGCTCTGGTCCTATCATTCGCTATCAAGATAGGATTCTCAGCCTGATTATTTCACTGCTCATTTTGCTCAAACAGTGGGTTTTGCTGTAGCAACAGATTCTGCTGGGGGTTCACTGCTACGAGACCTTCAGGAACATGCGGAAGTTGCGGTACGTTCTCCATCTGGTTTCTGTGTTGCTCCCTCCTTCTGTTCCTAAATGTCCTTTCAATTTCTGGATCAAGCTCAAACTGTACCCCAGGCGGATCGCTCATGCACCAAAATCACACCAGCAAAAACAAAAGAAACAGTCAAAAAGTTCTAGCACCAAACCACTAAAACACATACACAAAATAGATCAGATAAAAACTTATTCAAGTCCCCGGCAACGGCGCCAGAAACTTGTTGGGTTCCTAGAGTGAGTAAAAGTATAGTATAAAATACTATAGAGTTCCTGTGCAAGTATACACAGTCTGCAACAAGTAATATTATCAATCCGAGCCCTGAATGAGTTTCCACTCTACCTATTTTTGTGTAACTTTTTAATGGTTTTAAGAATAATAAAATGATTGGGTTTTATCGGAATTATGCTGAAGCAAAATAAATGACAGAACAACGAGTAAACAAGTAGATAGGCAGATTAAAGACATGTGCTGGTTAGGTTTTAGTGATTGTTCTAAGATATGCTCTAGCAATATTATTGATCAATGTCATTTATGCATATGTTGTTTCCTTCATGCTTTCGATTTACTGGCCATAAATTGATTGATGTTTATATTTGAATTTAACTCGGGAGAGAGGATTTAAGTTAGTAATCCATATGCATAACTATAATTTAGCTAAAAAATCGGGATATTAAGGTTAATTCTAGAAATTGTTATAAAGGTTAGCCTTATTGCCTTGTATGTTTGTTGGATTTTGATAGGGATTTCGGGTTCAATTGCATATGGGAGAATCATGTATGCTCGGGAGAGATATGTGTGATCTTAGTTGCCAAGATTTATGAATCATAGCATGTGTTAATCCGTTTATTAATCCATAACTCCAATTGGTGAAATCAAATCCCTAAGATCAATTCTTCTCATTAGATTGTCACTTTTTACTTCAGTTTTATATTTGATTAATTCATATTCTCATTCAATTTGATTCCCTAAATAAAATTGGTCAAAAGTATTTTCGATAATTAAAATTTGGCTAGACACCAATCCAGAGGACGACATTCGATTTCAAAATCACTATATTATTACTTAACCCGTACACTTGCGGTAAGCAAATTGCACATCAGCTGTCTTGGTGAGTCTGTCTATTATTACCCATATACCATCATGTCCACTAGAAGTATGAGGTAATCCAAATAGAAAATCCATGGTAATATGCTCCCACTTCCACTCAGGCACTAACAGTGGATTAAGGAGTCCTCCTGGCCTTTGTTAAACTTGTTTAACCAGTTGGCCGATCAAACATTTATCAACGTATTCGGCTATCTCTCGCTTCATACCAGGCCACCAATAAGTTTCTTCACAGTTCTATACATCTTGGTGCTACCTGGATGCATAACGTAAGCTGAATTGTGAATTTCCTCTAGTATAGCACCCTTAAGCTCACTAATACTCGGAGCGGATAGTGTTCCCTGCTTAACTATGCATGGCTCCGTCTGCTCTCAACTCAAATTTTGTCTCTGGGCCTTGGACTTTTCAAGCATATTCTGTAAATTACTATCCTTTGGTTGTCTTCTAAAAATCTCTGCTACTAGAGAAGACCTAATCTGAAATTGTGCTAAAAGACTCCTTGAACTCTCTACAGTCACAACTGCCCTGAAACCTCTTAACTCACTTAGCAAGGTTGCTCGAATACCACACAAGGCACTCTTTAGAACTCTCGACTTCCTACTCAATGCATCTGCCACTACGTTATTACCTGGATGGTATTCTATGGTACGGTCATAGTCTTTAATCAGTTCTAGCCATCGCCTCTGTCTCAGATTCAACTATTTCTGATCAAAGATATACTTCAGACTCTTATGATCTGTGAAAATGTGGCACTTCTCACCGAATGAATAATGTCTCCAGATCTTCAGTGCTAAAACAACTGCTGCTAGCTCAAGATCATGGGTAGGGTAATTACACTCATGCTTCTTCAACTGCCTTGAAGCAAAAGCTATTACCTTTGATTCCTGTATAAGCACACAATCTAATCCTTGCCTCGAAGTGTCACAATAGTGTTGGGTTTTATGCCCTAAAACTTGTAGATAGTGAATGCAAACAAATTGTATACTTATGTCAATAAAGTGTTATTGAGTTTCCACAATAAAGTGTTATTGTTAAATATTGCACAATTTGACCCAAATCCAATAAACTAAGATCCAAGGTTGTTTACATGTGACTTGAACTAGTATGTGGGGACATACGGGGATCGGAGTTCAAGTAACAACCTAAAAGGTCTATAGTACAGGGATAAGGTTGGGTACCTTATCCTGGTAACACTATGTGATACGACCCACTTTGTATTCGATTCAGACGTATTGATCCAAGGCGTCCATGTAGGAGACATGCGAGCGGGGGTATCCTATGCAATGAGTTTGCATAAGACCGGACCACAAAATAGTAAACCACTAGATGTAACAACGTTAACTAGTTAGGTTACTGTTTCAATAGGATGACTAGGTAACTCAGTCTTAATCCTGAGTGTGTCATGAACTCCTTCTCACTAGGGATTGTCCTTTGATTAGTATGGGTGAGAGTGGCCTACATGCCGACTCAATAAGCCTACCTTCTTGGGGACAAGACCGAGTGGGGGGCTGGGGACATGACAACATAAGATGCAATTCACTCCTTCCCGCTTCTAGGAGAAGTAGATGAGTGTTCCCTTAAGTGGTAACTTCTGGTCTTGAACAAAGGGATCCCGCCCTCTCACTGGCCCGAGAGGGACTTTCTGTTTACTGTTTGGACCATAAACAGGTTGTTCATTAGAGGAGCATTGGTCCTTAAGGAGCCAGAGGTAACACAGGGGTAAAACGGTAATTTGACCCAACTGTAGTTACGAACACTCGTGAAAGATTGACTTACCGGTATAGGTCTATATCCGAGGACACAGAAATGTTCTACAGTGAGAAGAGTTCAGTTGTGGGTCTTTAGTGGAATGACCCACAGTTAATGAATATTGGTTAACCTGATTAATGAGTTTAATCTATTAACCTCATATCATTGGAGCTTCTGATCTGTAGGTCCATTAGATCCCCCTGCTAGCTTGTAAAGAGTAATTAGGAACAAATATATCTTGAGAGAATTTGAATAGTTCAAATTCATATTAGGAATTAAGTTAATTGTATGAGATACAAATTAATATAATGTATAGTGATGCATTAAAATATAAAGTCTAATTTGAGATTAAACTTTGTTATATTGAGAGATTGATATATTTGAAAGAGTTCAAATATATGTATAATTAAATATATGGTATTTAATTAGAAGATGAATTAATTAATTATGAAATAATTAATTATTCAATTTAGTTTAAATTAAATGAAATTTAATTAAACTATAGTCTATGAGAGAAATAAATATTTGAAGAAGTTCAAATATTAATATGAATTTGATTTATATTAAATTTATAGGATATAAGAGAATTTGAAGAGTTCAAAATTTAATATGAATTTTGATCATATTATAGAATTAATTAATTGAAGGCCTAAAATTAAATATATGATATTTAATTGGGTAATTAATTAATTAACTAATAGAAGGTCTGAAATTAAATATATGATATTTAATTGGTGATTAATTAATTAAAGAATTAATTAATTGGAGATTAATCAATTATGGAAATGATTAATCACTTTTGGAAGTAATTAATCATTTATGGAAATGATTTAATCACTTATGGAAGTGATCGATCATTTATGGAAAAGATTAATCAATTATGGAATTGATTGGTCATGGAATTGGTTGATCATGAAATTGATTAATTATGGAAAAGATTAAATTAGTTATGGAAATAATTGATTTTAAATGAATATTTTATTCATGACATTTCTCCTATAAATAGAACACTAAACCTAGGGTTTAGGCATTACAACACAAGGCCACAAGAATGCACTCTTGCATTCTCTCTAGCCCCCCTCTCATATTCTCTCAACCCAAGAATTTTCTCTCTATAGTTTTTCCCATTCAAGATTAGGTAGTCCCACAACTACGTTCCTAATCTCAGAGTCATAGCGGGGAAGATCAATTGGTGGTGTCCCAATTGTTGATGCATGGTCCAAAATCAAGAAAGGTGTTCGTTGAAGTATTCAGAGTCGTCAACGACGGTATGTTTTCTTCTCACTTTTAGATTTAGATCTAATAATTTTTATATGCTTAGCCTTAAGTTTGTATAGAATTTGTTCTATGTTTTTGTCAATGTAATAGTATTTTTCGATAAACAAAATTAACTATAAATCGGTCCCAATTACGCTTCCGCTTTAACGGAATTGAGGAATTCCAAATCCTTCAAATAAATAACATACTCCTTCCCTGTTACAGGAAGTGTCAGAATAGGTGTTGTCACTAATCTCTTTTTCAGCTCCTGGAAACTATGTTCACATTTATCCGAACACTCAAACTTAGCATTCTTCCTTGTCAAAGTTCTCAAGGGTAATTGATAACTCTCCAAAAGAGAGTTATTTAGGCCTTAATTCTATAGGGATTTGTGTATCTTTTGTGCTTAATAGGGTTGCTTTGAGATATATGTTATATGTTTTAACCCATTTCGAAGAATGGAAGCTTTGGAAATTATTTTGTGCAGAATATGTTGTTGGGCGACTTAAGGGAGCAAATTCTATGCTGCAACAAAGCTGAGAGCAAAATTGCCACGTCACAGCTTGTTAGCCAATTGAATGAACTGAATGTTGTTAAGCTATTCTCGGGATAAAGGAGCAAGGAGAGCCATCCACGTGTCTAGGTCAACCTAATTCAAGTCTCCTATCACTCTATAAAAGGAGATGGCCGCCCAAGTCAAATTCATTCCACTTTCGGGAAGAGATCCTTCTCATTTCCATTTTGGGAGCCGAATAGAGGAGAGAGGTTGGAGACCATCAAGAAGACCGTCATTTGCAAGCTGATCAATGGAACTAATATTTTCTTGCATTATTTTGTAAATATGGATATGCTTACTCCGATTGTAACGTGTGTCTCTATGATTCTTATGAACTAAGTAGCTTTAGGCGTTGGTTAGGGAACATGTGATTGACGTGCTTAATTTTTGGTAATAAATATTGATTTAATGCATCCTGGTTAATTGTTGTGCTCATTTCTATTTTGTGCCCACCTGGCCAGCCGGTATGAATACCTCTCTCTAGTTTCAAGGATGATTTAGGGAGTGTGTGGCGGTTAATCACACTGGATCATTGTGTATTGGTGAACGCCAGTGACTGAGCTATGGATATTCAGTTGCCTAGTGCTTGATCGGTATTACTTCATTGGAGTTGAAACACATTCCAAAAAAATTCGGAGTTCTGGGAGGAATCTGCTAATAAGACTGCGAGAGTTTTGCATGATCAATAATATTGCTAGAGCAACTTTTAAAACAATTACTGAATCCTAACCAACGCTTGTTTCTAATCTGTCTGGCTATTTGTTTACTTTTTGTTATGTCATTTCTTTTGCTTCAGCATTTCTATAAAAACCAATCATTTTAACCACCTTTGAAACCATTAAAAAGTTATACAAAATAGATAAAGTGAAAGCTAGTTCAGACTTTGGATTCGATAAATACTTATTACTTGTTGGGACTGTGTATACTTGCATAGAGTTCTAGAGTCTTTTTATATCTTATTTTTGAAGGATTGGAATTCCCAATTCCGTTACAGCGGAAGCAATTGGACCGTTCGTAAATTAATTTTGTTTTACAAAATATCAATACATTGGCAAAAGGTTAAGCGATGAGAAACATACCTTCGTTGACGACTCTGAATTCTTCAAGAACGTCTTTCTTGATTGCTCTGCAACAAGGAAGAACACCACCATTTGATCTTCCCCGCTATAACTCTGAGATTAGGAACGTAGTTGTGGGACTACCTAATCTTGAATGGGAAAAACTCTCAAGATAAAATTCTCCCTATAGTTCTTGAGTTGAGAGAATATGAGAGGGCCTTATGGTGGCCATATGTTGATGTCCTTAAACCCTAGGGTTAGTGTTCTATTTATAGGAGAAAGGTCATGAATAAAATATTCATTTAAAATCAATTATTTCCATAACTGATTTAATCTTTTCCATTAATCAATTCCATGACCAATCAATTCCATAATCGATTAATCTTTTCCATAAATGATTGATCACTTCCATAAGTGATTAATCATTTCCATAATTGATTAATTTCCAATTAATTCTTTAATTAATTGATCACCAATTAAATATCATATATTTAATTTTAGACCTTCTATTAGTTAATTAATTAATTACCCAATTAAATATCATATATTTAATTTCAGACCTTCAATTAATTAATTCTATAATATGAATCAAATTCATATTAAAATTTGAACTCCTTCAAATTCTCTTATATCCTATAAATTTAATATGAATCAAATTCATATTAATATTTGAACTTCTTCAAATATTTATTTCTCTCATAGACTATAGTTTAATTAAATCTCATTTAATTTAAACTAAATTGAATAATTAATTAATTCATTATTAATTAATTCATCTTCTAATTAAATACCATATATTTAATTAGACATATATTTGAACTCTTTCAAATATATCAATCTCTCAATATAATAAAGTTTAATCTCAAATTAGACTTTATATTTTAATGCATCACTATACATTATATTAATTTGTATCTCATACAATTAACTTAATTCCCAATATGAATTTGAACTATTCAAATTCTCTCAAGATATATTTGTTCCTAATTACTCTTTACGAGCTAGCAGGGGGACCTAATGGAGCTACAGATCAGAAGCTCCAATGATATGAGGTGAATAGATTAAACTCATTAATCAGGTTAACCAATATTCATTAACTGTGGGTCATTCCACTAAAGACCCACAGCTGAACTCTTCTCACTGTAGAACATTTATGTGTCCATGGATGTAGACCTATACCGGTAAGTCAATCCTTCACGAGTGTTCGTAATCACGGCTGGGTCAAATTACTGTTTTAACCCTGTGTTACATCTGTCTCCTTAAGTACCAGCACTCCTCTAATGAACAACATGTTTATGGTCCAACCATTAAACAGAAAGTTCCTCTCGGGCCAGTGAGAGGACGGGATCCCTTTGTTCAAGTCCCGGAGTCACCTCTTGAGGGAACACTCATCTACTTCTCCTAGAAGTGGGAAGGAGTGAATTCCTTCTTGTGTTATCATGTCCCCAGCCTCCCACTCGGTCTTGTCCCCAAAAAGGAAGGCATATTGAGTCGGCGTATTGGCCACTCTCACCCATGCTAATCAAAGGACAATCCCTCATGAGAAGGAGTTCATGACACACTCAGGATTAAGACTGAGTTACCTAGGTCATCGTATTGAAACAGTAACCTAACTAGTTAACGGTGTTACATCTAGTGGTTTACTATTTCGTGGTCCGGTCTTATGCAAACTCATTGCATAAGATACCCCCGCTTGCATGTCTCCTACATGGACGCCTTGGATTAATACGTCTGTATCGAATACAAAGCGGGTCGTATCACATAGTTTTACCAGGATAAGGTACCCAACCTTATCCTTGTACTATAGACCTTTTAGGTTGTTACTTGAACACCAATCCCCGTATGTCCCCACATACTAGTTCAAGTCACATGTAAACAACCTTGGATCTTAGTTTATTGGATTTGGGTCAAATTGTGCAATATTTAACAATAACACTTTATTGTAGAAACTCAATTACACTTTATTGAAACAAGTATACAATTTGTTTACATTGACTATCTACGAGTTTTAGGGCATAAAACCCAACAATTTTTACCCACTCTGGAAACCCAACAAGTTTTTGGCGCTGTTGTCGGGGACTTGCATAAGTTTTTATCTGATTTGTTTTGTGTATGTGTTTTAGTGGTTTGGTGCTAGAACTTTTTGATTGTTTCTTTTGTTTTTGCAGGTGTGAGTTTGGTGCATGAGCGATCCACCTGGTGTAAGGTTCGAGCTTGATCCAAAAATCAAGAGGACATTCAGGAGAAAAAGGAGAGAGCAGCGTAGACAGCAAAATCAAATGGATAACGTGTCGCGTCCCCCGCAGGGTCTTGAAGATGCAGCGAACCCCCAGCAGAATCGTTTGTTGCAACAACACCAGCCGCTGGAGCAAAATGAGCAGCAAAATAATCTGGCTGAGAATCCTATCTTGGTAGCGAACGATAGGGCCAGAGCCATTCGTGCGTATGCTTTTCCAATGTTCGATGAGTTAAATCTAGGGATCGCACGTCCTTAAATTGAGGCAACAAATTTTGAAATGAAACCGGTAATGTTTTAGATGTTGCAAACCGTGGGTCAGTTCCATGGTTTGTCGTCTGAAGACCCTCATTTACATCTTAAGTCTTTTCTAGGAGTTAGTGATTCTTTTGTAATTCAAGGAGTGTCTAGAGATGCCCTTAGATTAACTTTGTTCCCATATTCTCTTAGAGATGGAGCAAAGGCATGGTTAAATTCTTTTGCTCCATGATCAATTAGAACATGGAATGAATTAGCTGAAAAATTTATGAGTAAATATTTCCCACCAAATAGGAATGCTAAATTAAGGAGTGAAATAGTAGGATTCATGCAACTTTAGGATGAAACTTTTAGTGAGGCTTGGGAGAGGTTTAAGGAGCTTTTGCGAAAGTGTCCCCACCATTGTCACGGGGGAAAATCTCGAACCTGAAATTTTTGCCCTCGTGCGGCCTAAGGGATCCCCTTAGTACAGCCTCACTCACTTCTGAAAGTTCTTTTCTTCGGTTAGGTGCGGAATAAACACTCTTCGCCACTTTTGGTTATGACTCGCTCAACATGTCGCTCACAAGATCTCAACACTTAGTCACCCAAGTGTGATGCTCTCTTTTGTGCACCCATACACACATCATGACACATAAAGCATGTAGTAGAGTTGACAAGGCAATATACGGGAAACCTCACTCCCAACCTTCTTCATTTAACACATATGAACAAGGAATATGTACAGCCTAATGGCGTATGTCTTGAACACAACGACATACCCAAACTCTACAAAACTGTACGGTAAGAATCCTCCCAAGGACTCTACCTCCCACCAAGACTCACCCATGAGTCAAGGCTTATGGAATTCCAACATGGAATCCATAATCAAGACCTTCTTTGGAGTTCTTCTCTACAAGTCTTCTCACACAAGTAGTCTTCAAAGAATCTCTCAAAGATACTCTCACAAGTCTTATGAAGAAGTTCCACCCATGGAACTCTTCAAAGACACACCAAAGGCCTCTTGCACAAACCTTGCAAGCTTGCCCATATTTATAGACAAAGGGAATGGCACAATTGTAATAAAGGGGAAGTTATGGATAAGGATGGATATTTGAATTTCAAATCCATTCTTATCCAAGGCTGATCATTATCCATTTATTTGAATTCAAACATTTGAATTCAAATGCCAAGAACCACCATCTTGCTTCTAGGATCGCCAAGTGTCAAGCCAAGGAACCTCCATTCAAAATGGCCTTCTAAATGCTTGCCACGTGTCCCTCCAATGGATAAAACCCTCCACAAGTGCCTCCACGTGTCCCTGTGTCAAAAGGGGTCCAAAACAACCCAAATTAGGCTTCAAACGGACCTCCCAGGCGTTTCCCGCCAATTGGCGCCAAATCTGGGCGCTCACGGCGTTTCCCGCCAAATGGCGCGCAGGCGCGCCCATCGGCCCCGCGCGCATGCTCGCGCGCGCGTGCCGCCCATCTGGCGCGCTGCCTGCGTGCGCGCGCGCGCTGTCTGCGCGAGCGCCCTATCTGCGCGCGCGCACTGTCTGCGCGCGCGGCCTCCTGCCTGCACGCGGCCACCTGCCTGCGCGCATGCGTGCGCGCCTGGTGCTCTCTGCGCGCACGCATGGGCTGCTGCCTGCGTGCAGCAGCGCTCATGCTGCCTGTGCGTGCTGGCCTTGCTGCCAGCGTGCATGGGCATGCCCCAGCACGCCCTACCTTGCTGTCAGCATGCATGGGCATGTTCGTGCATGTCTCCGGTGTGCCTCCTTTGCACCCGATTGTTGTCCCACGTGCCTGCATCACTCCGCATGTCTTCCGCCATGCTCGTATGTCTCCATGGCTCGTTGGGTCCCCTTGGCTCGCCCATGGGCGTGCCATCCATGCACCGAACACCGTGTCACCCTCTTGACACATTCATGGGCCAACTGCCCCCACTGTGTTCCATCTGCCATGCCAGCATCTTGCCATCTACGCACTTGGCACCGTGCTAACTCCCTAGCACGTTGCATGGGCCTCCCGCCCATATTGTACTCTCGGTGTGCTTGCTAGCCACCTGCCAGCCTCAATGCGCGTCTCATGACCTCGTCATGGCCTCCAGCCATGCTGTGTCATCTCGCCATGCATCTCGCTTGGCCCGCACTCCTGTTACACCATGAGAACATGTTTGTGGCTAATCTCTCCTCAGCCACGAGTGTGCCACATGCCCACTCATCTTGGCCCACCTGGCCAAGCCGTGTGCTTCGAGATTTAGGGGTGTAACAGTTTACCACATTATATCCAAATGGAAACATTTTACAATGGGTTAAATGGAGAAACCCAAGGTATGGTTGATGCTCCGGCTAGAGGGGCCCTTTTGGCAAAAACTTTTAATGAAGCCCATGAAATTTTAGAAAGAATATCTACTAATAGTTGTGAATGGTCGGATGTGAGAGACACAAATAAAAAGGTTAAGAGTGTGTCAGAGGTTGATGGTGTGTCCACAATTAGGGCTGATATTGCAATGTTAGCTAATGCTCTTAAAAATGTGACAGTGGTTAGTCATCAACAGCCGCCAGCTGTGGAGCCTGCTGCAGTGGTGAACCAAGTTACAGAAGAAGCATGTGTCTATTGTGGTGAAGATCACAACTACGAATTTTTCCCCAACAATCCAGCTTCTGTGTTTTTTTTAGGTTATTAGAGGAATAACCCTTATTCTAACTTTTATAATCCAGGTTGGCGCAACCACCCCAACTTCTCATGGGGAGGACAAGGAAGTAATGTGCAAGCACAACAAAAGGTGGACCAGTCGGGATTTGCTAAAGCGCAAGTATTGCCCCAGCAAAATAAGCAGGTTTTGCCCCAGCAAAATTCAGAGAGTTCTCTTGAGGCAATGTTGAAAGAATATATGACTCCTACAGATGCAGTCATTCAAAGTAATCAAGCTTCAATGAGAGCCCTAGAATTGAAAGTGAGTCAGCTAGCTAATGAGCTGAAGGCAAGGCCTCAAGGGAAGCTTTCTTCAGATACTGAACACCCTAGAAGGGAAGGTAAGGAGCAGGTAAAGGCAGCAACTCTTAGGAGTGGTAAGCCACTAGAAGAAAGAACACTACAAAAATGTCAGTCTTTAGCGACAAAAAAAAAATGTTGCTAAAGCTTAAATTTTGTAGCAAAAACTCGTTAGCGACGTAATATTTTGCGTCGCACAATTCGTCATAAAAGGTAAGGTGCAGAAGACCATTAGCTCCATTTTTGCGTATTTCGTCACAACGTGCGACGAAATTCAAAAACACGTCGCAAGTTGCGACGAAAACAATAAGGCGTCGCAAGGTGCGACGAAAGTAGCAAAGTGTCGCAGGTTGGGAGAAAGCAATTAAACGTCGCAACCTGCGACGAAATAATAAACGTCGTAATGAGCGACGAAATTCATTAAATGTCAAACGATTGACTTCTTCAAAATTCATTGAACGCTAGCGACGAAACTTATGTTTTGTCGCAAATTTTACAATTTTTTAATTTTTTTTCTATTTATATTTTCCCTTTTAATCCTGTATAATAGTTTATACACAAATCAGATTATATGGAATATACTAACTGCTCGATACAAGTTATTAAATACGATGAAATGTGCAAAAATAATGAAAAGAAACGAAAATTACATTGTTTAGTCATATGTCAAATATATGTCGCAAAGATTTACAAAACTAAAATAAACTTTTACAAATAACTTCGCAAGGTCCTAAGTTAGAGTATCAGGTTACAAAATATGGACTTTTACATCAAGTTATGTGATTACAAAATATAAGTTTATATTCCAACATGCACTATCCTCCAAAATGCAAAAACAAAAGTCACGACAATCTTTTAACAAACCATCAATAATTAATCCTGCACATAAACAAATAAAATATATATGTATAAGTAAAGTTACAATGGGAATAATAAAACAACTAATATCACAACTTAAAAGTTAAAAAGTCAGATCCTCAATTGTAACTACTACCACAAACAACACCAACCACAAAGTATAATTGAACAATCACACATATATAGAAAAACCACAAAACCAACCTCCTTCACCAAAGAAAAGTACATGCATAATCATTACATGCATAATCACACATTCTTGTTCAAAAATACGAGTGTCAAGCTCAAATTATAATCCAACAATCACACATATATCTCCCACCCTCCCCCAACCCGCCCCCCCTAAAAATAATTCTCCAAATCATTCTCATTCTCATTTTCATTCACAATCTTTATTACGTATTTACCCAAACTACAATCACACAACATTCTTGTTCAAAAATACTAGTGTCAAGCTCAAATTATAATCCAACAATCACACACATATCTCCCACCCTCCCCCAACCCCCCCCCCCCCCTCCTAAAAAAATTTCTCCAAATCATTCTCATTCTTATTTTCATTCACAATCTTTATTACGTATTTACCCAAACTACAATCACACAAATATCATCCTTCTAAAAAGAAACATTTTCATGACAATATCATAGAATAACTCTCCCCCTTCAATTATCAATACATTCACTAAGAAACTCACACATACCATAATCAGAGTCCCAACAAATATATAATCAGAATCTCAATGTAAGAAATATTAATCAAAGTCTCAAAGTTACGAAAGTAGTATGAACATGTCAAACGTATGAAAACTATATCTTTCTAGCTGATGGATTTGCTCCAGTGAATCTTTCTAAGATTTCATTCATTTTGCTAAATTTTCTTTCATACTCTCGACATTGCATGGCCAATAGTTCTTTCATTTGTTCCTTCATTTGTTCCTTCAAACGAGACTCTGATTCCTTCATTTCTCGTAGGCGAGTCTCTAATGATTGGACATACTCTTGTGAATAATTTGTCTTCTGACTCTGTGGTGGTTGTGGACCATATCCCATCCCTTTAACATACGATGGTCTTTATCCAAGAACAGTAGCCATAACTTCATCATCATACATTGGTGCACTCGAGCTGGCTTGCTCTTGGGTCAACGCTACCATTTTTTCTTATACACGTCAAAACAAACATATGAAACATAAAATACATTGTTGTCTTGTAAGAACTAATAAATAATACTTAATACGGTCATGTGCTTCACTTGCTGCATCATCAGTCCATCCCTTTGCTTCAGACCAATGAGTTTGATGGAAGACTTCTATGGGGCTCACATATGTACCGTCTTGTCGTTTCTATTAAGTATAATAATAAACATAAATAAATAATATAGTATGTTGAGAACTACAAGTACTTTAATACTTACACTATCTTCTCTATGGGAAAGAAAAGATTTTGTTCCAGCACAATGGTTGAAAGGTAGCTTGCTACAACTACGTTTATTTTGTTATGACTTGTCCTGCATTAGAATGTGTTATTGTAAAAAAGACTTTCTTATTTAAAATTCAACTAATATTTACCTTCCATTTTGGATCCTCCCATTTATTACATAATATCTGCTAGCCTTGAGGAGAAATGTCCTTATGTGGACGTCCACGAGCTGCAACTGGATCACCAATCTTTTTGTAATATTGGTGTAACCTAGATCTGTAATCCTTAAATTGGTCACCAATCTCGCGACGAATGATCTTCTTAACATGCGGCTGCGAGTAGTCCACATCAAATTTATTCTTTAAAAAAGAAAAAAACATTGGTTAGTAATTCATTGTCATTCATTAGTGAAAAGACTATAATGAGGAATAATAAATTAAGTAACTAATCTTACCAATAGTTGTTCTACGATGTTAGTCATAACTTCCTCTGGAATGTCTTTCTTTTTCGCATACTTCATGGGGATACACCCTCTTGTCAAAATGTCAATTTTCGTGCTAAACATATTGGCAACACTTCCCACCAGTCTGCCTTGCTGAGGAGTCCATGAAATACTTACTTTATTTCCAGTAGCCTTAATAATTCTATTTGGGACAATTCCACGTGAGACCCCACGCGTTACACTACTATTAGACGATACCCCTTCATTCATATCATTCTCATCATTTGAAAGTATTTTTCCCTAGAAAACACAAAAGTTCAATTCAATAAAAGTGTAGGATAAATTATATTATAAGTAAAAATAATAAAGAATATTGTACTAACTACGTGTCGACATCAAATTCATCGCTATTTAATGATGATCTTTCGTGCTCGTCTTCATCTTCTTCATCTTCTCCTTCATCTTCTTGATCTTCTTCCTCAACTTCCTCATCTTCATCTTCATCTTCTTCTTCTATTTGTTCTTCCAAATTCAACATTTTTCACTCATATCACTACTTTCAGAAACTATGATCGGATTCACACCAATCTATGAAATGTTTGTGTTTCAAAATCTATATCTTGAACTACACATTCATGTATATCTATTTCAGGTGGATTAACTTCTTCTGTTTTAGCCATATCCCATAAATGTCTATGTTCAACTCTTTGAACTATCTTCCACCCATGACCTAATTGAATATCGTCAACATAAAATACCTGTTGTGCTTGGGAGGCAAGAATGAATGTTTCATTATGATACCAAAAATATCGAGTATCTACGCTTGTGAAATTGGGGTCCTCACGAATTCGATTTCTTCTAGGATTTGTATCAAACCAATCACAACGGAATAAAATGACGTCTTTCCTATCAACATATTTCAATTCAATCACTTCTTTCAGGATACCATAGAAGTTGGCCCCCTCACTATCATGTCCTCCGAAAACACAAACTCCACTATTTTGAGTTGTGCAACGATCATCCTGATCCTTGCAGCTACATCGAATGCCATTAATAATACACCCACTATACGAACTAATTCGAGTATCAGGACCACATGATAATGCATATAACTCTCGCTCAACTTCATTAGACGTCGACTGAAATTGGGATTGAATCTAAAAACAAAGTTATAAAATGGACAAATTACCATACAGTTGTATCTACGACAATTTTAACGTAAACTAAAATGGTAAAAACTCACTTTATTTTTAAACCACATTGGAAATTGTGCTTCATGTATTCCAGGAATATTATCTTGCCTCTTATTCCTTAGCTCAACCTCATGTTCACTACTGACATGAAATCAACAATAAGTAAAAAACTACAATAAAAGATTTTGTGTTAATGTACGTGAAGTTCATACCTTCTATATGGATCTACTGCTTGACAGTTGGTTAGAACATACCAATGAGCTTTTTGTAATTCGTCACACGATAATTGTTGCATTCGCGAGCCACCGATTCGACGCACTTTTTGGAAAAATATAGGAAGTTGTCCATTATTGTTGGATGTACTAGAGTCCATTGTATCATCATTTCGAATTGTCCTATTGATTTTTGTTTCAATTCCATTCAAGTACATTGAAGAAAATGTTAATGTTTCATTTGCTATGAATGCCTCAGCTATCAAACCTTCAGGACGAGCTTTATTTTTGACATATTGTTTCAATGTTCTCAAAACTCCTATAATACGTGTTATTTGTATATTAACAAAAATTTTGAAAAAAACATATTTCATATAAAATTAAGGAGAATAAAAGGTAAAGAGATATACCTCTCTATTGGATACATCCAACTATACCCGACAGGACCGACAAGTTTGGCTTCTTCCGGTAAATGAACGGCTAGATGAACCATAATGTCGAAAAAGACTGCAGGAAATATTCTTTCAAACTTACATAGGATTATCACGATTGATTCTTATAGTTTATTCAAGGTCTCAACTTTTAATTTCTTCACAGTCAAATCTTTGAAAAAATTCGACAATTCAGCAACTACACCACCCACATCCCTTGGTAAAAAAAGATGATCTCCCACTGGTAAAAGTCGTTGTAGTAACACATGTGAGTCGTGACTTTTTAGTCCATGTATCTTTCCATCTTTGACACTGACACACCTTGAGATGTTCGATGCAAAACTGTCCAGAAACTTGATTGTTTATAAGAAACCACAAAACTTTTTTCGTTCCTCAACTGTTAACGTGTAACTAGCATGTGGCTTAACCAATTTGTTTCCAACATGTTGAAGACGTAATTCTTTGTGAATATTCAACTTCATTAAATCCTTACGTGCTTTATCAGTGTCTTTTGTTTTTCCTTCAATATTCAATAAGGTACCCAAGACATTATCACAAGTATTTTTCTCAATATGCATCACATCGAGTTTGTGTCGGATCTTAAGACTTGACCAATATGGTAACTCAAAAAAAATACTTTTTTTCACCCAATTTAATTAAGTATGAGGTCGCTTCCTTTTCCATTGCAATATATTTATAGTTTTCCCAAGTGGTGGAAAATCTATAGTCTCTAACTGATGAGGAACATCTAATCCCGAGAAAGATCGAGGTGCCACTTTATATTCTATTTTGCCATTAAATTGTTTTTTTTTTCGCCAAGAATGATTTATAGGTAAATAACGACGATGTCCTGTATAACATATCTTATTATGCAATGAATCAGATGAGACATTTTGATTACAAACTGGACATGCCTTATATCCTTTTGTGCTATATCCTGACAAATTACGATACGCTGGAAAATCATTAATTGTCCTCATCAAAGCTGCATGAAGACGAAAGTTTTCACCACTATAAGCATCATAAATCTCTATGCCATTATTCCATAAATCTTTCAATTCTTCTATCAGTGGTTGTAAATAAATATCTATCTCTTTTCCTGGAGACTTCGACCCCGGTATAAGTTAGGACATAAAGAAAAATGTTTCCTTCATGCATTTCCATGGTGGCAAGTTATATGGAATTAATATCACTGGCCAGGTACTGTATGATGTACTCATATTGCCAAATGGGTTGAATCCATCAGTAGCTAGAGCTAATCTTACATTCCTTGGATCGTTTGCAAACCAATCATATTGTCTGTCGAACTGTTTCGATGCCTCAGCAACTGCTGGATGACTTAAAACTCCATCAATATTCATCCTTTTTTTCATATGCCATCTCATATCAATAGCATTATGCTTATAATAGAATAATCTTTGTAATCTCGGCGTCAAAGGAAAGTGTCTTAAAATTTTGTGTGGAATCTTTTTTCCCTTCTTGTTATCGACTTTATAACGAGATTCATTGCATTGAAGACAAACTTCTACTTGCTCATTTTCTTTCCAAAATAACATACAATCATTCTTACAGGCATGTATGCATTCATAACCTAAACCTAAGTCACGTAACATCTTTTTTGCACCATAATAAAGATTAGGAATGCTGGTACCATCACGTAAAACTTTTTTGAGTAATTTTAATAACATATCAAATGACTTATTACTCCAATGATTACGTATTTTGATATGCATTAACTTTACCAAAAAAGTTACACTTAAAATCTTAGTACATCTAGGGTATAATTCTGCATTAACTTTGTCATACATTGATTGAAACTTATCCGTACCTCCCATGCTAGCATTTGTTTCAACCCTACTTGCATTATCTTCACCAATATGTTAATTGACTTCTGTCAAATCATTCAATAATTCAACCATTTCATCTTCCTTATCCTTATTTTCATAAGACTCTGTAGATTCTTTAGGTTTCAAATAAGAAGACAAATCTGGAGTTTCTCCATGATATACCCATCTATCATAGGTAATCGACATTCCATATTGATATAGATCACCTTCGACATCATAAGGTCGTTTCATTATGACATTTTGACACTTTCTGCATGGACAACGTGTAAACCCTCTCGTATCAACATAATTCTTTGCCACACTAATAAACGATATCGTATTCCATCAGTATACTGTTTGTATAATCTATTTCGAAGTTTTATCCAACTTTTATCCATGACTTATCCTAGAAAATATAAAGGAAAACTTATCATCAACTTAATTTAACACTAAGTGTATAAAAGACACATTATAATCTTCAACATTATAATCACATTTACGGTAACAATAAATATAAATGCACCCCTTCTCAAACTACATTTATTCAACAAATATAAACATCCCTCCACCCCCTCCCCCAAAGAAAACTACATTTATTCAACAAATATAAATATCCTTCCTCTCCCTTCATCTCCCTTCATTCAACAAATACAATACCTCATCTAAATATAAACAACCAACACAATATGTACTAGAGCATTCAAAATATTCCAATAACAAAATTAAACAACTATGAGGTCACAAATAGAAACAACTCTCAAAATGTAAGAACTAACTATATAGTGTTCAATAGGTCTATTTTGATTTAAATCACATACTAGACTTACACAATAAGTGTACACAATAACCTTACAATCAAACTTTACTCACATCCAAAACTTTCAACGCATTCCCCCCCCCCCACCACATTCAATGAAAATATCACCTAACATATAGAGCAACAAATAAAAATCTTAATAAAACAAACTTCGACAATAATAGAAACAATAACAAACAACACTTTTCAAATATTCTCCATATTCTATTTTTAACACACAATTCACACACAACATCATTCCAAAAATTAAATTATTTTACTAACCTCTAGAAGCCTGCCTCAACCAAGAAACTCACCTCTTTTCTAAGCAATTCAACAAGATTCCTGAAAAATTAAAAAAAGAAAACTATTGTTAAAAAGAAAAAACACTAAAATGAATTACAACAAAGGGAAAGTTCCACAACTAGAAGCTAATTTGAACCTAGATGCCTTAAGCCTATCTTTCTAGGGAACTCTTAGAGAAACTGGAGTAGACTACTTTAATTGTCTCACGGGGATTCTTTTTCCTAATTGACAAGCCCTACTTTAAGAACTCCAACTTATTTCCAAAATTTAGTAGAAAGGGGCAAGAATGAACTAGTATGAACTATTTCCAAAATTGGTCGTGGAGGGATTCACTCAAAAGTTCAACTATTATGAAAAACTACTTAAAAAAATAATTTTAAATACGAATTCTAGATAGCCTCTTAGTAACTAATCTTATTCTATCCATCACAACAAAAAAGCAAAAGAACTATCATTAATCAATTAAGGACCAGTTCAAATTATAAGAACTAAGAGGAATAGCAAGTGATTACTACATCTCACTCCCATCCACATAAACCATGTGACATGAAACCATCAAGAACTTCTTTTCAAATAGCCCAATTTTTGCTCACTTCCTAAAAGGAAAAATTGGATAATAAAAGGAATACTTTTCCTCATAAACGTGAGACTGAAATTAAAAGAAGCTTTTCACAAGCTACTCTTCTATGTTTGGCTCCAATATAACCAAAATTAAATCAACCCATCACACGGGAAAATAAAATAGGTTTGCCCATTTTGCAAATATAGTTGGACTCTTGTTCAATTGAGAATCAACCAACACCTTTAGAAATTATCAACTTAAACAGTGCATAACTTAACTTTTACATGAATTCATATGTTTCATTCAGTATACAAACTTAACTATCATCTCGAAATCTTGCATCTGTTTCTTTTTCTTGAAATGTAAAGAAACCCATTTGTTATTTGCTAACAAAATCTTGCATAAAACTCTAAACAACTAGCCACTAAGTCACAAAAACACATTTTCCTTGCATCTAAGACGAAACAATGAAGCACTAACAAAAACTAAACTCTAAACGAAGTAAAAGAGATATAGGAAAGCAAACCCAAGAGTTTTCCGCTATTTTTCGAACTTATGAAGCAAAACCCACATAATGGACCCTAGAAAATTTCTCTCTCAGCTTGTCTAGTGACCGTAGAAACTTTTTCTGCGAGCTACCTTCTTCCTCCGTCGTCCCTCTCGATTAGTATACACAGAATGAACCCTCTCGGTTAGACATGGAGAATGAAGAAAAAGATGAAAGCAGAAGCGGAAGAATGAAATGAAAAGTCGACCACAGTTATTTTTTTCGATCGTATGACGAAACCCTTTTTCGTTGCAACTTCTGCGACGAAATCTATTTTTCGTCGCAACTTCTGCGACGAAACTCATTTTTTGTCGCAGCACCGCTTAGAAACGTCCCATCCACATTTAATTTGCCAACTTTCGAGGCTAGCGACAAATTCGATTTTCGTCGCAGAATGCGACAAAACCCTAATTTTCGTCGCAGTCATTAGGATTTTTCGCGGCAACTTTTTCGGAACTGTGACGAAATGGGAAATACGTAGCAAGTGTTGCGACATATTTTATATTTCGTCGTAGGCGTAGCGACGAATCTAAAATTACGTCTCATAGTTGCGACTAAAACTTGTTTACGTCGCTAAGTTGCCACGATATTAGTTGCGTCGCTGACATTTCGTCGCTAAAACTCTATTTTCTTGTAGTGGAATATAGCCTAGTAAAACCCTAAACCCTAAACCCTAAACCCTAAACCCTAAACCCAGGATATAGAAAAGAATAGTGATAAAAATGTTGTTGTTGGGAAAGAGTTGGAGTCTGGTCAAGGTGCTGGAGGCAGCAATAGTGATGCTGGAGCATCTGGTTCTGTTCCAGATGTGGAACCACCTTATGTGCTGCCCCCACTGTATGTACCACCTCTATCTTTTCCACAAAGGCAAAGACCTAAGAATCAGGATGGTCAATTTAAGAAGTTTTTAGAGATTCTTAAGCAATTGCATATAAATATCCCTTTAGTAGAAGCTATTGAGCAAATGCCTAGTTATGCTAAATTCCTTAAGGATATTTTAACTAAAAAGAAGAGGTTAGGTGAGTTTGATACTGTATCTCTTACTGAGGAATGTAGTGCTATTCTTAAGAATGGGCTACTAACCAAGGCTAAGGATCTAGGATCATTCACTATACCTGTGTCTATAGGTGAAAAAGAGTTAGGCACTTTGTGATTTAGGTGCAAGCATTAACCTTATGCCTCTTTCGGTCTATCGAAAGCTAGGTATTGGTGAAGCTAGGCCTACCATAGTCACACTCCAACTAGCTGATAGGTCTATCACATATCCTGAGGGTAAAACTGAGGATGTCTTAGTGAAAGTAGATAAGATCATATTTCCTGTCGATTTTATTATTTTAGACTATGAGGTTGATAAAGATGTCCCAATTATTCTAGGTCGTCCATTTTTGGCTACTGGTAGGGCACTGATAGATGTTCAAAAAGGGGAATTAACAATCAGAGTTTATAATGAGGAAGTACAATTTAATGTGTTTAACGCCATGAAGTATCCAAACGAGATGGAAGATTGCTCTTTCATTAGGATTCTAGAGAACACAATTATTGAGACAGCGATACAGGATTCGACAAACAAGCATTTGGAAGATCATGGAGAGGTTAGTATAGGGGATTTAGAAGTTTGTTCTTTAGAAAGAAAAAATGAAAAAGAAGTGTTTAGGTTTGAGGATGTTTTTGAGTCTTTAGATTTAGATCAAAGAAAAGCTCCTCCTATTAAGCCATCCTTGATTGAGGCACCCACTTTAGATTTGAAACCCTTGTCGAATCATCTAAAGTATGTGTATCTTGGGGAAGGTGAGACGTTGCCCATTATTGTTGCATCAGATTTAATGTCGGAGCATGAAGAAGCCTTAATAAAGTTGCTGCAGCAATATCGCAAGGCAATAGGTTGGACATTGGCTGACATTTAGGGAATTAGCCCATCTTTTTGTATGCACAAAATCACTCTAGAGGAGGGATCCTTTAGGAGTATTGAGCAACAAAGAAGACTTAACCCTGCAATGAAAGATGTTGTTAAAAAAGAGGTGATAAAATGGTTGGATGCTGGCATTATTTATCCAATTGCAGATAGCAATTGGGTAAGCCCTGTCCAATGTGTTCCTAAGAAATGAGGTGTCACTGTAGTGAGAAATAAAGACAATGAGTTGATCCCAACCAGGGCAGTAACTGGCTGGAGGGTTTGCATGGATTACATGAGGCTTAATAAAGCTACCCGTAAGGACCATTTCCCTCTACCATTTATTGACCAAATGTTGGACAGATTGGCTGGTCAGGCTTACTACTGTTTCTTAGATGGTTATTTTGGGTATAACCAGCTTACCATTGCTTCTGAGGATCAAGAAAAAACCACTTTCACCTGCCCTTATGGGACGTTTGCTTTTAGGCGAATGCCTTTCGGCCTTTGCAATGCTCCAACAACAGTTCAGCGGTGTATGTTAGCAATTTTTTCTGATATGATTGAGTCCACTGTTGAGGTATTTATGGACGATTTTTCAGTTTTTGGAGGGTCTTTTCAGAGTTGTTTGGATAATTTAGGTAAGGTGTTAAAGAGATCTGAGGATACCCATCTAGTTCTTAATTGGGACAAATGACACTTCATGGTGAAGGATGACATAGTATTAGGTCATAGGATTTCTAAGAATGGTTTAGAAGTTGATAGAGCAAAAATTGAAGTTATTGAAAGATTAGAACCATCGAATTCAGTGAAAGGGATTCAAAGTTTTCTAGGTCATGCTGGATTTTACAGGAGGTTCATAAAGGTGTTGGGTTTTATGCCCTAAAACTCGTAGATAGTGAATGTAACCGTTGACCGGATATTAATGAAATAATATTGATATATTTTTTCCATTAATTGTTATTAGTTATTTTATATTTGTCTTTGCCTAATAATAACCCTAATCCAATAAACTAAACATCCAAGGCTGTAATATGAGTCTTGAACTATATGTAGTGACATATGGGATCATTGTTCAAGAAACAGCCTAAAGGGTCTATAGTATAGGGATAAGACTGGGTGCCTTATCCTGGTGACACTATGGATACGGCTCACTTTGTATTTGATACAAACGCTACGATCCAACGCGTTCGTGTAGGAGACATGCGAGTGGGGGTATTGATGGCATGCAAAAATGTCATCATTTTCCTATTAATTTTAGCTAGTTTTGTGCATAAATTGTGAGCTTTAATATATTTTTATGTTGATTTTACAGAAAACCGAGTTCGGGCAACAAAACTGAGATTTTAAGAGAATTTGGGTAAATGTGGAGACTTTTTGGGCAATTTAAAGAATAATCATTGAAGATCCAAGCCCTAAAGTCCAAGAAAAGAAGACAATTGAAGAGGGAAGCCCAAAAAGCCCAAAAGATTAAAGAAAGGAGGCAAAAATCTGCAAATCAGGCTTCTAGAAGGCCTAGCGTCGAGACGCTAGGACCGTAGCGTCTCCACGCTAGGTGGTCAGTTAGCGCGTGCAGAAATCGCGATAGCGTCGCGACGCTGTCTGCGTAGCGTCGCGACGCTGCGACAACTTCTGCCCCAAGACAACATGACGTCACAGCGTCGCGACGCTGTCGACTTGTTCAGCAAGAAAATTCCAGCCCCTTGCACTATAAAAAGACCCCTTCCCTTTGGTTCAAATCATCCCAAATTTGGGGGAGCTCTCCCCTAGCTCAATAGAGAGAAAGAGTGAGAAGAATTGTGGAGAAAAAGTGGTATTGAAGCGAGATTCTAAGGCTCAAGATTCGAGATGATCGTAGCGGGAGCTTGGGATCGACTTATCGGTTATTTCTTCCTTACTTCTTTATAATTCCTTGTTGTAATTTGAGTTAGGCCTATGGATCAAGATCATTTTGGCAAAATTATTTCCATTTGTGAGTAGATCTTGAGACCTAGGGTCGTTATTCTAGTTAATTGGATATTGTAGCGCAATTACTTGGATTATGTAATGAAATTCTCCATATTTCATCTATGCAATTCTTGCTTAATGCTTTTAATCTCTTGATCACGGATTAATTGTTATGATGGTCTAAATTGATACTCGACAGAGAGAAATTAGATTAGATCCTAATTGCATGGCTAACGATTGCTTGGAACACGAGAGTGAAAGAGAATTGTTAGAAATTGATTATGAAGTTGCTTAATGCCATACTATGATTAACTAAGGAGATGGACACATAAATTAGTTATGTTAGTATGAGATGTGGAGGAGCTTGAAAGAGAAATCCGCTTAAAATTACTTCTAGATTTATGGAATTGAAGATTATTAGTTACATACATCCATGTAATTGAGCTACAAATCCAAGAAAACTAGATAACACCCTAGGTCAAGTTCCCTTGATTGGATACTTCCGTTTTGTTATTGCATGTTTATTTTTATCTATTTCCTTAAATTTTTGCTTCATCATTCGAGTTGATCTTCTAAATAAAATTAAAACATGATGATTCTTGGTACTTAATGGAATTAATTCAATTTCCCTGAGGATTCGATACTCGGTATTACTACCGTTTTATATTACTTGTGACGACCCGTGCGCTTGCGGAAAACCGTATCCCCAACAAGTTTTTGGCGCCGTTGCCGGGGAAATTGTAATTTTTCCGTTAATATTGAGAATTAAGTGTTTGATTTTAATTTAGAAATTTATTTTTCTGCATTTTTTTTTTTTTTTGTGGAGCTATAAGGTGGATAATCTGTTCTTTTGAGATTTAATCATGGCAGAAGACAAAGCAATCCGAGATTATTTCTTGCCTGAATTTCCATTAAATTATTCTGGAATAGCTTATGAGCCAGTCACTGTCGATAATTTTGAGCTCAAAGCTAGTCTCATTCAAATGGTAAGAGAGAATGCTTTCAAAGGCCATCCATCAGAAGATCCACACAATCACCTAAGATCGTTTTTGAATATCTGTGGAACTGTAAAAATGGGAGGAGTTAGCCCTGACTCAATTCGGTTGCAGTTATTCCCATTTTCTTTACAAGACAAGGCTAGAGATTGGTTAAACTCGTTGACCTCAAATAGCATCCTTGGTTGGAATGATTTAGTCAAAGCCTTCCTTGCAAAAATTTTCCCATTAGAAAAGATTACCAAGCTTAGAGCTGAAATTGGAAAATTTCAACAATTAGAGGAAGAGCAATTATATGAAGCTTGGGAGAGATATAAGGATTTGTTAAGAAAATGCCCACAACATGGATATCCTGATTGGCTTCAAATTCAACTTTTCTACAGTGGGTTAAATAGGAATTTAAAGACAATTCTTGACACTACGGCTGGAGGAAACTTTTTAGCCAAAACTGTCAAGGAGGCACGAACTATAGTAGAAGAGTTGGCTTTGACAAGTTACCAATGGCAACCAGAGTCCAAAAGTAAGGAGGAACTATGTGAAAATCAAGAAGTGAGTGCTTTGAGGGTGCAAGTCGAAGCTGTAACCAAGGCTCTGAACAAACTCACAGGATCAGAAATTCCGAGTTCACCTAAAGCCGAATTAACAGAGGAATTTAAACCTAAAGAAAAGAAAAACCCTTTGGAAGAAATGATAAGAAACTTCATGAATGAGACTAGAAGTTTGAATGAAAATGTTCAAACCAAGGTAGATATTGTCATTAATAAGATGGAGGCAAAAATGGATCAAATGACAATATTTATGAAGGAAATCCAGCAAGGAAATGTCACCATGGACCCACACGAACAATGCCTCGCCATATCTCTTAGAAGTGGGAAACAGTTAAGAGAAACTGAAAGAAAAGAAGAAACAAACCCTGTCACTGGAAGGACAGTGGATGAGGAAGATGAACACAAACCAGAGGAAGAGTCAGCACCATCAGTGCCAGATAAGTCTTTTGATTCTATTCCTTTAGTTCTTAACGAGATTCCTTATCCTCAGAGATTTCAAAAGAAAAAGTTGGATGCCGAATTTTCAAAGTTTCTTGATATTTTTAAACAGCTTCATATTAACATTCCTTTTGCTGATGCTTTGGAACAGATGCCACATTATGCCAAGTTTATGAAGGAAATATTGTCAAAGAAAAAGAAATTTGAGAACCATGAGACAGTAAATATGACAGCCGAGTGCAGTGCCATAATCCAGAAACATCTGCCCCCAAAATTAAAGGATCCAGGGAGTTTTACTCTTCCCTGTACTGTTGGTAGTTTGTTTATAAAAAAAGCTCTGTGTGATTTAGGGGCAAGTATAAACCTAATGTCATTCAGTGTTTACAGGAAACTTGGTTTAGGGGAATTAAAGTCAACTACAATTGCTCTGCAATTAGCAGATCGTTCAATGACATACCACAAAGGTGTGTTAGAAGATGTTCTGATCAATATCGACAAATTCATATTCCCTGCGGACTTTGTAGTTTTAGACATGGAGGAAGACCCTGAAGTCCCGATCATTCTTGGGAGACCATTTTTGGCAACCGCTCGTGCCCTAATTGAGGTACAAAAAGGAACCCTGACTCTCAGAGTGGAAGACGACGAGGTAGTGTTCAACGTTTTTAATGCATTAAAACATCCAGAAGAGGTTAGCTCCTGCTTCTCGATTAATACAGTTGACGCTATTATCAATGCATGTGTAGAGTCAGAGTCTCCTGTTGATCATTATGAGATAAGCATGCCTGACGTATTTGGAGATGAATTATTAGATGTTGATCAGAAAAATGCTCTAATTGATAGATCTTTAGGAAGGGAAGAAACGTTGACATTAGATATTTGTGCTCAAGTTAATGCCCCTTCCCCTGAATTAAAACAATTGCCAGCCCACTTGCGCTATGCATTCTTAGGAGACTCTTCTACTTTTCCCCTTATCATTTCTGCTGATTTAAGTAAAGTAGAAGAGGAAAAATTGTTGGATATTTTGAAAAAGCATAAATCTGCCTTAGGATGGTCCATCAGTGATATTAAGGGTATTAGTCCTTCAATTGTCATGCATAAAATTTTAATGGAAGATGCCTTTAATCCTACAGTAGAACACCAAAGGAGATTAAATCCAGCAATGAAAGAAGTGGTAAAAGCCGAGGTGTTAAAATTATTAAATGCAGGAATTATTTATGCTATATCTGACAGCCCTTGGGTGAGTCCTGTTCAAGTAGTGCCTAAGAAAGGGGGGATGACTGTTGTTAAGAATGAGAAAGATGAATCCATTTCTACTAGGACAGTTACCGGTTGGCGTGTGTGTATTGATTATAGGAAGTTAAACAAGGCCACCAGAAAAGACCATTTTCCTCTCCCTTTTATTGATCAAATGCTTGATAGGCTAGCTGGGTATCCATATTACTGTTTTCTTGATGGTTATTCGGGCTATAATCAAATCGCGATTGCACCCGAAGACCAAGAGAAAACAACATTTACGTGTCCCTATGGCACTTATGCTTTTCGGCGTATGCCATTTGGGCTATGTAATGCTCCAGCTACCTTTCAACGTTGTATGATGGCCATATTTTCAGACTTTGTAGAAGAGATCATGGAAGTATTTATGGATGATTTCTCTGTTTTTGGTTCATCCTTTGATAACTGTTTGCATAATCTCTCTCGTGTTTTGCAAAGATGCCAAGAGACTAACCTTGTTTTAAATTGGGAAAAATGTCATTTTATGGTGAAAGAAGGGATAGTCTTAGGTCACAAGGTGTCTGAAAAGGGTTTGGAGGTTGATAAAGCCAAGATTTCTGCTATTGAGCAACTTCCTCCACCCATTAATGTTAAAGGAGTTCGTAGTTTCTTAGGCCACGCAGGGTTTACAGGCGTTTTATAAAAGATTTCTCAAAAGTGGCTAAACCCCTGTGCCATTTGCTTGAAAAGGATGCTCCATTTGTGTTTTCAAAAGAATGTTTGCTAGCATTTAACCTTTTGAAGGAAAAATTGATTTCTGCACCCATCATTGTTGTTCCTGACTGAAGTCAACCATTTGAAATCATGTGCGATGCTAGTGATTATGCTCTGGGAGCTGTCTTAGGGCAACGTCGAGACAAGTTCTTTAGGGCGATCTATTATGCAAGTAGAACTTTAGATGATGCTCAGCAAAACTACACCACTACAGAGAAGGAGATGCTTGCTGTTGTGTTCGCTTTCGATAAGTTTAGGCCCTATTTACTCGGAACAAAGGTTATAGTGCATACCGACCACGCTGCTATTCGTTATTTGAGTAGTAAAAAGGATTCCAAGCCCAGACTCATAAGATGGATTCTGTTATTGCAAGAATTTGACTATGAGATCAAGGATAGAAAAGGTTGCGAGAATGTAGTCGCAGATCATTTGTCTCGGATAAAGCATGAAAAGAACATTGCAACCTTTCCTATTAAAGAAGTTTTTCCTGATGAAAGGTTATATGCTGTTAAAACTTCTTTTCCTTGGTACGCCGATTTTGTAAACTTTCTTGCAGGAAAAGAAATACCTCCAGACTTAAGTGCTCAGAAAAGAAAGAAGTTTTTCCATAATGTGAAGTCCTATCTGTGGAATGACCCATTTCTCTTTAAAGTATGTTCTGACCAAATCATTCGAAGGTGCATTCCAGCAGAAGAAGTAGGTAAAATTATACATGATTGTCATGCCTCTCCTTATGGTGGTCATTTTGGACCAACTCGTACTGCCGCAAAGGTACTTCAATCTGGTTTTTATTGGCCTACTTTATTTAAAGATTGTTATACCTTCGTGAGAACATGTGATAGATGTCAAAGGACAGAAAATATTTCTAGACGCCATGAAATGCCTTTAACCCCTATTCTCGAAGTTGAACTTTTTGATGTGTGGGGCATGGACTTTATGGGCCCTTTTCCCTCTTCCAATGGATACTCGTACATCCTAGTTGCTGTTGATTACGTATCTAAATGGGTAGAGGCAGTAGCCACAAAGACTAATGATGCTCGTGTTGTGTTACGTTTCTTGCATAAAAATATTTTCACTAGATTTGGCACACCACGAGCTATAATTAGTGATGAGGGGTCTCATTTTTGCAATAAATTGTTTGAATCATTACTGAGGAAATATGGTGTCAAGCATAAGACTTCTTTAGCTTATCATCCCCAAACTAACGGGCAAGCTGAGATTTCTAACAGGGAAATTAAGCAAATTCTAGAGAAGACAGTTCGTATCAACAGAAAGGACTGGGCATACAAGTTGGACGATGCTTTGTGGGCCTACCGGACAGCTTTCAAAACTCCAATCGGTACATCCCCGTATCGATTAGTGTATGGTAAGGCCTGTCACCTGCCTGTGGAGCTTGAGCACAAAGCATATTGGGCTATCAAGAAGATAAACTTGGATGCGGAGAAGGCCGGGGAACAACGTCTTCTGCAGCTCAACGAATTAGAAGAATTCAGGAGCCAGGCATATGAAAACGCAAAGCTCTATAAGGAAAGAACCGCAAGATGGCATGATAATATAATCCAAAAGCGTTCTTTTGAGCCAGGGCAACAAGTTCTTTTATTCAATTCTCGATTGCGATTGTTCCCAGGAAAATTGAAGTCAAAATGGTCCGGTCGATTCATAATCAAGGAAGTATCCCCATATGGACCAATTGAATTAATGGATAACAGCGGATTAACTTTTAAAGTCAATGCTCAAAGAGTGAAGCACTATTGTGGATTCGAAGAGCGCAAGGTCGAAAAAATGACCAAGCCCCGTCTAGCTCAGGACGCTAAACAAGCGCTTCTTGGGAGGCAACCCAAGCTGTTTAAAGTTTTTATTTTTCATATGTTTGTTTTTCGTGTTGATCCTAATGTTCCCTTGAGATTGATCCTTATGCAGGAGGTTCGTTAAATCATGCCTAGCTTCTCATTCTTTCCTCGGGCAACAATTCAAGACGTTTGGATTCTCTCGCTTTTTCAGGGCAGTATCGATCTCTCTTTATCTAAGTAAATGTTCATACATTGGGGACAATGTATATTTTAAGTTTGGGGGGGAGATTCACTCTGCTTAGGTTTTGTATAAGCAAAGTAATGCTTATGATGAATTAAATGCATGTTGATGATAATGGCGTCTGATGATTTGCTTTTAGCCATGATTCTCTCTTATTGTTGCAAATTTGGAAGCATGTCTAAATTCAAGAAAATTTAAAATTTATCTTTGATCCCCTTGCAAAGTATGTTGATTCACTTGTTTTATTATGATTTTGAAAGCCTAGATGAAAGTTATATGCTTTGGAAGTTTGTTGTCACTCCGATAGGTGTAAAGTTTGTCTAGATAGCTTTCCTGCGTAATAGTTAGTAATACTGAGCTTTGGGAAAAAGAAATGATTTGCTCAATAATAATAATATTAATAAATGCTCCACTTTCTTGAAAGCATTAGTAGCCAGGGGCATTCATGACACCCATCGTTTGCCTTTGCATGAAAACGCTGAAAAGAAATGAGCATGCTTCGGCATCCTGAAAGATAAAGCGCTCGTAGTTCGATGCTGTCATCACCAATGTTGGCAAGCCAGAACGAAGGCATTACATCTAAAAGAATCATGCAAAAAAAAAAAAAAAAAAAAATAAAAAAATTTGGGGGACGCCTCAAGAATTTTGGGCACCTTAGTAAGGTAGTGCTTGCTAGATAAGTATGATGGCTAAAAGGGCGAGCTTTAGTACCAGTGTAGGGGGAAGATAAATGGAGGAGTATATAAATGATTCCGGGCTAGTAAAAATTGTGATAAGGCAATTGATGATTCATTTTTGCAAGGGAGGATAGGATTAAATTTTAAAACTTTTTGATGTTTGTTCATGCTTACTTATTTGTCTCAATAGTTTGCATTCATGGCTAGGAGCATTGAGAATAGAGTTGTTAACATGCAAGTTATGATTCATATGCATTACTTTATTTTGCTCAGGACTAGCAAAACTTTAAGTTTGGGGGTGTGATGGCATGCAAAAATGTCATCATTTTCCTATTAATTTTAGCTAGTTTTGTGCATAAATTGTGAGCTTTAATATATTTTTATGTTGATTTTACAGAAAACCGAGTTCGGGCAACAAAACTGAGATTTTAAGAGAATTTGGGTAAATGTGGAGACTTTTTGGGCAATTTCAAGAATAATCATTGAAGATCCAAGCCCTAAAGTCCAAGAAAAGAAGACAATTGAAGAGGGAAGCCCAAAAAGCCCAAAAGATTAAAGAAAGGAGGCAAAAATCTGCAAATCAGGTTTCTAGAAGGCCTAGCGTCGAGACGCTAGGACCGTAGCGTCTCAACGCTAGGTGGTCAGTTAGCGCGTGCAGAAATCGCGATAGCGTCGCGACGCTGCGACAACTTCTGCCCCAAGACAACATGACGTCACAGCGTCGCGACGCTGTGACGTAGCGTCTCGACGCTGTTAACTTGTTCAGCAAGAAAATTCCAGCCCCTTGCACTATAAAAAGACCCCTTCCCTTTGGTTCAAATCATCCCAAATTTGGGGGAGCTCTCCCCTAGCTCAATAGAGAGAAAGAGTGAGAAGAATTGTGGAGAAAAAGTGGGATTGAAGCGAGATTCTAAGGCTCAAGATTCGAGATGATCGTAGCGGGAGCTTGGGATCGACTTATCGGTTATTTCTTCCTTACTTCTTTATAATTCCTTGTTGTAATTTGAGTTAGGCCTATGGATCAAGATTATTTTGGAAAAATTATTTCCATTTGTGAGTAGATCTTGAGACCTAGGGTCGTTATTCTAGTTAATTGGATATTGTAGCGCAATTACTTGGATTATGTAATGAAATTCTCCATATTTCATCTATGCAATTCTTGCTTAATGCTTTTAATCTCTTGATCACGGATTAATTGTTATGATGGTCTAAATTGATACTCGACAGAGAGAAATTAGATTAGATCCTAATTGCATGGCTAACGATTGCTTGGAACACGAGAGTGAAAGAGAATTGTTAGAAATTGATTATGAAGTTGCTTAATGCCATACTATGATTAACTAAGGAGATGGACACATAAATTAGTTATGTTAGTATGAGATGTGGAGGAGCTTGAAAGAGAAATCCGCTTAAAATTACTTCTAGATTTATGGAATTGAAGATTATTAGTTACATACATCCATGTAATTGAGCTACAAATCCAAGAAAACTAGATAACACCCTAGGTCAAGTTCCCTTGATTGGATACTTCCGTTTTGTTATTGCATGTTTATTTTTATCTATTTCTTTAAATTTTTGCTTCAACATTCGAGTTTATCTTCTAAATAAAATTAAAACATGATGATTCTTGGTACTTAATGGAATTAATTCAATTTCCCTGAGGATTCGATACTCGGTATTACTACCGTTTTATATTACTTGTGACGACCCGTGCGCTTGCGGAAAATCGTATCCCCAACAGGTATCCTATGCAATGAGTTTGCATAAGACCGGACCACGAAATAGTAACCACTGGTTATAACACCGTTAACTAGTTTGTTTTCTATTTCACTAGGACGACCTAGACAACTTAGTCTTAATCCTGAGTTGATTATGGACTCCTGCTCATGAGAGATTGTCCTTTGATTTGTATGGGTGAGAGTGGCCAATACGCCGACTCAATAAGCCTACCACTTTGGGGACAAGACCGAATGGGGAGCTGGGAACATAATCGTACAAAATGGAATTCACTCATTCCCGACTTTAGGGAAGCAGATGAGTGTTCCCTTAAGTGGTTACTCCGAGTCTTGAACAAAGGGCTCTACCCTCTCAATGGCCAGAGATGGTTTTCTGTTTGATGGTTGGACCACAAACAGATTGTTCATTAGAGGAGAATTGGTACTTAAGGAAATAGATGTAACCCAGGGGTAAAACGGTAATTTGACCCAGCTGGTGTTACGGACACTCGTGAAGGACTAACTAGTCGATATTGGTCTAAATCCGTGGACACATAAAATATGTCTGCAGTGAGAAGAGTGCAACTGTGAGTCTATAGTGGAATGTACACACAGTTAACGAATATTGATTAATGTGGTTAATGAGTTTGACCAATTAATCTCACATCGTTGGAGCTTCTGATCTGCAGGTCCATTAGGTCCCACTGGTAGCTCGTAAAGTAATTTGAGGCAACTAAGTTATAATAGTAAATTGAAAATGTTCAATTTATTAAGGGAAACAAATATAATATATATTGATATATTATTATGAGAGAAATTAATATTTGAAAAGTTCAAATATAAATTTATGGAAGTTTGAAAGAGTTCAAAATAATGAAATAATTAATTTAAGGCCTAAAATGTGTTTGGGCAAATTAATTAATTCTAGGGCGGGAATTAAATATGTGATATTTAATTGGTGGTTAATTAATTAAAGAATTCATTAACTGGGAATTAATCAATTATGGAAATAATTAATCACTTAAGGAAGTGATTAACCATTTATGGAAATGATCTAATCACTTATGGAAGTAATTAGTCATTTGTGGAAAAGATTAATCAATTAGGGAATTGATTGATCATGATTGATTAATTAAGGAATAAAGATTGAATCAATTTTGGAAAAGATTGATTTAATTGAATATTTTATTCATGGCCTCTCTTCTATAAATAGAACACTAGACCTAATTGGTCATGACACTTGACACTCTTGAAAGACAAGACCTAGAATTCTCTCTAGTCTCCCTCTTAGAGAAAGACTCCCACAAGTCTTTTGCCTCCTAGACTCAGAGACATACCGGTGTAACCTCTGTGGTGATTGTGTCAATCAAAGAAGAATTTCCAGCGAAGAAAACCTTAAAGCGGCTGCTGCGTTTTCGTTCGTGGAGCGTCGTTGGCGAAGAACGGTCAAGTCTACAACGGAGGTTTGTAACGGTTCTTCCTCTTTTCTCTAGAAAAGTTTTAAAAATAAATTTAGATTTATTTTAGCATGTTTAAACCGATTTTACAGCGGCTTTAAAGTTTGTTTAAAGTTTTGTTTGAGTTATCGTAACGGTATTTTAATGTTAATTAATATACGGCGTAAGGTCCAATCGATGCGCTTCCGCGGCGTGGGGACTTTTATTCCCTTCAACCGGCATCAGAGTCATCGCTGTCCCTATTAATTAATTTTAAAAGTTGTGATAGGCTCTAATAGGTGGGATTTATGCATAATGTATGTTCGGTTTGCATTGAACTGTTTAGGTTAATTTTATGGCCATAGATTTTATTTTTATGTGATTTTGATCATGTAAGGCCCAGTGTTTCGGGTATATTATGTAAAATCGAGTCCTATGTAAGTACGGGTCTAGAATAGGTTTTTATGAGATGAAAATCGAAGTAATCGCCGCTGAAATCGAGGCCAAAACCGAAGAAAAGTTGTTGTTTCTGCCCAGAAATCGATTCCAGACGCAACAGCGTCGGGACGCTACTTCAACAGCGTCTCGATACCGAAGGCGCTCGGTAAGGAAAGCGCACAGCGTCGGGACGCTACCTCAACAGCGTCTCGACGCTGTCTCGATGCCGCAGGCACCAGATATGGAAAACGCACAGCGTCGGGACGCTATCAACACAGCGTCTCGATGCTGTCACGATGGAGGCGCGCACTAGGGTTTCAACAGGCGCGGTTCAAGCTATGGGCGGTCCGGTTCGGACCGGTTTGGCTGGGTTGGGACCTATTTGGTCCGGTTCAGCCAATTTTTGGCATGGTTCGTGATTTTGGAGGCCGGTTCAAGGTGGTTCGGGGCGGTTCGTAATGTCTATACATAATTCCGGAGCTGTACAAGGATTTTTAGGATAGAATTTAGCTAAATTATTGTAATTTATTGCTTTATTTTATCCTAGGGGCCAAAATTAACCGGTTCAATTGCTATTTATATGCTTTATGGATGTCATATAGAATATTTAATCCCACCTTAGGTTATAAACATTCTCATGCATTTTTTATATATTATAAATTGTTATAATGTATGTTTAAATGCATGGATTTGTTTTCATATTTTTAATATAAGTGTATATTAATTATATGAAAAATTGGAAAGCATTAAGCATGTCATTACTTAAATTAAATATAAATAGTTATATTTAATGTGATGAATGAAGCATGCTTGATTGATTTTCTTGATTGACTTATAATTGTTATAATAAAAGAAAATCAAAAATTGCATGAAGCATGAAACATCCATAGTTAATAATATAAGTGTTATATTATTCATGCAATTGATGTGGTTTAATTATTTAATTTGAATGAGATTGTTGAATGAATTAAACCCTAGATTCTTGATTATAGGATTAATCATTAAAATTTGAAATAGTTCTTTAATATTAATGATTAGAAACCGTCAATCTATAATCAAGATTTGCATGCAAACATAAGATCATAGGATGAATTGGATTAATTTTAAATTGTTTAAAATTAATTAGACCTAGATCAGTTTCTAATAGGATTAGAATTTTTTTCTTACTTAGTTCTTAAAAATAGTTTTAATTCACCAAGTAGGAAAAACATTGCTATGATTATAAGGGAACTCCACCGGTAATGTTCTGTCTAAGGCTGGGGGTATTTAAGTTG
Organism: Luffa acutangula; assembly: GCA_036850905.1. Classification (NCBI taxonomy): domain Eukaryota; kingdom Viridiplantae; phylum Streptophyta; class Magnoliopsida; order Cucurbitales; family Cucurbitaceae; genus Luffa; species Luffa acutangula. The sequence goes on from CM072099.1 coordinate 41,655,663, forward strand.
ACGGTTTACGGAACACCTCCTACCTGGAAACTGACCTGGAATACCGGAGTTGAATTAATCATAGTTAAATGTTAGCATACAATGTCACTAGGTTTATTAAAAGTGTTTAATGCACCTAGATCTTTAGAGTAAAGACCTTACATTACTAAGGTTATAAGGGAACTCTCTCGGTAAAGTTCTGTCTAAGGTTGGGGGTATTTAAGTTGACGGTTTACGGAACCTCCTACCTGGGAACTGACCCGAACATTGAGTTGAATTAACCATAGTAATGTTGACTTGCAATGTTGGGTTTATTAAAACCCAAAAGATTGCAGTTGAATCCTTACCATAATTGTTATAATAGGATCAGACTTAGATAGATTGACTTAGTCGAATACTATCTAAGTTAAATAACCCTATATTAACCTTAGGACATTTTCAGTGGGAGGAAAATTACAAAACGAGATTTAAATCAAGTTTTGCTCCTACGTCCCTATATTCACAACGTGAGATTCATGCTCGGCTTCGAGTCGCCTTAGGAGCGGCCTCCCTTCGGAAAGTGTTTGCATGAATCAATGTCAAGGTGAATGGGAAAAATGTCTAGAGTAAGTGGGAGCGGGACACGTGTCAACGTATCCCTCGGTCTCCGCCCATAGTTCACACCGTGAGAGTCCTATGATCCGCCTGCAGGTTGTCCTGGCGCAACCATCCCTTCGGAGGGCCTGGTCATAGGATTCGGAACATCGTGAACTCCTGAAAAGGATAGGAGCTCTTAGGCTAATCACCAACAGTTGTCTTTCCCTTCGGTAGCCTGTTGGTGCGTGCCTCTGAGATCTGAAAGTGGGAGGGTTACACTTACGAGGATGAGTTAAAAGTGTTAACAAATCCTTGACCGAACAACGATGGCTAATATCTATAGGAATATGAGTTATTCTGGAATTAGAATTAGCTGAGAGGTGTCTCATTTCAAAGGAGGAGTACCTGATCACCCTTTGGTGGTTGATATTCTAAACCTCTGAAACATCGTTGCAAAACTAAATCAATAGTTTTTTAGGGTTTTGTGATTGTCTGTTTTGCTAAATTGATTGGATTGTGTGCAATTGTTTGCTTGTATGATGGGTTAAGGCAAAGATAACTAATACGGTCATTGTTTGTTAAATTTCAGCAATGTCTTCCTCAATTGTCTCTCTGCTTAAAAATGAGAAATTAACCGGCGAAAATTATGCTACATGGAAGTCGAACCTGAATACGATTCTTGTTGTCGATGATCTGCGGTTCGTCTTAACGGAGGATTGTCCTCCAGCCCCTGCTCGTAATGCATCCCAGGCAGTTAAGGATGCTTACGACCGCTGGACAAAGGCCAATGATAAGACTCGCGTCTATATCTTAGCCAGCTTATCTGAAGTTTTGGCTAAAAGGCATGAGAGCATGGTAACAGCGAGGGAGATTATGAACTCTCTCCAGGAGATGTTTGGACAACCGTCCTATCAACTCCACCATGACGCTCTCAAATACGTTTATAGTTGTCGCATGAAAGAGGGCACGTCTGTTCGGGAGCATGTCCTGGATATGATGGTCCAATTCAACGTAGCAGAGGCAAACGGGGCGGTCATAGATGAGCGTAGTCAGGTTGCATTCATCTTAGAATCTCTTCCGAAGAGTTTTCTACAGTTTCGAAGCAATGCAATGATGAATAAAATAACATTCAACCTGACTAGTCTCCTAAATGAGCTACAGCTCTATCAGTCTCTTCTTAAGAACAAGGGACAGATAGAAGGAGAGGCAAACGTTGTCCACTCTAAAAGAAAGTTCGAGAAGGGTTCATCCTCTGGAACTAAATCTGTAGCCACTTCTTCAAAGAAAACTCAGAAGAAGAAAAGAAACAAGGGGAAAGCTCCCATCACTGCTGCTAAAAGCAAGGGAAAAGCCAAAGCTATGGCAGACAATGGCAAGTGTTTCCAGTGCAATGTAGATGGACATTTGAAGAGAAACTGCCCAAAGTACCTTGCTGAGAAAAAGAAGGAAAAGGAAGGTAAATTTGATTTACTTGTTTTAGAAACATGCCTGGTAGAACATGATGAGTTTACCTGGATACTTGATTCAGGAGCAACTAATCATGTTTGCTATTCTTTTCAGGAAAATAGTTCCTTTCGGCAGTTGAACGATGGGGAAATGACACTCAGGGTCGGAACTGGAGAAGTCATTTCAGCTAAAGCAGTGGGAGCTGCGAAGTTATTTTTTAGAAATAGATTCTTACTTTTAGAAAGTTTGTTAATCGTTCCCAAGATTAAGAGGAACTTAATTTCTATTTCATGTTTGATTGAACAATCGTATACAGTTACTTTTGATATGAATGAAGCGTTCATTTATAAAAATGGTGTACTTTTTTGTTTAGCCAAATTGGAAAATAACTTGTATTTTTTAAGACCAACCGAAAACAAAGCACTTTTAAATCACGAATTATTTAAAACTGCTAAAACTCAAAGTAAAAGGCAAAAGATTTCTCCATCAAGTAACAATACTAATCTTTGACATCTTAGACTCGGTCATATAAACATCGATAGGATCGGTTGTTTGGTAAAGAATGGACTTCTAAGCAAGTTAGAAGATGATTCACTACCACCTTGTGAATCTTTTCTCGAGGGAAAAATGACCAAGAGACCCTTTACTGGAAAAGGTTACAGAGCCAAAGAACCCTTAGAGTTAATACATTCGGATCTGTGTGGTCCAATGAATGTAAAAGCTCGAGGAGGGTACAAATATTTCATCTCATTTATAGATGATTATTCAAGATATGGTTACTTATACCTAATGGGACATAAGTCTGAAGCCCTTGAAAAGTTTAAGGAGTTTAAGGCTGAAGTTGAAAACCTGTTAGGTAAATCTATTAAAGTACTTCGATCTGATCGAGGAGGGGAGTATATGGATCAAAGATTCCAGGATTATATGATAGAACATGGAATCCAATCTCAACTCTCAGCCCCTGGTACACCTCAACAGAATGGTGTGTCAGAAAGGAGAAATAGAACCTTGTTGGACATGGTTCGATCAATGATGAGCTATGCTCAATTGCCTAGCTCGTTTTGGGGGTATGCAGTAGAGACTGCAGTATACATCTTGAACAATGTTCCCTCGAAAAGTGTTTCTGAAACACCTTTCGAATTATGGAAAGGGCGTAAACCTAGTTTGCATCACTTTCGCATCTGGGGTTGTCCAGCACACGTGCTTGTGACAAATCCTAAGAAACTGGAACCTCGTTCAAAACTGTGCCAATTTGTTGGTTACCCTAATAAAACGAGAGGTGGTTATTTCTACGACCCACAAGAAAATAAGGTGATTGTATCGACAAACGCCACTTTCTTAGAGGAAGACCACATGAGAGATCATAAACCACGCAACAAAATAATATTAGGAGAAGCTACTGAAGAATCATCAAGAGTTGTTGATGAAGTTGGACCTTCAACAAGGGTTGATGAAGTAACTAGTTCTTCAGATCCATCCCGTCCATCTCAAACGTTGGGAATGCCTCGACGCAGTGGGAGGGTTGTATTACAACCTGATCGCTACTTGGGTTTAACTGAAACTCAGGTTGTCATACCTAATGATGACATTGAGGATCCATTGTCCTATCGACAGGCAATGAATGACGAAGATAATGATTAATGGGTCAAAGCCATGAACCTAAAAATGGAGTCAATGTACTCCAATTCTATATGGGAACTTGCAGATCTGCCATATGGGGTAAAACCCATAGAGTGCAAATGGATCTATAAGAGAAAAAAGAGATGCAGCTGGAAAGGTACAGACCTTCAAAGCTAGACTAGTGGCAAAGGGTTATACCAAAAAGGAAGGGGTTGACTATGAGGAAACCTTTTCTCCTGTAGCCATGTTAAAGTCCATAAGAATTCTCTTATCCATAGCCACATATTATGACTATGAAATATGGCAAATGGACGTCAAGACTGCCTTTCTGAATGGTAATCTTGAAGAGAATATCTTCATGTCTCAACCCGAAGGGTTCGTAGCCCAAGGTCAGGAACAAAAGGTTTGTAAGCTCAATCGATCCATTTATGGATTGAAACAAGCATCCAGATCATGGAACATTAGATTTGATACTGCAATCAAATCTTTTGGCTTTGACCAAAACGTTGATGAGCCTTGTGTATACAAGAAAGTCAACAAAAGGAAAGTAGCTTTTCTAATACTTTATGTAGACGATATCCTACTCATTGGGAATGATGTAGGATACCTCACTGACATTAAGAAATGGCTAGCAGTCCAATTCCAAATGAAAGATCTGGGAGAGGCTCAATATGTTCTGGGAATCCAAATCATTAGGGATCGTAAGAACAAAATGCTAGCTCTGTCTCAAGCAACGTATATTGACAAGATGTTGTCTTGATATTCGATGCAAAACTCTAAGAAGGGACTACTACCCTTCAGACATGGGGTACACCTGTCTAAGGAACAGTCTCCTAAAACGCCTCAAGAAGTTGAGAACATGAGACACATTCCCTACGCCTCAGCTGTGGGCAGCTTAATGTATGCTATACTCTGCACTAGGCCTGACATATGTTATGCAGTGGGAGTAGTCAGTAGGTATCAGTCTAATCCAGGGTTGGACCACTGGGGAGCGGTTAAGAATATCCTCAAGTATCTTCGGAGAACGAGGGACTACATGCTTGTGTATGGAGCTAAGGATTTGATTCTTACTGGATACACTGACTCTGACTTTCAAGCTGATAAGGATTCAAGGAAATCTACATCAGGGTCAGTATTCACCCTCAATGGAGGAGCAGTAGTGTGGAGAAGCATCAAACAAAGATGCATAGCAGACTCAACCATGGAGGCTGAGTATGTAGCACCTTGCGAAGCAGCTAAGGAGGCAGTATGGCTCATAAAGTTCTTGACTGATTTGGAAGTGGTTCCGAATATGAACGTGCCCATAACACTATACTGTGACAACAGTGGGGCTGTAGCCAACTCAAAAGAACCTCGAAGCCACAAACGGGGTAAACACATCGAGAGGAAGTATCACCTGATACGGGAGATTGTGCAACGAGGAGATGTGATCGTCACTAAGATCGCCACGGAGCACAACATCGTTGATCCATTTACGAAGGCTCTCACGGCTAAAGTGTTTGAGGGTCATCTAGAAGGTCTAGGTCTACGAGATATGTATGCCATCTAATCTAGGGCAAGTGGGAGAAATGTATAATGGGTATAAGGATGCCCTAGTTCATTGTATTATATACATGACATTTCCAGCTTTAGATTATTGCATTTACATCCCACTAACTAAGTGTTTTAGTTCAAGTGGGAGTTTGTTGGGTTTTATGCCCTAAAACTCGTAGATAGTGAATGTAACCGTTGACCGGATATTAATGAAATAATATTGATATATTTTTTCCATTAATTGTTATTAGTTATTTTATATTTGTCTTTGCCTAATAATAACCCTAATCCAATAAACTAAACATCCAAGGCTGTAATATGAGTCTTGAACTATATGTAGTGACATATGGGATCATTGTTCAAGAAACAGCCTAAAGGGTCTATAGTATAGGGATAAGACTGGGTGCCTTATCCTGGTGACACTATGGATACGGCCCACTTTGTATTTGATACAAACGCTGTGATCCAACGCGTTCGTGTAGGAGACATGCGAGTGGGGGTATCCTATGCAATAAGTTTGCATAAGACCGGACCGCGAAATAGTAACCACTGGTTATAACACCGTTAACTAGTTTGTTTTCTATTTCACTAGGACGACCTAGACAACTTAGTCTTGATCCTGAGTTGATTATGGACTCCTGCTCATGAGAGATTGTCCTTTGATTTTTATGGATGAGAGTGGCCAATACGCCGACTCAATAAGCCTACCACTTTGGGGACAAGACCGAATGGGGAGCTGGGAACATAATCGTACAAGATGGAATTCACTCATTCCCGACTTTAGGGAAGCAGATGAGTGTTCCCTTAAGTGGTTACTCCGAGTCTTGAACAAAGGGCTCTACCCTCTCAATGGCCAGAGATGGTTTTCTGTTTGATGGTTGGACCACAAACAGATTGTTCATTAGAGGAGAATTGGTACTTAAGGAAATAGAGGTAACCCAGGGGTAAAACGGTAATTTGACCCAGCTGGTGTTACGGACACTCGTGAAGGACTAACTAGTCGATATTGGTTTAAATCCGTGGACACAGAAAATATGTCTGCAGTGAGAAGAGTGCAACTGTGAGTCTATAGTGGAATGTACACACAGTTAACGAATATTGATTAATGTGGTTAATGAGTTTGACCAATTAATCTCACATCGTTGGAGCTTCTGATCTGCAGGTCCATTAGGTCCCACTGGTAGCTCGTAAAGTAATTTGAGGCAACTAAGTTATAATAGTAAATTGAAAATGTTCAATTTATTAAGGGAAACAAATATAATATATATTGATATATTATTATGAGAGAAATTAATATTTGAAAAGTTCAAATATAAATTTATGGAAGTTTGAAAGAGTTCAAAATAATGAATTAATTAATTTAAGGCCTAAAATGTGTTTGGGCAAATTAATTAATTCTAGGCTGGGAATTAAATATGTGATATTTAATTGGTGGTTAATTAATTAAAGAATTCATTAACCGGGAATTAATCAATTATGGAAATAATTAATCACTTAAGGAAGTGATTAATCATTTATGGAAATGATCTAATCACTTATGGAAGTAATTAGTCATTTGTGGAAAAGATTAATCAATTAGGGAATTGATTGATCATGATTGATTAATTAAGGAATAAGGATTGAATCAATTTTGGAAAAGATTGATTTAATTGAATATTTTATTCGTGGCCTCTCTTCTATAAACAGAACACTAGACCTAATTGGTCATGACACTTGACACTCTTGAAAGACAAGACCTAGAATTCTCTCTAGTCTCCCTCTTAGAGAAAGACTCCCACAAGTCTTTTGCCTCCTAGACTCAGAGACATACCGGTGTAACCTCTGTGGTGATTGTGTCAATCAAAGAAGAATTTCCAGCGAAGAAAACCTTAAAGCGGCTGCTGCGTTTTCGTTCATGGAGCGTCGTTGGCGAAGAACGGTCAAGTCTACAACGGAGGTTTGTAACGGTTCTTCCTCTTTTCTCTAGAAAAGTTTTAAAAATAAATTTAGATTTATTTTAGCATGTTTAAACCGATTTTACAGCGGCTTTAAAGTTTGTTTAAAGTTTTGTTTGAGTTATCGTAACGGTATTTTAATGTTAATTAATATATGGCGTAAGGTCCAATCGATGCGCTTCCGCTGCGTGGGGACTTTTATTCCCTTCAATCGGCATCAGAGCCATCGCTGTCCCTATTAATTAATTTTAAAAGTTGCGATAGGCTCTAATAGGTGGGATTTATGCATAATGTATGTTCGGTTTGCATTGAACTGTTTAGGTTAATTTTACGGCCATAGATTTTATTTTTATGTGATTTTGATCATGTAAGGCCCGGTGTTTCGGGTATATTATGTAAAATCGAGTCCTATGTAAGTACGGGTCTAGAATAGGTTTTTATGAGATGAATATCGAAGCAATCGCCGCTGAAATCGAGGCCAAAACCGAAGAAAAGTTGTTGTTTCTGCCAAAAAATTGATTCCAGACGCAACAGCGTCGGGACGCTACTTCAACAGCGTCTCGATACCGAAGGCGCTCGGTAAGGAAAGCGCACAGCGTCGGGACGCTACCTCAACAGCGTCTCGACGCTGTCTCGATGCCGCAGGCGCCAGATATGGAAAACACACAGCGTCGGGACGCGATCAACACAGCGTCTCGACGCTGTCACGATGGAGGCGCGCACTAGGGTTTCAACAGGCGCGGTTCAAGCTATGGGCGGTCCGGTTCGGACCGGTTTGGCTGGGCTGGGACCTATTTGGTCCGGTTCAGCCAATTTTTTGCATGGTTCGTGATTTTGGAGGCCGGTTCGAGGTGGTTCGGGACGGTTTGCTGATATTGGTAATTTCTTGGTATGCTGATATTGCTAATTTTTTGGTCAAGGGAGTTACTCCTATTGATATGGATTGGAGGCAGAAGCAAAAGTTTAAGCATGATGCAAAAATTTTCTATTGGGATGAACCATTTATGTATAAGCAATGCTCTGATGGTATTATTCGTAGGTGTGTTTTAGGTAATGAAGCAAAGGAAATCCTGGAGCAATGTCACTCTTCACCGTATGGAGGCCATTTCAGCGGTCAGAGGACAACTATGAGGATTTTGCATTGTGGATTCTTCTGGCCTACTTTATTTAAGGATGCCCATTGGTTCTACAAGCAGTGTGATGCTTGCCAAAGGAGAGGAAATTTGGGGTCTATAGATGAAATGCCTCTTACTTGCATTTTGGAAGTAGAGTTATTTGATGTATGGGATATTGACTTCATGGGGTCATTTCCCCCTTCTAATGGCAATGTTTTTATCTTATTGGTAGTTGATTACGTGTCCAAATGGGTGGAGGCCCTCGCATGCCATCAAAATGATGCCAAGACAGTAGCAAGGTTTCTTCAATCGCACATCTTTGCGTGGTTTGGGACACCTAGAGCTTTAGTGAGTGATGAGGGTACACATTTTGTTAATAATATCTTAACTAAACTGTTAGCTAAGTATGAGATCAAGCATAGGATAGCTACCCCTTATCACCTACAAGCAAATGGTCAAGCTGAAATTAGTAAATTTGTCCGAAATTTTATTCTTTTAATTGATTTTGTCTTTTTTAAAAAAATAATAAATAAAAGAAAAAAAGTGTTCTAGAGCTTTTAAATAGTCCAACGATATTTATTAATTTTGGTGAGAATAATTAGGTCAAATATTTTATTTTGATTAATTAATTTGTCAAATCAAATATTAGGTTTATTTGGCAAAGTTAATTAAACAAAATATTTTGTTTCCTTGGATGATTGATGATCAAATAATATTTTGTAATTTTGGGAGGTAGAATTTGTGTATTTATTTATTTTCCTTTTCATTTTTTATTTTATTAGATTTTTATTATTTTATTATTTTATTCGATTCATTCCTAATATGTAATGCTTGGAATTGAGTATAAATAGGGAGCCTCCCATCTTGCATTTTCACGTTTTTTGGAGCCCAAGGAAGACCTCTCTACACGTTTTTTAGGTCTAAAAATAGGCTCCTCAAATCTCTCTCTTTGAAAACCCTAAATACAATTTTCTCTCCTCCCATCTTGCATTTTCACGATTTTTGGAGTCGTGGAGTACCCTCTCTACACGTTTTTTTGGGCTAAAAATAGGCTCCCAAATTTCTCTTCATTCAAACCGTAGATACACTTTCCTCCCTTTCCCACCTAACTTCCCTCCCATACTATAACGCTTTCTCTTTTCCTCTCCAACGATTTCACCCCCTCACCATCACCCTCTCTCTAAATTTCACGTCGCCACTTCTCCAAGTCTTATTCCCAATCCAACGGTGACACATGTTTTTTGTAAGTATTTTTGTTAAACCTTTGTTTACAATTCTTTCTCCAATAATTTTCTTTCTTTTCATGCTTTATAAAGTTTAGTTTATTTATTGTTTCTTCGCTTTATTTTAATATGTTTTTTTTAGCATTTAGGAAGTTATGTGAATTTTCTTTTAGGGAACATTTGACAATTACATCATGTATTATATTAAAATTTTATTATTTATATTTTGATTTAGTTAAATCTTTAGGGTTGATTGTTACATGTCATTTATGTTTAATTTGTTAGTTTAAATTGTGTACAATTGTATCTTGTATTATTATTTATAATTTAGTCATGTAACTTCATTTAAATTAGTATGTAGATACTTTTGCTTAAACCAATGTTTCTTTTGTTATTTGTGTTCAAAAATCAATATAAAAAAAAAGTCTCCAATGATAAAATCTCAAATTTTTGGAATGCCAATGTTTGAGTTTCTTGAGGTATATGTCTTGGAATGCCAAGATTTAGTTTTAATATGTTTCCATTAAAGCAATTGAATTTAATAAAATTTTATTTCTTGTATATTATAGTTTTTATCCCTTTTTAGATATTTTCTCTCAATTATATATGTTTTTTTTTATTTCTCTAAGTAATGATATTTAATCCAAAATTCCCTTGTAAACTTCTTTCCTTACTTAAATGGTTTCAAAAATCTTCCAACGATGGAATCTTGAATTTTCGGGATGCCGATATTTGAGTTTTCTTGAGGAAAAAAAATAAAATCTTGGGATGCCGGGATTTGACTTTAATATTTCATTCCTTGCATAAATAAAAATTCTTCATATTTTTCTTTTAAAACGTTTTTTTTTTCCAAAGAAGCATATTTCATATATGACATTTTTTTTAAAAGGAATGTGTTTAAAGCTTTTGCTAAAATTGATTTTCATAAACTTTATTTTTAAAATAATAAATCAATCAAAAATCTATTTTCCATAAAAAAGCCACTTGCTTTAAAAATAAAATTAATTAAGAGTTTTCCTTAAAAAGTATTTTTACTTCACAATTTTAAAAATTAATAAACCAAATGTTTAAAAAAAAAACAAACTTTCCTATGACGGAAGTTAGGAAATCAAGACATTGACTTTCCTAATATTCTTGAGGTATAATGAATTTAAATTTGAGATGCCAAATTAAATTCATACAAATCTTGAATGGCTTTATGCCACCCACAATTATTGCTCATTATTTATTTATGGAATAATGAGAATTAAAATGTGGGACCTTTAAAAATCAACAAAAAAAAAATCTTCTTTGATATTTACAATAGCCAACTTCCTTAAATAACACAAGAAAAATAAAATTTCGTTCTTCGAACGAGTGTTGTGGGGTGCTAATACCTTCCCCATACACAAAAGACCCCCGAACCTTAAATCTTTTATTTGCAGATCATTTTTGCATATTGTTGGGTGTCCAGTCACACCCTCTAAATCAAGACTGGTGGCGACTCCATTTTCCTCCTCTTGGGAACAAAGTCGGCCGCTCCGCGTCGCAAACCCGTAGCGACAGCTTGGCGACTCCACTGGGGACTTTTTTTTTTTTGTAAGCGGGTCATTTTATTTTCTTGTGTTGTTATTTTTTTTATATATTGGCTTTTTTGTATTTATTCTCCTTTTAAGCACACACGTACACAAGCCTCCTACCCGGGCTTTACCATTAAGATTAGGATCGAGGATGAGTAGTGGCGACCTTCGTGGAGTTATAACTCCCGTGTAGGCACATGAAAACCCTCACTCAAGTCGACCTTATTCAGGATGCTGATAAGGGTGCCTCTGATTTATTTTCTTGAAAAAGGAAAGGAATCGAGGACAACTTGGGGACCTTTTTCCGTTAGACATTAGAGCCTTACCACACGTGTTATGATATAATCCATTGATTTATTTTAATTATGTGTATGTTATTTAATTTACTTTAGCTTAACATGTTTATTTATATCCTTGATTTAGCATATTTTGATAATACACATTTATAAATGCATTCTTCATGTTTTCCTTTCATATTTTCCCTCATATTTAATTCTTTTTATATTAAAAAGATCTTTTATTTTTTCGCTTCATTCTCATATTAGTTACATGCTCATCATTTGTTGTGCAAAAAAAAAGGCAAAAAAAAAAAAAACAAACATTCAAACTTTATTCTTGAGATTTTGAACGATTTTAGACAAACCAAATACCGAGGTTGTGATGGAAAGAAAAAACCGATAATCACAATTGAAATTCGGAAATTGTGCAGCAATGGTTCGAACAAATACAAGCAAAATGTGAGAATGCTCTGTTGAAGGATGTTTTAGATCAACCAACATCTTTAGTCATACTATTCTAAGCATAAGGAAGCTAAAAGAGATTTGGGGAGGAATTAAAACCAGAGCAAAGGATATCATTCATGAAAAGATATGAGCACATGACAAGTCTTTTATACGTTCAAATTGATGAAAAATATCCTGGTAGTTGCATTATATTTTTGGGATCCAGCTTACAAATGTTTTATATTCAATTCCCTCGTCACGACACCCACTATTGAAGAATACCAGGAGTTGCTTCGAATGCCAATAACGTTTGAAGCCAAAGCTTATTTTTTCAACAAAAGACTGACTAGAAGAATAGCTTTTGCAAGGATTATCGGTAATATAACTACTGTTGAAATGGGACATCAACTCAAGAATAAAAGAGAAGAGGAAGGAGTATCCTTAAATTACGTCATAAGCTTTGTTCAACAACATAAGGATGATGAGTTAAGCTTGAAGCTCTTTGCACTATGTATGTTTGGGTCAATCGTGTGTCCAAATCTCCAAGGGTATGTAGATGTGAAGGTTGCCAAGTTATTCCTTCAAATCGAATATGGCATTAATCCAATTTTACCCATCTTCGCAGAAACGATATGATCATTAGATTTTGTAAAATACGAGGGAAAGGTAGATTTATCGGTTGCACTCCTCCATTAAATATATGGTTGATGAGTCATTTGAGGTGTCCACTTAAGGTTGGCAATCCAAAAGTAAAATTCTCCAATTCATAGGACACTACAAACAACCTTATCATTGAATTGGGAATAGTCGAACAAAAAGCAGACGTGCCAAGTAGAGAGTCGTGGATATCATTCTTGACAAACTTGGAAAATGAAGACATAATATGGAAAGTTGTGTGTGGATGCCTTTGCAGCCAGTAAAAGTGTGGTAAATTTCAAGATGTTCTACTGTTGGGCCCGTGGGGATGTACTAGTTATGCACCTCTCTTAGTTCTATGCCAAATGTGGATAAAACAATTCATCCCTATGACACATGAGATAGGAAATTTTGATTACGAACAAGAGGATTCAGGTCATAATATTTGCAAGTGATGGAATCTTGGAAAACATATGGATGTCTCCATTCTAGAATACAAGTTATGGTATGAAGCTATTCGAATAGCATGCCAGAATTAAAAAAAAAAAAAAAACAAGTGTCACCACTTCAAAAAGAGCTCGCTAATGGATGCATTGGCAAAAAGACAAAAAATCTATTACTCCACCAAGAGAAAGAAAAGTTACTTCAAGAAATGAGTCAGTTGAAGCGACAAAGGGTAGAAACAGGAAAAAAAGTTGATTAAAGAATCAAATAAAGCTCGGGAAAGAGAATCAAGAGTTAGGCTATATGCATCCAGAAAAAATGGTAAGAAAATCAAAAGAAAGAAATGAAGACTTGCATAAGGTTCTAAAAGAGAAATATGCACAATTTTCCAGTCTGGAAAGTTGTATTTCTTCTTAACAACTCGTTTTGGAGCTAAACGCAATGATAGAAATGCAAGTTAAATAGGCGGTTGAATTTGAGAAAAGAAATAGTACATTGCAATGGACTATTGACAATTTGGAGCACCATATCCAGAAAGGTTAGAATGCAACAAAGATACCGACAGAACATAAATAGTTGCAAGGAGATATGATTCACTTGTAAGTTACAAAGTTATTTCAAAGGTCTTTCGGCAAGAAAACACAAGTTTAGTTCAAGATGGGGAAACACATAGACAATGTTGTAGAAAGAGTAATGGCTAAAAGAGTTGGGACATTCGTAGAGGCATTTCACAATTGCAGTCCAAGGGAGAAGAATTATGAACTTTGATATGGAATTATCCTACGTTAGTTGTCTCCCTTAGAGCAATGACAGTTTCTTTGAGTATTTTTGATTTGATCTAATATTTCGTTCAATTATTTCATTTAATAAAATTTGAAGTTTATTGTTTAACAATTTGGGCCAAAGGACATTTCATCTATTTTCATTCATTTCATTGCTTGTTTTTTTTTTTTTCCATCCTTTTAAGACTTCAGTAAAAAAAAAAATCAAAGTAACATTTTGCAATATAATCTTTTATTAAAAAAAAAAAAAAAAAAAAAAAAGATCATTGTACATTTTTTTAAAAAAATATGACTTCCACGTTTTTTTTTCTAGGTTTACTAAGTTTTTTTTAGGCCAATTAACTTAGTCTTATTTTCCTTATAGACAAACATGAGAGTTTAAACCATGTTCGTAAAAAGTGGAGTCCTTGTCTGAATAAGAAAAGAAAGAAAAGCCAAAAAAATGAAAGAAAAAAAAAAGAAGAAAAAAAACTGTGAATGTCATCATGAGCCCTTGATCAACCATACAAGTTTTTTGTCAAGACCTCTTTTGCTTGCAAGATCTCCTACTTGACCACCTTTTCTCCATAATATCATTAAATTCATATCTCATCTCTCAATCCAACACCCAACGTCTTCACACGTACACCTTTCTTCCTAGACCTAACACCACATTTTCTTACCATGCAGACTTGAGCTTTGAGTTAAACAAAGACCTTATTGACCTACACCATAACATTACAATGGGGAAATTAGTTATTTTTTTTCTTGATCTATACCGTAATGCTACTATAGTGGGGCAATTTGTTGTTTTCCTTATTCTTACCCATATATCTACCAACTTTGCAAAACCCATGCTCATATATTATACGATGACTTTAAAAGTAACAAATAGTATTTATCTCTTATTGGCACTATTTCAAGTCATGATGCGAATTGCAATTTGATCCATTATTCTTACACCCTTCTTTGTCGTACCATCAAAATCCACATACGATTCATTTGAATGTGTCATCTTATCCTCCATCCCATTTTTCATCTTTCTTTGATTAAAGTGAGTCGATCTTATATTTCATAGTTGAGTCAATCCTATTTTTCATCTTCTCTTGAGTCGATCCTATTCTTCATCTTTCCTTGTTTAGAGTTTAGTCCATCATATTCTTCATCTTTCCTTGATTAAAATGATTCAATCCAATTTTTCATCTTCACTTAATTAAGGTAAATCAATCCTATTTTTTTTATCTTCTATTGATCAAAGCAAGTCAATTCTATTTTGCATCCAACAGTTATCAAAGGGAGTCAATCATTTCTTTTATCCTCCCTAGATTAAAGTGAGTCATTTTCTGAAAACAATAAATCTAAGGCTTTATGTGTTGGTAACCTTAGAGTAAATCTCATTGAAGAGCTAAGTTCAAGTATCAAATGCAAGCAGATAATATGTTCATGATCGATTTGGGATTATCTTTGAAGCTAGAAGTTTTTGTATGAGCAAAAGTACTGCAAAGTAGGTTAATCTTCAAAAGAGGGAAAACATAATGGAAGCAGGAAATGAAAGAAAAGAAAGGGTGATACACTTTGACAAATGAACATTCCATGTCTCAAGCAGTGAAGTTATATTGAAGAACAAGGTTGAAGATCGAAAATGAAAGACACATATGTCAAAGATTCAGGTCAAGGCATCCTAATTCAGTGATCATAATGATAAGCTTTGAAATTCTCATTTTGTGGTTTTCTCTCGATGTATGTGCAGATCCAGGTATTGATTCTCAAAACAAGTGAGATAGAAAATAGTCCTTGCAACAACAAAAAAAAAGAAAAAAAAAACAAAAAGCAAAAAAAAAAAAAAGAAAAAAGAAAGAGAAAAAAAGAAAAAATAGAAAAAATGCAAGGACTAGTGAGTTCGATGGTGATACTTTTGGGTTTGACCATTATATTTCTTTAATGTTGAAGCAAAGATATCTCAAATGACGTGCATATGATTGATGCATCATTTCTTATTGAGAAATAATGCATAAGTAAGCTTGACGCAGATGCTGGGGCAATCGCAACATATGGGGCTATTATGGCAAATGTAAAAAATATGAAACAAATGACAGGTGACAAAATCACCATGTTACGCATCTTTTACTCAATTTTGGCAACGGGAAAAACTTTTCTCTTCAAATAGCGAGTAAAAAGACATTGGAGTTCTCTTCACAGTTATCCAAATTGACATAAGAAGAAGTGATACCCTTACATGACTATTGACTACTTAAAGTACTTAATTGAAGAATACAGATGTCTACGCAAAAAGTCATATGATCAGTTGTAGCAATAGTCATTTCATCAACCCCAAGACCTTAACTGGGGCAATAAAGTGTTTTAAATGAAAAGAAGTTTTTCTCAATAAGGATCGAAGCTAGGTGATTGCAAACAGATCACACAGGCATGTCATTCCTAATCAGTTTATCAAGCAGCCACTTAAGAAGAAAGATAGCATTGACAAAGCAAATGTGGCTCATTCTTTGAAGAAAATTATCATTTGTTGGAAGAAATATATGAGTTAGAACATTATAAGTGGCCTGAGGAGTTTGTTACATCGAACTTGAGCCAGCAATCATATGCTTACCAACACATTTGATCAATCTATGAGATAAATCTTGGGAAGCTAAGCATCAAGTTTTAGAGGAGTTGTTTAAGGAATGATTTCACTTTCATCTCCATTTCGGTTATATCTTCGTTTTCCCACATTTATACTTCTTAAGCCCCATTTGTCAACTTTTTCGTGTCTCATGCTTCTTTCATCCAAATACTACTTTGAGAAACGATAGTTCCTCGTTCTCGTCATCCACGTTTGTCTTTATTTGTTCGTCCTTCTCAGGTCTTGAATTTGAAAGTCGCTCATTCAACTTTTTATCTTTTGAGATCATGTCATTCCCATCATATGCTTGATATTTCCAAATTGAGATTGTGCTATAAGTTACCTTTATTAATCATTCAAATAGTATATGAGACCATTTTAGCCCATCATATCCCATCATGTCTATTGTAAATAGTCAAGCTTATCCATTAGAGCATCTTTGTAACAACAAAAAGAGTTGCAGCAATATCATAGTGAGGACATTCACAAAAAAAAAAAAAAAAAAAAAAAAGACAAAAAAAAGTGCAACAAAAAGAAAAGAAATTTTTAGACAATGATAAAGTTATTTCCTCATGATTTAATATCACTTGATAGTCTATAAAGGAGTATGAGAATAAGTAAAACTAGTCACCTTTCTTTTTCTTTTCTTAAAAAAAAAAAGCACAGATACACACACACAAATTTTCTTCTTTCTGAATAAAGCATTGTAAAAAAAAAAAGCACAAAAAAATCTTGCATAAATACTGGGGCAAATTGCAGATAAGAATGTCTATTGGAACATACAAATGAGCTTTTTGTAATTCGTCACACGATAATTGTTGCATTCGCGAGCCACCGATTCGACGCACTTTTTGGAAAAATATAGGAAGTTGTCCATTATAGTTGGATGTACTAGAGTCCATTGTATCATCATTTCGAATTGTCCTATTGAATTTTGTTTCAATTCCATTCAAGTACATTGAAGAAAATGTTAATGCTTCATTTGCTATGAATGCCTCAGCTATCAAACCGTCAGGACGAGCTTTATTTTTGACATATTGTTTCAATGTTCTCAAACTCCTATAATACGTGTTATTTGTATATTAACAAAAAATTTGAAAAAAACATATTTCATATAAAATTAAGGATAATAAAAGGTAAAGAGATATACCTCTCTATTGGATACATCCAACTATACCCGACAGGACCGACAAGTTTGGCTTCTTCCGGTAATTGAACGGCTAGATGAACCATAATGTCGAAAAAGACTGGAGGAAATATTGTTTCAAACTTACATAGGATTATCACGATTGATTCTTGTAGTTTATTCAAGGTCTCAACTTTTAATTTCTTCAAAGTCAAATCTTTGAAAAAATTCGACAATTCAGCAACTGCACCACCCACATCCCTTGGTAAAAAAAGACGATCTCCCACTGGTAAAAGTCGTTGCAGTAACACATGTGAGTCGTGACTTTTTAGTCCATGTATCTTTCCATCTTTGACACTGACACACCTTGAGCTGTTCGATGCAAAACTGTCCGGAAACTTGATTGTTTATAAGAAACCACAAAACTTTTTTCGTTCCTCAACTGTTAACGTGTAACTAGCATGTGGCTTAACCAATTTTTTTCCAACATGTTGAAGATGTAATTCTTTGTGAATATTCAACTTCATTAAATCCTTACGTGTTTTATCAGTGTCTTTTGTTTTTCCTTCAATATTCAATAAGGTACCCAGGACATTATCACAAATATTTTTCTCAATATGCATCACATCGAGTTTTTGTCGGATCTTAAGACTTGACCAATATGGTAACTCAAAAAAAATACTTTTTTTCACCCAATTTAATTAAGTATGAGGTCGCTTCCTTTTCCATTGCAATATATTTATAGTTTTCCCAAGTGGTGGAAAATCTATAGTCTCTAACTGATGAAGAACATCTAATCCCGAGAAAGATCGAGGTGCCACTTTATATTCTGTTTTGCCATTAAATTGTTTTTTTTTTCCGCCAAGAATGATTTATAGGTAAATAACGACGATGTCCTGTATAACATATCTTATTATGCAATGAATCAGATGAGACATTTTGATTTCAAACTGGACATGCCTTATATCCTTTTGTGCTATATCCTGACAAATTACGATACGCTGGAAAATCATTAATTGTCCACATCAAAGCTGTATGAAGACAGAAGTTTTCACCACTATAAGCATCATAAATCTCTATGCCATTATTCCATAAATCTTTCAATTCTTCTATCAGTGGTTGTAAATAAATATCTATCTCTTTTCCTGGAGACTTCGGCCCCGGTATAAGTTAGGACATAAAGAAAAATGTTTCCTTCATGCATTTCCATGGTGGCAAGTTATATGGAATTAATATCACTGGCCAGGTACTGTATGATGTACTCATATTGCCAAATGGGTTGAATCCATCAGTAGCTAGAGCCAATCTTACATTCCTTGGATCGTTTGCAAACCAATCATATTGTCTGTCGAACTGTTTCCATGCCTCAGCAACTACTGGATGACTTAAAACTCCATCAATATTCATCCTTTTTTTCATATGTCATCTCATATCAATAGCAGTATGCTTATAATCAGGGTGTAAAATTTCGGTCGACATTTCGGTATGTCGACCGTATCGACATTTCGAGGGGGGAAAAATCGTTTTTCCCCCAATATCGACGAAATGTCGTCGACATCTCGAAATTTCGAAGATGTCGACGACATGTCGGTTTGTGTCAATTTTTTTATTATTATTTTTAATCCAATTTTAGTTTATAATTTTATTTTAAGCTTCAGGTATAAAAACTTTTGCTTGTTCCAGTGGTTATCTGCGTGTACTTGAGTTAGCTGACAACTGCTCTTGTGTTCGACTCTTTCTTAATGTGTTTTTATGTTTAATTTTTTTTTTAAATACAGTGTTATACAGTTTTTAAAACTTATATATATATACTTTTGTATTTTTGAACCCAAGTTTTTTTAACCTTTTTGCCTTCTTCGTTTTTTTTTCTTTTTGTTTTTTTTGGTTTCCTTCTTTTGCTTTTCATTTATCAAATTTTACATCAAAATACAATACTACAAATTTCCAAATTCATTTTCTATTAAAAAATAATTTTTAATTAATTATTTTAATTTTACATTTCTATTAGTTTATTATTGTTGTCATCAATAAATACTCTCATTCAATTTCAATTTCTTCACACCTTTCTCGAATTCTCAATTATCTTAAATTCTTCCAAAATGTTCTCCAATTTCTTTTTTAAATTAGGAGCTCTAGGCTTTTAGCTCTAGTTATCTATCTTCACTTGTCAAGTAATGTTTAAGGGTTATCATGTTTCTTTACTTTACTAGTTAATTTTTGTTTTATTAATTATATATTTTCAATTATCAATGGTTAATTGTATAGTTCCTATATACTTCTCATTTGTAAACAAATACTCATTTTATAATTCAAATAATTTATATCAATTGACATAATTTTAATTAAAAACAACCATATTTAAATATTATAAGTATTTTTCATCAACTTTCCATATTGTATTTAATATAATCAAGTCACAGTTAAATTTGCATTTAATAATTCAAACAATTTTCATCAATTTTCATATGTATTTTTTTCAAAATTCCTGCAGATTTCGACATTTGAATTGACAATTCCATCTAAATATTATCGTACTTTTTAGATATGATGATAAAAAATTGTCTATTATAGTCTAATTAAGCAACAATTAAAGTTTCATTGATTAATTCAAACAATTTCCATCAATTTCCATGATTTCCGTAAATTTTCCCGGAATGTCTCTCGACATTTCCATCGACATCGACATTTCCATAAAATTTGGACCTCGACATTTCCATCGACATCGACATTTTAAACCTTGCTTATAATAGAATAATCTTTGTAATCTCGGCGTCAAAGGAAAGTGTCTTAAAATTTTGTGTGGAATCTTTTTCCCCTTATTGTTATCGACTTTATAACGAGATTCCACTACAAGAAATTGAACTTTTAATGTCAGACAAAAAAAAAAAAAACACGCTGGACATATAATGTCGGACGCTTTCAAAAGCGCGCGGAAGAATTTGGAATGACTTTCATGCCCGACATTAAAGGTTGCATTTATTATATTATATATATATATATATAATATATATACAAAAGGAAGAAACCCTAACACCACGCCACTTCTTCACGCAGCTTCCTCCTCCGTTTCAGCAAGCTCAGTGACGCCGCTGTGTCTCTCCCATTCACTGTCACCACCGTCGTCTTTCATTCGCCCGTGCCGCCACCACCATCGTCTTTCGTTCGTTCGTGTTGTTGCAGCCTCCCTCGATTTTCCACCTCTTGCTGTTCCTGGTATTTGCCCAATATCCATCTATGTCTTCTCCCCGTTTTTTCAAGCTCATCTGTTCCTTTAATGTCGTCGGAAAACTCCATGAATTCCAAGGGAAGTGATGCTGCCACTAATGGTGAACACGATGACGCCAAGCCCTTGAAGCACAAAGACGACAGGAGTAGACACGAGCCTCCCTCAATAAAACAACATAAGAACCCAGTTCTCGATAAATCACCATATTCCACCCATTAGAAATTTAGAAGAGGACAAACTAAGAGAAAAAGATATTGGGCTTCTTTCCAACAGGTATTTGATCTATCGGTTCTCTCTGTTTTTCAGTTTTATCACAGGTGTTAATATGTTGGGTAGTGATCATTTTTTGTCAATTTCAATTGGGTTCCCTTTCATTTGTTCAATTTCAATGCCTTTTTGTCGAAATGAATAGTTGTTTGGTTTGCTTGCAGAGTCAACTGAGAGAGCTTGAAGCCTAGTGATCATATCTACTCTTGGAGGGCTGCTTATATCTATGCTCATCATGGTTCTCGTTCTTTCCTTGATTCTCTTTTCTTTTTTGGATTATTGATCTTATTGGTATGGCCTGTAGTTTTCGAGATGATTTGAGTAAAATGAAAAATTTTCCAAATATTCATCTGGGTTGCTAGGTAATTTGAAAGGGGGGATAAATTGCTTGAGTGGAAGTTGATTGTAGAGGAAATCTTTGATATGAGAACAAAAGAATTGAAATATGCTTTAAGTTAACCTCTGACTAAATCAGAGAGGGATGGTTTGGTCGTTAGGTTTAATATATGAGACTACATTATATAAGCTAAAGCTTGACCTTTGATTCTTCTTATGTTGTTTTATTGACATGGCAAAACTTTTTTTACTGATAATTCTGAGTCATTCATATTGTTTTGGGTTAAATGTTCATTAATTCTTTTGGGGGAAAATGGTATTCTTAGAGTAGATGAAGAGGAAGTTAATATGCACAAGTTGGAGGCTGCTCCTGCATCAAATGCAAACAGAAGTATGAATAAAATGACAACAAGGAAGCAAAAAAGGAGGAAATTTCGAATATTGAGGTATGCAGCTCATCTTTGCATTATGCCTTTTATTAGTTGCAACTATTTGTATGAAACTTTGTTAATCTTAATGACTTCTGACAAGATTTTTCTTTCAAAACAAGTAAATGAGTACTAGCTTTACATTCTGAGTACAAACTTAGCCTTCTGTTTCTTAATTTCAGATAAGTTTTGTTAAGCGGTGATATTGAACTATGTTGTTCATTTTGTCATCATGTTGAATTTGTGCTTCTAGATGTTTTAACCTCTATTCATTTGGGTATTCTTTTTTTTCTATTTTTATTTCTGGCTACGAGGAATGAGGATACTGACGCATGTTGAGGAGAGACTTATCAAAGTAATAACTCAATTAACCAATGAAGAAGAAGAATACAAATCAGAAGAACAAATTCAAAGTTAGGTGAAAATCTTTCAGTGAAGTTAGGTGATAGAATTCCACTTTATATCCATTTTGTCAACGTAAATCTTCTGGCATTTTGTTAATAACATCTATCTTTTCCGTATCTTGTATTCCTTTGTGATTTCATCTCTTTTATCCTTTTTGTTTCGTACCAGAGGGTTCCAAATCTCATTGGAGAGAATTTTGTTGATTTTGAATCCTTAGCATTCATAGATTTCATAAACCCAGTGAGTTATCACCTCATTATATGTTCTCTTTTCTATTTCAGATTAGGAACGATAAGTTCCTTTAAATATGGGTAAGAAAAATATGTTTTTTGTTAATAGGCCACAAATGAAGTTGTTTCTCGAGTTCCATTGACCACAAATGAAGAATTTAAAGTTGCGGTATCTTTCTATCCCTGTCTATTCTTATGATTATGAGATGGAAAAAAATCATTTTATTATATGACTTTTTTTTGTGAAATAATTTTATTATATGACTTAAGTTGAATGTTTAATAGCAAATTGAAATGACTTATCTTATGTAGAGGTTGTGGAACGTGCATGTGGAATGGCATCCTTGCAAATGGGGGAGTATGTCTCTAATGTGTCACATGGAATTTATATACGTACAACATCGGAGAGCCTCTTGGTGTTTGTGCTAGGATTTGTCCATTCAATTTTCCAGCCATGATTCCCCTATGGGTTAGCAATGGAGGTTGGATTGCCTAATGGTGTATATTATTTCAATCATTTCATTGATCTATAAACTTATTTATAAATATAAACTAAAGGACATTTGATACTGTTGCCTTATGTGATCTTAGTAAAATACATTATTTGCAGAAAGTTTTGGTGAACCATGACTCATTTTTGCTTTCTGCTCATTCTAATGCAGTGAAGTTATTTATGTTAAATCATGGTTGATTTGTAGGGAGGAGGCCGATGAAATTCAATCTCGTCTGTCTAATGGTAGATTGGTGGCATCTTCTGAGGCAGTTGTGCGCTGATGGTTTTAAAAGGTAAGTTCTTTCTAATTGATCCAATGGGTAGGGTTGTTGCTGAGTAGTATACTGCAGGTTCCATGTGATTACCAATTACCTTGTTAAAAGTTTTTGCACATGGTTACCATCATCTTTGAACTTTATTTCAAGCATTAATGTATTGAATTTTGTAAGCTTTTTCTCTTTTTCTCTTTTTTGGAAGTTCAGTTCTTCGTGTTACAGGTCTCTCTCTTTTTCTCTTTTAATTTATACTCTAGTTTGGTTGCTGAAGTTCGGTGGCGTTTAACATAAAAGTATTCTAACTTTGATGTTGGGGTGAAAACTAAAATCAATCGTGTTTTGTTTTGGATTGTAATAACAAGATGATTTTTCGATGAAGATTTTTTGTTTGCTTCAGA
The DNA here is from genome assembly GCA_036850905.1 of Luffa acutangula. NCBI lineage: Eukaryota > Viridiplantae > Streptophyta > Magnoliopsida > Cucurbitales > Cucurbitaceae > Luffa > Luffa acutangula. The sequence continues at coordinate 41,679,015 of CM072099.1, forward strand.
GTTTAGCATAAAGTTTTGTGCAAATACTCTAACTTAGTATCTGATATACGAGGGAAGCTATACTATAGCCACTAAAAATTGATGTTTAATTATTAGCATCTTGCTTGAAACCTATTCTAATTGTTTATGGTGCATGATGCTTTTATGCAGGATTGTAAAACATTTTTTCACTTCTACTTTGTTTTTAGCCTATAATTGTTGTTGCTTTTGCTTTGTCAATGTGATGAGATTATTTGCTTATTGAAACTTTTTTCTGCAAGTTATAGGGTATATTTGCTCTATTCTCTTTTTTTGTGACATACTGAAGTGGTTATATGGAACTTTATTGGAAATGTGTAAACTTATTTAGTTTGTATGCTTCAAATCATCATTTTTTGTTTATAAACCATGTTAATATCCCATGTTTTAGCTTTCAAAACTTAGTTTGGATTTTGAAAATAGTTTAGGTAGATATCCAAACAAGGTAGCATTTGTAGGAAGCGATTGAGATGACGGTTGCTTGCTTTGATATTTTTTTTCTTATCTCATTCTTATGGGTGGAATTTTCTGCTTTGTAGGAAGCGATTGAGATGATGGTTACTTGCTTTGATCTAATATATGTAAAGCTATATCAATCACAATACTAGAAAATCAGGTAATAAAAGTCGCCTTTGAAATATTACTGAAACTACTTGATTCTTTTGTATCTTTTCTTCTTTTCAAGTGGTGAGCTGGAAACATTGGTAATTGGCTTCTTGCTTATTGCACACCAAGTGTTTGTAGAATTTATTTGTGGATTTACTTTTACACTAATGCATATTATTGCATACCAAGTGTTCTATAATCCTCTAGATGTCGTTGGTTATTAGCTCTACTTTACTCCTACGTCTTGGAGCTTTAATTTTAGTTTAAGGATTTGATTGGAGATGTGTTTCGATTGTATTTTACTTGCATTTTTGCTTTGTATAAGGTTTGGAATTCATCTTGTTAAGCGAGAACTGTTGCAGATGATGAAATGGATATTCTCGAAAAGGAGCTCGAAGAGGAACTTGGCCGGAAAGAGCGTAGAAGGAGTTGTGTACTTCTTTTGTTTAATAATTTTACTTTTTCTTTGTAAATTGGTTCATGATGTGATTTGTGGATAGACGGAAAGTTTTATGTATTATATACACTCTTATATTTTATTAATTAAATCCATGTTTGTTGAGTAAGTTGTTGTGTAAAAATACTTTCAAGATTTTATTTTGTATATATGTTAAAATTTTATTTTGTTTACAGGTTTTTACAAAAGGAAGAAATAATATTATTGTTGGTTAGCAACGCGTGCAACCAACAATTTTTTTTTATTTAATATTGCATATTTAATGTTAGATGCTTTTAATGTCGCACATCTAATGTTAGACACTTTTAATGTCAAAACTTTTAATGTCGGACAATGACCGACATAAAAAACTGACCGACATTAAAAGTCACTTTTAATGTCGGACAAAGAGTTGTTGACTGACATAAAAAGTTCACTTTTAATGTCGGGCATTGACCGACATTAAAAGTCACTTCTAATGTCGGTCAAAGCTTGTTGAATGACATTAAAAGGGCCCTTTTAATGTCGGGCAATGACTGACATTAAAAGGGTACTTTTAATGTCGGGCAATGACCGACAACTGACATTAAAAGCGATTGACATTAAAAGCGACCGACATTACAACTTTTAATGTCGGTGTTTTTAATGTCGGTCAGTGACCAACATTAAAGACTTTTAATGTCGGGCATTGCCCGACATTAAAAGTCAAATTTGTTGTAGTGTTCATTGCATTGAAGACAAACTTCTACTTGCTCATTTTCTTTCCAAAATAACATACAATCATTCTTACAGGCATGTATGCATTCATAACCTAAACCTAAGTCAGGTAACATCTTTTTTGCACCATAATAAGAATTAGGAATGTTGGTACCATCAGGTAAAACTTTTTTGAGTAATTTTAATAACATATCAAATGACTTATTACTCCAATGATTACATATTTTGATATGCATTAATTTTACCAAAAAAGTTAAACTTGAAATCTTAGCACATCCAGGGTATAATTCTGCATTAACTTCGGCATACATTGATTGAAACTTATCCGTACCTCCCATGCTAGCATTTGTTTCAACCGGCCCTACTTGCGTTATCTTCACCAATATGTTCATTGACTTCTGTCAAATCATTCAATAATTCAACCATTTCATCTTCCTTATCCTTATTTTTAGAAGATTCTGTAGATTCTTTAGGTTTCAAATAAGAAGACAAATCTGGAGTTTCTCCATGATATACCCATCTATCATAGGTAATCGACATTCCATATTGATATAAATCACCTTCGACATCATAAGGTCGTTTCATTATGACATTTTGACACTTTCTGCATGGACAACGTGTAAACCCTCTCGTATCAACATAATTCTTTGCCACACTAATAAACGATCTTATTCCATCAGTATACTGTTTGCATAATCTATTTCGAAGTTTTATCCAACTTTTATCCATGACTTATCCTAGAAAATATAAAGGAAAACTTATCATCAACTTAATTTAACACTTAAGTGTATAAAAGACACATTATAATCTTCAACGTTATAATCACATTTACGGTAACAATAAATATAAATGCACCCCTCCTCAAACTACATTTATTCAACAAATATAAACATCCCTCCACCCCCTCCCCCAAAGAAAACTACATTTATTCAACAAATATAAATATCCTTCCTCTCCCTTCCTCTCCCTTCATTCAACAAATACAATACCCCATCTAAATATAAACAACCAACACAATATGTACTAGAGCATTCAAAATATTCCAATAACAAAATTAAACAACTATGAGGTCACAAATAGAAACAACTCTCAAAATGTAAGAACTAACTATATAGTGTTCAATAGGTCTATTTTGATTTAAATCACATACTATACTTACACAATAAGTGTACACAATAACCTTACAATCAAACTTTACTCACATCCAAAACTTTCAACGCATTCCCCCCCCCCCCCACATTCAATGAAAATATCACCTAACATATAGAGCAACAAATAAAAATCTTAATAAAACAAACTTCGACAATAATAGAAACAATAACAAACAACACTTTTCAAATATTCTCCATATTCTATTTCTAACACACAATTCACACACAACATCTTTCCAAAAATTAAATTATTTTACTAACCTCTAGAAGCCTGCCTCAACCAAGAAACTCACCTCTTTCTAAGCAATTCAACAAGATTCCTGAAAAATTAAAAAAAAAGAAAACTATTGTTAAAAAGAAAAAACACTAAAATGAATTACAACAAAGGGAAAGTTCCACAACTAGAAGCTAATTTGAACCTAGATGCCTTAAGCCTATCTTTCTAGGGAACTCTTAGAGAAACTGGAGTAGACTACTTTAATTGTCTCACGGGGATTCTTTTTCCTAATTGACAAGCCCTACTTTAAGAACTCCAACTTATTTCCAAAATTTAGTAGAAAGGGGCAAGAATGAACTAGTATGAACTATTTCCAAAATTGGTCGTGGAGGGATTCACTCAAAAGTTCAACTATTATGAAAAACTACTTAAAAAAATAATTTTAAATACGAATTCTAGATAGCCTCTTAGTAACTAATCTTATTCTATCCATCACAACAAAAAAGCAAAAGAACTATCATTAATCACCTAAGGACCAGTTCAAATTATAAGAACTAAGAGGAATAGCAAGTGATTACTACATCTCACTCCCATCCACATAAACCACGTGACATGAAACCATCAAGAACTTCTTTTCAAATAGCCCAATTTTTGCTCACTTCCTAAAAGGAAAAATTGGATAATAAAAGGAATACTTTTCCTCATAAACGTGAGACTGAAATTAAAAGAAGCTTTTCACAAGCTACTCTTCTATGTTTGGCTCCAATATAACCAAAATTAAATCAACCCATCACACGGGAAAATAAAATAGGTTTGCCCATTTTGCAAATATAGTTGGACTCTTGTTCAATTGAGAATCAACCAACGCCTTTAGAAATTATCAACTTAAACAGTGCATAACTTAACTTTTACATGAATTCAGATGTTTCATTCAGTATACAAACTTAACTATCATCTCGAAATCTTGCATCTGTTTCTTTTTCTTGAAATGTAAAGAGACCCATTTGTTATTTGCTAACAAAATCTTGCATAAAACTCTAAACACCTAGCCACTAAGTCACAAAAACACATTTTCCTTGCATCTAAGACGAAACAATGAAGCACTAACAAAAACTAAACTCTAAACGAAGTAAAAGAGATATAGGAAAGCAAACCCAAGAGTTTTCCGCTATTTTTAGAACTTATGAAGCAAAACCCACATAATGGACCCTAGAAAATTTCTCTCTCAGCTTGTCCTGTGACCGTAGAAACTTTTTCCGCGAGCTACCTTCTTCCTCCGTCGTCCCTCTCGGTTAGTATACATAGAATGAACCCTCTCGGTTAGACATGGAGAATGGAGAAAAAGATGAAAGCAGAAGCGGAAGAATGAAATGAAAAGTCGACCACAGTTATTTTTTTTCGATCGTGTGACGAAACCCTTTTTCGTTGCAACTTTTGCGACGAAACTCTTTTTTTTTTTGCAGCACCGCTTAGAAATGTCCCATCCACATTTAATATGCCAACTTTCGAGGCTAGCGACAAATTCGATTTTCGTCGCAGTCATTAGGATTTTTCGCGGCAACTTTTTCGGAACTGCGACGAAATGGGAAATACATAGCAAGTGTTGCGACAAATTTTATATTTCGTCGCAGGCGTAGCGACGAATCTAAAATTACGTCGCATAGTTGCGACCAAAACTTGTTTACGTCGCTAAGTTGCCACGATATTAGTTGCGTCACTGACATTTCGTCGCTAAAACTCTGTTTTCTTGTAGTGGAAAATAACCTAGTAAAACCGAGGATATAGAAAAGAATAGTGATAAAAATGTTGTTGTTGGGAAAGAGTTGGAGTCTGGTCAGGGTGCTGGAGGCAGCAATAGTGATGTTGGAGCATCTGGTTCTGTTCCAGATGTCGAACCACCTTATGTGCTGCCCCCACTGTAAGTACCACCTCTACCTTTTCCACAAAGGCAAAGACCTAAGAATCATGATGGTCAATTTAAGAAGTTTTTAGAGATTCTTAAGCAATTGCATATAAATAGCCCTTTAGTAGAAGCTATTGAGCAAATGCCTATTTATGCTAAATTCCTTAAGGATATTTTAACTAAAAAGAAGAGGTTAGGTGAGTTTGATATTGTATCTCTTACTGAGGAATGTAGTGCTATTCTTAAGAATGGGCTACCAACCAAGGCTAAGGATCTGGGATCATTCACTATACATGTGTCTATAGGTGGAAAATGGTTAGGTAGAGCACTTTGTGATTTAGGTGCAAACATTAACCTTATGCCTCTTTCGGTTTATCGAAAGCTAGGTATTGGTGAAGCTAGGCCTACCATAGTCTCACTCTAACTAGCAGATAGGTTTATCACATATCCTGAGGGTAAAATTGAGGATGTCTTAGTGAAAGTAGATAAGTTCATATTTCATGTTGATTTTATTATTTTAGACTATGAGGCTGATAAAGATGTCCCAATTATTCTAGGTCGTCCATTTTTGGCTACTGGTAGGGCACTGATAGATATTCAAAAAGGGGAATTAACAATGAGAGTTTATAATGAGGAAGTACAATTTAATGTGTTTAAGGTCATGAAGTATCCAGACGAGATGGAAGATTGCTCTTTCATTAGGATTCTAGAGAACACAATTATTGAGACAGCGATACAGGATTCGACAAACAAGCATTTGGAAGATCATGGAGAGGTTAGTACAGAGGATTTAGAAGTTTTTTCTTTAGAATGAAAAAATGAAAAAGAAGTGTTTAGGTGTGAGGATGTTTTTGAGTCTTTAGATTTAGATCAAAGAAAAGCTCCTCCTATTAAGCCATCCTTGATTGAGGCACCCACTTTAGATTTGAAACCCTTGCCGAATCATCTAAAGTATGTGTATCTTGGGGAAGGTGAGATGTTGCCCATTATTGTTGCATCAGATTTAATGTCGGAGCATGAAGAGGCCTTAATAAAGTTGCTGAAGTAATATCGCAAGGCAATAGGTTGGACATTGGCTGACATTCAGGGAATTAGCCCATCTTTTTGTATGCACAAAATCACTCTAGAGGAGGGATCCTTTAGGAGTATTGAGCAACAAAGAAGACTTAACCCTGCAATGAAAGAGGTTGTTAAAAAAGAGGTGATAAAATGGTTGGATGCTGGCATTATTTATCCAATTGCAGATAGCAATTGGGTAAGCCCTGTCCAATGTGTTCCTAAGAAAGGAGGTGTCACTGTGGTGAGAAATAAAGACAATGAGTTGATCCCAACCAGGGCAGTAACTGGCTGGAGGGTTTGCATGGATTACAGGAGGCTTAATAAAGCTACCCGTAAGGACCATTTCCCTCTACCATTTATTGACCAAATGTTGGACAGATTGGGTGGTCAGACCTACTACTGTTTCTTAGATGGTTATTTTGGGTATAACCAGATTACCATTGCTCCTGAGGATCAAGAAAAAACCACGTCCACCTGCCCTTATGGGACGTTTGCTTTTAGGCGAATGCCTTTCGGCCTTTGCCATGCTCCAGTAACAGTTCAGCGGTGTATGTTAGCAATTTTTTCTGATATGATTGAGTCCACTGTTGAGGTATTTATGGACGATTTTTCAGTTTTTGGAGGGTCTTTTCAGAGTTGTTTGGATAATTTAGGTAAGGTGTTAAAGAGATGTGAGGATACCCATCTAGTTCTTAATTGGGAGAAATGACACTTCATGGTGAAGGATGGCATAGTATTAGGTCATAGGATTTCTAAGAATGGTTTAGAAGTTGATAGAGAAAAAATTTAAGTTATTGAAAGATTAGAACCATCGAATTCAGTGAAAGGGATTCGAAGTTTTCTAGGTCATGCTGGATTTTACAGGAGGTTCATAAAGGATTTTTCAAAAATTAGTAAACCTCTATGCAACTTATTGTGCACTGATCATGTTTTTGACTTTAATGCAGATTGTAGGTGAAGGGAATAAAAGTCCCCACGCAGTGGAAGCGCATCGATTGGACCTTACGCCGTATATTAATTAACATTAAAATACCGTTACGAAAACTCAATTAAACTTTAAACTCCTTTTAAAGTTGCTGGAAATTCAGTTTAAACATGCTTAAAAATAAATCTAAATTTATTTTCATGTTTTTCTAAAGAAAAGGGAAAGAACCGTCACATACCTTCGTTGAAGACTTGACTGTTCTTCGCCAACGACGCTCCACGAACGAAAACGCAGCAGCCGCCTTTGATTTTCTTCGCTGGAAATTCCTTCTTTGAATGACACAATAACCACAGAGTAGCCACTTCTTGCCCTTTATAAATTGATTGCCTTCAAAATAGACCGTTGTTCTCAAGTAAATTTCTCTAACACATCAAGTTTGCTACATCTACCCTTTCCCACCTGTAAACTAATTTCTCTTATATGTTTATGATTAACGAGATGATTTAATGGTTGGATAGCCCTTTTCCTTTCCTTTTCTAAAAGGAGTAACAAAAATAATGGTGCCAACCATTTATTTTGAATGTGTAAAACCGAGAACACAATCCCTACTCTTAGTTTAGGTATGTTGCAATTTCGTGTTTGATGTAATGTCTCTACATAATTTGGTTACTTCCCCTACGTAGTTCTTTCCATTTCACTACAAAAAATCTCCCTTTTTATAGCTTTTCAAGATAGTTTTTTTTTTTAAATATAAAAATCACTATGAAAAATGATGGAAAAAAAAGGCAGAAACGAAAACCGCTAAAAAAAATTTGTTAGAATATCGTTTTACCTCCCTTCACTTCAAAATATTCTCTCCCCTACTTTTCCCTCCTCTACGCAACTCATTCTCTCTCCCTGATTTCTCTCCTCTGCTCATCATCTTGCTCACGGTTACTCACTTTGGGTGTGGGTTTCTCATGTTGTCACTGCTCGGGGTTAGTCGCCGATGTTGGTTGTTGCTGTCGGTTTTGGGCGTGGGTTTCTTGTGGTCAGTCGCTAGTGTGAGTTGTTGAGGGTTGTCATCATGAGCAGTAGATTTGAGGGTGTGGAGCTCGTGGGTAGTAGATCTGAGGTCGTGCAAGCCATGGGTTGTTGTTGTGGGTAGTAGATCCGACGGTGAAACCTTATTGCCATGATAACTCACTTAGCGACGAAAGTCAAGCCTGTTTCTGAGGATAGAATGTTTATTAGTGCTTCTTTACTCTAATTTTGTTTTTCATTTTTGTGTTCCACTCAATGTGAGGCTTGTTATGTTGTAAAACTATTGAAACTATGTGGATTCTGAACTGAAAATTTTGTTGGTGTGATCTTTGAATCTCTAATATTTGGGTAGTTATGGTCCTCAAATCAACAATTCCCTTTTGCAGTAAATGGTGTTTCCTTTTCCTTCTTTTCATTGTGTGGAAATAATTATTGTTTAAGATTTACTATACCATTTGGTTTTAGTCGATTGTGTTTTTTCCCCTTTTATTCATATAGGATGATTTCTGTCAAAGTACACTAAGAAAGTTGCTTGAAGTTAGTACAAACTTCTACTTCTTTTTCTCCTCCCAACCTTTTGGATACACTCTCGGCAAATTCCTTGGAGCAAAACGGAGGCAAAGTTTCATCTGTGATGTTAAATAATATCTCATTACTTAGTTGTTTAGAATACACTAGAGGATAGATATTTGGTCGATTGGTTGTATACTTGGTGAAATTATGCACAAACAACCACTATTTCCTAGAAGAGATTATGTTCATCAACTAAAACTTATTACTCAGGTAAGCTAGCTAGTTAGCAGAATCCGACTAAGATTCCTATTTTGGCTCTTTCCCCAACTTTGGAAATTAAATGACAGGAAACTAAAGATTAATTTTCTTTTTCACTGATGGTATTTCAAATATTAGCTATTGCTGCCACTATCTTTAGTTACTTATTGGAATTCAAACATCAAGAAGTAGCCATGATTTGGAAGCTACAACTACAACCTTGTTGCTAAGTTGAATCTCCTACATTTGACTTGAAATGATAGTCCGATTAGTCACCATTAAGTTTTTGTGTGTTTCAAATTAGTACCACTTGTTTCATATGATTGTTCAATTACCATGGTGATTTTGATTTTGTGGGATGTTAACCTTGAGAATGACTCTAATTTAACTTTACACTATTTCCTTTTGTTTTGTGAAGTTAAACCTTTTTGGGTACACATTTTTCATTTTTAGTTTGTTTTCAGCCAATTATTGTTGTTGCTTTTGCTTTGTCAATGTGATGAAATAATTATTTACTTACTCTTACTATTCTATTGAACTTTTTTTTCTGCTAGTTATAGGGTATATTTGCTCTATTCCCTTTTCTGTGACATACTGTAGTGTTATAATCTTGATTAAATTTGTTTTGAGTTAAGAATGAATGGGTTGCAGATACTTTCTTAAATTTGTCTTTGTTGGTTCCCTTTTCTTTTGCAGCATATTCAAATGGACAATGATGAATGATATAAGAAAGATAGTTGATATATCATATATGGCAAAATCTTTGTTTTGTAATCTTCGTAGAGCTTATCTGCTTCTCAGATCTTTGTCTCTAAACCAAACGTCTTTCAGGTACTATTCAACTAAATTCTTCCATTTTCTTTACTAGAATATCCATGTTTCTTACTTTTTAATAGCCATTTTCTTTCCTTTTTTACTTTAATTGTCCAAGTTAGTGTTGAAACTTCTTCGTTTATCTGTGCCCTCTTCTTTTGATGATTCTAAAATTTATCCTCGCTTATCAGGTTTGAGATTGTAAGAAAATGGCTTGTGTTTGGCTTTGAAAGATAGAAATAGTGTAGATTCTTTACCATAGTATTAGTTTTTTATGAATCTTCTAGTTTCATATTATTGTGTTCCTACCATATATTCTGTTGCAGACCTATTCTTGGGGTCTCTAACACCACTTTCTCTCAATTCAAACACTTATCTCTACCCAACATCTCAAAAGCTTTGTTGGGATTTAGAAACGGTGTACTTTGGAACCTCCATACAAATAATATTCAAGGGTATGTATTGTAAAAGGTAATGGTTTCTTTCATCCTTTGTCTTTTAGTGAAACTTAGGAATAGACTTTTTATGTACTAGGTTTATCTACAGAAGAGATTCAAGGTTGCATCTGAAAAGGTTCATATCTAAGATAGAATTAGGTTTATCCTTTGTTTGCAAAGGTTCCAAGTTCATTTTTTGATGTTTCAGATGATAAAATATTTGGACTCCCAGAAAGTTTTCTTGTAAAAAGAATTAGGTTTAAATCATCAACCTTTAAGATTATTTCATTTTGGTTTTAGCCAAACTTGAACTTTTCAAAAAGAAATTTCTTGGTTTCTGCTATTGTTTTTTTTTTTTTTTTTTTTTTTGTTTAACATGCTAACATGCCATGTAGAAGCATGTATGGTGACTAAGGTGGGTATCTAGTGGACATGTATTGAAGCATGTATGTTTGACTAAGGTGGGTATTGAGTGGAGGTGGCTGAGTATTGACAACCTCTTTAGTTAAGCCATGAGCCACAATTATAGAGAATAAAGATGTGATTTAACCATTTGTTTGTTGAATTAAATGGAGAATGGCCCCACAAAAGTAGTTTTCTAGTTTCCAAAGTAATGGGTAGATGGTCTGAGAATGCTAACCTTGGTGGCTCAAGACTCATTGAACATTTCAATCCATTCTTTTGATAACAAAAGTTGTGCTGCAAATTCAACAAAGTAAATCGTTGGCTGTTTAAAACTATTTCTATGAGGCCAAATGAGTCGATTAGTTGATAGAATGATCTTAGTGCTCGTTCTTCCATCTCTATCGATTTTTTCATGAGAGCATCGAATTATGTTGAAATTCACCTCGAGCACTGTGTCCCTTGGAAGTGGCCAAAGAGGCCAAAAAATTCTTCCAAAATTTTATCCCTCCCTGAACCTTGGTGAGCCATAAATATTGAAGATCCAAGCTTCCAAACAATCCCTTCTATTATTGTTTCATTCCACAATGTCTGCAAACCTCCAAATTCCCTCATTATACCATAAAAGGACCAGAGAACCATATTTTAAGGTGATAGCAAACGTCGAAGCATTCTGGAAATTATCCAGAGAACCATATTCCAATGATGCAATTTAGGTTAGAAAACTTTAATGCGAACTATTGTTACTTTTAAGATTTTTCTTGTGAGTCATCTAAAGCCTTGATCATGGATCATTAATGATTATATTAATACTTTTCTTCATTTCCTATTTAATAAATTTTTATCCTTGTAGATTCAAAAGTGGAGAACGAAGATCATAAGAACAATGATATTGTTTAGTTTTTATACTTTTCGTAAACTCTTTTTAAATCGTTCTTAGTTTGAGTTCAACTACCTTCCACCTGATTGCTCAAACAATGAAGTATCATTATTTTTTAGTTGACCCCAAAGGTGCCACTTTGCAAAATAAGTATAGTGAATGATAATTTTATGCTATGGTGCTTTTGTAGCTCCTATAAAAAGTTTTGTGTTATTAAGTGCATTCCCATTTCATCTTTCTGACTTATTATCATTAAGTGCATTCTTTTTCTTCTTTGTGACTAATCATTTTCTTATCCATTAGAAAGTTGCTAGTTCTATCCAATAAGGGGAAATAACATTTGGGGATAAATCCAGAGCGAGAAGAGGTGGAATGACTGCTAAAGTAAATGTTGTTGTTTATGCTACTTGTGCTGGCATCCCTGTTGTCATTACAAGGTATGTAACAAAATCCCATCTTGTCACTTGGGCATGAATTTTCTTGTTGTATGAATCTAATTTGGATGAATTCTAGTGCAGTGATTTTGCCATTTATAACATAATAAAAGTACTACAAGGTGAGATGAAAGGAACTCCCTTTCACAAAGATGCCCATTTGTGGACTCTAGTTAAGGAAGTTTCTACAAGAGAGATGGTGGTCGCTGCTTGGGAAAGTTCAAGGTGGCTTCAGGTAGTGGAAGGAACAAGTTTTTATTTATGTTAGTTTGTACTCTTGGTTATATTAAATGTTTTGTTGTTCTCTTCAAGCTCTCAAATTTGAAAATATGAGAAACATATTGTTGGATGTAGTTGAAAATATGATTATGGTTGAGAACTTTGTTGATATTAAAGCTACTGAAGATGCTGGTTATGAGAAGTCTTTGATATCTCGTTTGGCTCTAAAGCCTGGAAAGCTACTGTTTATATTTGTTCATTCTTAGTTCATTTGGCTGCTTGAGAGTGGTTTTGATGGTCAGAAAGTCATTATTTCTTTCTTACTATTATTGTGTATTTTAAAATTGATGAATGTGGAAGCTAATCACTCGAATAGGTTAATTCACACGTTAACCAAGGAGTTTTAACTCATTAATTCTGATATCGCTATATAAGTCTGACTGTGGTGTGCGTTTTTGTCAAGTACCTCTTATAGATGAGTCCTAATGTCTATAGTTTTAACTATTTCTTTTACTTTCAACATTTCTTATTTGACATAGTACGCCCCACCAAATGAGTGTTAGCGTGCTTCATGTACTTCTTGGGAGTTTTGGGACTTTCTTTGTGATCTATTGAGATGGATACTATGCACTTGAAATTTGTTGAAAAAGATTTCATAGGTATTTCTTTCTTTCTTTCTTTCTTTCTTTTTTTTTTTTTTTTTGGGGGGGGGGGAGGAGAGTTAGCTTTGTGAATTTATATTGATAATTTGATAGCGAGCATAGCTAGCTATTTTTCTCTTATTAATTAAGCTAGTCTTTTACAATTATTTGCCCAAATTTATGCATTTTTATGTTTTATTTGTAGGAAGTATGTGTTTGAAGTTTAATTCATCAATTGGAGTCAAATGGAGCCTCCAATCTTAAAAAAAAAAAAAAAAAAATCATAACGTCGCGACGCTAGGACCAGCATCGCGACGCTATCGACAAATTTTCCAAAAATGCGGTATCGCGACAGAGTCGCGACGCTGTCCATAGCGTCTCGACGCTATCGCAAGATTTTCTATAAATTCCTCTTTTCAGCTACGGATTTTGGGAGCCCAATTGGTGAGATTTTAGCCCTAATTTCGAATAGAGACCTTTTTTGGGAGCTAAAGGAAAGGCCAAGGAGCGGGAATCAAGCGAGAAGACGTGGAGATCGTGACGGGGACGTGCCGGTTTCGACGGATTCGATTTTTCCTTTCTCTTTCCCTTAACTCCTGTAGTTTTTATGGCTTTTCTTTCAATTAGTGTTTGTAGTTTAAAGACTATGAGTTGCTAGTTGTTTGTCTTAGGGATTGATGTAGTTGTTTTAGTTTGTTGGATTGATTTGTGGTATGAATATGCATTTATTTTACCTATGCAATTATGGTTAAATGCTTTCAATTACTTGATCACTAGTTGAATGATTTGAGTGTTGAATCTTGCTCGGGAGAGGGGATTTGGCCTAAGACTTACTTTATTTAATTGCATGACTAAGTAGAAATTCTAAGTTTGTGACGGGATTTGGAATAACTTTAGAAGTTGCTTGAAGAACTAAACTCAAAGCCTTGCATGTTAATAAACTTAGATAGGGATATCAAGTTGATTGCATGCATGAGAATCAATTATGCTCGGGAGAGATAGTTGTGATAAAAGGTTCTTAGACTTGGTAGAATAATTGCATGTTAAATTCATCCCATTAATTTATCCTCAATCTCAACAATGAAATCAATTCCCTAAGAGTCTTTCCATTTGAGTCTCCACTTTTATTTTATGTTTTTTGTCTTTAGATTTATCTTTATCATTGAGTTTTGCTCCCTAAATAAAATTGAACAAAAGTATTCGCGATACTTAATTTGCTAGAAAACCAATCCAGAGGACGACACTCGTTTTACACGAAAACACTATATTATTACTTGACCCGTACACTTGTGGTAAGCAAATTGCACATCATAATTTCACGTAGAAATTTGGTTTCAAAGTGACTTCAATGGTTTTGCTAGGTTTGGGGGAGGGGGTGAAGAGTTTAGGAGACACCTTATGACTTTGTTGTGATCTCTTACTTATGGGATGACTAAAATTTGGTCGAAAAATGACTTCAAGATTCTTTTCTTTGGGAGGGGGGGGGGGGAATAAGTAAAATTTTGTTGAAAAAGATTCGAAGGGTTTTGCTTTATTGTTTTATGGAAAATGAGAAAGACTACGAGAGTTAGCTTTGTGACTTTCTTCCCGATTTATTGTGTTTTTAGTGGTGGATTAGTTTATGATATTGTAGTTTTTCTTAAAATAAGTAAAGTTAATAGTATCGTGGTTTGTACTAACCCACCACTAAATTTTGCAGGTGGTGAAGATTACTACGAATCGAGTGATGTTGAAGAAGAGGTCCGAGGAAGAATAACTCTCTATGTCTTAATTTCATTCTTATCTTTTACTGAAATAGTGGTTGTTAGAAGGATTTAGTCGTTTTATTCAGTTGAGTGTTATTTAAATTCGAGGGATGTATATTATTCTTGTAGTTAGCATTGTGTTAGACTTACAAGTTTATTCGAGTTATTGAAATGGAATTTGTTACGAGATCTGACTCGTAATTTTATTTGGAATTCTCTGGAGTTATTTGTTGTCTTAGTAGGTGGTTGAACTTTTTAGGTTAGCTACAGTTATGTCATTATGTTGCCGAAATTTTTTGTAGTTTTTCAATGAATAATAGGATTAAGTCTGGTAATGTCAATTATAGTAACTAAATTTTGTGGGCGTTACACTATACATGATAAGACAACTAACTTTGATAGATATATATGTTTTTACTTCTGAAAATGTATTTAAATATATTATAAATTAATTTAAGTTGATTTTTTTAATATAATAACATTTGAAACAAATGGTACAAAACAATAAAAACTATTAAAAGTCAATTAGTGTGTCTATCATAACAAGATTAAAAATGCTATGCTATATTTCTGTAACATTATTTCCATGTTATAAAGAATGTTATTAAAAACCAATCATAGCTTTTTTCTAATGCTGTGAAAAATTTTCATAACATTAAAATTACGCACTAAAAAATGGACTTTTTATAGCGTTGAAAAAATGCTATGAAAAGTTGAGACTTTCAATAACATCGGCTACAACAACGTGACAAAAAACGCTATGATATGTCTTTTATAGCATTGTTTTTCTTCTATAAAAAACGCTATGAAAGAGAAACCATAGCGGTATTTTAACGCTAAGAAATGTTTCCATAACATTAGAATAACGCAATAAATATAAACTTTCTACAGTGATTTTGATAGCGGAAAAAAAACGCTATTAAAAGTCTCAGACTTTCAATAACATGGGCTACGACAGCGTTTCATAAAACGCTATCGTAGCCTTACGATAGCGTTTTTTTAATGCTATCGTATGTGATTTTTCCTGTAGTGTAGAGAGAATTCTAGGTCTTGTCTTTGAGAGTCTAAGAGCAAGAGCAAGAATGTCAAGTGTCATGACCAATTAGGTCTAGTGTTCTATTTATAGAAGAGAGGTCATGAATAAAATATTCAATTAAATCAATATTTACCAAAATTGATTCAATCTTATTCCTTAATTAATCAATCATGATCAATCTATTCCATAATTGATTAATCTTTTCCACAAATGACTAATTACTTCCAAAGTGATTAGATCATTTCCATAAATGATTAATCACTTCCTTAAGTGATTAATTATTTCCATAATTGATTAATTCCCGGTTAATGAATTCTTTAATTAATTAACCACCAACTAAATATCACATATTTAATTCCCGACCTAGAATTAATTAATTTGCCAAAACACATTTTAGGCCTTAAATTAATTAATTCATTATTTGAACTCTTTCAAACTTCCATAAATTTATATTTGAACTTTTCAAATATTAATTTCTCTCATAATAATATATCAATATATATTATATTTGTTTCCCTTAATAAATTGAACATTTTCAATTTACTTTTATTACTTAGTTGCCTCAAATTACTTTACGAGCTACCAGTGGGACCTAATGGACCTACAGATCAGAAGCACCAACGATGTGAGATTAATTGGTCAAACTCATTAACCACATTAATCAATATTCGTTAACTGTGTGTATATTCCACTATAGACTCACAGTTGCACTCTTCTCACTGCAGACATATTTTCTGTGTCCACGGATCTAGACCAATATCGACTAGTTAGTCCATCACGAGTGTCCGTAACACCACCTGGGTCAAATTACCTTTTACCCTTGAGTTACCTCTATTTCCTTAAGTACCAATTCTCCTCTAATGAACAACCTGTTTGTGGTCTAACCATCAAACAGAAAACTCTCTCGTGCCATTGAAAGGGTAGGGCCCTTTGTTCAAGACTCGGAGTAACCACTTAAGGGAACACTCATCTGCTTCCCTAAAGTCGGGAAAAAGTGAATTCCATCTTGTACGATTATGTTCCCAGCTCCCCATTCGGTCTTGTCCCCAAAGTGGTAGGCTTATTGAGTCGGCGTATTGGTCACTCTCACCCATACAAATCAAAGGACAATCTCTCATGAGCAAGAGTCCATAATCAACTCAGGATTAAGACTAAGTTGTCTAGGTCGTCCTAGTGAAATAGAAAAGCAACTAGTTAACGGTGTTATAACCAGTGGTTACTATTTCGCGGTCCGGTCTTATGCAAACTCATTGCATAGGATACCCCCACTCGCATGTCTCCTACACGAACGCGTTGGATCGCAGCGTTTGTATCAAATACAAAGTGGGTCGTATCCATAGTGTCACCAGGATAAGGCACCCAGTTTTATCCCTATACTATAGACCCTTTAGGTTGTTTCTTGAACAATGATCCCATATGTCGCTACATATAGTTCAAGACTCATATTACAACCTTGGATGTCTAGTTTATTGGATTAGGGTTATTATTAGGCAAAGACAAATATAAAATAACTAATAACAATTAATGAAAAAATATATCAATATTATTTCATTAATATCCGGTCAAAGGTTACATTCACTATCTACGAGTTTTAGGGCATAAAACCCAACAGTATGAAGTCTTTTGAAGCTTTAAAGGCTGCTTTAATCTCAGCACCCATTCTTTGTGCACCTAATTGGAATTTACAATTTGAGGTAATGTGTGATGCGAGTGATTCTGCAGTAGGTGCTATGTTGGGGCAAAACCAAGGCAAATTTATCCATCCTATCTGTTAGATTAGATTTAATAAAGAGTTTTTCTAATTTATTTGGCTTCAAATAAAAATAAAAGATAAGATTTGATTTGATTTGATCGGTTAAATTTAAATTTAAATTTAACGATTTGATTGTTTCTATTTTGAATTTCGTATCCAAGATTCTGAAAGATAATCATTGTTCAGAAGGTTGTTGTGGCAAAGTTATGGCTGAAGCAAAACGTCCGAATACGAAAGGTTTTGTTTAGAATTGATTACTTTTACCATTTGGATTTTGAATTTTCTATGGGCAAGTCAAATTGCATGTGTTATCTGATGGAGCCACATGTCACACAGAGATGATCGAAGGGTTCAATCGTTGGACAACGCATAATTATGGGCGATTGGAATTCACTATTTTACCGTTGGTGGTTTTGATTTCCAGATTGCATGCGATTAAAATAAAACGATAATATTATTTAATGCATAACAAATCTTTTCGATTGAGATTTTATTTTTCCGAAGCCTTATTTATTCACAAACTTCAGTAAGTTTCTTTTCACTTCACCTTCCCGTTTCATTCCTTTACTGTTCGAATTTCTCCTTCTTTCTCTGTGAGCGATAAACTTCCTTTGAATCTCCAATGGCAAAAACGAGAGCAAGAAAAGAGAGGGATAATGAGGAAGAGGAGGTACCTATTACCCCCGAGGTACAAAAAATGAAAACGAAGAAGAAGAAAACGCCGGAGGAAAAAGAAGCCAAAAGAAGGAGAAGGCAACAGCGGGCTGAGGATCAAGAAACTGTACAGAAGGTTGTGGAAGATGTTGCTGCCACAGTGGTTGAAGAAGACCCAAAGGAACCAGAAGAACAAAATCCAGAGCAGACTAAGCCGAGAGTTACGGTTACAGAGGAAGTACGAGAGGAGAATACAGAAGAAGTTCAAGAAAAACAGACTGAGGATGTTCATGAAGATCAGGCAGAGGTTGAAACTCACCCAAATGAAGCCAACTTGCTACCCGGGTTCTAATATTGCACCTGTGTAAAGATTCGACCTCAAGATTCTATGGGTACCTTAGATTAGTAATCAAATGCTAATGGGTAATCAAACGAACATTATAAACCACCCAAAAATTTCATGAAACTTTGCTTACCCCACTGGAAATGTTCAAATCCACTAGAAAAAGACCACACATGTTGCTACTACTCGAATGGAGGGTAATGGGTAATCAAATGAGCATTGTTGGTCGCTAGAATGCAAAGGGAAAAAAGACCCATGCTGCAACGACTGAAAAACCCACCGAAAAGCACAGCTCGAACCCATGCTGCAATAATGTCGGCAAACGTGAATGAGGTTACTGGACTACCATGTCTATGACTTGCTACACTCGTTGAAGTGAGGACAAAGTTGAGGGAGAGAGATCGAAGGGAAAGGAGGAAAAACACCGAGGGGGAGAGAAAAATTGAGAGAAAATACACCCATGCTACGTGTAAAGGACTCAACAAAAATCGAGGGCGACGACACTGGTTTGCAAATTTGCGGCAGGTGGACGGCGGTGAGAGGGAGATCAACAAGAGAGGGAAAGGGAGGCGGTCGCTACTACCTATTTTATTGATAGGTAAAGGAGAAACGAGGAGTGTGGGTTAGATAGAAAGAGAGGGAAAATCGGGAGAGGGAGAGTTTTGAGGGTATTAAAAAAATTGATTTCCTTTTTCTTTTCTTTTTTTTTTTAAATAAGGGTTGTTACATAGTCAGTCTCATCAGTAAACGACGTTATAAAGTTAAAGTGACTTATCTCGCGGTCCTGGTCTTATACAAACTCATTGCATAGGACGCCCTCACTCACATGTCAGTACACGAACGATTTAGGATCACATCGTTTGTATTAAATACAAAGTGAGCTACGTCAATAGTGTCCCCAAGATAAGGTGTTCAACCTTATCCCTATACTATAGACCGTTTAGGCTATTTACTTGAACTTGATCCATTTGTATGTCACCACATAAAGCTAAAATATTCATTATATAGCCAGAGGATCTTCGTTTTTTGATTTGTGGTTATTTTAGGCAAGATTAACATGCAATGAATAATCCTTTATTTATTGAACAATCAAGTGTTACATTTTAGGGCATAAAACCCAACAATAATAAGATGTTAAGACTATCTGCTTCTGCTCATTAAATTAAATAAATTTTTTCTTTTCTTTTCTTTTCTTTATTGTTGTTTTCTCAATGTTTTCATTTATTTATATTTTCAAATAAATTATAAATTTCACGTGCAATGAACGTGTTTGATTACTAGTACTATCTAAAAGGGGCTTAAAGGGAGAAACTTTTGATTTCCCCATTTATCCCTTTTTAATCTTCAAATTCCTCATTTGTCCTTTTTATTTAATTATTAATTATATTAATTTGAGTTGAACATTTTTTTCGATGTTAAAGCGGTTGTGAAAATTTGAAGATTTTGTATTTAATTATATTAATTCTAATTGATTTTCAGTTGTGAAATTTGAAGAATTTTTTATTTAATTCTTAATTCTAAGTGATTTTCTTATGGGAAAAATATACTTTTAGTCCCTAAGGTTTGGGTTAGGTTTCATTTTGGTCCCTGAGTTTTCAAACTCAACAATTTAGCCTCTGAGGTTTGGTTTTAGTTTCATTTTGGTGTCTCCATCCATTTTTTTTCGTTAAAAACTAACGGGTGGATGACGTGGCACTATTCTTTTATTAAAAAAAAAAATATTTTTTTAAAATTTTAAATTAAAAATGTATTAAAATAATAAACAATTATTATTTTTAATTTATTCTCTTCCTCTCTTTCTCTTATTCTTCTTCTTCATCATCACATGGCTGGCGATGACTCTTTTTTTTTTATTTCTTCTTCTCTTCTCTTCTTTACTTTCTTTTTCTTTTTTTCCTCTTGTTCTCCGACGAAGCAGCACACACATCTCCACATGCCAACAGGGAAAACCCAGATCTGCAACGCAGATCATAGTTGATAACTTGCAAAAATCAAGTTATTTATCCTTTAAACTTAAGCTAAAACAAGGCCAAAAGGAAACAATGATGCTTGGCTTCTGCGCAAAAAGAAAGGAAAATGTAATGATTTTATGTGGTAGGCTATATTCATGAATACGATGAGAAATTATAAAATATAGGGTGCTAACGCAACTAATATGGTCGTTTTCCAAGTTTCTTCTCTGCGTAGGCACACATCCCAAGATGATCACAAGACAGACAAGATAGATGAAAGGACAGCGCTGACACAACTGACACAACTAACGCAAGTGGACTAAAAAGAAGCTGAGAAGTTGCAAGTTGGCCGTTGGTGACTGAATCAAGTTACTTGGAGAAGTTAGCTTCCCTCGCCTATAAATAGAAGCCACCTGCTCAAAGGAAGAGATCATCATTCGATCAAGAGAGGAGAGGGAAGACAAAGGAGAAAGAGAAATCACAGGAAGTTGTGATTTAGAGGAAAATTGCACTGGCAATGTATGATTTTATGATGTCTTGTTTTGCTCGCATGGGCTAATTTTCTTCTTCAAGGCTTAGCGCAAGCACCCATGCGGTGATAAGTATATTTTGTAAGCGCATATTTTGATTTAAGTGAAACATTAATTGCCTTTTACTTAATTGCAATACTATTTTCATTGCTAACTCCCGCTTGGCCATGATGTGGACTTTTCCTAACCGCAAGCGCACGGGTCAAGTAATAATATAGTGAATAGTAAATTCGAATGTCGTCCTCTGGATTGGATTTTTAAGCAAATCGAATATTATGAATAATCTCGCTCAATTTTATTTAGGGATCAAAAAGTGATGAATATGTGATGATAAAAACCGAATCAAAGCAAATAAAAAGAATGGAAATTCAATTGGGAAAAATACTTAGGGAATTGATTTCGTCGATTTCGTTTAGGATTGATTTTAAGGAATAAGTTATTATGCACAATGAAATTATGAGCCAAAGACCCTTTAACCACAACTACCTCTCCCGAGTATAATTGATTCTCATGCAAATTAACCAACTTGATATCCCTATCTAAGTTTATTAACATGCAAGGCAATGAGATCTTTTAACCAATTTTAAAGATAATCTAAAACCGTCAAGAATTAGAAAGTAAACTTTATTCATGCAATCTTGAGCAAGTCTATATCAAATCCCCTCTCCCGAGCTAGATTCGAAACTTAAATCATCCAACTAATGGCCAATTAATTGAAAGCATTAAATCAAAATTACAAACACAATAACATTGCACAACTTAAACCATAAATCAATCCATAAACTTAATCAACTACATCAATCCCTAAGCTACAAGTTTAGCTACTCATGAATGTAAATACAAGCTCAACTAAACAAGTAAAAGCCATAAATCTAACTTAAGGAAGAAAAGGGAAAAGAAAACTCGATGTAGGCCGAGTCCCGACGTCCCCGTCACGATCCCCACGAACAATGGGTTGATTTCCAAGCTCCTCCTTTGTTTGCAGCTCCAAAAGCCCTCTGTTCTGCCCTCTTTACGGCTCCAAAAGGTCCCCAATTGATCTCCCCTAAAACCTAGCCGAAGTGAAGCTTATATTCTGATTTTTCGTCGAAGCGTCGAGACGCTGTCAAGACAGCGTCGCGACGCTGCCTCTTAAACGCGCGTTCTGAATAAGGAAAAACGGTAGCGTCGGGACGCTTCCTATCATAGCGTCTCGACGCTGTAAGCTTTACGCGCCTAATCTGATATGGAATGGGAGCGTCGAGACGCTCACGAGCTAGCGTCTCGACGCTATCTTGCTGTTGACCAAGATTTGACTTTTCTCCACTTTTACTCTTTTCATTCCTTTGCTTCTTTTCACGCCCCGAGCACCCGATTAACTCTGATATTGCATTATAGCTCCAATTAACCATTTCCTACAAAATAAACAATAAAGCACAATAAAATGGCCCAAACATCATAAAAGACTAGCTAAATTAAATCAGTAAAGATAGCAAGCTATGCTCGCTATCAAATACCCCCAAACTTAAGCTTTTGCTAGTCCTCGAGCAAACTCTAAATCAGACATACAATGGAAGAATGGATGCAACAATCATAACTCAATCCTCAAGGCTCAAAAGTCAATAACCAAGCAAGCAAGAGATATGCACACAAGGACCAATGAGGGAGACAAATTAAAATTTTTCCAAAATTAACTTGCACAAGCGAGATCTAACTCAACAAGATCAGACTCTACTAGCTCGGGGTTGGATTATTAAACTCTCAGCTCATCTTTCCTCTACACTGGCACTAAGGCTTCACTAATGAGTTAATGCAACAAATTAGTTTGTTTATCTCCATACTTAGGTGTTTTTAATTAACAAATGAATTAAGCATGTAAATGTGGCACTAGCTTTCACACACCCATTGCAGGGACCCTTAACCTGAGTTTTCTCTGGTTGGCCTAACTGATCACAACAGGGGTAGCTCTTTTTGCCTTAATCTTTATTAAACATTGCAAACTGTGCACAGGCCATGGCATAATAATTTTCTTTTCAACAGTAACAACAAGAATGATTTTTCGTTATGAACATAATAGCAGATATTCTTTTCTTTTCTCCTAAGCAAGATCAAACATGCTAATTTGCAAAAAATTAACTCTTTAGCTCTACCCTACACCTATCGAGGTGACAACAAGCATATGAACCCAATAATTCGCTCCTAAGCATTCAAATCCAAATCTAGCCAAGACAGATACTCTACTCATGCAAGCCATCTCCTAGAAAAATTTTAAAAAGTCTCCCTTTTTGGGCACTTATGCTTACATCTCATCACAATGCTTGAAAATTGACAAGAAAGCCTATCCTAGGACATCATAATCATGCAAAAGTAGCATCCAGAAAACAACCATATGCATAATTCAAAGAAAGCTCAAAACTATAGCCCGAACTCAGATGCTCAAGGGCTCCACAAACATGCTAATCCACCCCCAAACTTAAAACATGCATTGTCCTCAATGTATAAAGAAAATAAGGCATAAACAAGCATGAGAACAATAAAAGAATAACAGGAGTGAATAATACTGGCCTGGAATGATGATGACTTCTTGCTTGAAAACTTGGAATCTTGAAAGCTTGAAGGCAAAGGAGAGGAAGAAAACAAGACCTACAAAACAAAAACAAACAATAAATCAAAAACAAAAGAGAACACACTAACTTACTTGGGTTGCCTCCCATAAGCGCTTGTTTAACGTCATTAGCTCGACGTGTTGCACGTGCTTCAAGGAGGCTTTTGTTCTGTGAATCCAACAGAGGTGCTCTTTCTTGCACCTTTCCTGTAGCCCATGTAAAGCACTTCATCTTTAGAGTCTTCAACTGCTTTAAAGATTTCTTTTTCGTTCTTGACTCTAATAGTGAGCTCCCTGCGCTCAATATCTATGATCGCTCGCCCAGTAGCGAGGAATGGTCGTCCTAATATGACAGGCATTGAAGGATTTTCTATCATGTCCATAACATACAAGTCAATAGGGAGGAAAAATCTACCTACTCTGACTAACACATTTTCTACAATACCAACTGGTCTCACCACAGATTGATCAGCCAATTGGAGCTTTACAGGAGTAGACTTAATCTCACCTATATCTAACTTTTTACACAAGGACAATGGGATAATATTAATGCTAGCACCTAAATCACATAATGCTCTGAAAGAATAAGTACCAAAACTACAAGGAACAGAAAAACTCCCTGGATCTGCTACTTTTTCAGGTACTTTTTGTTGTATTCTGGTGCTGCATGTGGAAGCAAGATAAACAGTGTCAACTTTCTTTTCTTTTCGCTTCTTTGCTAACCACTCCTTCATAAACCTGTTGTACTGGGGCATCTCTAATGCCTCTGCAAAAAGAATATTAATATTCAGATTCATAAAAGCATTCATAAATTTATCAAATTGAACCTGATTATTCTTTTTCTTCTTTTTCTTTTTCTTTTCCTTAGGAACCAACAGTGTAGGAGAAGGAATAGGAGGCTCAAGGTTAGGCTGTTCAGCCTCATCAGATGATGTGTCCTCCTCAGCTTCCCCTGTAGGCGTTTCATAGTCCTCAGATTCAGGTTCCTCTTCAAATTCCTCCTGGTGAACAGTGATTGCCTTGCAATATTCCATCTGGGGTTTCTCTTGTTCAGCTGGGGCCTTACCTTTGTTCATTGTGCTTACAACATTCACCAACTGTCCCAGTTGAGTCTCAATGTTCTTGATGGCTGCACTGTGGCCATTCACTATTGAGTTGATGGCAATGACTGCCTCTTCTATTTTGGTTGTCCTGTTACTGGATTCTGCAATGAAAGCTCCAACAAGATCTTCTAACTTTTTATTATCTTGAGTTTGAGGGGCAAAACCAGGAGGATTAAGAACATTTTTAGTATTAGCATAAGAGAAATTTTCATGGTTCCTATTGTTAGGGTGATAATGTGTAGGTGTAGAACTATTATTATACCCCCTAAAATTAGAATTTGATACATACTGAACCTGTTCAATGGTCTCCTCCTGAGGTCTGGATGCTAGAGCAGCCGCTGATTCAATTGACTGTGCACTCCCTGTACCTGAAAATTTCATAAAAGCATTAGCGAGGGAGGTCATCTGGGCCTGGAGTGCACTTACTTTATCAACCTCAAACACTCCAGCAGCAATCCTTTTAGGTGTAGACCGCTCAGATGGCCACTGATAGCTGTTGGTGGCCATATCCTCTAAAAGTGTACGAGCATTTTCCACGGTCTTGTATAACAGAGTCCCACCTGCAGCTGCATCAACAATAGTTTTTGTACTAGGAGTTAAACCATTATAAAACAATTGAACCTGAAGCCAGTCGGGGTAACCATGCTGAGGACACTTCCTCAGTAGCTCTTTGAATCGCTCCCAAGCTTCGAACATCTGCTCATCGTATTGTTGTTGGAATGTCCCAATCTCGGTCCTCAGCTTGACCGTCTTTGCAGGAGGAAAGAATTTCTTTAAAAAGGCCTGGACCAAAGCATCCCAAGTGGTGATGCTCCCAGGGGTGATGGACTGCAACCAATCACGTGCTTTATCCTGCAAAGAAAAGGGAAATAAACGTAAGCGAATAGCATCCTCAGAGACACCATTAATCTTTACCGTCCCACAAATATCCAAGAATGATTTAAGATGAGAATTTGGATCCTCGGTGGGCGATCCTCTGTATGCACAGTCTCGAGCCATCTGAATGAGGCCGGTCTTCAGCTCAAAGTTGTTGGCATTAATCGGTGCATAGACAATCCCCGACTGTTGCCCCTGAAACACAGGCTGAAAATAATCTCTAATAGGCCTAGGCTCCTCAGGTAGATTTTGATCTGCCATTTGAATAATTTCTCTATTTTCCCTTCGAAGCCTAAGAATTGTTCTTTCTATCTCGGGATCAAATGGTGCTAAAATTAAATCTTTATCCCTACGCATGCAAAATTAAAAATACCTTAAAAGGAAAGAAAAACAAATATGGAAATAAATAAAGAAAAGGAGACAACTAATCTAAATATGGAAAATATAATCAAGAAAAGGAAACAATAATCAAGAAAAAGGAAACAAACTAACCTAGAAAATCAAATATGGAATGAAAGACAAAAAAAGGGAAAAAAATGCAACAAACCTAAAAAAATAAGAATACACCCTAAATTAAGATCAAGCAATTTTTTCACAATATCAATCTAGCTAAATGTGCCAATCCCCGGCAACGGCGCCAAAAACTTGATGTGGACTTTTCCTAACCGCAAGCGCACGGGTCAAGTAATAATATAGTGAATAGTAAATTCGAATGTCGTCCTATGGATTGGATTTTTAAGCAAATCGAATATTATGAATAATCTCGCTCAATTTTATTTAGGGATCAAAAAGTGATGAATATGTGATGATAAAAACCGAAT
Source organism: Luffa acutangula (assembly GCA_036850905.1). Taxonomy (NCBI): domain Eukaryota; kingdom Viridiplantae; phylum Streptophyta; class Magnoliopsida; order Cucurbitales; family Cucurbitaceae; genus Luffa; species Luffa acutangula. The sequence goes on from CM072099.1 coordinate 41,705,064, forward strand.
CAAAGCAAATAAAAAGAATGGAAATTCAATTGGGAAAAATACTTAGGGAATTGATTTCGTCGATTTCGTTTAGGATTGATTTTAAGGAATAAGTTATTATGCACAATGAAATTATGAGCCAAAGACCCTTTAACCACAACTACCTCTCCCGAGTATAATTGATTCTCATGCAAATTAACCAACTTGATATCCCTATCTAAGTTTATTAACATGCAAGGCAATGAGATCTTTTAACCAATTTTAAAGATAATCTAAAACCGTCAAGAATTAGAAAGTAAACTTTATTCATGCAATCTTGAGCAAGTCTATATCAAATCCCCTCTCCCGAGCTAGATTCGAAACTTAAATCATCCAACTAATGGCCAATTAATTGAAAGCATTAAATCAAGATTACAAACACAATAACATTGCACAACTTAAACCATAAATCAATCCATAAACTTAATCAACTACATCAATCCCTAAGCTACAAGTTTAGCTACTCATGAATGTAAATACAAGCTCAACTAAACAAGTAAAAGCCATAAATCTAACTTAAGGAAGAAAAGGGAAAAGAAAACTCAATGTAGGCCGAGTCCCGACGTCCCCGTCACGATCCCCACGAACAATGGGTTGATTTCCAAGCTCCTCCTTTGTTTGCAGCTCCAAAAGCCCTCTGTTCTGCCCTCTTTACGGCTCCAAAAGGTCCCCAATTGATCTCCCCTAAAACCTAGCTGAAGTGAAGCTTATATTCTGATTTTTCGTCGAAGCGTCGAGACGCTGTCAAGACAGCGTCGCGACGCTGCCTCTTAAACACGCGTTCTGAATAAGGAAAAACGGTAGCGTCGGGACGCTTCCTATCATAGCGTCTCGATGCTGTAAGCTTTACGCGCCTAATCTGATATGGAATGGGAGCGTCGAGACGCTCAGGAGCTAGCGTCTCGACGCTAGCTTGCTGTTGACCAAGATTTGACTTTTCTCCACTTTTACTCTTTTCATTCCTTTGCTTCTTTTCACGCCCCGAGCACCCGATTAACTCTGATATTGCATTATAGCTCCAATTAACCATTTCCTACAAAATAAACAATAAAGCACAATAAAATGGCCCAAACATCATAAAAGACTAGCTAAATTAAATCAGTAAAGATAGCAAGCTATGCTCGCTATCAGGCCAGTCGGATGCGGTAGCAGTATGCTAAATCCCTGACAGGTAATGCATGCAGACGTCTCTAAGTAGAACAAGTTAGCGCACGACATGTAGTCTTGGTAGCATTAAAACACTACAGCTAAAAGATAGTGCATGCATGAGCTTTGACTGCGTTAAGACTAATGCAATCCCTTGTAAGTTTTAGAGATCTAAGCCCTACGCAGAACTAGCCAAATAACCAATTGATAGTTTTATGCCAAACGCAGAAGGAGTACCAGGAGGGAAACTTGTGATTTTATCTCACTTAGGTATTGATGGATCAATTAACCAAAGTATGCGCTACAAGGTTCTTATAAACGCATGAGGTTGCGACCGCAACAGCCTTGATACTATTCTCCTTAATATTCTTTCTTTCACTCTTGTTGCATGTTTTACTTTAAGCAAATTTTATTTTTTAGAATCTCCAATTCTCTTATTTATTCTTTTATATAATATCACACGTTTTGAGTTTATACCAGTAGTAATTATTAGAATTTGAAAATAACCTCTCTCTGTGGATTCGACCCTAGGCTCACTAGGTATTACTTGATTTTGTCAATTTATACTTGGATTGATAAACATCTACAACACATCTTTATTAATTTGTTAAAGCATACTGACGAACCATCAAGTTTTTGGTGTCGTTGCCGGGGAAAGGCAACAATTTTTTTTTTTTTTTAAAAATGTGATCTAACACTTTGTTTGATATTATTTACTATGTTCCCTGTTGAGTACCTTTTCTCCAGGAAACCAGAGGTTTCATGCATGCTGCTCGACAAATCGATTTCAAAGTCGATCCTGAAATTGACAGAACATATCATATAAGAAGAAGAAATCGAAGAGCTCGAAGACAATCAGGAGAAATGGCAGCACCCAACCAACTAAACAGACCAGTAAATCCCATCCAAATGGTCAATGATAGGGTCAGATGAATCAGAGATTATGCAACCCCTGCAAACTGTTATTTTAGTCCAGGGATAGTTCAGCCCACTCTAGAAACAGAAAGATTTGAGTTAAAACCTATTATGTTTCACATGTTGATGGCTGCAGGACAGTTCGGAGGAAGCCCAACAAAAGACCCCCACTCTCATCTAAAGTCATTCTTGGATATTTGTAATAAATTTATTATTCCAGGAGTAACGCATGAGAAATTACAAGTCATCTTATTTCCTTATTCGTTAAGAGATGCAACAAAAGTATGGCTAAATCAGCAGCCAGAAAATTCCATCGCAACATGGAATGATTTAGCTAAGAAGTTTTTAGAAAAATACTTTCCACCCACCAGAAAATTCTACGTAGGTCTTAACAAGAACTCGGAAGTGTTAGTGGATTCCTCTGCAAACGGTGCGCTACTCAAAAAGACGTATGATGAAGCTCACACAATCCTCGATCGGATCGCAAGCAACAATTACGAGTGGGGCACTGTGGAAGACAGAAGAAGAAGACCCATTAAAACTAGCTCGGGAAGTTTTGAAGTTGATCCAATGACTTTTGTCAACACAAAGATTGATGCATTGACAACAAAAATGGATGCACTGACGGCTAGCATAACACCTTTGATCGTGTAACTCAAGGCAGTTGGGTGCGGGATCTGCGGAGAGGGACACACGCATGACTAGTGTCCTTCAAACCCAGAATCAGTTTTCTTGACCACAAGGAGTTGTACGGAACAACCCATTTTAAAACACATACAATCCAGGATGGAGAAATCACCTAAACTTTTCATGGAATGGTGGCGCAAATAAACAGCCACAACAAGGTAATGTAAACCGTGCGCCCAGATTATTTAATTCTAACAATGAACAATCCTCGCAGGGACAATTTCAGTGCAATATTAACACAGACGGTGGAAACCAAAGATCATCATCCTCGTATGCTCTGGAAACAATGATGAAAGAATTTATGGCGAGTCAGAAGGAATATATGACAAAAAATGATGCGGTGGTTCAGAGTCAGGCCGCAACCTTGCGCAGTCTGGAGATGCAAGTAGGACAACTCGCGTCAGAGCTTAAGAATAGACCTTCCGGAGCATTACCCAGCAATACGAAAGACCCAAAAAGGAAAAAGCACTATCATGTTGTAACTCTTCGCAATGGAAGATAGTTGCAGGCAAATGACCCAATGCCAACGCAATAAAATTTGACCAAAAATGCAACCGCAGAAGACAGCAACCAGGCGTAAGAAGAAAAAGTAGCTGAAGAAGAATAACCCAAAAAGATGGAGGCTCACGCCGAAAAGGAGCCTGACGCATACAAGCCCACAGTACCCTTTCCTCAAAAATTAAGGAAAAAAAAATGACGAAGCCCAATTTAAGAAAAGACTACATTCACCTGCCCATATGGAACCTTTGCGTTCAGAAGGATGCCTTTTGGGTTGTGCAATGCGCGAGGAACATTCCAGAGATGTATGATGGCCATCTTTTCAGAATTCTTAGAAAAATCAGTAGAAGTTTTTATGGACGACTTCTCAGTATATGGAAAGTCTTTCGCAGACTGTATGACGCAGCTGGAACGAGTATTAGAACGATGCGAGGAGACTAACCTAGTGCTAAATTGGGAGAAATTTCATTTTATGGTAGAAGAAGGAATCGTCCTAGGTCATCGCATATCCAGCGCAGGAATTGTAGTCGACAAGGCAAAAATTGATGTCATTGAGAAATTGCCACCTCCTACCTCTGTAAGGGAATTCGAAGTTTCTTGGGTCACGCAGGATTCTACCGCAGATTCATCAGGAACTTCTCGCATATTGCAAAGCCACTTTGCGCATTGTTAGAAACAAATAGAAAATTTGAATTTTCAGAGGAATGCAGCAAGGCATTCAAGGATCTGAAGCATGCGCTAGTCAGTGCACCCATTCTCGCAACTCCTAATTGGAAAGAACCTTTTTTCCTAATGTGTGATGCTAGTGACGTAGCAGTTGGAGCAGTCCTGGCCCAGAAAAAGGAGAAGATTCTGCACCCTATTTATTATGCCAGTAGAACATTGAATGCTCAAATTAATTACATAAAAACCGAGAAGGAATTATTAGCGTTGTTTATGCTTTTGATAAATTTCGTGCTTATTTAATTGGCTTCAAAGTCACTGTCTACACAGATCATGCGGCGATAAAATATCTAATCACAAAAAAGGATGCGAAGCCAAGATTGATTAGGTGGATCTTATTGCTGCAAGAATTAGACTTAGAGATCAAGGAAAAAAAGGGAAGTGAGAATTTGGTCGCAGATCATTTATCGCGTTTGGAGAATCCTGAGAAGGTAGATGCGACAGAAATTCCTATCGCAAAGGAATTTCGTTATGAGAAGCTTTTAATGATTGAAGAAGAAGAACCATGGTCTGCGGACATCGCAAACTACCTCGTCGCAGGGGTCTTACCTCAGGAATACTCAACGCAACATCGTAAGAAATTTTTTCATGAACTAAAGTTTTATTTATGGGATGACCCTTATCTTTATCGCAGAGGACCAAACCAGATCCTTAGGAGATGCGTTGAACATTTAGATTCGTTGAAAATTTTGGAAGCATGTCATGAAGTTCCATATGGAGGACACTTTGGAGGCCAACGCACTGCGGCAAAGGTATTGCAGAGTGGTTACTAGTGGCCCACCTTGTTCCAAGACGCAAAGAAATATGTGGATAGATGCGACAAGTGCCAACACACTTGTAATATCAGCGCAAGAAGCGAGATGCCGTAAAACTATATAGTAGAAATTGAGCTATTTGACGTCTGGGACATTGATTTTATGGGACCTTTCCCATCATCGCAAGGATACCAGTACATCCTTCTCGTAGTTGACTATGCCACCAAGTGGGTGGAAGCAATCGCTTGCGTTAAGAACTGTAATGCCCCGCATTTCCAGGTGCGAATAATTCTGTTAAATTTCTATTTAATTCGGAGTTGTAGTACCTGTTGGCTGCTTAAGGTTGATTATTATTTATTATTTTTGGTGGTTGCTTGGAGTGGGTAATTGTTTTTAAGCCAAGAAATTCTTTTCCTTCGGGAATTAAATTTAAAATGTGCTTAGGTCCTTATAAGTTTATTAAGATTTGATTCGGGTTTTAGAGACCTTAATTAAGTCTTTAAATATGAGGCTTAGGTCATTTGTTTTAATTTAAGAAAAGAAAAGAAGGGAAGCCCTAAAAAAAAAAAAAAGAAATCTTTCTCTCCTCCCTTCAGCCGTCACGCGTGAAACCCCCCCCCCTTTTCGTTTTCTCCTTGCGCCGCTAGCACCCTTCGTCGTTGTCAACCTCTCCCCATCGCCGGCGAGTTCGACCCCAACACACGATCAGCAGTGTTTCTTCTCCGGCCAGATCTTTCTTTCTCTCGTTTTCGACCAAGACCCACGCAAGTCTGACAAGTTAGCTTCAGCAACGTCGCGATTTCGCCTCTCTCTCACTCATTTGATGCTAACTAGCGTGTGGGTCTCATGTTCTTGCTGTTCTAGATCCTCTCCGCTGGTGGCGAGCATGTCGACATGAAACTCACGATAGACTGGAAACTCCAGCAGCGAGCAGTAGCATTTGGTGGGTTTTTCTTCCGTCCTTCAGTTTAAATCGGTGAGTTTCAGCTTGAACCTGATTATTTTTTTAACATTTTGTAAGTTTGGCTTGAGACCCATTGCTCGTTTTGCTCTGATTCGATTTACCCATGCTTATTCGAGCTTGAAATGTGATTACCCATTAGTGTTAGGTGCTGAAAGCTAAATTGGGTTCAATATTCTGATCTGCAGCGCCGTCTAGGTGTTCGATTAAGTTCGAAACACTTCAACTTGGGTACCCACTGCTCGAAGAGCGTTCTAGCTCACTGGTTGTGGTTGGTGTAACCCGTCTAGCGCAGAAGCGGGTCCGTTTGGGTAAGTTTCCTTGCTGTCCCTTTGCTTTTAGCGTCAAGGGGTGCTGCCCAATAGTTATCCAAGCCTTAAACCATGTTTTAATCGATACCCATTCGTTGTCGGCCTTATAATTGCAGAATTAGGTGTATTCGATTGCTGTTCTGCGAGCGTTTGGTCTCAAATATCGTGTTCAGCAAATACCCACAACTCGAAAGACCTTGATTTTGGTTACCCATAACCCGGTGACTTGGGATCTTGGTTGTTGGGACGTTTCGAACACAAGTCAGCTTGTTCTCAAGGTTGTTTGAGCACTAAGCGGTAAATTCCAGTACCCTTTACCTTCCTTTATTAAGTCTCTAGGGTGTTGTTTATCAATTCCTAACTCATGGTAGTTGTTGCTTGTAGTTGGAGCTCTTTAGGCTCTTCCGGTTGTTCCATTAGTCCTTTAGGATTGTTTAAGTCTCTTTAGGCTCTTCCGGTTGTTCCATTAGCTTCCGGTAAGTAGTTCCTACTTGTTGAAGTCTGTTTGACTGTGTGTTGCATGTTGAATGTTTCCTTGTCTTATAACTGTTCTCTTGTTCCTGTTCTTTGAATATATATATATATATATGTATATGATTCTGTGGAAAAGCATGAATCGTTGTTGCGTGATGAATGGTTGCAAGCATGTTGGTTCTATTTGTGCATATGAGTTAAGCATGGACGAGAGCATGTGTAGTTGCACGTATATGCTTTGTGGGCATGATGCATGAGTCTAGAAGCATGTTGCAGGGCATATGCATTCTAGTAGATGTGAGTTATAGGTCAGGGACCTAAAGTGTGAAAGAAAAGAAAGTTGGGTGAGTGTCAGTGCACCTCGGGTACAAATGGTCGAGGGGTGGCACGTCACCATTGGTTAAGAGGAGCATCGAGGCCTTGGGTACAAATGGTCAAGGGTCGGTGTGATGAGTCTAGAAAGCATGTGTTGGGCGCCTGGGGAAGGGCCAATACTTTGCTAAGTCATCGGTGCGCCTTGGGTACAAATGGTCAAGGGGCGATGCACAGTTTGAGGCCTTGGGTACAAATGGTCAAGGGTCGAACGCCGAGCTCCGTAGAGAGCATTGTGGCCCTGGGTACAAATGGTCAGGGGACAGTGCGACTCGAAGGATCAGTCTTGGAGAGCCATGTGAGGGCTAAATATGAGCGTTGAGTGAGCTCGTGGAGCTTGAGTGGTTAGCAAGTTGCATATAGAAAGATGCATGAGTTATGGCTTAGGAGAGTCATTTGTTTTACTAGCTTTTGAGCATGATATTATGTTTACCGCTTTGAAAAGCATGTTGTTTGCGCATGAAGAGCATGTTGTTTGTTGTTTGCTATTTGATGGCTTCTCAGGTAGGGGCTGCTTACCAGTACCTTAGTGTACTGACCCCCTCCTCTCTCCCCCCAACTACCAGATTTTGCAGGTTATGATGACTGCGTGGACCATGGTGATGCGGAGGAGGCTTAGGAGGAGGAACCATAGCTTGTAGCTTGTTCTTGTCCATTTATTTCACTTGGTTTAGCTAGGATAGATGTGCTTGTCGTTTGAAAGATGTTGGACTTGGTTAATTCTGATTTACTTTTGTTAGTCTCTAGGTTTAGTTGCATTATTTTAATGAACCCTATTGTTTCATTCAGTTAGTGATCAATAAGTTGATTTCAAGTGATTAATGTTATAAGCTCCGTTAGCTTTATGTTTCTGATTAGTTAATAGTTGTGATGTGTGGCCTGTCTGGTTGTTGGTTTCTGCGAAGCTCTGTTGTGTTGTAGTTGATGGAGTTGATGCTTAGAAGTGTTTTATGCTTAGCAGGTTAGAGTAAAATTTTGGGTTAGTCAAAAGTACGCCGTTATGCTGCCGAAATTTTCGGTGCTCACGGTTAGTTCTGGCTTAGGAGTTAGTAATGGCACTAGGATATTTATTGGAAATCCTGGGGCGTTACAAGAACGATGCGGCGACCGTGGCAAAATTTTTTAAGAAGAATATTTTTACAAGATTCGGTGTGCCACATAGACTTATCAGTGATGAAGGGACTCATTTCATAAACAAGATCATGACTAATCTGTTGCAAAAATACAATGTTAAACATCATTTCGCAACAGCTTATCACCTCGTAAAGCAATGGACAGGCCTAGGTATCGAACAGGGAAATAAAGAAAATTCTCGAGAAGGTGGTCAGCACAAGTAGGAAAGACTGGGCGCAGCATCTGGACGATGGGCTATGGGCATACCACACAACTTTCAAAACACCCATAGGGATGTCTCCATATGCGTTGGTGTTTGGCAAGGCTTGTCATTTACCCTTAAAATTGGAATATAAAGCACAGTAGGCAATGAAACATCTCAACTTTGACCCAGATGCGGCAGGACAAGAGCGATTGCGCCAGCTATCAGAATTAGAAGAATTTAGAAGATGCGCGTATGAAAATGCCTAGTTTAACAGAGAAAAACAAAAACAATGGCATGACAGAAGAATATGCAAGAAGGATCTTAGATAAGGTATGAAGGTTTTATTATTCAACTCTCGTTTACGTCTTTTTCTAGGTAAGCTGAAATCTAGATGGTCGGGCCCATACACTATCCATAAGGTATATCCATATGGGGCAGTGGACCAACATTCCACTGACGGAAAAAGAATTTTTAAGGTCAATGGGCAAAGAATAAAGCCATACATTGATGGGACCTTGGACGAGGTAGTTGAAATTATTCTTCTGAAAGATTTGCCTTATAATAACAAGACAAAAATAGGTCCAGGACAAAAAGTGCTCTCAGCTGCGTCAGGACCTAACGCAAGGTAAGAGCACAACATGTTAAAAGTTGTAATTATTTGTTTCCTTCCTCGTGTTTATTTTATTGCGTTAATATTTTTGATAATTTAGACCCCATCGCATGTTTTACTCGCATTGGATTTATTGCGTTAGTATTTTTGTTGCGATAGAGCCTTATGAAGGAAACCATAATCAATTCATCTGAACTTTCCTCGCATTGGAAGCGCAACCATAATCAATTTTACATTTAATGAGCTGCACTAATCCCTGTTTTTACACATTAACCAAGGCAACCGCCCACATTCCTCCATGATAATCATGATCACCTACCTACGTGGGATGCGAAAAGGCATCAATACCAAAGTTAGCCAAAGCCTTACGTTAGCTATAAAAGGAATGCACCCCTTCTTCATTTCCTTCATCTTCTTCGTGCTAAACCCTAAACCCTTACCTTCCCTCTCTCCCACGAAGCTTCTCTCGGTTTTCTCCAAAAATGACCATGTCAGGCTCACAAAATCCTTCTCTCACCGTTTACGTTGACGACTCACCTCCATCATTGCCGTAGGTGGAAGGGCCGCATAGTGACATCATTATCTCCTCGGATGAAGACCACGATAATCAGTCAAACGATGACCACATGGAGGAAGACGAACTGGAGGTCATTGTTGGGTTCCTAGAGTGAGTAAAAATAAGATATAAATAGACTCTAAACTCTATGCAAGTATACACAGTCTGCAGCAAGTAATAAGTATTATCGAGTCCAAGGTCTAAACTAGCTTCCACTTTATCTATTTTGTATAACTTTTCAATGGTTTCAAAGATGGTAAAAATGATTGGTTTTTATAGGAATAATGCTGAAGTAAAAGAAATGACAGAACAGAAAGTAAACAAATAGGCAGACAGATTAGAAACAGGCGCTGGTCAGGATTTAGTAATTGTTTTAAAAGATGTTCTAGCAATATTATTGATCATGCAAAACTCTCGCAGTCTTATTAGCAGATTCCTCCCGGAACTCCGGATCTTTTGGAATATGTTTCAACCCCAATGAAGTACTACCGATCAAGCACTAGGCAACTGGTTATCCCTAGCTCAGTCACTGGCGTTCACTAATACACAATGATCTAGTGTGATTAACCGCCACACACTCCCTAAATCATCCCTGAAACTAGACAGAGGTATTCATACCGGCTGGCTAGGCGGGCACAAAATAGAAATGAGCACAACAAATAATCAAGATGCAGTAAATCAATGTTTATTACTAGAACTTAAGCACGATAATCACATTGTTTCCTAACCAATGCCTAAAGCTACTTAGTTCATAAGATGTATGGAAACACACATTACAATCTGAGTAAGCATATCCATAATTATAAAGTAATGTAAGAAAGTATTATGTCCCTTGATCAGCTTGCAATTGATGGTCTTCTAGATGGTCTCCAATCTCTCTCCTCTATTCGGCTCCCAAAGGTGGAAGTAACCTTTCCAAGAATGGAATGTTTCTCCCAAGATGGAATGAATTTGACTTGGGCGACTATCTCCTTTTATAGAGTGGTAGGAGGCTTGAATTAGGTTGACCTAGACACGTGGATGGCTCTCCTTGCTCATTTATCCCGAGAATAACTTAACAGAATTCGGTTTGTTAATTTGACTAACGAGTTGTGACGTGGCAGTTTTGCTCTCAGCTTTGCTGCAGCACAGAATTTGCTCCCTCCAGTCGCTCAACAATACATTCTGCATAAAATAACTTCCAAAGCTTCCATTCTTCCAAATGGGTTAAAACATATAATATACATCTAAAAGCAACCCCATTTAGCACAAAGGACACATAAATCCCTATAGAAATAAGGCCTAAATAACCACCTTTTGGAGAGTTATCAGTCATCGATGGAGAACAGCCTGTCGAAAGTCTATAACTTAAGCCCACCGCCGCTCCGTCCTCCTCCGGCGCAAACACCACTGAAGTGCTCGATGTGGCACCACTAGACACCTCCACATTCAACGTGCAGCCGGTAACCCTCTAACGAGCCCAAAATATCACTGCCCCGTGTAACCTAACCCCATTTTCCTCTCATTTCCAATCCGTTTCCATTCTTCCACCTCCAAACTCTTCCACTACCCTACCACCCATCCACCTCCAAAAGTCCCACTCTCCTGCAGTTCTCTGCGCTAGAGGTTGTCGCATGGAACTCCCTGTTAGGGGAATAGGGCGAAGAAGGCGACGCAATTTGCCTGCAAGAAGAAAGAGAGCGAGTTGCGGCAGAAGAAACTACGCGCAAGGTCGCCGCAGATGCTGAAGCAGCCAGAACAAGAGAATGCGCCAGCAAAATGGAGCACGACCCAATCGTCGCAGAAGTTGCCGCAACCAATTGCGGCCGCATTGGACTCCAAGTCCACTGATTCGGAGGATGAGCTTCCCCTAACACATTGCCGCAACATCCAGCCAACAGGGGTAGTCATTCGAGAACCATCAGAATGACCTACGGTGGCCCTAAGAAAAAAATGGAAAGCGCCCACCACATCCAAAAGCAAAGGAAAAGAAAAAGTGGGCGAAGGAAAATAAAAGGTGGGGAAGGACTGGGGGAAGTTTCAAGAGGAAAGGGGATTCAGCTGCACCCTCCCGCAGACAATGACAAAACAGATCTCCCAACACAAATGGGAGACGGTTTGCGAGAATCCCCGCTCCTACGCCCCTGCGCTAGTTCATGACTTCTACCGAGCGCAATGGCGAGACGAAATCGACGAAGTGCTGGTTCGAGGCCACGCAATCGTATTTTCCTTTGCGTGCATCAACAATGTATTCGAGCTGCGAGACATCCCTGACGCAAAAGGGAATGCGTTACTCAACTGCCTCGATGACGATTTCCTGAGCGCAGTTCTACTTGCGGTGGCTAGACTTGGGGCCAAGTGGGACGACCACAGAGCTGCGAGGACCCTCAAATTGCAGCTACTAGACTTTGAGGCCACCTGCTAGATGCACTGGGTGAAAAATCCCATCATTCCCACAACGCATGATGCCACATTAAGCCTTCAACGGGTAATTCTTGTTTATTGCATCATGAAGGGAACCCCAATTGACCTAGGCCAAATACTCGTCGAAACATTGCGCCAGACTGCTGCAGAACCTAAAGGCGTAATGTTTTGCCCTGACCTTGTCACTCGTTTATGTCGCGCATCAGGCCTCTTACCCACCACAGATGAAGAAATCGAACCCATGCGGAAGGATTTTGACGACCAATGGTGACGCGCGTAACCAGCACCCGAGATAGGCGTCTGCAAGGAAACACGTAGCAACCAGCCCCCGCATTCCAACCTACGGCTCCTGCTCCTGAGAAGCCAAAGAAAAATAGGCGCAAGCAAACCACGGGCAGACAACCACCACCAACCGCAAAGACCCCTCAATCTACTCCACTAGCACAGGAAAACACTGTCTGTGCCCAACCCTAGGGATCCTTGCCACCGCCTCCACCTCCACCACCATCGCAAGAAACAATCCAACATTCACCCCCTCTGCAGTACAACGACGAATTGCGTTCAGAGGAGGTTTTTGAAGGTTCATTGCCAAGCCCTCCTCGCAATGAAGAAATCCCCGTGCCAAATCCCACACCATAAGCCACTGCTTCTGCGTGCACAAGAAATGTTGCGGCTGATCCACAGCTAGATGTGGATACAACTCTTATATTTTTAGAGTTGCGGTAGATGATTCACGAAGTCGCAGAGCCCCTGCGTTTACAACAAGTGCGGATGTGCCAGCAGCAGGAGTTGCTACGCAAGCAACATGAAAAACTATCGCATAGGGTAAATGCCTTAGTCCTCCTCTTGATGCGATGGACTGAAGGTTTTGGTTGTTTGCCAGTCACGCCAAACTTGTTCGTATGGCCAGCTGCGCAACAAAGCCCCTCTGGCGTAGGCCCATCACACATGCACGGATCCATGCCTCTGCCTGCGCCGAGGGGCCCAAGATCACCTCTGCCACCACCATCGCAGGAGTAGAATACACTTACTTAGTTTTCTTGCTTTCTTTTTGTTTCCTTTAGCTGTATGCGCCCTTGTTTTATAATTTTGTACCGCATTACATCAATATATCTCGCCACTTTAACACATCCTAATTTTCTTTTTGCCTTAATAAAATACTACAAATTTGACCTTTATTGACGCTTGACTTTTTAGGTTTGTTGACGCTTGTATCAAGAAAACGTCAATAAAGGTATCATTTTTACTTTAAAATAAATTATTAATAAATAAATGGGTATATTGACGGTTATATTGTGTCAACAAATGATCTCGTTTATGTTGACACTTAAAAAACGTCAATGAATGTGGTTAAAAGATTAATTTACGTAGATTTTCGTCCAACCCCGCCTTTTCACATAGTTGACGGACAAAAACCATCAATGAAAAGGGTTTGTTGACGGTTTTTGTTGACGGCTAATAAATGTCAATAAACATTATTATATTGACGCGCAATAAACGTCAATGAAAACCGCATTCATTGACGGCTAATAAGTGTCAATAAACATTAATATATTGACGCTTATTAGAACATTAAATAATTTAGGGCTGCGTTTTCCCTCTTTTCATCCCCTATTTTTAGTTGTCGTCTCCCTCCTTCCTTTTATGAGTCTCTCCCTCGAGAAAATTGATAGCGTATTCTCCCTCCCCAGTCACGGACCAAAAGCTCGCCACCGACCAGCCATGCGTCGCTCAGGTCGCCTTCTCACTTTCATTTTTCATTTTGATTTCCATTTAGTTTGTTCAACACCCAAACATCTTCAGAAAATCAAATGGAGATCGTTGTGGAATGACATGAGTTTCATTTCAAAAGGTTTTTTTTTTTTGTTATAATGTAGGTTGGTTTTTTCGCATTTATAATGTTTTTTGTTTTAGTTTTTCAGAAATTTCATTCTATAGCTTGGAGGAGGTCGTTTTTGTCGGAGAACGCCATTTCCTTTCATTTTATCCATGGGTTTCACTGCTAAGGTATGTCTTATATTTTTGTCTGGTTATTGTATAGAAATTTTGTTGATAGGTTGATTTTGTTCTTGGTCAAGTATTTAGAGGTAAGTCAAATACTTGTATTGGGTTTTTTTTCACTGCTTATTTAAGATTAAAATCTTGTTACTGGACTTTTTGGAGTGATTTTGTGTAAATTCTACTTTGTTTTAGCTAATCCTTTAAAAAATGGGGTTCATCGGAAAAATTCGAATGTCGGCAGTGTTGTGTAAATTCTCTGAAATTACCGCCGGAATGTTGTTGTTTCAGACGTCAAAACTACCAAAACAACCGTGAATTTTGACGAACAAACTGATACATGCCAAATCAAGTTACCAATCTCATTCTTCAATATCTAAGCAATAGGTGGTCTAACTTCTCTTTTCCTCTTCCAATTCCATACAAATATTTTCTTCCCATGCATGCTATTTTTCCTTTCTTTCTCTAATTCTTTAAATTCTCAGATGGGAAGGGCTATCACTTGATATGATTTTTATGTGAATTCAAGGTTGATAGATTTGAATTAGGAACATTTTGGCCCGTTTGATAACTATTTCGTTTTTTGTTTTTGGTTTTTGAAAATTATGTTTGTTTTCTTTCAATCTTCTTACAACGGTTTTCATTTTTGTTAAGGAGACCTTTGAGTTCCTAGCCAAATTCTAAAAACAAACAAAGTTTTCAAAAACTACTTTTTCTTGTTTTCAAAATTTGGCTTGGTCTTTGAAAGTATGAAAAAGGATGTCGATAACAAACCAAGAAATTCGTGGGTAAAAATAGTATTTACAAGCTTAATTTAGAAAACCAAAAAAGAAAAATGAAATGGTTATCAAACGAGGCCTCCTTTGTAACTGAATTTCTTTGTAAAATAATGAGGATATGACACTTTTATTTGGTCGATCGTCACTACTTAAGGAGTTGTTTTAATTAAAGTTCTAGCTTTGCAGCATAACTTTTGAGGAAAAATTAGTTGTTGGATATTAATATTTGAAGTAGGAGTGGGTTCATTCTTAAAGGGGATAAAGTTAAACTTTTTTATGATGTCTCGTAGCATTGCTCTAGGCTGCAAGTTGATATTATATGTATATTTTCACCCCTTTATTTTTGATATATATATATTTTTTTTGTTCCAGTATCTCTAAGGAGAGTATGTATTCTTTGCTGCAACCTCGACTTGATTTCTGCTTTTTGAGATAATTTTCCCCTTTATGTGCTTCAATGACAATGATCAGAAGCTTTGGGAGGACGATCCTCATGAATATGTCAGGAAGTGTTATGGTAAGGCACATGGAAATAGGTTTAATGGAAAGCTCGAACTGATTATTACACTGCTCATATTTTAATGTTATACACATATTTTCTAGATATTATCGAGGATTTATATAGTCCAAGGACTGCTTCTATTGATTTTGTCAGTGAGCTGGCCAGGAAGCGTGGGAAAGAAAACCTTCAAAAGTTTATCCAATTCATCGTTGGAATTTTCAATAGGTATGTTTATAGGTCCAATGTCAATGGTTGATACTGTATCCACGAAAGATGATACACTGTATAATATACTGTCCAGGTACGACGAAGAAACTATTGAATTTAAGCCTTATAGACAAAAAGATGAGGCTCTTCTTGCTATGGAGCGCACTCTATGACAAATTGAAACAAACAGATCAACCCTACAAATCTGAACTTGAGCGCATGTTAGTTCAACATGTTTTTTCTGAATTCAACAATCCTGTTGGGCATCTCAGAGCTAAGGTCCTGTCGCCATCAATTGTTATTATCATAATATTTAATTTGAACATAACAACTGTGAAAAATGTTGGTCAATCTTAATCACTTTATAAACTAGTATATTAGAATGGTTGTAAATTTCCATTGTCACTTTTCTGAGTTTGCATTAGAAAATTTTATGGAAGTATGGTGGGGCATGAAAATTTTATGGAAGTATGGTGGGGCATGAAGATCCTTCTTTTATTGGAATTACTTCCTATTTTATGCACAAGGCTTGGTTGCTTTTAAATGCACCTTTCCTATATATATATATATATATTCTTTAAAAAAAAAACTAGTTTTATTATGATAAACGAAAGCATAAAAGACTGGGCCTACATAAATGAGCACTATGAACAGAACCTTCAATAATAGAAACAAAATAGAATTTGAGGAAGAGGTTCCAATCATTAAGAATCAAAGATAACAAATAATTACAAAAGTTCTTCTAGTAGAAATTATAGAAGGGAAGGACTAAGGGGTCTTGAACAAGAACCTTTTTCTATGTTCACCACTTTCATGCCTTTGTTTCTGTATTATGGTAATCATCTAGGCTAGAACTAGTAGTAGTACCTTTGTTTAGCATATTAGGGCTACTGCATAATCATTCTGCAGCCATTTTTTCTGATAATTTATAATCTTATCATAGGCATAGATATGTTATTCTTTAATCTTAAAAGAAGAGCAGAAAGATACGACAATTGTATAATAGCTTTTGCATGTGATTCCAACACTCATTTTCTTCCTACACATGATTTGTTAATAACTTATTGTTTGATTGTTGTGTATATATATATATCATTGGATGCTGACGGAGATATCAATATTTACAGTTTATTCAATTGAATCCCTGAAGCATGACTTTTACGATGATGTAAGAACCATAGTTAATACGTAAGTAAATAGTTAGTTTAGCATATGTAAATTTATTATTTATACTTGTTTAGTAATCTTATTCTTATATTACTGTGTTAGGGCTATAAAAACGTTCTATGCTCAAACTAATCTGCGAAGTCCACCCTTTAACTAGGTATCTGTTAAAGTAATGACTTTTACTTATTTTTTGGATCCTTTTAATCATATTATATGAATTTTCTTTATTACATGTGTTGAACTATATATGTAGTGTGCTCAACAATTAGGATCTACGAAGTGTGGATACTACACCTTTAATTTTATGTGAGATATAGTATTTCATAGTAGCAAAGTGATTATAAATGTGGTACTAGTCGATTTAACCTTGTATTCATCTTAAGTTTTTACATTTATTACAATTTGTGTAATGTATTATGTTTACTTAATTTTTTTTTTGTTTGCAGTTGACGAGAGGAACTGCATTTAGCCAATCAGAATTCGATGAGATAAGAGTTGAATTATGTGAATATGTAGCACAATACATGAAATGATTGTTTGTTAATATTATTGCTTAGTTAAAGAAGTTAACATTTGATTGAAATTATGATTCATTTCATTCTATATTTTTATATGAACAATAATGTGTTTGTTACGAGATCTGACTCGTACTATTTATACTTGAGTTTTGGTGTTACTTTCATATAATGTATTGAACATGTCATGTTATTGTCAAGTGAAGTGAAGGTTGTGTTCTGGGTTTAGAAGTGCATATTTCTGTTCTATCAGGTACCCAAAAAGTTTTGGTTAGTTATAATTACATCGTTATGCTATCGGATTTTTGGTAAATCAAACTTGGTTACATGGCAAAATTTAGTAATGTCCTTTATATTATGTTGAATTTTGGAGGCATTACAATTGGTAGCTAGCTACTATTGTGTAAATGCAGGTTGCAAAACAGGGGTAAAAACAAACGTGAGATTTTTTTTATTTTTTCCAAATATGTATCGTTGACGGTTAAAAAACGTCATAAAAATACCATAATTGACATATATTAACTATCAATGAAAATACACAATTTGACAATTTAATACGGTAACTTGACGGCTAATAAACGTCAATAAAATGATATATTGACAATTCATAAGCGTCAATAAATATATATATTGACATTTTCGATTCTATAATTGACATTGAAAAAACGTCAACATAAGTTTATATTGACGGTTTATAAATATCAATAAATATGACAACATTGACGCTTTATGGATATTATTGACGAATAAAACGTGTCAATAATACGATTTGTTGATGGCTAGTAAACGTCGACAAAGGTGCCTACGTTGACGCTTTATGAATATCATTGACGGATAAAACGTGTCAATAATGTCTTTATTGATGGCTTATAAACGTCAACAAAGACATCTTCGTTGATGTCCTATAAGCGTCAATGAAACCAGTAATATTGACGCTTTAGTTTTATTGATACCACTTCAATTGACTTCTAAAAAGCGTCAATGAATGTGATAGTTGATACTTTTTAGCCGTCAACAAAGGCTAAATTTAGTAGTGATATAATGTCTTTATCTACTAAATTCTTTGTGTTAGCTCCTTTGCTTTAATCCATTCATCTAACAATCTCGAATTTCTTGCCCGCATTAATTAAAATTGAGTTAACCTTTGTTTTCATTTCCTTAGAACTTAAGGAAATTCCCTTCTCATTTTCGACTTGTCGCAACTCAGCCTTGATCTTCTTAAGTCCAAGCGCTCCAGTGTAAGTTTGGGGGACAATGGGGACATTGTCCACTTTAAGTTTGGGGGAGTCAGTTCATAAATAAAATAACGGATGTGTTCCTCTAGAATGCGACGTATTTGTAGCCAGGGGCATTTATGACACCCATAGTTTGCCACTGCGCGAAGATAAATGCATCCCATGAGCGTAGAGGACAGTAAAAAAATATAATACCCGTAGTTGGATACCTATCATCACAAATGTGGGTAAGCCAAAAAAAAGCATGCGTTTTGATGTCCATTGCTTTCATTAATTGCCTTCTAATATATATATATATATATATATATATATAGAATAAAATAAAATAAAAATATATATATATAATAATAAAATAATGCGCCCAAGACATGCAAGAGAAGATTGGTTGAGTTAACGGAAGGAAGAATCTAAGCGCAAAGAACTTTCCTTAAGCAATGAAGGAAATTTGGCAAAAGTTAACCCTGTTTAGTAATGCACACAAGAAAAAAAGAAAAGAGGATGCTAAGACCACAGACGTTGATGAGTTAAGTAACTATCGCAGAGTTGATATAATTCATTGCTTGAGGACAAGCAATAGTTTAAGTTTGGGGGTTTGATAACTTGCAAAAAGCAAGTTATTTATCCTTCAAACTTAAGCTAAAACAAGGCCAAAAGGAAACAATGATGCGTGGCTGATGTGGAATTTTCCTACTGCAAGCGCACGGGTCAAGTAATAATAAAGTGTTCGTATAAACGAGTGTCGTCCTCTGGATTGGATTTTTAAGCTAAATCAAGTATTGTGAATTATCTTGCTCAATTTTATTTAGGGAACACAAAGTAGTGAGTGATAGATCGAAAACTAAATCAAAACAAGTAAACAGTGGATATGCAATTGAGAGAGCACTTAGGGAATTGATTTCGTCAAATTAGCCTAGGATTGATTTTAAGGAATAAATAATCATGCACAATGGAATTATGAGCCTAAGAACCTTTAATCACAACTACCTCTCTCGAGTATAATTGATTCTCATGCAAATTAATCAACTTGATATCCCTATCTAAGTTTATTAACATGCAAGGCATTGAGTTCTTTTGACCAATTCTAAAGTTAATCTAAAAACCGTCACGAGCTTAGAAAATAAACTTTAGTCATGCAATCTTGAATAAGTCTACATTAAATCCCTCTCCCGAGCTAGACACAACACTTAGATCATTCAACTAATGACCATTTAATTGAAAGCATTAAATCAAGATTGCATACATAATAACCATTGCACAACTTGTACCATATATCAATCCTTAAACTAAAACGACTACATCAATCCCTAAGCCACAAGTTTAGCTACTCATACATGGCGTTACAAGCTCAACAAAACATGAAAAAGCCATTAAATCTAGCTAGAGATAAGGAAAAGTAAAGTAAACACTTAATGTCGTCGAACCCGGCATGTCCCCTTCTCGATATTTTTGCCACCAAGTGAGATTCCTGGTCCTCGTCCTTGCTTCAGCTCCCACAATAGGTCTCCCCTAATCTGTAGCTGAAAAGAGGATTGTATAGAAAATCTGTCGATAGAGTCGAGACGCTGTCTGCCTCTTTAACGCGCGTTCTGGTTATGGAAAAATCGAGAGCGTCGAGACGCTCTTGTCACAGTGTCTCGAGGCTGTGAGTCTGCCGCCTATTTTAATTAAGGAAAAACAGCATCGAGACGCTCCAAGAGTGGCGTCTCGACGCTAATAGGAAAATTGCCCTCTCTTGGCTCCTTGTTGATTGAATCTTTCCGGTTCTTTGGCATCTTTTCACGTCCCGAACACCCGATTAACTCCAATTTCATGTTTTAGCTCTAATCGACACTTTCCTACAAAATAAACAATTAAGTGCAATAAAATTGCCAATAAATCATAAAAGACTAGCTAAATTAAATAGGAAAAAATAGCTAGTTATGCTCGCTATCAAATACCCCCAAACTTAAGCTTTTGCTAGTCCCCGAGCAAACTACAAATCAAACATGCAGTAGAAGAATGAATGCAACAATCATGACTCAATCCTCAAGGCTCAAAAGTCAATAATCAAGCAAGCAAGAGACATGCACATAAGGACCAACGAGGGAGACAAATTAAATTTTTTCCAAAATTAACTTGCATAAGCGAGATCTAACTCAACTAGATTAGACCCTACTAGCCCGGGATTGGATTATTAAACTCTCAACTCAACTTCCCTCTACACTGGCACTAAGGTTTCACTAATGAGTTAATGGAACAAATTAGTTTGTTTTCCTCCATACTTGGGTGCTTATAATTAACAATTAAATTAAGCATGTATATGTGGCACTAGCTTTCACACACCCATTGCAGGGACCCTTAACCTGAGTTTTCTCTGGTTGGTCTAACTGATCACAACAGGGGTAGCTCTTTTTGCCTAAATCTTTATTAACCATTGTAAAATGTGCACAAGCCATGGCATAAAATTTTCTTTTTTTCTTTCAAAAGTAACAACAAGAATGATTTTTCTTTATGAGCATGATAAGCATATATTCTTTTCTTTCTTCCTAGGCAAGATCAAACATGCTACTTTGCAAAAAAAATTAACTCTTTAGCTCTTCCCTACACCTATCGAGGTGACAACAAGCATATGAACCCAATAATTCGCTCATAAGCATTCAAATCCAAATCTAGTCAAGTCAAATACTCTACTCATGCAAGTCATCTCTTAGAAAAAGTTTAAAAAGTCTCCCTTTTTGGGCACTCATGCTTACAACTCATCGAAAGCTTGAAAATTGACAAGAAAGCATATCCTAGGACATCATAGTCATGCAAATATAGCATCCAGAAAACAATCATATGCTCAATTCAAAGAAAGCTCAAAACTATAGCTCGACCTCAGATGCTCAAGGGCTCCACAAACATGTTATTCCACCCCCAAACTTAAAACATGCATTGTCCTCAATGTATAAAGAAAATAAGGCATAATCAAGCATGAGAACAAAGAAAGAATGGGCGGAGCGAACAATACTGCCCTGAAATGATGATGACCTTTCTCATGGAAGCTTGAAAGCAAAGGAGAAACTGGAACCAAGACCTACAACACAAAAACAAACAATAAATCAAAAGCAAACAGAAAAGCACAACTAAACTTACTTGGGTTGCCTCCCATAAGCGCTTGTTTAACGTCATTAGCTCGACGTGTTGATCGTGCATCAAGGAGGCTTATTTTCTGTGAATCTAACAGAGGTGCTCTTGCTTGCACCTTTCTTATAGCCCATGATAAGCACTTCAGAGTGTCCCTTAGAGTCTTTAACTACTTTAAATATTTCTTTTTCATTCCTGACTCTAACAGTGAGCTCCCTGCGATCAATATCAATAATCACTCGCCCAGTAGCGAGGAATGGTCTTCCTAGTATGATAGGCATTGAAGAATTTTCCACCATATCCATAACATATAAATCAATAGAGAGGAAAAATCTACCTACTCTGATTAAAACATTTTCTATAATGTCAACTGGTCTAACCACAGACTGATCAGCCAATTGGAGCCTAACAGGAGTAGATTTAATCTCACCTATATCTAACTTTTTGCACAGAGATAGAGGAATAATATTAATGCTAGCACCTAAATCACATAATGCTCTAAAAGAATAAGTACCAAAACTGCAAGGAACAGAAAAACTCCCTAGATCTGCTACTTTTTCAGGTACCTTCTGTTGTACTCTAGTGTTGCATGTGGAAGCAAGATATACAGTGCCAACCTTCTTTTCTTTTCGCTTCTTTGCTAACCATTCCTTCATGAACCTGTTGTACTGGGGCATCTCTAATGCTTCTGCGAAAGGAATGTTAATGTTCAGACTCATAAAAGCATTCATAAATTTATCAAACTGAACCTGATTGTTCTTTTTCTTCTTTTTCTTTTTTTTCTTTTTCTTGTCTTTGAGGACCATCAAGGTGGGAGAAGGAATAGGAGGCTCAGGTTCAGGCTTTTCAGCTTCATCATATGATGTGTCCTCCTCAGCTTCCCCAGTAGGAGTGTCATAATCCTCAGACTCAGACTCCTCTTCAACTTCCTCCTGGTGCACAGTGATTGCCTTACAGTACTCCATCTGGGTTTTCTCTTCTTCAGTTGGGGCCTTACATTTATTCATGGTGCTCACAACACTTACCAACTGTCCCAGTTGAGTCTCAATGTTCTTGATGGTTGCACTGTGGCCATTCACCGTTGTGTTGATGGCAATGACTGCCTCCTCCAATTTGGTTGTCCTATTACTAGACTTTGCAATGAAAGCTCCAACAAGATCTTCTAAATTTTTATTTTCTTGAGTTTGAGGGGCAAAACCAGGAGGATTAAGAACATTCTTATTATTCACATAAGAAAATTTTTCATGGTTCCTATTGTTAGGGTGATAATGTGTAGGCGTAGAATTATTATTATATCCCCTAGAATTAAAATTTGATACGTACTGAACCGGCTCAATGGTCTCCTCCTGAGGTCTAGATGCTAACGCAGCGGCTGATTCAATTGATTGTGCACTCCCTGTACCTGAAAATTTTAGAAAGGCATTAGCAAGGGAGGTCATCTGGGCCTGGAGTGCACTTACCTTGTCAACCTCAAACACTCCATCAGCAATCTTTTTAGGTGCAGACCGCTCAAATGGCCACTGATAGCTGTTGGTGGCCAAATCCTCTAGAAGTATGCAAGCATTTTTCACGGTCTTAGACAACAGAGTCCCACCTACAGCTGCATCAACAATCGTTTTTGTACTAGGAGTTAAACCATTATAAAAAAATTGAACCTGAAGCCAGTCGGGATAACCGTGCTGAGGGCACTTCCTCAGTAACTCTTTAAATCACTCCCAAGCCTCGAACAACTGTTCATCATATTGTTGTTGGAACGTCCCAATCTCGGTCCTCAGCTTGACCGTCTTTGCAGGAGGGGAAATTTTCTTCAAAAAGGCCTGGACCAAAGCATCCCAGGTGGTGATGCTCCCAGGAGGAATAGACTGCAACCAATCTCGTGCTTTATCCGACAAAGAAAAAGAAAACAAGCGTAAGCGAATGGCATCCTCAGAAACTCCATTTATTTTTATCGTCTCACAAATGTCTAAAAATGATTTTAGATGAGAGTTTGGATCCTCGGTGGACGATCCTCTATATGCAGTCTCGGGCCATCTGAATGGGACCGGTCTTCAGCTCAAAGTTGTTGGCATTGATCGGGGCATAGACAATCCCCAATTGTTGCCCCTGAAACACGGGCTTAAAGTAGTCTCTAATAGGCCTAGGCTCCTCAGGTGGATTTTGGTCAGCCATTTGAATAATTTCTCTATTTTCCTTTCGAATCCTATGAATTATTCTCTCGATCTCGGGATCATAAGGTGCCAAAATTAAATCTTTGTTCCTTCGCATAAACAACCTATACTATTCTAAAAAGGAAAGAAAACAAATAAGGAAAAAAATAAAAAAAAGAAACCAGTAATCTAAATATGGAAAATGTAATCTAGATAAGGAAACTACTATCTAATTAAGGAAAAACAAGAAACAAATATGGAAAATTACAATTAAGGTAAATTACTAACAAGGAAAATATTTAACTAAAGAAAAAAATGGAAAATAAAAAATAACAAAAGCAATTAAGGAAAAAAATTACACAACTAAAAGAAACACTAAACTAAAAAAAAACAAGTTAGGAAAAAAATACAATCAACCAAAAAAATAAAAATACACCCTAAATTAAGACCAAACATTTTTTTCACAATATCAATCTAACTAAATGTGTCAACCCTGGCAATGGCGCCAAAAACTTGATGTGGAATTTTCCTACCGCATGTGCACGGGTCAAGTAATAATAAAGTGTTCGTATAAACGAGTGTTGTCCTCTGGATTGGATTTTTAAGCTAAATCAAGTATTGTGAATTATCTTGCACAATTTTATATAGGGAACACAAAGTAGTGAGTGATAGATCGAAAACTAAATCAAAACAAGTAAACAATGGATATGCAATTGAGAGAACACTTAGGGAATTGATTTCATCAAATTAGCCTAGGATTGATTTTAAGGATTAAGTAATCATGCACAATGGAATTATGAGCCTAAGAACCTTTAATCACAACTACCTCTCCCGAGTATAATTGATTCTCATGCAAATTAATAAACTTGATATCCCTATCTAAGTTTATTAATATGCAAGGCATTGAGTTCTTTTGACCAATTCTAAAGTTAATCTAAAAACCGTCACGAGCTTAGAAAATAAACTTTAGTCATGCAATCTTGAATATGTCTACATTAAATCCCCTCTCCCGAGCTAGACTCAACACTTAGATCATTCAACTAATGGCCAATTAATTGAAAGCTTAAATCAAGATTGCATACATAATAACCATTGCACAACTTGTACCATAAATCAATCCTTAAACTAAAACGACTACATCAATCCCTAAGCCACAAGTTTAGCTACTCATACATGGTGTTACAAGCTCAACTAAACATGAAAAGGCCATTAAATCTAGCTAGAGATAAGGAAAAGTAAAGGAAACACTTAATGTCGTCGAACCCGGCACGTCCCCGTCTCGATATCTGCGCCACCAAGTGAGATTCCCGGTCTTCGTCCTTGCTTCAGCTCCCACAGTAGGTCTCTAGTCGAAATTAGGGTTAAAATCTCTCAATTTGGTCTCCCCAAATCCGTAGCTGAAAAGAGGAATTTATAGAAAATTTGTCGATAGTGTCGAGACGCTGTCAGACAGCGTCTCGACGCTGCCTATTCACTGCGCGTTCTGGTTATGGAAAAATCGAGAGAGTCGAGACGCTCTTGTCACAGCGTCTCGACACTGTGAGTCTGCCGCCTATTTTAATTAAGGAAAAGCAGCATCGAGACGCTCCAAGAGTGGCGTCTCGATGCTGATAGGCAGATTGCCCTCTCTTGGCTCCTTATTGCTTGAATCTTTCCGGTTCTTTGGCATCTTTTCACGTCCCGAACACCCGATTAACTCCAATTCCATGTTTTAGCTCTAATCGACACTTTCCTATAAAATAAACAATTAAGTGCAATAAAATGGCCAATAAATCATAAAAGACTAGCTAAATTAAATAGGGAAAAATAGCTAGCTATGCTCGCTATTAGTGGCTTCAACACAAAAAGAAAGGAAAATGTAATGATTTTATGCGGTAGGCTATATTCCCATACGGTGCGCAAAAACAATGGTGCGTGGCTTCAGCGCAAATAGAGGATTCCTCTGCAAACAGTGCGCTACTCAGAAAGACGTATGATAGAGCTCATGCAATCCTCGATCGGATCGCACGCAACAATTACGAGTGGGGCACTGTGGAAGATAGAAGAAGAAGACCCATTAAAACTAGCTCGGGAAGTTTTAAAGTTGATCCAATGACTTCTGTCAATGCAAAGATTGATGTGTTGATAACAAAAATGGATGCGCTGACGGTTAAGAAATAACCTACTGTATGAATGCCCGCTAGTTCCCATTACGAGCTCTGGTTGACGACAAGCTGGGTAGTAACGACTAAACACGATAAGCCCCTCGCTGCAACCCATTTCGTTTAACCGATTGGGACAGAGCCCTAATGCTTCAGACAAAAATTTGAAAAGATCTAGGCGAGCGACGACCTACTCGTGCGCGATAGATCTAGGCGAGCAACGACGAGATCTTGCTGCTAGCGGAGGAGAAACGAAAGGGAGAGAGAGAGACGACAACAAGGCCTACTCGTCCTCTTGTTGCCGATGAGAGGAATGCGAACAGAAAAATCGAAGGAGGAGAAGATTGAACGCGCGAGAGAGTGAGGAAAAGGAGAGAAAAGAAAGAGAAAGAAAGGAAAAAAATGTTGTCAACAACCGGAGATGAAGAAAAAGAAGATGAGAGAGAGGGGGGGAAAGAGAGGGAAAGAAATAATAAATCTATTATAAATTAATAATTTTTTATTATTTTAATATATTTATATTTTCAAAAATCAAAAATATTTTTTTAATAAAAAATTAGTGCCATGTCAGCATTCCGTTAATTATTAATGGAAAATTGGATGGAGTGGCCAAAATGAAACTAAAACCAATCCTCAGGAGCTAAATTGTTGGGTTTAAAAACTCATGGACCAAAATGAAACCTAACCCAAACCTTAGAGACTAAAAGTATATTTTTCATTTTTCTTATTAGATTAATTATTAGACGATGATAAATATTATGGTTGTGAAAATTAGAAGATTTTTTTATAGAAGATTTATTTATGTAATTATTAATTCTAATTATTTTTTGTTGTGAAAATTTAAAGATTTTTTATTTAATGATTTTCTTTTTTTATTTAATTATTCAATTATTAATTATATTAATTATGAGTTGACCATATTTTGGAGGTTGAGGCGGTTGTGAAATTTTGAATATTTTTATTTAATTATTAATTCTAATTGATTTTCAGCTATGAAAAATTGAATATTTTTTATTTAATTATTTTTTGTACTTTTTTATTTAATTATTAAATTATTAATTATATTAATTTTGAGTTAAACATTTTTTGGAGGTTGAGCTGGTTGTGAAAATTTGAATATTTTTTATTTAATTATTATTTCTAGGTGATTTTCAATTGTGAAAAATTGAATTTTTTTTATTTAATTATTATTTGTCATTTTTATTCAATTATTAAATTATTAATTCTATTAATTTGAGTTGAACATTTTTTGGAGGTTGAGCCGATTGTGAAATTTTGTAAATGTTTTATTTAATTATTAATTCTAAGTGATTTTCGTTTTAGAATAATTATTGGGACATTGATAAATATTACGGTTGTGAAAAGTAGAAGATTTTTTATTTAGTTATTAATTCTAATTGATTTCCAGTTGTGAAAATTTGAATATTTTTTGTTTAATTATTATTTGCCCTTTTTTAATTATTAAATTATTAATTATTTTAGTTTTTAGTTGAACATTTTCTGGAGGTTGAGCCGGTTGTGAAAATTTAAAGATTTTTTTTATTTAATTATTAATTTTAATTGATTTTCGGTTGTGAAAATTAGAAGATTCTTTTTTTTTTTTAATTATTAATTCTAATTGATTTTCCATTGTGAAAATTTGAATGTTTTTTATTTAATTATTAATTCTAATTGATTTTCGGTGGTTATGATAAATAACAAGATAACTGGTTTTAGGTTTTCCGTTAGATTTAAATCAAAATTTGAAAATTAAATTTTGTGAAATCTAAATTTAGGTCAATTGTTTTGATTTTTCAAAAATAAAAAGAGAACTGAGTTCAATTTTCGGTTAAATCAAATCATGTTTTGAAATTATATTTGAAAAACTAAAATTTTAATAAATTGTTTTAAAATTCAAAATTTTATAATTTGAAAAGATTTATTATAACCACTAAGATTCACTTGAACCCTATAATAGCGGTCTAAACTACACGGGAAGACTGATTGAAAATCATAGACCGACTTAGAAAAGATAGTGAAATTTTGTGTTTAGAGGATAGAAAAGTTTTTTTTTTTTTTTTATTGTTGGTCCAAATCCCTTCTTTGACCAAAAAGAACTTATTCTCTCATCTCTACCCCCACGCAGTCTCTCTTTCTCTCCCCTGCTCCCACGTTACCACCATAAATAATATAGTTTTTTTTACCCCTCCTTAATTAGTATTGTTATGGGTGAATTTGGACCTAGTTCTAAGAAAGTTGGAATGATGAGAGCCCAAAGAAGAAACAAGTCCACAAAGGCCCATTGGGCCCGAATCAATCTCTAGGACTATTCCCTCTCCTAAAAGGAAGGAGAAAACTCTAATTTCAACTATAAATAGAAGAGGTTAACCCCAAGGTAAGGGAACGGAACGAGGTATTGAACCTTCTCCCTAATTCTTAATTTACTTGCTTCACTTACGATCTCCTGACTGACTTAAGCATCGGAGTCGGTGTGGCAAGCACCACACCGGTGCTCAGTTTTCTCTTATTTTGCAGGCCACGTCTTTTCCCTTTAAATAAATTTTCCGTTGATGTCACGTGAAGGTCAGGTGAGTCGTTTGGGCAAATTTTGGCATCAACAAGTATTATTTTATTGACTTTTTAATTAGTATTTATTTTAAAATATTTTGTTATTTTCAAAAAAAAATATTACGATTATAGGACATTTAGTTTTATTTAGTTTTCTTTATTTGAGTGTTCTGAGTTTTCTTTATTTGATATGTAAAGATTGAAAAGCATAAGAAGCCAAAGGAAGAAGAGTGGTTATAAGATGAAGAAGAATATAATATATGTTTTTAAATTTCTTTTAATTTTCTTCTTTTTAGAATTTTTAAAGAAATTGTTTAACGTTAAAAAATAAATTGAGGAGCAAATTAAAGGGAATTAGAAAGAAGAAAGAAAATACCAGAGAGAAATCATCTAAAATATGTATCTATTAAAATTTTAATGAAAAGTAATGATTTTGTTATTGAGTTCAAGAAATGTGAGGAAGAATAATGAATTTGATTCACTTTCAATTTTAGTAAATTGAATTATAAAAAGTTATAATTAAATAATAGGAGTTATTAAAAAAACATATATAATACACAATTTTGTTGGGTTTTATGTCCTAAAACTCATGGTTTTTAATCTTTTTGCAATAAAGATGTTATTGTATTATTCAGTGAATTGCTTGTTTATATATAACCTAAATCCAATAGATAAACATCCTCGGTTATAACATGAAATACTCGAACTATATGTGCAAATATAGACAGGGATCAAGTTCGAGTATATAACCTAAATGGTCTATATTATAGGGATAAGGTTAGGTACCTTATCCTGGCAACACTATGGATGCGACCTACTTTGCGAACAACACAAACGATGTGATCCTGGATCGTTCATGTGGAGACATGCGAGTAGGGGCATCCTGTGTAAATGAGTTTGCAAAAGGTCGAACAAAAAAATAAGTCACTCTTACTTTATAACGCCATTTACTGATAAGACTGACTATTTCATACGATGACCTAGGTAACTCGATCTTAATCCTTAGCTAACTATGAACTCTTGTTTGTTCAGGATTATTCTTTGATTTGCATGGATGAGATGAAGGAATGAAAATCCTACGCAGCGGAAGCGTATATCAGATCATTTCGTTCTTCATTGGGTTAAAACGAAAACACCGATACATTGGCCAATAATTTCATAACAATTCTCAAATTAATCCTAGATTAAGCATGCAATTCTAAACAATTTAGAGATTTGGAGACTTACTTGTTGAAGAACGAATTTCTTCATTGCACAATGCTCCACAACGAACAGTTCGTCAACAATCTCCCCAACGAACACAACCATTAACGAGCACCTACTATACTCTGAGTTATTGAGGTAGAGATTGTGGGATCTCAACTTTGATCTTGGGAATCATTAACCGCAAAAAACTTTTGCTGTGTTTTTCCTTGAGAGGAAAAACTTTTGAGAGAGCAACTTGCAAGAGAGAGTCACTGCAGAGCATGGAGAATCTCTGATTGTTGAAGGAGGGTGAGGGAGAGTTACACGATTAACTCCCCACACCTGGCAACTTCTTATTCCTCAGCATAACTACTGGGAATTTAATTTAACCGTTAAATTACCAAAACTATATAATATAATATTAATTTAATCAAATTCTAAAATTCAATTAAATTAATTTTAAGATAAAGTTTTTATTTAATTAATTCAATTAAATCATATTTAACTGAATTAAATAAATTAAACCAACCAATTAATTAAATATCATATATCCAATTAATTTTATATTTGAATCATATTCAAACATGTCTCTCTCTTTTAATCTATAGTTTTAATGTGCATCTAATGTACATTAAATATGAACTATAGTATTAATTTAATTAAATCATATTTAATCAAATTAAATTAAACTAATTAATTAATTCTTTAATTAAATATCAAATATTTAATTAATTTTCTATTTGAATCAAATTCAAATAAGTCTCTCACTAATTAATTTTGAATCACATCCAAAATTAATTTTATAACATATTCATCAATTAAACTTATATCATAATGTATCTATATACATTATCTTAATTGTATCATATACAATATAATTCCCTTAACGAATTTGAACACACTTCAAATTCTATTCAAGACTATTTAACCTCAGAATCCTTTACGAGCTAGCAGGTGGACCTAATGGACCTACAGATCAGAAGCTCCAACGATATGAGACTAATTGGCTAAACTCATTAACTAAGTTAGTCAACATTCCTTAACTGTGAGTCACTCCACTAAAGACCCACAGCTACACTCTTCTCACTGTAGAATATTTCTGTGTCCACGGATATCGACCAATAACAGTAAGTCAATCCTTCACGACTGTTCGTAACGCCAGCTGCTGGGTCAAATTACCGTTTTACCCCTAGGTTACCTCTAGATCCGTAAGTACCACTAATTCCTCTAATGAACAATCTGTTTATGATCCAATCAATAAACAGCAGTTCCTCTCGGGCAAGGAGAGGATGGGCGCCATTTTTCAAGACCCGAAATCAGCCCTTAAGGGAACACACATCTACTTGCCCCAATAGGGGAAGGAGTGAATTCCATCTTGTACTGTTATGTTCCCAGCCCCATTCGGTCTTGCCCCTGAAATGGTAGGCTTATTGAGTCGGCGAACTGGACACTCTCACCCATACAGATCTAAGGACAATCCCTCCTGAAAAGGAGTTCATAACAGACTCAGGATTGAGATTGAGTTACCTAGGTCATCCTATTGAAATAGAAACCTAAACTAGTTAATGGTGTTACATCTAGTGGTTACTATTTCGCGGTCCGGTCTTATACAAACTCATTGCACAGGATACTCCCACTCGCATGTCTCCTACATGGATGCTTTGGATCGTTGCATCTGTATCGAATACAAAGTGGGTCGTATCACATAGTGTTACCAGGATAAGGTACCCAACCTTATCTCTATACTATAGACCATTTAGGTTGTTACTTGAACATTGATCCCCGTACGTCTCCACATACTAGTTCAAGTTTCATCTAAACAACCTAGGATCTTAGTTTATTGGATTTGGGTCAAATTGTGCCATTTTAGTAACAATAACTCTTTATCGTACAAACCTCAATAACGACGTATTGGGACAAGTGAACAATTTGTCATCATTCGCTATCTACGAGTTTTAGGGCATAAAACCCAACATGAGAGTGGTCGAACATTGCAGACTCAATAAGCCTACCATTTTGGGGATAAGACTGGATAGATAGTTGGGTGATGCACGATTTTGCTTGCCGCAAGTGTACGGGTCAAGTAATAATATAGTGTTTTCGTGATTAAACGAGTGTCGTCCTTTGGATTTGTTTTCTAGCAAATTAAGTACCATGAATAATCTTGCCCAATTTTATTTAGGGAGCAAAACTTAATGCAAAAGATAAATTTAAAGACAAAAAGCATAAAATAAAAGTGGAGACTCAAATGGAAAGACTCTTAGGGAATTGATTTCATTATTTGAGATTGAAGATTGATTAATTGGGATGAATTTATCGTGTAATTATTCTACAAGCCAAGGAAACTTTTATCACGATTACCTCTCCCGAGTATAATTGATTCTCTTGCATATAACTAACCTGATATCCCTATCTAAGTTCATTAACATGCAAGACATTATTTTGTTTAGTCCTTGTTATACTTCTAGAGATATTCCAAATCCCGTCACATACTTAGAATTTCTACTCTAGTCATGCAATTAAACAAGGTAAGTCTTAGGCCAAATCCTCTGTCCCGAGTTAGATTCAACACTTAAATCATTCAATTAGTGATCAAGTAATTGAAAGCATTACACAAAATTGCGTGCATAAAATAACAACACATTCATACCAAAAAACAATCCAACAACTAAAACAACTACATCAAACCCTAAGACAAACAACTAGCAATTCATAGTCTTTAAGCCACAAACACTAATTGCAAGAAAAGTTATAAAAACTACCAGAGGTAAGGGAAAGAGAAAGGTAAACTCGAATCCGTTGAAACCGGCATGTCCCCGTCACGATCTCCACGTCTTCTCGCTTGATTCCCACTCATTTGCCTTGTTTCAGCTCCCACCAAAGGTCTCTAGTCGAAATTAGGGCTAAAATCTAACCAATTCAACTACCCTTGGTCGTGCAAGAAAGTGATGATTATATAGGAAATTTTCCGACCCGCCACCTTTGGTAAACAAGGGAAATTTTGACAGCGTCGAGATGCTCTATGGCATCGTCGCGACGCTGTCGCAGATTCTCATAACAAAGCTTAAAGAGTAAATAAATCTTTGCTTGAATCTTATTGATGATCACAACTTCTATAAATAAGCTCTGTGAATACAAGAAGATGAAGTAACATAATAAAACTATCCCAATTGAAAAACTGAAGATACAAAGATACAAAACTTCCCCTTTCTTATAACTAATATCACGCCTAATGTCTTCTCGGGTTGGGCAGCTCCAAATTCTTTCCTTATTTATTTTCTTTGCTTTTGTTTTAGCGCCCGAACACCCCATTATCTCCAATTTTTCTATTATGATTCCAATAATCAATTCCTACAAAAAGAACATGAAAGTGCATTAAATTGGCCCAAAACCACTCAAAGACTAACTAATATATATCGAGAAATATAGCTCGTTATGCTTGCTATCAAACACCCCCCAAACTTAAGCTTTTGCTAGTCCCCGAGCAAACTAAAAATCAAACACAGGTTGAAGAATAGATGCAACAAACATGACTCACTCCTCAAGGCTCACAAGTCAATAAACAAGCAATTAAGAGACATGCACATAAGGTCCAATGAGGGAGACAAATCAAAAGTTTTCCAAAATTAACTTGCATAAGAAAGATCTAACTTAGCTAGATTAGACTCTAATAGCTCGGGATTGGATTATTAAACTCTCAACTCATCTCCTTCTACATTGGCACTAAGGATTTACCAATGAGTCAATGGAACAAATTAGTTTGTTTTCATCCATACTTAGGTGTAAATTGAAAATTGAATCAAGCATTTATAAGTGGCACTAGCTTTCACACCCCTATTGCAGGGACCCATAACCCGAGTTTTACTCTTGGTTGGCCTAAATGATCACAACAGGGGTAGCTCTTTTTGCCTAAAACATTATTACACATTGCATATTGAGCTCATATATGACGTCATTATTTTCTTTCAAAAGTAAAGACAAGAATTATTTTTCTTTCATGATCATGATAAGCATATGTTCTTTTTTTTCCTCCTAGGCAAGATTAAACGTGCTAATTTGCAAAAAAAAAAAAAAATAATAACTCTTTAGCTCTTCCCTACACCTATCGAGGTGACAACAGGCATATGAACCTAATAATTCGCTCCTAAGCATTCAAGTCATATTCTAACCAAGGAAAATACTCTACGAATGCAATACATCTCCTAGAAAAAGTTTAAAAAGTCTCCCTTTTTGGGCACTCATGCTTACAACTCATCAAAAACTTGAAAATGGACAAGAAAACCTATCCTAGGAAATCATAATAATGCAAAAATAGCATCCACAAAACAACCATATGCTCAATTCACAATAAGCTCAAAAAAATATAGCCCGAACTCAGATGCTTAAGGGCTCAACAAGCAAAGCATTCCACCCCCAAACTTAAAACATGCATTGTTCTCAATGTATAGAAATCTAAAGCATACATAATCATGAGAACAAGAAAAAAATGGAAGGGGTGAACAATACTACCCTGGAATGATGACCTTTTCATGAATGCTTGACAAAGGAAAGAACACATGAACTCCTACAAAAAAAAAAAAAAAAAAAAAACAACAATCATAAAAACAATAACAAAGTAAGTTGGGTTGCCTCCCATAAGCGCTTGTTTAACGTCTTTAGCTCGACGTGCTCGTGCATTCTGTCAAGGCACATAAAAATTCTCGTATTTCTTTGGGTCCTTCTTCCTTGAATCAATAAAACTCACGACCGCTAGCAAGCTTACTAGTTTCTCATGGGCCCCTGAAGCATAATTATTTTTAGTATTTTTGTATAACACTACAGGAAAAAAAGTCTATGATAGCTTCGAAAAAATGCTATGATAGATCTTTTATAGCGTTTTCACAAAGTCGTGACAGCCCATGCTATAAAAAAGTCTGGACTTTTTATAGCGTTTTTATAAAAGCTATAAAAAAGTCAGACTTTTTATAGCGTTCTATTAACGTCATCAAAATGCTATGATATAAGTTTTTCCATAACATTATTTCTTCTTCTTAAAACATATGATAGCGTTTTTGAAAAGCTATAAAAATCTTTCTATAGCGAAAATAAAAAGTTATTGTTTGTCAATGATAGCATTTATTTACAGCTATAAATATTTATTTATAACTTTAAATTAAAACTATAATAAGCTTTTAAATGGTCAAACTTTTTCCTATTTATAACATGTATGAATGCTATTATTGTATCTTTTGCAGCTTTCAAGATATGTTCATAATAATACTATTCATGTTTCATACCTTATGTCAAATTAGAAGTAAAATAATAAATAAATGATCACCACGAATGGATACAATTAAAATGTGTCTTTATTTAAGCAAACATTCGTACAATATTCACATTAATCTACTATTCATTCATTACAAAACGTGTTTCTATCCAAAATCAAAATAACTCAAGCTAGTGTTTGTTGCCAAGAGACAATCCATTGATATACTTTGGCAAGTCTACCCAAACTCTGACAGCTTGTGGACAAACTTCGATGTATGTCGTCATTTCTGAGTAGACTCCATGAGTTCATTCGTTTAATTAGAATGTTGCTCACTTGTATTACCCTAAAATTAGAAGAAGTAAAAAAGTATTAAATAATAAGAAAATATGAACATAAAAATGAATTAATTGTACTCTCAAAATTTGACTAGATAAGTGGAGCGTAAACTTCAAGGGCCATATGGATCGTAATGAATTTCTAACAAAATGCAATCACACATCAATATATTCTGTCCTTTCATGATACATATGATTTTTAGATAATTTCAGTCTACAAACATATAATGACATTCATTTAAAGGTTGGTAGGTTGCAAATAAAATAAAAGAAGAGGTAGCATGATAGTGTTATACATACACCCAACAAACCTATAGAACATAATCTATAAAAACTACAATTTAGATGAACTAAATAACTCTAGAAATAGAAAATTACACAAGAAACTCAAAAGATAAAAACGAAAAAGCCCACGATTCAAGTCTCACCATGAGCTCCATTGAAAAAAAAAAAAAAAAAAAAAAAAAAAACTACTTAGAAACTTCCAGACAAAAAAACCAACCAAAATGCTCAAAATTGAGCTAGAAAAACGATAACCAATTTGAATAATCAAATGAACTTTCTTTTTGCTTATAGAAAGAGAGTGCAAGAATACACGAACAAGAAGAGCCTACTTAAACAAAAAGTTCACACTTCAATATAATGTGGTTGGGAGAGTACGTATGCAAATGGGAGAATATTCAATCATGGTAACAAATTCACTATTTCAAATTGGGGATATTATTGAGAGATACTCTTACAAACAGGAAATTTCGGGACAAATACCTGAAAGAGGATCATACAAATGTTGGAAATCTTGAGAAGCTTATATAATAGATCTTCAAAATTATTGCCTCCCACACCAACCTGATTTAAATTTCTATAGATGCACAAATTGGTACCTGATGGAAGCCAAGTTCATGTGTTAAAAAAAACAAGATTCTTTTTCATAAAGTTTGTACCTGATGGAAGTTAAGTTCATAGATTTCACAAGATTCTATTCGACACCAATCTATACCAAGAGAGAGTAAACTTTTGAGTTATTTTCATAAGGATGAGGATATCGTCCTATGCAATAATTTTTTTAAAAAAAAAGTTCAAGACTTTGGCAAGAGAATGACTTTGGCAAGAGAATTGTAACGACCCTACTTTTCTTGCCTAGATCCTAAGGCCGTTACTACATGCATTTCATTCTACTTCTAAGAATAGCGTGGAAATAACGTTTAAAGAAAACATACATAGAAATTTGCGAAAACTTTTCAATCTGGGATCCTAGTTAAAACAGAACAAACGAAACATTTAGTTATTCAAACAGAACTTAAAGCGGAAAAAAAATCTTGAATCATTCGCAATACAAGTTCAAAAGGGGAATTTCAAAACGTAAAATGCGGAAGACTATACTAAAGGAGATCCATGGCTCAGCAGCTCTCCGTCATGCGTGCTATACACCTTTACCTCTACCTGCAATTGTATGTAAGGGAAAAGAATGAGTATTTAAGAAAATACTCAGTAAGTAGCCATACTTCAAGACACCCCCAACAATAAAAGCTTTAATATCTTATTCGAGTTAAGGGCCTAAGGGTTAGGTCATCTCAATCTCATTCATTTCATTTCATTTCATTTCATTTCATTTATCGGCAGTTCGGGTCTCGTGTTAGATTAGTACACCTGTATCTATATGAAAGTTTGCCAACTCACTGGTAGTGCACATGTGGGAGTTTTGGGAGGTCTCTACTCCTACTGATGGTAGATGGCACCCAGTCAGAGGAGCTAAGTCTCATCCCTCAAGGCACTAATGGGCGCGTAGCGCTCTAAGCTACCATTTCACTAGTGGGGCGTTCATGGGTTTAAGTCGGGAATTTACTTCCACAGTTAGTAAATGGCACCTAGACTGCGAAGCCAAGTCCCGCCCATTAAGCCCCTCATTTCAGTCTATTGCATCTCAGTCCTAGGTGTCTAATTGACACGACCCTCGACTCAGGCACTAGCCTATTCCTTTCTCTTTCCTAATCCTTTCCCTCAAGGTAGATATGATTCCCAAGCCGTCATGAGGCTACCGAAAATTCGGCAGCATAACGGCGCACGCAGAGGGAACCCAAAAATTTTATACACCTGGAAACAATATAATGCAATTCTATAGTCACAACGGGTCAGATGTCACATCCAAACTTCAATCCAAACTCCAATAGACATTTAACCCATTTTCCAATATTACAAATAAAATCCAGAGAAACACATAGCCATCCAAGCCAAACATGCTTTAAAATAAACCAAGAGATGCTAGGTTAACTTTAAGATCCTCGTGCTATCAACATGTCTTATAATGAAGCTTATCATGATTCCACAATCAAAACTCAAGGCTCAAAACTTATCCATGCTAACATATTAAATTTTCAAAGAAAATTAAGCCAAAGCATAGAACTAAGTCCAACGGCTACATATATATTAATCCCAAGCATTTCAGTTCATGGCTAACCAATTAAAACATGAAATTCACGGCCTCAACACAAACAAAGAACACTTAGCCCAAAATCCAATTATTCCATAATCCACGCTACCCATTTAATGCCCAAATAATGGCAATCTCAACATGCTCATCATGCTTCAAAAGTTAACCCAACACACTTTACTTAAGCTTAAGGACCAACTCGGTTTAAAAATGGAACTTCAATCCAACTATCCACTTTAAATTCCCAATTAACAAACAATGGTCAATTAGTCTAAGACATAGAATTTGAATCCAACTAGCTACTTACCTTAGTGAAGGAGATACTTGATTAACCTCCAAGAAATTCCTTAACTCCAAGGTTCTTAAGCAAGCTACAACAAGGAAATGAACTCTTAAATTAACTATGGAATCTAACCAAGCATTCAACTAAGAACCCATTACATTTGGGGTAAAATTAACAACTAAAGCTTACCGAAACAGAACCACAGCTTGCTGTCCAACAGTCCCAAATCGCTCAAATTTGATAATTCGGCCTCCAAACACCACAGGCACCTTGAAATCGGAAGCTAAACTCAATGGGCATCCATGATTAAACATTAAATAGACCCAAAACACCTTAAATCTCACTTACCCACTGCCGGAATTGCTCAAACACGCTGAAACTTGAAGACCCACTGCTTGAATCGCCGGAATTGAATGGGTACGCTTGCTGAACGGGAGAAAAAGTGAATGGGTAATCGTTTAAATGCAAGAACTAACCCACACAAGTCTCAAATCAACTTACCCAATGCGGAAACTCACCTAAAACAGCCGAAAACGCGGAAAAATGGTCCCTCCTCGCTGCTGACCGCGCCTACAGTGGCGACGGCAGCTCGTGAGTGAGTTGCAGGCGGCGGCGCGTCGGATCTGCTACACAGAGAGAGAGTGGCTGAGAGAGAGAGAGAGAGAGAGAGATCGAGGGAGAAAGAGACGAGAGAGAGAGAGAAAGAGACATTACCGGCGGCGGCGTGCGGCGCGAGCGACGGTGGAGGCGGCGGCGGCGTCGGCTTGCGGCGGCTGAGAGGGAGCGAGAGAGAGAGAGTTCACCGTGAGGGAGGGAGAGAGAGGGATTGCCGAGAGAGAGAGAGTGATCGTGAGAGGGAGAGAGAGTTAAGATTTTCCTTTTTTTTTTTTTTAATTGGTCAATTGACCGAAAATGTGGGGGGAAATTTTCCCCCCACTTCCCCTTTGACCGGGCATTAGCCCACTCCCTTTCTTCTCTTTTTTTTTTTTTTTTTTGAAAAAGTTGGCTGCTACAAGAATGACTTTGAGCAGTAAACCATCTGCACCAAACCCAACAAACAGTAATATCTTTTATGTGTCTTTTTGAAACAATGTAGAAATGACACCAATAATTATAGTACAAAAAGAAAAAGAAAAAGAAAATGGGGAATTGCATATAAACTATCCAAGAAAACTATTAATAATGAAATTCAACAACAATTAAGCCATCACAAGGATCGGAGTTCAAGAGAAATGGGATGATTATTATTAGAAATTGTGAAACAGGCTATATAAGCAAAAATACCTCAGACCCATGAGGCAATATCAAAAAAATTATATTCATTTACGCAACACTAGATATATAACTCATTGATCAACCCCTTTAAAGTCAAACATAAAAGGACTTCTCGATATGGTAGTGCTTCCGACCACCACAAACTTGTTTGTAAGTTCCCAAGCTGCATAATCAACAGTAAAACTAACAAACGTTCGTTTAACTTTTATGATCTTGCATTTATAATCAATTATTAAAAAAAAAAATCAGAAAGCTTAATCCTTAGAAAGTAAAATCCTAATAGAAAGTTAACTGGAATAATGTTGAAAGGAAAATAGTAATCATTGAACACAATAAGAAATAAAAAGCGATGCAAAGTAGATTGAGGGATTGGATACCATATTTGAGAGGAGGCAAACAGTCGTAAGAGATCTCCTGAAGTGGGTAGGGAAGGGTGAAGGGTTGTGAAGAACTGCAACATTCATGATATTTAAAATTATCTTGAGTTGATATCCACTACCTAGGCTTCTTCAAGATTTTCTCTTGCTCCTCCTAGACATAATCCAATACATAACAATAAAGTCTAACACATATGTTACTTGAATCTTAAACAAATTTTTTAGAGGTTTTGTAAACATACCAATGTTTCGGCGACCTTTGAGTTAATTGGATTTCCATCCTTTTTTTTATGTGTCTTTGTCCATAAGGCAACCCTTGTCACTAACGATGGATGTGAACAACTCTTTTTCTTGAAAATAAAGTATGCATCTACAATTTACAATAAATTGAAATAATCAATAAGGTTTTTAGCAACTCAAAACTAAATAATACTATTTAATCTGCCAATTGAACATATCCCTTGAGGTTACATGTATGTAGAAGATCAATAACTATGATTGTTAAAGATAAAGTCCTTGCACATAGCAAAATCAGAGCACATGGAGTAATATTACTTTCTAAACAACTAAGGTCAAACATTTTATCACGACATGTTCTCACAAGCAATGCCTCTATTTCTTTGGTAGAACACAATATATTAGTCAAAATACTATTGATAGGTACTTGTAATATTTCTATTATTACAAGTTCCTATCAATAGT
Organism: Luffa acutangula; assembly: GCA_036850905.1. NCBI lineage: Eukaryota > Viridiplantae > Streptophyta > Magnoliopsida > Cucurbitales > Cucurbitaceae > Luffa > Luffa acutangula. Next base: position 41,744,987 of record CM072099.1, read on the forward strand.
ATTTTGACTAATATACAACTACAAGGTTTACTATTAATTACAAAACTAGAAGTCAAGGTCAACAATCAATTGAGCTATACATGAAAACACTAGAAGGCAATAAAGATATCAGCTTTTGTTTTCTTAGTTCACTTAATTATGCTTTAAATTGGAGAATTGAAAGAAGAAAATAGAAGAGCTAATATTTTGGAAAACAAAAAAACAAAAGTTGCAGTCCAGGAGATGTCTTGAACTTGGCTTAATAAAGAACTAAATTCAATAAAAGTAAAAGAAGATAGATTATTCAAAAGAGATATAGAATACATTTTTATTCTTCCAGAATTTCAAAATTTTATCTTAAATTGAATACGTCCTCAACGACAAAGCCTAGTTAGACAATAGATAAGTTGCAAGTTACAGAATTTTGACGAGTACCTGACAGAATTTTGACCATCCAATAACTGCTCCTCCTTGAAAAATTGGATATGAAACAGACCATAATTAAATAAGCATCATATTCATATTGCTTGTTAACTCATGTAATTTACAATCTTCTTGAATTTTTTTTCAATAAATAAGTAAGTCAAATTTTCTCTTTTATTCTATGACCATGAAAAGACTAGAGATAGACACATAGCAAAGAATAAACCTTGTTGGTACTTTGAGTTACAAGTGTGAGTTCTTCTCCCTCCCATTTTGTGTCTCTGCAATTTACAAAAGAGGTTTTATCAAGTTAGAGAGACAAATAAGGACCATAGGAATAAAAATAGTCTACAAAATACAATGATAAATGAGAGTAATAATACCTTGAAATAGAGCATATTCGAGTAAATGAAAGGCCATAACTCAGCTTGTGAAAGTGAAAATTGATTTTTGGGTTTTCAAAGAGAGCAGAAACCCAAAATGTTTTTATCTTTGTTATATTCATCATGGGTTTATGCCACTTTGAGGGCTAAAGACATTTCAATCATAAATATTTGATGGTGTGGAAGATGGACTTTGGAGGAATGTTGGGAAGAAGTGAAAGACGAAGACTGGTTTTGTTGGTAAATGTTAAATAACCCAAACATGAAATTAGGTGAGAAGGTGGGAGATTGGGAAAATGAACGTTTTGGGTTTTCAATAACAAGAAAAAGAAAACACAGAGCATCAATCTTTATGGGTTTTAATTTAATGAAGAAGAAACAGATGGGTAGAGGTAATCGATGGAATTTGAGAAAAGGAAAAAGTCTCTGTAACTAAGCCCCCCCACCCCCACCCAAAAAAAAAACAGTGGGATGCAAGAGAAAAAGAGCGAGGGAAGTGGGGAAGAAATTCCCTGAAGAAAGAAAGATGGAAACCCATAAACCAAACACACACAAAACCTACCACTTGAGTCACCGGTGTGAGAGCGAGAAATTGTGACCGACGGCGTGTGAAAGAGACTGACGGTTGCGTTGTGATGTGAAGTTCGTGATTGTGGGTTGAGAGAGAAGCAGATCGACGATTTCACTCTGTATACGAAATGGTGAATCCAGAGAATCGCATGAACAAGCTGAAGATTGGAGATGGGAGATGAGAGCTTGGGATATAGGGTTTCGTATGTGAGGGAGATGAGAGGGTGAGAAAGTGAACAAAGGAGATGGGAGTCGTGCGAAAATGAACGGGAAATTTTTTTATTATTAAAATTTCAAAAGGGTGCAAATATTACCGCCACATTTTTTTCTTCTCCGCCTTTTTATTTTAATAACGTTTTGTAGAAGTGTTGTAATTAAAAGCTATTAAATCCTTAAATTGTTGTAGTATAAAATAAACATAAAAGGAGAAAGATCAGAATAAGGAGACTCGGACTCTAAAACTGACTCGTGTGAATAGAAAAAAGAACAATCAAAATCTACAGAGGATGGAGAAGATAAAACAGACGAAGGCTTTTCAACCTCAAACTCTACCTCCTGAACTTCCTCTGGCACTACAAGCTCATTTTTTTTTTCTTCCTCACAAACATGTTCATGATAGGTGCTACAACTCTCCAATTCTTCCCCACTATTCATGAAACTCTCCCCTAAATGCTCATCCTTAGCAAGATCGAAAGAACTAGGCTCTTGAATGAGTGCCAATGAATCATCGACCACATGACTCACTAGATAAGGTATGGAAGTGGATCTCACCTCACTAACTTCCTTTGGGGTTTGAAGTCCTTTTACAATTTCATCAAATTTTAGACTCCTCGCTCTAGACTCCTCAATATAATTTTGAACTAAGCTTTTTAAGGAAGAATTTTCTTTTAGAGGGGTATAACTTGAAGATGAAAAATTGGAATATGTAGTTGAATAAAAAGCCATTCAAATCAATTAAAGCAACAAAGATAATAGGCTTCCAATCAAATAATAACCCAAAAAGAACAAATGACTAAGACTCAAACAAAAAAGGAAAGAAAAATAAGAACAAAGAAAACAAAAATAGAAAAGGAAAACAAAAACAAAAAAGGAAAAAAAAAAATCAAACAAATAAGGAGAGAACTAAAAAGGAAAAGGGTAAAATACCTTTTTGGTCTCTCATGTTTCAAGTTCGTTTCCAATAGATCCCTAGGTTTCAAAATCAAACAATCAAGTCCCTACTGTTTTAGAAATGCTTCTATTGAGTCCCTCCACTGTTAATTTTTTAACGGTGTTGACGTGGCACGTTAAAAATATTAAAATATTAAATTTTAAATTAAAACGAACTTCAATTTTGGCCTTGCTTAAGCTCCCACCAAAGGTCTCTAGTCGAAATTAGGGCTAAAATCTAACCAATTCAACTCCCCTTGGTCGTGCAAGAAAGTGATGATTATATAGAAAATCTGCCGACAACGTCGAGACGCTATGGACCGCGTCGCGACGCTGTCGCTTGCGGCCTTCGGTAAACAAGAGAAATTTTGACAGTGTCGAGACGCTCTAGGACATCGTCACGATGCTGTCGAAGATTCACGCCTAATGCCTTCTCGGGTTGGGCAACTCCAAATTCTTTCCTTATTTATTTTCTTTGCTTCTTTTTTAGCGCCCGAACACCCCAATATCTCCAATTTCTCTATTATGATTCCAATAATCAATTCCTACAAAAGAACATGAAAGTGCATTAAATTGGCCCAAAACCACTCAAAGACTAACTAAAATATATCGGGAAATATAGCTCGTTATGATTGCTATCATTGGGGACATAGGTTTGCAAGAAGAAGTCACTCCTACTCGTATTAGGGATAGTAGAAAGGTTGTTCTCTTATGCACTGACTCCGAGTCTTGAACAAGGGGTCCCACCCTCTCATTGGCTCGGGAGAGACTTTGTTTAGTGGTTGGATCATAAAAAAATTGTTCATTAGAGGATCGGTGGACTTAAGGAATCAAGAAGTGCTTGGTAAAACAGACCTTTTGACCTAGTTATAGTTACGAACGACCTGTGTGAAGGATCGACTTGCTAATTATGGTTATATCGAGTAGACAGAAATATATATACAGTGAGGGGAGTGCAACTACTAGGCTTTAGTGGAGTGACCCAGTAGTTAACGAATGTTGGTTAACTAGGTTAAAAGAGTTTGGCCGGTTAAACCTCGAATCGTTGGAGCCCATGATCTGTAGGCTCATTAGGTCCCCTTGCTAGCTTAAGGAATAAACTTTGTAACAATATGATGGGAAGTATTAGAAATGTTCAAACTTTAAAAATGGAACAAATGTCGGTTAAGTTATGGACACGTTGGTTTAATTTCGAATTAAACTAAAACTTGAAAGTTGGACTTATTTAAATATGATTTAAATATTGAGCTCGTACATAGGGATTAATGTTCGAGAACATTAATTTTGAGGATGGTCGGGATTAGTGGCAAAAAGATTAATTTAATATTTGATATTAAATTAATATATTTATAATCAATTAATTAATTATTAATTATTTAAATAATTAAAATAAAAATTAAATATAATTATGAATTATATTTAAAAGGAAAATAGAAATATAATTATGAATTATATTTAAGAATAAAATTAAGATTAATTTTGAATTAATTAATTCAAAATTAAAATTAATTTTAGGAGGTGGTGGATTACACACCACCTCCATGCACTTAACCCACCTAAGACACCTTAATCCTTCTCTAATTAGGTGTCCAATTTGCTGTTCAATTTTGGGGGTTTTGAGTTGTACAATTTTCTCTATATATATAGAGCAAGAATGGCTGAAGAAAAGTATGAAAATTGTGTAGTGTTATGCTTCCAATTTTGCTTCTCCAACCCATAAGTTCATAACTCCATAAAGCTTGAAACTCAGGCACTTTTCCTTCCAATTCCAATCACTAGAGGATCCCACAATCCATTCCAAAGGTCTGAGAATAGCAAGGAAGATCTTGTGGTGGTTCGTGATTAGTTGGTGAGGAAAAACAACACAACAATTGATCCAATTTTGAGCTACAAAGAGGTTGGTATTCAAAACTCTGTTTTAGTAGTTTTGGACAGCATGCTTTGTAGGATCAAATTGATATTATTATGTGCCTAAGATCCAAAATTGCTTCCGCATGTTAGATACTAACACCTTCAAATTTATCATTTAAATCTAAATTTCAACTAAAATTTTCGTATAACATAAAATTAAATTCTAATATATCTATATAGACAATAATAAGATGTTGAAACTTTATGCTACTGTTCATTAAATTTAATATAATTTATCTTTTTTTTTTTTTACTATTTCTCAATGTTTTCATTTATTTGTATTTTAAAATAAACTACAAATTTCACGTGCTTTGCACGTGTTTGCCTACTAGTCTATACTAAACATCTACCTATTAGTTTAAAAATAAGGGATAAGTACATGATTAGCCTATAAATGGACCCTATATTTCGTTTTTGTCTAAACCTACCATTTTTTACGCAAATAGCCTAATAACTTAGAGTTTTGACATATAAGTTGTTATTCAATTACATTTATGCCCTCTTTCATATTTTTTGTATTTAAAATACAACAAAAACTCATAAAAGGAAAAACCATATTTTATTCTTTCCTATTAAAAAAATTTAACTCATTAATTCACTTTCCAATTTTGGAAGGATCCTTAAAATCACTCACCATCTTAAAAAAAAATCTCGATTTTATTTTATGCCTATTTTCCTTCCATTTTATTCAATTACTAGTAGATTTTTCTTCCATTTTTGTGCTCTGGTTTGGTCTAAACGATTTTTTTTCAAGATTTTTTCATTTAAAAAAAGTGTCGATATTCGTTTATAATTTCATATATACCTTATATATATCATGTATCATGTGTGTATATATATATACAATACGAAGCTCAATGAAAAGTCACATGGTTGTCGGGAAAGGGGGTTTTTGAAAAATAATAAATTTTTTTTATATATATATAGTTGTATATTTGTTTCATAACATGGTGTTTTTTATATATATAGTTGTATATTTGTTTCATGTCACATATATATTTCCTAATGTAGTAGTATATTTAATATTATGAGGGATATTGTATATAACTTTTTTTTGGAATATATATATATATATATGTATATGTATATATTTATGCAAATAAGTGGTGACGAACAAATATATAAAGTATATATTTGCAAATAACGAAATATACCGAGTGTATTTGATGAAATTCAAAATAAGAGAAGATTTTTTATTATTATTGAAAACAATAGAGTTTTATGGTTGTATATTGATTTTTTCAATATTAATGTAGTATATTTTCTTTATTAAAAAAATATATGGGTATATATATTAGCAAGTAACTGTGTATATTTAATACTATAGTTATGACAAAAAAAAAAAAAAAAACAACTCAAGTATATGTGGCTACAATAATGATTAAAAAAATAAAAACTTAGTACATATTATTGTTCACACGTAACTTCGGGGATGGAGACACGTGGAATAAATAATATATTGTATTAATGTTGTATGCGTGTGGGTGTACAATCTCTAACTTTAATCCTCTGATTCTCTCTCTTAAATATATAAACTTTGGCCTCTAGCTTGTTGCTCTTCTTGGGCCGGTTTGTTGGGCTTCTTAGATGATCAGCTTGCTAGGTTGATGATCTCTTGGATCGGCCTGTTGGCTTGATGATCTCTTGGATCAGCTTATTGGCTTGTTGATCTTCTTGGATGATCGGTCTGTTAGGTTGATGATCTCCTGGATCGACCTATTGGACTTGTTGATCTTCTTGGATGATCGGCCTGTTAGGTTGATGATCTCCTGGATCGACCTATTGGGATTGTTGATCTTCTTGGATGATCGGCCTGTTGGCGTGATGATCTCTTGGATCAGCTTGTTGGCTTGTTGATCTTCCTGGATGATCGGTTTGTCGACTTAATGATCTCTTGGATCGGCCTGTTGGCTTGTTGATTTGTTGGATCGGTTCGTTAGCTTGTTGTTGATCCTCCTGGATGATCGGTCTGTTGACTTGATGATCTCCTGGATCGGCCTGTTGGCTTGTTGATTTGTTGGATCGGCTTGTTAGCTTGTTGATCCTCTTGGATGATCGGTCTGTTGACTTGATGATCTCCTGAATCGGCCTGTTGGCTTGATGATCTGTTGGATCGGCTTGTTAGCTTGTTGATCCTCTTGGATGATCGGCCTGTTGACTTGTTGATCTTCTTGATCGGTCGGTTGGCTTGTTGATCTCCTTTTAGAGTCTTCTAGTCTTCCAATCTTCTTAGTCTTGAGTCCTTTGAATTTTGAATCTCGGATCTCTGAATTCTCTGGACTCTTTGGATTCTGACGACTATGGATCTTGGGAGAATGCTCTGGACTCTGCCCTCTCTGCCTCTGGCTGAATCCCCCCAAAATGAATGGTGGCCTCCTCTATTTATAGAGTTTGATGGACCTCATATGGGCTTGGGCTTGGGTCCAATTGCCACGTGGCATAATCTGATTGAACTTGGCTGATGTTATCTGATGGATCACTAATAGACAAGTGGCATTCTTTGATTTGCCAAATTTTAATGTCTATTAATTTAATTTAGGCACACGTGTAAATGTGTAACTGGTCCCAAATTTATTTTATCATTAATTTATATTAATGACGTGGCAACTTGTGATTGGCCGAAATTTCTCCTTCAACAAATGCCCCCTTTTCGAGATTTAGGCACAAGTTATGTGTGAGTGAATCTCGAAAAATATATTTTGGAATTAAAATGCAAGGTATTTGTTCTTGACTTTGACTCCATTTGGTGCGTCAATTTAATCAAAATATGAATTTTGGTCAAAATTTTGATTTTTTTTTATTTGGCAGCAAACTTTGATTTCAAGTTTGGGCAAAATTTGGTTTATACCCAAATTTTGATTTGAGGTAAAATCCTACCCAATTTTAACTCGCATTTGGAATAGAATTTGAGGTTTTGACTTTGGTTCATTTGGGATAAAATTTGGATTATGCCCAAAATTTAATTTAAGTAAATTTAAGGCTGCATCCCAAAATTTGGTGGGAATTTGGAATAAAATTTATTTCCCAATTTGATTTAAATCAAATCTCATATCTTTGGGTTAAAATTTGAACCAAAGACTCTCGTTGGAGATCAGATTTATATTCGAACCCTTCAAAAATTGATGAAGATTTCCGTTGGAGATAAGATTTATATTTGAACCCCTCCCAAAATTGATGAAGATTTCCATTGGAGATAAGATTTATATTTGAACTTATCCCAAAATTGATGAAGATTGTCGTTGGAGATAAGATATATATTTGAACTCATCCCAAAATTGATAAAGATTATCGTTGGAGATAAGATTTATCTATTTGAATCCAACCTTCCATTCTATAAATAAGGTTGAACCTCAGTAGGGAGAACACACCTCAATTGCAGAGAGCATTCAAGAAGGGATCCAAGTAGGAAACTTTCTTTTCTTTTTTTTTTTTCTTTTTTTTTTTTTATACTTTTCGTTTTTTATTTTTATTTTTTTTTTAATTTTCGTTTTTTTTTTTTGTTTTTTTTTTTTGGTTTTTTTTTTTTTTTTTTTTTTTTTTTTTTTTTGCAATTTGTTTCTTTCTTCCTTGAATGTGTAAGCTTCGTGCAACAGTCGTCACCAAATTCGCTTGCAGTGATATCACTCCTGCTAGACCAGTCCCCTATTTCATTGGGTGATCTAAGTAACCTGCAGGGGTAGTCACCAGATTCGCCTTCATGCACTCCTGCTAGACTCAGTCCCCATTTTATTGGGTGATCTGAGTAACCTGCAGGGGTAGTCACCAGATTCGCCTTCATGCACTCCTGCTAGACCCAGTCCCCATTTTATTGGGTGATCTGAGTAACCTGCAGGGGTAGTCACCAGATTTGCCTACAGCGATGCACTCCTGCTAGACCCAGTCCCCATTTTATTGGGTGATCTGAGTAACCTGCAGGGGTAGTCACCAGATTCACTTACAGTGATGCACTCTTGCTAGACCCAGTCCCCATTTTATTGGGTGATCTGAGTAACCTGCAGGGGTAGTCACTAGATTCACCTACAGCGATGCACTCCTGCTAGACCCAGTCCCCATTTTATTGGGTGATCTGAGTAACCTGCAGGGGTAGTCACCAGATTCGCCTCATGCACTCCTGCTAGACCCAGTCCCCATTTTATTGGGTGATCTGAGTAACCTGCAGGGGTGGTCACCAGACCCGACTCGCCTTCAACGATCGTCATCAGATTCAATTACAGTGACTTCACCACCTGTCTAGACCAGTCACTTTGATGACTGTAGTTTCCTGCAGGGGTGGTCACCGTTTTTTTAACACTTTTATTGTCTTTTTTTTTTTTGTGGTTTGATATCAAGCATTTTTTTAACTTGCAGCTAAGATGCATCTTCCAGTCTGGACACTTTCAAGATAAAGGCAACACTAAAGTTGTTCATCTTTGCAGATGTAGCGAAGACTTCAACCGTCAACTTTTGAATATGAAGTGAAGTTATCAACAGTCAATTTTTGAAGATGAAGCGAAGCGGACGCCGTCAACTGCCAACATTTGAAGATGAAGCGCAACAGACGCCGTCAACTACCAATATTTGAAGATGAAGCGGAACGAGGACGTCAACCGCCGCCAAACATTTGAAAAGGAGCAACGGTGAACCTTCGAACTTGGAGAAGGAGAACCTCAGTGGCGAACCTTCAAAATAGGGGTGGAGAGAAGCACCTTCGAACTTGGAGAAGGAGCAGTAGAGAGAAGCGCCTTCGAACTTGGAGAAGGAGCAGTGGAGAGAAGCGCCTTCGAACTTGGAGAAGGAGCAGCGGAGAGAAGCACCTTCGAACTTGGAGAAGGAGTAGCGGAGAGAAGCGCCTTCGAACTTGGAGAAGGAGCAGTGGAGAGAAGCGCCTTCGAACTTGGAGAAGGAGCAGTGGAGAGAAGCGCCTTCGAACTTGGAGAAGGAGCAGTGGAGAGAAGCGCCTTCGAACTTGGAGAAGGAGCGAGCGAAGCGCGTGAGGGAACCTTCAAATTTGGAGGAAGGAACTGCAGCAGCGCGTGAGAGAACCTTCGAACTTGGAGGAAGGTAGCAACGGAGAGAAGCGCCTTCGAACTTGGAGAAGGAGCGAGCGAAGCGCGTGAGGGAACCTTCGAACTTGGAGGAAGGAACTGCAGCAGCGCGTGAGAGAACCTTCGAACTTGGAGGAAGGTAGCAACGGAGAGAAGCGCCTTCGAACTTGGAGAAGGAGCGAGTGAAGCGCGTGAGGGAACCTTCAAACTTGGAGGAAGGAACTGCAGCAGCGCATGAGAGAACCTTCGAACTTGGAGGAAGGTAGCAACAGAGAGAAGCGCCTTCGAACTTGGAGAAGGAGCGAGCGAAGCGCGTGAGGGAACCTTCGAACTTCGAGGAAGGAGCTGCAGCAGCGCGTGAGAGAACCTTCGAACTTGGAGGAAGGTAGCAACGAAGCGCATGAGAACCTTCGAACTTGGAGGAAGGAACTGTGCAGCGAGAACCTTCGAACTCGGAGGAAGGAACTGCAACGAATCACAGCGCGTGAGAACCTTCGAAACCTTCAAATTTGGAGGAAGGAACTGCAGCGAAGCGAGTGAGAACCTTCGAACTTCGGGAGGAAGGAACTGCATCGAAGCACGTGAGAACCTTCAAATTTGGAGGAAGGAACTGCAGCGAAGCGACGTGAGAACCTTCGAACTTGGGGGGAAGGAACTGCAGCGAAGCACGTGAGAACCTTCGAACTGTGAGGAAGGAACTGCAGCGAAGCGCGTGAGAACCTTCGAACTTGGGGGGAAGGAACTGTAGTGAAGTGCGTGAAAACCTTCAGACTTGGAGGAAGGAACTTCACCGAAGCGCGTGAGAACCTTCGAATTGGAGGAAGGAACTGCACGAAGCGCGTGAGAACCTTCGAACTTGGGGGAAGGAATTGCAGAGCGAAGCGCGTGAGAACCTTCAAACTTGGAGGAAGGAACTACAGCGAAGCGACGTGAGAACCTTCGAACTTAGGGGGAAGGAACTGCAGCGAAGCGCGTGAGAACCTTCGAACTGTGAGGAAGGAACTGCAGTGAAACGCGTGAGAACCTTCGAACTTGGAGGAAGGAACTGCAGCGAAGCGACGTGAGAACCTTCGAACTTGGGGGGAAGGAACTGCAGCGAAGCGCGTGAGAACCTTCGAACTGTGAGGAAGGAACTGCAGCGAAGCGCGTGAGAACCTTCGAATTTGGGGGGAAGGAACTGCAGCGAAGCGCGTGGGAAGCTTCGAACTTGGAGGAAGCACCTTCCATTCGCTGTGTTGCCCCCACTAGTGATGAATTTCCTCAATTTATATCGTCGTGCTTCAATATTTGTTGCACTTTCTTTTTTTTGTTTGCAGAGACTGAACTTAAAGTTTTCTTTAAGCTGCCTACGTACCCTTTGAAGAAAAAGGATCAAGTCATAACGTAGTTCAAAATTTTTTTGCACTCACCTTTTAAGCTCGTGTGGGCTAAGAGAATCATGCAGTTTAGGCTCTTGCGATAAGGAGCTTTTACATTTTAAAAGCTCTTATCTTTATCATGGTCTTGATCAGATCCTTCATTTATAGGATTAGTCAAGACAATGAGATTTGGCTTCACCTTCAAGGAACCTTCTGTAGTTATGAGAACAGAGAATTTCCTCTTCATACGTGACGGGACGCTACTATGAAGCTTCTTGTCGCGGTTTACTTCATCGAAAAGTTTCACCTCCAAGTTGTCCATTTTTCTTTTAGGTTGATCGCTTGTTACTTTGAGGCGATCAAAAACAGATGTCGAAGGTTGACTTTTCTTCGATGTGGAGACACTTAGCCTTTGGAAAGCTGAAGGTCGAGTGGAGGTGGACATCGAACATTGATTTTCTTCCTCTGTCACGGCCATACTCATTCTTTGGAATACTGAAGGACGAGTAGTTGGAGGCTTGATGCGATCGAAGACAGAAGTCCTTTGTTCACTTTTCTTGGAATTGTCAACTTCTTCTACTTCGATGCAGTAGGAAGTTGCAAGGTTCTCTTTTTTCTTTTTGTGGAAAGTTTTGGAGAAGGATTTATTCAACATCACCAGTTGTTGATGTTGAGAAAACTTTTTACTTCTCTTCCTCTTGGGTTGAAGTTTCTTAGGATCCTTCTTTCTTTGATGTTTGTTATTTCCTTTGATTGTAGCAAGATTTGATTGAGCTACTTCATCAAGGTCGAGCTCGATTTTGCCTTCCTTAGCCAGCTTTAAAATTAAGTCCTTTAGGACGAAACATCTTTCCACTGGATGACCAATAACTCGATGATACTTGCAATACTTGGGATCATCGACTTTCTCCATCTCTTCTGGTCGTTTACACTTAGGAAGCTTTATCAGTTGCGCTTCCAATAGTTGTTCCAACATATCAGGGATGTCGGCATCAGGGAAAGGATAGATTTTCTTCTGTCTTTCCTTTAAAGTTAAGTGATGCGCTCCATTAGTTTGTCGCTTTTCTTTCGAAGACGACTTGGGAAGGGTTGTGTTTACAACCATGGATTCTTCTATAGTCTCTTCATCGTTCCTTCCTTCTTTTCTCATGTTAGGGAGGAGAAGGTCCCAGTTTTCTCGACTAGCAATACTTAGCTCCATATCGTGGGCACGAGTTGCTAGTTCCTCAAAGGTGCGAGGCTTTATACCTTTAAGGATGTAGAGGAGTTCCCTGTGCATGCCTTGAATGCACATCTCAACGGAAGAGAGTTCAGTGAGGCGATCTTTGCAATCTAGACTCATAGCTCTCCAGCGATTTATATAGTTAACAACGAGTTCACCTTTTCGTTGTTTAGTGTTGGTGAGCTCGAACATGCTAACGGTTCTTCTAGTGCTGTAGAAGCGATTCAAGAACTCTCTTTCGAGTTCCTCCCAACTGTCTATTGACTCAGGTTCTAGATCAGTGTACCAGTCAAAAGCATTTCCTTTAAGTGTTCGAACGAACTGCTTGACTAGTAGGTCCCCTCGAGTACCAGCGTTCTCGCATGTCTCAACGAAGTGGGCAATATGTTGTTTAGGATTGCCCTTTCCATCAAACTGCTGAAATTTTGGTGGTTGATACCCGATTGGCGTTCTCAAGTTATCAATCCTCTTAGTATAAGGTTTGGAATACAAGAGGGAATCTTGAGTAGGTCCACCGTACCGAGCTCTGATACAGTTTGTGATCATATCTTGGAGCTGTTGGATGGATAGTGAAGCAACCGAAGCAGAACACTGTGGCTGATCATCTTGCACTATAGTCTTTCCTTTGTCATGATTTTTTATGACTTGTGTTTGACTTGATTCGGCGATATGTTGGTTCTCAATTTGGCACTTTAGTTGCGCGATTTGAGAATCTTTTTCTTCAATCGCCTTCATCAAGTTGTTGATGTGCTCTTGCATCTCAGCCATTCTTTCATCCATAGTTCTTGTCTCAGTCATCATGATAGTCACTACGTCAGAATGAGGTTCAAACAACGGGTTATACTTAACAATAAACTTGTCATTAGTATATGCCCCCTGCAAGGTTGTTTCTTGGCCTCCAGCGATAGAAGCTTTATCTTCTTGCAACGTCAGTTCACTGAGGCAACAATGGGCAGTAGAACCCATGTAAGACTTGTTCATGACAGCGACCATTGAAGAAGTCTTGAACGAAATGTTTACACTTGTGTTTTGAGATAAGAGAGAGAGATGAGAGGTAGAGACTGTCCCACCAGGCGTGCCAATTTGTTCACACGTAACTTCGGGGATGGAGACACGTGGAATAAATAATATATTGTATTAATGTTGTATGCGTGTGGGTGTACAATCTCTAACTTTAATCCTCTGATTCTCTCTCTTAAATATATAAACTTTGGCCTCTAGCTTGTTGCTCTTCTTGGGCCGGTTTGTTGGGCTTCTTAGATGATCAGCTTGCTAGGTTGATGATCTCTTGGATCGGCCTGTTGGCTTGATGATCTCTTGGATCAGCTTATTGGCTTGTTGATCTTCTTGGATGATCGGTCTGTTAGGTTGATGATCTCCTGGATCGACCTATTGGACTTGTTGATCTTCTTGGATGATCGGCCTGTTAGGTTGATGATCTCCTGGATCGACCTATTGGGATTGTTGATCTTCTTGGATGATCGGCCTGTTGGCGTGATGATCTCTTGGATCAGCTTGTTGGCTTGTTGATCTTCCTGGATGATCGGTTTGTCGACTTAATGATCTCTTGGATCGGCCTGTTGGCTTGTTGATTTGTTGGATCAGTTTGTTAGCTTGTTGTTGATCCTCCTGGATGATCGGTCTGTTGACTTGATGATCTCCTGGATCGGCCTGTTGGCTTGTTGATTTGTTGGATCGGCTTGTTAGCTTGTTGATCCTCTTGGATGATCGGTCTGTTGACTTGATGATCTCCTGAATCGGCCTGTTGGCTTGATGATCTGTTGGATCGGCTTGTTAGCTTGTTGATCCTCTTGGATGATCGGCCTGCTGACTTGCTGATCTTCTTGATCGGTCGGTTGGCTTGTTGATCTCCTTTTAGAGTCTTCTAGTCTTCCAATCTCCTGAGTCTTGAGTCCTTTGAATTTTGAATCTCGGATCTCTGAATTCTCTGGACTCTTTGGATTCTGACGACTATGGATCTTGGGAGAATGCTCTGGACTCTGCCCTCTCTGCCTCTGGCTGAATCCCCCCAAAATGAATGGTGGCCTCCTCTATTTATAGAGTTTGATGGACCTCATATGGGCTTGGGCTTGGGTCCAATTGCCACGTGGCATAATCTGATTGAACTTGGCTGATGTTATCTGATGGATCACTAATAGACAAGTGGCATTCTTTGATTTGCCGAATTTTAATGTCTATTAATTTAATTTAGGCACACGTGTAAATGTGTAACTGGTCCCAAATTTATTTTATCATTAATTTATATTAATGACGTGGCAACTTGTGATTGGCCGAAATTTCTCCTTCAACAATTATATATAAAATGGTATATATAAATATAAATGTTTTTTCGCAAAATAAAAAAATTGGAAAAAAATATATGATACAAAATCAACGCTAAGATTGTGAGACATTTAAGAAAAACGTATTGAATATATATACACATACATATATGATATATATATATATATATATAAGTATATATGAAATTATATAAGGTATATATGAAATTATATACGAATATCGACACTTTTTTTGTAAAATGAAAAAATCTAGAAAAAAAATCGTTTAGCAAACTCGAGCACGAAAATCTGAAGGAAAATCTGCTGGTAATTGAATAAGATGAAAGGAAAATAAACCTATTCATTATGACGTGAAATAAAATCAGTACAATAATATTTTCCTAAAATTAAGAAATTTGTTTAAATAATATTTTATATAATAATTGGTCCTATAAATGTAATATTATAATTTTTAATATTAATTGAAAATAGATGATAAAAACAAAGGTATAAAGATAAGAAAATATAGCTAGAAATCTAATCTTGTAAATATCCAAAATTTTAAACATATATGAAAACATGTCTCCAAAACATGCTATCTACCAAAATTTATCTAAAAATAATAATAATTTTACTATATTGTTTAGATTGGTTTGATAAAATTTTAAGTTTCATTTTTATCTTGTTACTTTCCATATTATCTTTTTAGATAGTTCTCCTTACTTAATTGATGGTAGATAAACATGCCAAATTTACTTTTGAAAATTTTCCAACCAATGAAAATAATGGCTAAACTATTTTGTATTTTTCAATCATATGATTTTTCTTCCAAATGTACCCTGATTTAATTTTCTTGTTCGCACCCTATTTTTAAGGCAATGGTTATCTAATTTATTTCTAAATATATATTTTATGTGCTAAATATGTAACGCAAAAAGAAAAGAAAAAATAGAGTGAATTAAAAAAAATTGTAATTGTAAGAACTAAAAAGAAGAGATGAGTGAAAGAAAAAAGAATGGAGGGAAAGAAAAAAGAGAGAGAAAAAAATTAACGCTAGGATTCGAACCCACACGGGAAGAGAGGCAAAAATTACGAGTGTTAAACCAACTGAGCAAACTTGCAAAGTATTGTATTTTATTTGGACCTAATTTTGATGATTTATGTACGATGCTCCACGATTTTTCTTGAGACTGGTGGATATATCATGAAAATGATATTTTGCCAAAATATCAACTATATTTTAAATATTTCAACCAAAAATTGGTAAAAAAGAAATGTTTTTCTCCTATATCTCTATCAGGCCCTTGAAATTTTCAATATATCACCGTTATCTTGATGACTTTTGGCGATTTTTTCATCCTTAGTTACATCATATACATTCTCTCTTGTATCTTTCAAAATTAAAATTCAAAATTTGTATGTTTTTTAAAACCAAAAGATTACATAAAATTTAGGTATTTAGTTTTTAATATTTTCAGTTAGATTTTTTATTTAAAATTATCCAATAAATATCCTCATTGTTCCATCGACTTTTTGTTCTACACTTCCTATCATTATTCAATGGGTCATTGATCTTTAAACATAGTTAAATTATATGTACATATAACAAATACGGACTATTTGTATAGAAGACATTTTCTACGTTAAAAAAATGTATGGGAACTCTATTCCAAATAAGGAGCATTTGTTTATTCCATTGTTATTTTCTATTCTTCCAAATTATTTGAGTTTTATATTTATTAATTTAAGATTTCTTGATTGAATTTTGTGGTTAAGATATATAAACTGTATTTGGTAATTAAAAAAATATATATATATATTTGTGATGCAAAACGCATGCAATTGGGGATTGGGCTTAAGAATCTACATACAATCTTATACTAATATAACCTGACATAGCAATATTGGAGAGCCACCAAATGTCCTACTTTTCTTTAAACATTTGGAAGATTAGCCATCAATGTGAACTACACAATAAGATTGTCAAGGGTTAGAAAAAATTAAAACACATCATCTCATCCATCAACTGGAAAAGGAAAAAGAATTACCGGCTCAATAGCTAAACCCTCTGCTGGAATCCAAGTCAACAACTCATGGTATGGGCCCTTAAAATAGAAATATAAACACATTGTAAAACACTCAAAATGATTATAGTAGAAAATGAAATTCTCAACAAGATAAAGCACCCTAGAATGATTATTATGGTAGTAGAAGAGAATCAAGATAAGCTATGAAGCACACTAGGAGGGTAGAATAAAATCTAAACAAGTCATAAAGCAGACCAAGACGATTATAACAGGATAAGAGAATCTAAACTAGTTATAAAGCACGCCTGAACAGTTATTCAATCCAAAACATCATATCAATCCAACAACAAATCTAGACATGTTATTAGAGACTCAAGAAAAAAATGTCACGTAAAAAACACCAACCTTCTGTTGTGCAGATCTACGAACCTATCAATCTGACGAGCGAGACAAATCTTTTTCAACACATGACTTAATACATAGAGGTCAAAATAATTAAAACCAAAACTAGGCACTAACAATACTATGTGTAACACAAATTTAAAGTTCTAAAGAAGAGATTAACAAGAACAATGTGAAAATAACATTAACAAAGAAAAAAACTTGAACGGCATTTTCTTACTTCTTTTCATGTTTATGTCTCACAAGAAGAGCAGAAACAAATTATCGCTTCCCTATTTGCTCCAAATATTTCATATTGCTCCATTTGGACAGATTAATAATTCACTTTCTTTGAGTAGACCAAAAAAAAAAGAAAAAGAAAAGGTATAATTTCACCAAGAGACTGAGGCAAATGTAGCACAAGAGAGAAGAAACAAATATATAAATCAAGCTTCATGCTTCAATGATATATATCCTCTAAGCTCTACCTCAATTCACGTTAATTATTCTAAGTTTACCTAACCTAGTAGCATTACTAAGCCTTTATATAACGACATATATAAGACTAACCCAAAATTTTCCTTAACCCGTTAAACACGAGACACACACTTCTAAAGACACAAAATTCCACTACAAACTCCCACCAATCAAAGTGAGTAAGATCTTGCATCAATCACTATTCAAATGAATGGCTACATGTTACACAACAACTAAAAACGCCTTATACTTCTAAACAAGTCTATCGAATTAAATTTTAAAAATGAAATGACTCTACTCACAGGAAGACCATTTGAACAAGTAAACTAAGAAATTAATATCAAAGTCAGATCACAACTTAAACCAATTACAAGAACATCTACCAAGTAGTAAAATCAACTAGGTAAGTCTAGTGGAAACAAAACTTTAAAGGAAGAACAACTAAACTAATTAATGGTGTTAAAAACTACACTAAAGTTAATCTAGTTGCATTCAAAAGGTTTAAGGGTGTGGGAACTTACCAATCGACACCCAACGACATCGAATGCTAGTTGTCCAATGTCCGAATGAGTTTGAAATCGCTAATCCGAACCTCATAGCCTATGGGCATTCAATCCCAAGGCTGTTCGGGTTGTGGGTAGTCAGCAAAAGCTGACTTTGAAGCCGAAAGCTTGCTGATTGGGAAGTGGAAGTGCTGGAATACGCTTGGAAGTACAATCAGTGGGTATACAAAGATTAGAAACATGAGTTAAAGCGCTTTTAAAGATTTGAATGGGACTAATGTGCTGAAAAATACCTATTGGCATCGAATTATCTTGGATAGGCGTTGCTTGAAGAGGAAAGGGGCTTAATCCTGCGAATATAGAGTCAATCACAAATGGGTAATCCAAATTCGAAGTCGAATAAGCATGGGTCAATGTCGAAACATACCGAGATCGCTAAAGGACGTCGAAATGGCCAAGATTGGGGAGGAAAACGCTGCTGGCCACGCGGAACCTGACTGAAACGAGAGAAAGAGAGAGATTTATCCTTGAACCCAAAAGAGAACGAGAGTGAGGCAGAGAGAGAGACTTACGCGTGGAAGAAGAAGAAGAAGAAGGAGAAATGCTAGCTCGCGATCTTGCTCGCCGGCGTAGGTCTTGGTCGAAAATCAAGGCTCGCCGGCATGGAGGAAATAGCAGGATCTTGCTCGCCGGCGTAGGTCTTGGTCGAAAATCAAGGCTCGCCGGCATGGAAGAAATAGCGGGGGAGATGGAGAATCAAGGCTGCCATTACCGATGAAACAAGGCTTTGATTGGGGGAATTGAGAGAAAACAAGGGTTTGAGAGGGAGAGAGAGAGATTGAGAGATTGAGAGACCAAAGGATAACACGTACACCTAGGTTTAGAATTTCTTTTCTTTTTTTTTTTTTTTTGTCTTTTTCCTTTTTCTTTAAAATAAAAATTACTTCAAATAAATAAATAAACTCATAGATTTATGATTTTTTTAATTTTTTAAAAAAATGTACCAAAAATCTTCTTTTTTTACAACTATTTACCATTTTTTTTTCTTTCCTTCCTTTATTTGGGTTTGCTTATAGCCTTATAAAATGTCAAAATTGTACTAGTGACAATTACCCAAGTTGCTATTCATAACGAGCAAAGTGAGTTGTTAATATTTTTAAATTAGCTAGGGGCAAATTTCAAAAGTGAATGACCATGAGGGATATCCTAGCAAAAATAATTCTAATCTCTTCAATCTCTTAGCTCATCCAACGTTTTCTTTTCTTTCTCCTTTGTCTTTCTATCTTCAAACCCTAGTGAAATTACATAAAAAAAAAAAAAACAAAAACAATTCATTTAGAGGTGAAAGAAGATGCTTTTACTCCAAAATCAAAAGTAATTACTCTAGCAAGAATATTCATAAAATATAGTGGTCAAACCTTAATTTTATAGGTAAGATATATAATGACACATATTAGATAGTAAAATCAAATGATTCTCTTTCCATTGTCAATAAAAGAAAATAAGGCATGCAACGAGAGAGAAAATGAGTCTAAATTAGACTTAAAGGGAGAAAGTGAAAATTTGTTGAAACTTGAGAATATTTGAGTTTTCAATAAGGGCTTAAATTTAAACTTATACAAGAGTTAAAATATTGAGGTCATATGGATATAGTTTCTTGTTCAAATCCACTACCAGTACTTTACTTTAATAATTCTTTTTGTATTTATTTTCTCTTTTTCATTGATATTGGCAGTTTCATGACTTTTTTTTTGTCTTGATGAAAAACAAATTATACATTTTACTTAATTTATTCAATTTTACCTTCAAAATTTTCCTTTCATAACACTAACCAACTGGTAGTACAAAATGTTTCATCATATAATAAATTATTTTTAATTGAAAAATTATAATATATAATTAAATAACATGAAAATAGAAAAAAGCTAGAATTAGAATACAATATTAAATTTGGGGAAAAGGAGACTGAAAAGTTCTTTCTTTAACCCTTTTTGTGACATACCATGGATGTAGATATACTTTTTTTCTTAAAGATTTTTTAACATACCAATTCATTGGAGAAGTTTTGGGAAGGGAAAATCCTTTTAATTTGTTCGTGTGTTGTGCCACATCAGCGCCACATAAGATGCCACATCAGCGACTGACACGTGTCACTGCCACGTAGGTTTTTCTCCATAAAATTTGTTTTGGCCATAACTTTTTCGTTTGAGCTCCGATTTGAGTGATTCAAAAGGCGTTGGAATTGTTGTCTCAAGCTCTACAAGATACTGACTTTGAAAAACTGAAAATGTTAGTATAAAAAAATCAGAGTTTGTTATCATCAAAATACTTGGTTTGATTGAAGCCCTAAAGCTAACAATAACACTACTAGAAAAACGGTATTACCACTACTACAAATTTGCGTATAGACCATACTTGATTTTAAACATTAGACCATGGTTTTTTAGAAAACCATAGTCTATCTTGTTAGCAAGTGATCTAACCATGGTCCAAAATAAATACGGTTGTTTATAGACTACATTTTTTTAAACTATGGTCTAAAACCAACTATTAGACTATAGTTTTCAAAATACTATGACATAAAATCTAGGTTTACACAACGGTTTCGAAAATCATAGTCTAAAATCTAACTTTACACCATAGTTTTAAAAAATCCATGGTCTAAAGTTTAACTTTACACCACAATTTTTAAAACCATGCTCTAAAACCTACCTTTACACAATGGTTTAAAAAATCCACGGTCTAAAATTGAACTTTGCACCATAGTTTTAAAAAAACGTAGTCTACAATTTAGCTTTACACCACAGTTGAAGAAAATCATAGTCTAAAATCTATCTTTTACACCATAGGTTAAAAAAACCATGGTGCAAAGTTAACTTTATAACATAGTTTTTCAAACCAGGGTCTAAAATAAAGATTTACACCATGGTTTAAAAAAGCCATGGCAAAAAATTTAGTTTTACATCACAGTTTTAAAAAATCATGGTCTAAAATTTAACTTTACACCACAGTTGAAGAAAATTATTGTTTGAATCTAACTTTTACACCACAATTAAAAAAAAAGAACCATGGTGTAAAACTTAACTTTATACCACAATTTTTTAAATTAGGGTCTAAAATCTAACTTTACGCTACGATTTTAATTAATCAACGTAACCATGGTCGAAATTTTAGCTTTACACCACAATTTAAAGAAATCATGGTCTAAGAATTAGCTTTACACCACATTTTAAGAAAACGATGGTCTAAAATCTAACTTTACACCACAGTTTCAAAGAACCATGGTCTCAAATTTAACTTTACACTACATTTTTTAAAAATCATGGTCTATAGCTTTATGGAAGGTGAAAATTGAAATATTTATGTAAGTTTAAGGTTCAATAAGACGAAATTGAAAGTTTTGTGTAAGAGTTAATTCATCTTGCCAAGTTTAAAGATAATTTCTTTTACCACTTAAATTTTATATTAATTAAAAATATTAAATTATATGTATATATATATATATATATATATATATATATATTTTGGGTTTTTAAGTTAACTTGAAATGAATCTAAGGAAAAATAGGTGTATATAAATATGCAGTCATCGTATGATTAAAATAATAACAATTTTTATTTTTATTTATGTTTAAAAAAAGAATTAATATTATTATTTAACCATAAATATCAGTTTGACCGTGTAATCTTGCCTGGCAGTTACAAAGTGCAATTGCAAAACTCTAAAAATAGAATAAGATTGATCAATCGCTCTTGATCACGACCATCGATAGACCATCTGTGTGCATTTTTCAAATGTCACTTGCTCTGTTGAATCGCATTTCGTCAAATATTACTGACTAAGGTGATCATTTGTTGTTGTTTTTTTTTTTTATCATAATCTGTTCAATCGGCGTCGAATTTTCTCATAATTGAAAATAGAATGCTCTCTTCATCCTATGACTTCATTCTTCTAGCTACTTTATCCATGGAAATTTCTTAATTTAGGTTTCTGCTCTCTTTTAGAATAGTTGAAATTAATTTGATCTTTTTTCTTGGTCTCTAATTTCTTTGTGTTATTATGTCAAGATTTGGTGTTGTTGGAATATGTTGTAATTTTTGCTTACCCTAATTAGTTTTTTCCTTAAAGAAAATTTATTTCAAACAAAACACAAATTATAAAGTAATAGTGAAATAATATGTTGTCAAAACTTTGATGTTTCTTTGTTCTTCCATCATAGGAATGATCTCTTTTTTTTTTTCTCTTTTCTCTAAGACCTACATCTCATACAAACTATACTGTCAGTTTCTAGTTTAATTAGAATATAGTTTTTATTTGTTTACTAGTTTGAAGTAGAATTTTATATGTGCTTGAAAGGTTATGCCATATTATAGCTTTTTCTTATTTCAAATGCTAAGAGAGTCCGATTGATGTATAATTTTGAATACAATTTTTTTGGGGTTAGTGGTTTATTTTGACACTTCCAAATAGAAATAAAAGTTAAATATACTTGATTTTATATCTATTAGCCTTCACAAATAAATTATTATTTTGTTGCTAATTTTATCTTTTGATTCTATATATCTATGAATTTATTAATTTACTTACTATCTTATTTTGTTATTTTGTTGTTACTAATGCAGTTGTAGTCATATTTGGAGCCCAAAATTGTTTACAGTCCACTCATCTCGATATGTTCCAATTCTTATGAAATATTTTGGTAATTTGTTTTTATAATACTATTAAGTTATTAGTTCTATGGTTCCTAATGTTATCCATGTCACTTTGGATCCTCATTATTTTTTTTTCTCTAATATTTTCCTATGATCTCATAAACAATAGATACTTTCATGACTTCAATAAGATTACTTTTTGAACCATATTTCCCAAAGACAAAGCTCCTTTTACATTTGTCATTTGTCGCACACATCACTTATTGTTTACTTTCAATTTTGAAGTCCTGCTGATTATATGTTGCTTTCAATTTTGAAGACCTACGGATAATTCATATAAGTGCTTACTATTTAGGTTCTATTTCTTCACATTTGAAATCTTATTTTGTTTTTGTTGGATGGATATTGATCTAGGTTCTTTTAACACATCACTTTGATCTCACTTGAACACAGATAGAGGATTAGGATCATGACTCTGTGATATGAGATAATGAAATTGTAGTCATAACAATGCATTTGATTGATACTACTTAATAACATGAAATTATTTAAGATTCGAATCCTATTACATTAGTGGAGATGAGTATTTTTTTTTTTTTTTTGCTTTATATAATTGTTGTTTAGATTGACAAATCTAATAAAGTATGATGTTTAAAGTTTGAAAACAACATTGTTTATATCAAGTCCTAAAGAGTTAAGATTGTTATGTACATTTGACAAATAATGTATAAATTATTTTCATGCAGTTTAATATGTATTAACTTTATAATGAAAATTTTATATTTGTTGTTTATCTTTTTTGCAGTTCAATGATAAATGTTACGTAGTCAAGTCGATAAAGATGAAATTCATATCGAAGGTTTAAATTTTGTTGGCGTCACCTTCTTGTACTCTATAATGTATAGTAGTTTGTTAGTTAATTATTTTAATAGTGGTTTCCTTTTTATTTGTGTAATTTTACACTCTTTTTATTTAATATAGAAGTTTGATTGAATTCATTCTTGGATTGTTTTAGGTCAATTTAAAGTTTTAGAAGAATATTATTCATATTTGTATAGAATTCTCTAATTTGATTTTTATTAGAAAAAATATAGAATAAATAATTAATAGGAATAAATTGAGATAATAAATAATATTTTTTTAAAATAAAAAATTTAAATATCACCACTAAAATAGACCACAACAAATGTTAACTATGGTCTATTAGTATAGACCACAACTGACATTAGCTGTGGTTTGTAGCTATAGACTATTACTAACGGTAGCCGTAGTCTATTGGTATAGACTACAACTAACGTTAGCGCTATAGTCTATCAACAAAGACCATCGTCAGGCGTAGTCTATACAGTCAGACCATGATTGTCGTTAACTATGGTACATAATATATACCATGGCTAACGTTAGTAGTAGTCTATAGAATAGACTACACTGGAGTAGACCATGGTTGCAAAACCGTGGTCTAATCAAATAGACAACGGTCATATGACCATGGTCTATATAGATATTTGTAGTAGTGTACTTGACGCTTTTGGAATGTCAAATTTAAATGTTCTTAATGTTTTTAAAAGCGTCGAGAGAACCACTGTCAAGAATAAGGTATCGAAAATGTGACGAACGAAAAGAGTCAAGATATTCTTTCCTTGATATTTTTTAAACGTCAAGAATATAACATCATTGACATTTATGACGCGTCATGTATATAGATTTCTTGACATTTATTAAATATCATTTTTGTTAAAACTTGACGGATCTAACGTGTCAAATGATACTTTATCTTGACATTTTAAAAATATCAATTTAATAAGTTTTTGACACATTTTACATGTCATGTTTGCTTGTTATTTTTTTTTTTCAATTATAATAGTTGTTCCCTATTATCTTGAATCTCCTACATTACATTCCAACAATTTGATATATTGATCAACCAAATAAAAAAATACACATTCAAGATCCATCAACCAAAATTTCTCCAATAACTTCAATAAAATTCATATCTTCAACATTACAAAAGTATCCAACCTCCATATGAGTAATTCCAAAATTACAACTATCAACCCATATGAACAATTCCAAAAATTACAAGACCTATCAACCCACATGAACAATTACAAAATTACAATGACCTATCAACTCCATTTGGACAATTCCAAAATGAAGATCTTTACACCAATTTCCACCATATATTCAAAATTACATAATACCTATCTCCACCATATATTCAAAATCACAAACTACCTATTAAATAATTCGTGTGCTTCTGTGCCTTAAAATACTTACTACTTCCAAACAGGGGGAAGCTTCTGTCTTCTTGTAATACCGGGTCAGACAATGGATCCTGCTCTCCACCAAAATCAACTTGAACTTGGGAATCCTTGTCTTTCTTGTTTCTCTACAAATGCATTCTGGTTGAAACAACTTTCTTAATGAGATGGTAAAGATCCTTCGAGATTTTAGGAGCTAGCCCTAAGCCAAAAAAAAAAACATGTTAAAAAGAATAAGATAATAATTCTGACTGATGTATAGAATAGAAGTTCATTGGAGGAAGGGTAGATGGGGCTCACCATGAGCCTTCAATATACGCAAGATCTTGCTCCCAGTTACACTTTTCACCCGATCAATCCCGTGAGAATCACGGAGAATAACACCAATTTCAGATGGTGTCAAACCCTTCTTGGCAAATTTTCAAATGTTCTCGGCAACCTGAATGGTCAAAGGAAAGCCATCAATTTCTATAGAAAGTACAGAGATTCACTTCCCTTTCTAAGCAGTTAAAATGACAAGCAATGGAAGAACTTGCGATTTTCTTAGACATTCGACAAGTATAACCATCAGAATTGACACTCAGATGACACTATGAAACATGTCACCATGCTTCACTAAAATCAACGACTGTAATTTTCATCGTTAGTCAATCACATGAGCAATCTTTTACAAGAACCTCTTTTTCTTCCTGGTAATTTTCAATGGGACCCTATCTGCCATGAGCAAAGTATACTGAAAGCTGATTTCAATGAAGAAGTTAACAACGCAACTAATGCAAACCTGAAAGATGAATTCTGCATAAGCACTGACATTGCGCAACAATGTTTGTTTTGCATTAATCCTTCTAAAACTCTTCGTATAATGGTTGCATCTCTGCATAAAAGTGTATAAATGTTAGTATAAAATATAAAATCAAGAGGTTAACCATCGTGGGTTGGCCCTAATGGTCAAAAAGGACCATAGAGAAAATAAAGGGCTTAGAGGGCATGGGTTCAATCCATGGTGGCCACCTACCTAGGATTTAATATCCTACGAGTTTCCTTGGCAACCAAATGTAGTAGGGTCAGGTGGTTGTCCCGTGAGATTAGTCGAGGTGAGCATGAAAGAATGACATTGCATCATTACCACATGGGGGGACGTGTGGGGGTGGGCACAATGCTAACTCCCAGTTACAACTATTATATAAGGTCCCTCTTTGATAAATTTACAAGGAATCAACATTTATAAGTTATGTTACAACTATTAAGTCAATACCATATGATTACTGTAACAGACTTGGAGAGAAGGACGTTTCAAGTACCTTACAGAGTAGTAGACAACGACAAGTAATGGACAGCGACACCCACACAAGAGACTTACTGCCGTGCAAAATCAGAGACCCACGAAAGAAACCCACACCTTCTTCTCTACCGCCTGCTCGAGAGTAAGACCCACAAAGCCTCCTTCTTCGTCGCCTACTCTAAATTGCATGGTTGTTGTCGATGAGGGAAATACTGTTGCCGCCGTTTGAAAAGAAAGGTCCTTCTTTGTCGCCGCCGTTGGTGTGTTAGACCGTTCACAAAGACAAGTTGCCTCGCCGTCGTTGGTGCCGTTTGCGAATATAAGTCTTCTCGCCGAAGAGAAGTCACGACTACATTATTTGCCGTTCGCGAGGGGGAGAGGCAAGAGACCAACAAAAAAGATAAGAATTCGGTCAAAGCCCTAATTTTGATTTTGACCATATATTAAATTAAAAACAATGTCATAATTCTTGACATTTTAGAAATATCAAGTCTTCCTTAGCGTGAAAAAATCCGAAAAACATCATAAGACTCCGTGTTTTTGTATTTTTCTTGACGTTTTTTTGTTGAAATTTTGTAAGTCTTGACATTTTTTTTGTTGAAATTACATAAGTCTTGACATTTTTTCTTAAAAATGTCAACTAATAACAAAACTCAAATGTCAAGTAACATTGTTTTTCTTGTAGTGTAAGATGAGAAAGGAATTGAGACGACATCAAAAGGAATTTTCGTATTGTCATTGAACTCCTAAAAAAAGTTGCAAAAGTAGAACCTCAAGAAGATGAAAGTGCGTGGGGTCGAATTCAAACAAGTATTTAACAGAGGCAAAATAACTTATCCAAAAACCATCAACGATCAAAAACCCTAGAGAAACCTTCAAAGATAAAATTCATCCAATTCTTCTCCAAACCATTCAACAAGAACAATAAAAAACATACAAAGAAGATCTCAAAACCATAATTAGACATATCGATTCTAAAAAATCAAGATCCACACGCATGAAAGAAAGAAATGTTCAGAGCAACTGACCCCCTAGAGATGAGATTCAACAGCAAAATTTGGCGGAAATTCTTAAGAGAGATGGAGATAGAGCACACATGATGAGATTTTTTGGTTATGTCAAAATGAGGAGACAAGGGGGGGGGTGCTACAAGGTTATTTTGGTCATTTTTCCACCCCCTTCAAATTTGGAAACAAAATTCAAATATGGCTTCCTTTATTATATTTTAACTTTAAAGTGCACTTATCAACGACTAATTGACAAAATTAACCCCCTCTAGTTTATGTTTTGTAAAAAATGACTCATCTTTAGAAACAATGTTTTTTTTGACCCCTTGATGATGAAGATGATGTAAGCAAGTACTTGAAATTACTTATATTTTCTTTATTAAAAAAAATATATGGGTATATATATAAGCAAGTATATTTTCTTTATTAAAAAAAATATATGGGTATATATATAAGCAAGTAGCTGTGCATATTTAATACTATAGTTATGACAAAAAAAAAAAAAAAAAAAAAAAAAAAAAAAACAACTCAAGTATATGTGGCTACAATAATGATTAAAAAAATAAAAACTTATTTTTGCTCATTTTTCCACCCCCCTTCAAATTTGGAAAAAAAATTCAAATATGGCTTCCTTTATTATATTTTAACTTTAACGTGCACTTATCAACGACTAATTGACAAAGTTAACCCCCTCTAGTTTATGTTTTGTAAAAAATGACTCATCTTTAGAAACAATGTTTTTTTGGACCCCTTGAAGATGAAGATGATGTAAGCAAGTACTTGAAATTACTTATATTTTCTTTATTTAAAAAAAAATATATGGGTATATATATAAGCAAGTAACTGTGTATATTTAATATTATAGTTATGACAAAAAAAAAAAAAAACAACAACTCAAGTATATGTGGCTAAAATAATGATTAAAAAAATAAAAACTTATTTTTGGTCATTTTTCCATCCCCTTCAAATTTGGAAACAAAATTCAAATATGGTTTCCTTTATTATATTTTAAATTTAAAGTGCACTTATCAACGACTAATTGACAAAGTTAACCCCCTCTAGTTTATGTTTTGTAAAAAATGACTCATCTTTAGAAACAATGTTTTTTTTGACCCCTTGATGATGAAGATGATGTAAGCAAGTACTTGAAATTACTTATATTTTCTTTATTAAAAAAAAATATATGGGTATATATATAAGCAAGTAAATGTGTATATTTAATACTATAGTTATGACAAAAAAAAAAATAATAACAACTCAAGTATATGTGGCTACAATAATGATTAAAAAAAATAAAAACTTAGTACATATTATACATAAAATGGTATATATAAATATAAATGTT
Source organism: Luffa acutangula (assembly GCA_036850905.1). Classification (NCBI taxonomy): domain Eukaryota; kingdom Viridiplantae; phylum Streptophyta; class Magnoliopsida; order Cucurbitales; family Cucurbitaceae; genus Luffa; species Luffa acutangula. The sequence continues at coordinate 41,773,223 of CM072099.1, forward strand.
TTTTTGCAAAATAAAACAAATTGGAAAAAAATATATGATACAAAATAAACGCTAAGATTGTGAGACATTTAAGAAAAACGTATTGTATATATATATACATACGTATATGATATATATATAAGTATATATGAAATTATATAAGGTATATATGAAATTATATACGAATATCGACACTTTTTTTGTAAAATGAAAAAATCTAGAAAAAAAATCGTTTAGCAAACTCGAGCATGAAAATCTGAAGGAAAATCTGCTGGTAATTGAATAAGATGAAAGGAAAATAAACTTATTCATTATGACGTGAAATAAAATCAGTACAATAATATTTTCCTAAACTTAAGAAATTTGTTTAAATAATATTTTATATAATAATTGGTCCTATAAATGTAATATTATAATTTTTAATATTAATTGAAAATAGATGATAAAAACAAGGGTATAAAGATAAGAAAACATAGCTAGAAATCTAATCTTGTAAATATCCAAAATTTTAAACATATATGAAAACATGTCTCCAAAACATGCTATCTACCAAAATTTATCTAAAAATAATAATAATTTTACTATATTGTTTAGATTGGTTTGATAAAATTTTAAGTTTCATTTTTATCTTGTTACTTTCCATATTATCTTTTTAGATAGTTCTCCTTACTTAATTCATGGTAGATAAACATGCCAAATTTACTTTTGAAAATTTTCCAACCAATGAAAATAATGGCTAAACTATTTTGTATTTTTCAATCATATGATTTTTCTTCCAAATGTACCCTGATTTAATTTTCTTGTTCGCACCCTATTTTTAAGGCAATGGTTATCTAATTTATTTCTAAATATATATTTTATGTGCTAAATATGTAACACAAAAAGAAAAGAAAAAATAGAGTGAATTAAAAAAAAATTGTAATTGTAAGAACTAAAAAGAAGAGATGAGTGAAAGAAAAAAGAATGGAGGGAAAGAAAAAAGAGAGAGACAAAAAATTAACGCTAGGATTCGAACCCACACGGGAAGAGAGGCAAAAATTACGAGTGTTAAACCAACTGAGCAAACTTGCAAAGTATTATATTTTATTTGGACCTAATTTTGATGATTTATGTACGATGCTCCACGATTTTTCTTGAGACTGGTGGATATATCATGAAAATGATATTTTGCCAAAATATCAACTATATTTTAAATATTTCAACCAAAAATTGGTAAAAAAGAAATGTTTTTCCCCTATATCTCTATCAGGCCCTTGAAATTTTCAATATATCACCCTTATATTGATGACTTTTGACGATTTTTTCATCCTTAGTTACATCATATACATTCTCTCTTGTATCTTTCAAAATTAAAATTCAAAATTTGTATGCTTTTTAAAACCAAAAGATTACATAAAATTTAGGTATTTAGTTTTTAATATTTTCAGTTAGATTTTTTATTTAAAATTATCCAATCAATATCCTCATTGTTCCATCGATTTTTTGTTCTACACTTCCTATCATTATTCAATGGGTCATTGATCTTTAAACATAGTTAAATTATATGTACATATAACAAATACGGACTATTTGTATAGAAGACATTTTCTACGTTAAAAAATTGTATGGGAACTCTATTCCAAATAAGGAGCATTTGTTTATTCCATTGTTATTTTCTATTCTTCCAAATTATTTGAGTTTTATATTTATTAATTTAAGATTTCTTGATTGAATTTTGTGGTTAAGATATATAAACTGTATTTGGTAATTAAAAAAAAATATATATATATTTGTGATGCAAAACGCATGCAATTGGGGATTGGGCTTAAGAATCTACATACAATCTTCTACTAATACAACCTGACATAGCAATATTGGAGAGCCACCAAATGTCCTACTTTTCTTTAAACATTTGGAAGATTAGCCATCAATGTGAACTACACAATAAGATTGTCAAGGGTTAGAAAAAATTAAAACACATCATCTCATCCATCAACTTGAAAAGGAAAAAGAATTACCGGCTCAATAGCTAAACCCTCTGCTGGAATCCAAGTCAACAACTCATGAGTTGTGTTGTTGGACGTCGTCACTAAAGATCAAAGGAAGTTGTAGGTTATGTAGGAGGGACAACAAAAAAAAAATATTTTTAACATTGGTTTGGTTTTCCAACTTACACCACAACACCACACCAATTAAAAATATAAAATCAATAAATAACATAATTAAAGTTCATTTATGATTTAGTAAAATAACAGTACTTCAATATAATGCATAATACATCAAATATTTTACTTCAAACCCACAACAATAATCACCATAACCTTATATATAATATATAGTTTTATTCCCACACATATTATTATTATATATTCTATTGCAAACATCATTTTCTTCCCAATGGCCATAACCGTACTTAATGACCAATAGCCATATCACAGTAGGACGTAAGAATTGTGCCTTGTTTAGCCGTGATTCCAACGAAGTTGAGGAAATTTGGCCAACACTCGTGTTGAATACTCTTGATTGCTTGACAACACTTGAAACCTAAGTTGATTTTTCCATGAAATATGAACGTGGTAACCTCATTCGCACATGCATGGAGTTTGAATAAATGTAATGAACAAAAAAATTTCTCCTCCTCGAACTTTGATCGTCTTGCTTGGTTCACGTTCGCATGCAAGGGTTGTTTTGATTCTTCCACAAAAGAGAAAGCAATCGATAGGAACGAGAAGAGAATAACAAACTTAAGAAGGAGAGCCATGATAGGTGGAAGTTTTGTGTATGAGGGATGTGAAAGAAAGAAGAAGTTTATGTGTGTGTTGTTAAGGAGTGGTGTGATGTGGAGTTTATATAGAGGGATGGAAAACAAAGAATTTCAAGGGATGTTAGTGAAGAATTAAAAAAAAAAATAGTTGAAATTCAAGAATTAGGTGGGTGAGGGAAGGGCACATGTGTTGTGTATGAGAAATTACATGTGGGTGAAGGGTTTGGTTTGATGATGGGTTTAATTTGAAATTAGAGGAAGAAAGTGATGGGATTATTTGGATATGCACATGGAATGATGGAAGACAAAAGAGAAGTAAAGAAGGAAGGAAGATAAAATAAAGGAATAGATAAAAAATAACAAAAAAACATAGAGAGTGGAATGTTGAAGGGAGAATAAAAAAGAAACACAAAAGTTAAATTAAAATTCAAGGAAAAGTATTTTTATTTTTATTTTTTGGGAGGAAGAAGATGGAAATAACAAAAATATCTAATATAAATGGACTCATATCCTTTTTAAAATGAAACTAATTTCCAAATATTCACAACTCATATTCCTCATTATTAATAGCAACTTGCCTAACTCTAATGGTGTCCATAAAAGGATTAAATTGCAATACACCGAAAAACATAAATATTAATACGTTAGTTCATCTAGATTAAAGAATACTAAAACAAATAAGTATTAAAGAAGATAGAGAATGGGAATACTAAAGTAATTAAGGGGGAAATAATTAGGCATCTAAGGAGAGAATGAATGAGAATATTATATTCAAGAGAAAAAATCCTAACATTAGAATTAAGAAGCTTTTGTTAAAATGCCAAAAACCACCGACTGCAAGGAACCGAATTCTTGTCATTTGATTTGTTACATTCTACTTAACTCACAATAAATTTCAATTTAACTTTCAAAATGACCTATCACAATATGCAAATATTTAGTGCATCTACATAATTCACTTAAGATTATGGTAATGTAATTGCAAGGCACGCCGTTTGTCCAAAAGATTTTTTTTTTTTAATAAAGAAATAGAACGGTAATGTAACATGATATAATTAATTTTTATAACATAGCACTATAATTAATTTATATAAAATATATTGTATAATTTATCCCATTCATAATAAAAAGAAAGTAATTTTGTTTGATATAAAATACTTCAAACCAACAAGATGACCAAATTGTAAGTCATGTCTATTTGGTATAACTTTGAATTTTATATCTAATAAGTCCTTATTTTTTAAAATTGACAGATCTACTAAATACAAATATGAAGTTTAAGGTCCCAATAGACATAAAATTCAATTTTATATCTTAATTTTTAAAAATCTCGAATGTACCAAGAACTATTAGACACAATTGAAAGCCTATTGGTCTATTAGACATTTTTAAAGTTTAGGAGCTTAGATACAAAATTAAAGTTCAGAAACCTATTAGACACTTTTTATAGTTCATGAACCCAATTGATACGCAGAGACCAAACTTGTAAAACCTTAATTTTATTTTTCAACTCTGATGTTGACAATGTTACAATAATTATAGAAAAGATAAGTGAAAAAAACATTCATATTAAAATGATTTCTTCCTTGTGAAGCCTAATACTTTTAATTGACACATTTTTTTTTTTACAAATATTAAATTATTGAAAGTAATAGAATAAATATTGCTTTTGTAGTTGTTTATTAGAAAAAAATCAACAAAATTGCACATTTTCGTTTTTTTTTTCTTCGCTTTTCTCACTTTTTTTCTTCTTTTTTTCCCTTCTCCTTTCAATTGTTTTTCAAAAAAATAAAATAAACTTCCATCTTTTTCTTTTATTTTTTCTCTAAAAAATCAAATAAATTAGTAACATTTTTTGTTTAATGTTTTATACACATTGAATATTATATTACAATTTTTTTTCATAACGAAACTGAAATTTACTTAAGTATAATTTTTTTTAATTAAATAAACAAACTACAAGTAACATCAAATTGAAAAAACAAAAAAGAAAAAATAAAAACAATTAATACTTAATTAAATTTTAATTTCTTTTGTTTTTTTTTTTATAAATAAATTGTAAATAGTATTTATTGTGTTTAAAACATTAAACAAAAGATGTAACTAGCTTATTTGATACAAAAAAATAAAAAATAAAAACCGTTAATACTTAATTAAACTTCATTATATATATACACATCCATAGTATATGAGAAAAAAGGGTTAAATAAAGAAACTTTTCAACCTCATTTCTCCAAATTTGATATTGTATTCTAATTCTAGCTTTTGCTTAATATTATTTAATTATATATTGTAATTTTTCAATTAGAGATAATTTATTATATAAGCAACTTATGGTTTAAAATGCAATCTTAATTACATATTTGGCTCCTTTTCTTGTTAAATATTCATAAATACCAAATTATTTAAAAATAAGATTTCACCTTAATTATATCCAATCTAAAATGTAAATTAAAACAAAATAAATTCTCCACAGATCCCCTAATCAAGAAATTCCAACAAAAATAACAAATATAATAATAATTAAAACTATTAATCGAAATAAAATTTAAAAATACATATAAACAATAAAAGCAAACAATCAAAGATAAGTTCCAATCAAAGATGTTTAGATTGAGACGATAAAACAAGAAAAAGGTTAGAAGAACTAGACCACCAACTTCATAAACCCAAAAACAAAAAGACGAAATCCTAATATCCATCAAAATCTTCTCGCAACGGGAACAATAATCCAACAAATCTATTTATATCTCTATATTTTTTTTCACCAGCAGCTGTGTAAAAAAATTAAACACATGAAGATGGCAACCAGAAAACGAACAAAAGAATTTGACAAAAATTCTTCAAGCATCAAGACAAAAAATGAAGGTTTGAGATCGAAACACACCAGAAAAAACTAAAGGTAAATCAAAGAACAGTAAACATTCAGAGAAGAATATGAGCTGCAAAGTCAGAAGAACGAGTTTGGTATGGGCCCTTAAAATAGGAATATAAACACATTGTAAAACACTCAAAATGATTATAGTAGAAAATGAAATTCTCAACAAGATAAAGCACCCTAGAATGATTATTATGGTAGTAGAAGAGAATCAAGATAAGATATGAAGCACACTAGGAGGGTAGAATAAAATCTAAACAAGTCATAAAGCAGACCAAGACGATTATAACAGGATAAGAGAATCTAAACTAGTTATAAAGCACGCCTGAACAGTTATTCAATCCAAAACATCATAACAATCCAACAACAAATCTAGACATGTTATTAGAGACTCAAGAAAAAAATGTCACGGAAAAAACACCAACCTTCTGTTGTGCAGATCTACGGACCTATCAATCTGACGAGCGAGACAAATCTTTTTCAACACATACCTTAATACATAGAGGTCAAAATAATTAAAACCAAAACTAGGCACTAACAATACTATGTGTAACACAAATTTAAAGTTCTAAAGAAGAGATTAACAAGAACAATGTGAAAATAACATTAAAAAAGAAAAAACTTGAACGACATTTTCTTACTTCTTTTCATGTCTATGTCTCACAAGAAGAGTAGAAACAAATTATCGCTTCCCTATTTGCTCCAAATATTTCATATTGCTCCATTTGGACAGATTAATAATTCACTTTCTCTGAGTAGACCAAAAAAGAAAAAGAAAAAGAAAAGGTATAATTTCACCATAGTATTCAAAATCCATTTAAGAAGCTACTCTAACTGTTTTATGCTTTTTCTGAGCATAAACTCAACATTTCACAGGGAAAAAGCTGAAATTTTGTAAAATGCTAATAAACAGAGATATTATCTAAGAAACCACATTGGATAAAAAGGATTCCACTCAAATTTTCTTTCCAAAACAACTTATTATCTTCAAACAGAGCTAAAAGAGCACATTGGCACTAACCCCATCAACAAAATTTACAAGATTCAACAAAAAAAAAAAAAAAAAAAAGAAAAAAAAAGCAAATACGGAGTGGGAAAGAGAGGTTGATAAAAATTTAAAAACCCATCGAGGGAACAATGTCCACTTTAATATGAACATTGCAAAATCTGAGGTTCATCTCAGGCATAAATCTTCTCGTAAAACAAAAATTAATCCCCAAAATTTTGAAACCCCACTTTCCATTTCTATGTGAAAACCCCCCAAAAGATCCAATGCATCAGAGAGAAAAGAGAAAGAGAGGCACCTGAAAGTTGAAGTAGAAATGTGGATCCAAGAGACTGAGGCAAATGTAGCACAAGAGAGAAGAAACAAATATATAAATCAAGCTTCATGCTTCAATGATATATATCCTCTAAGCTCTACCTCAATTCACGTTAATTATTCTAAGTTTACCTAACCTAGTAGCATTACTAAGCCTTTATTATCTTAACTCCAAATCGGATGCTCCAAAAATTTTTGTAGCATAACGACATATATAAGACTAACCCAAAATTTTCCTTAACCCGTTAAACACGAGACACACACTTCTAAAGACACAAAATTCCACAACAAACTCCCACCAATCAAAGTGAGTAAGATCTCGCATCAATCACTATTCAAATGAATGACTACATGTTACACAATAACTAAAAATGCCTTATACTTCTAAACAAGTCTATCGAATTCAATTTTAAAAATGAAATGACTCTACTCACAGGAAGACCATTTGAACAAGTAAACTAAGAAATTAATATCAAAGTCAGATCACAACTTAAACCAATTACAAGAACATCTACCAAGTAGTAAAATCAACTAGGTAAGTCTAGTGGAAACAAAACTTTAAAGGAAGAACAACTAAACTAATTAATGGTGTTAAAAACTACACTAAAGTTAATCTAGTTGCATTCAAAAGGTTTAAGGGTGTGGGAACTTACCAATCGACACCCAACGACATCGAATGCTAGTTGTCAAATGTCCGAATGAGTTTGAAATCGCTAATCCGAACCTCATAGCCTATGGGCATTCAATCCCAAGGCTGTTCGGGTTGTGGGTAGTCAGCAAAAGCTGACTTTGAAGCCGAAAGCTTGCTGATTGGGAAGTGGAAGTGCTGGAATACGCTTGGAAGTACAATCAGTGGGTATACAAAGATTAGAAACATGAGTTAAAAGCGCTTTTAAAGATTTGAATGGGACTAATGTGCTGAAAAATACCTATTGGCATCGAATTATCTTGGATAGGCGTTGCTTGAAGAGGAAAGGGGCTTAATCATGCGAATATAGAGTCAATCACAAATGGGTAATCCAAATTCGAAGTCGAATAAGCATGGGTCAATGTCGAAACATACCGAGATCGCTAAAGGACGTCGAAATGGCCAAGATTGGGGAGGAAAACGCTGCTGGCCACGCGGATCCTGACTGAAACGAGAGAAAGAGAGAGATTTATCCTTGAACCCAAGAGAGAACGAGAGTGAGGCAGAGAGAGAGACTTACGCGTGGAAGAAGAAGAAGAAGGAGAAATGCTAACTCGCGATCTTGCTCGCCGGTGTAGGTCTTGGTCGAAAATCAAGGCTCGCCGGCATGGAGGAAATAGCGAGATCTTGTTCGCCGGCATAGGTCTTGGTCGAAAATCAAGGCTCGCCGGCATGGAGGAAATAGCGGGATCTTGCTCGCTGGCGTAGGTCTTGGTCGAAAATCAAGGCTCGCCGGCATGGAAGAAATAGCGGGGGAGATGGAGAATCAAGGCTGCCATTACCGATGAAACAAGGGTTTGATTGGGGGAATTGAGAGAAAACGAGGGTTTGAGAAGGAGAAAGAGAGATTCAGAGATTCAGAGACCAAAGGATAACACGTACACCTAGGTTTAGAATTTCTTTTCTTTTTTCTTTTTTCTTTTTTTTTTTTTTGTCTTTCTCTTTTTTCTTTAAAATAAAAATTACTTCAAATAAATAAATAAACTCATAGATTTATGATTTTTTTATTTTTTTAAAAAATGTACCAAAAATCTTCTTTTTTTACAACCATTTACCACTTTTTTTTTTTCTTTCCTTCCTTTATTTGGGTTTGCTTATAGCCTTATAAAATGTCAAAATTGTACTAGTGACAATTACCCAAGTTGCTATTCATAACGAGCAAAGTGAGTTGTTAATATTTTTAAATTAGCTAGGGACAAATTTCAAAAGTGAATGACCATGAGGGATATCCTAGCAAAAATAATTCTAATCTCTTCAATCTCTTAGCTCATCCAACCTTTTCTTTTCTTCCTCCTTTGTCTTTCTATCTTCAAACCCTAGTGAAATTACATAAAAAAAAAAAACAAAAACAAAAACAATTCATTTAGAGGTGAAAGAAGATGTTTTTACTCCAAAAACAAAAGTAATTACTCTAGCAAGAATATTCATAAAATATAGTGGTCAAACCTTAATTTTATAGGTAAGATATATAATGACACATATTAGATAGTAAAATCAAATGATTCTCTTTCCATTGTCAATAAAAGAAAATAAGGCATGCAACAAGAGAGAAAATGAGTCTAAATTAGACTTAAAGGGAGAAAGTGAAAATTTGTTGAAACTTGAGAATATTTGAGTTTTCAATAAGGGCTTAAATTTAAACTTATACAAGAGTTAAAATATTGAGGTCATATGGATATAGTTTCTTGTTCAAATCCACTACCAGTACTTTACTTGAATAATTCTTTTTGTATTTATTTTCTCTTTTTCATTGATATTGGCAGTTTCATGACTTTTTTTTTGTCTTGATGAAAAACAAATTATACATTTTACTTAATTTATACAATTTTACCTTCAAAATTTTCCTTTCATAAAACTAACCAACTGGTAGTACAAAATGTTTCATCATATAACAAATTATTTTTAATTGAAAAATTATAATATATAATTAAATAACATGAAAATAGAAAAAAGCTAGAATTAGAATACAATATTAAATTTGGGAAAAAGGAGACTGAAAAATATTAAGCTGAAAGTCAAACCTTGTTTTGAACACCATGGTTGCTTTTTTTTTTTTTTTTTTTTTTTTGAGAAATTCATTGGTTGCTTTTTCTTTACACATTCATTTGGCATTCCACCTATGACCCATAGGACAGACGTCCTTTCTTTCCCCTGCCTTCCTCATTTCTCTCCTCTCATCTCGAAATAATAATATTGGCCTCCCCTATTTTAATAACTGTAGGATCGAAAGGCAACACTAGAGGGGGTGAATAGGGTTGAACTACCAATTTTTAAAATAATTTTATCTATGAAATATGCTCAAATAAAAATTAACACACAAATTTAATTTAAGAAAAAATTAAGCAATATAAAACCTAAAGCATGCACACTAAGATAGCTTTGAATTTAAATATGATTTAATCAAGAGAAATTTAAATAGTCCACTAAAATTAAATCATGCAATTAAAGAGAAATTAAAAATTAAGACAATAAAGCAAATGAAATAATTAAGGGCATAAAATAAAAGAGAGAGAGGAAGAGAAAACACCAGGAATTTATAGTGGTTCGGCAAATTGCCTACTCCACTCCCCAAGACTCTTTCTTGGGTATTTCACTAGTGATCCTCTTGCGGGTGAGAACCAAACCGACACACGACCCTCTTTTTCCTAGGCTAAAGAGAAACCCAAGATCCTTTTAACTGGTTCAGGATCAAACCAATTTCTTTTTCTCACGACCCAAGGTGTACCCACACCTTAATATAATTCCCAAAAAGAAAAGAAAAGAGAACCTCACAATATTGCCTCTTGAAGGCTAGATACACAAGTTGAGCACTCTAAAAAGAAAACCTCACAAAAATATAACTAGGCCAATTTTGGAGCAGGGAGGACAAGAATTTTAAGAGTAGAGAGACTTTGAGAGCTTAAAGACTTGAAAGCTTTTGGTGTGTCTATGAATGAGAAAATCAAGTCCAATTTATAGGCAAGGAGGATGAATTTTGACCGTTGGATCAATTTTAGAATGAATGGTAGAGATTGAGTTTAAAATTGGAAAAGGAAAGAACTTCAAATTTAAGAGAGAATTTTGAAGGATTGGAATTTTAGGATTAGTAGAATAAAATCAATGAATCATGGGATGAATTTTGGAAAGAATCAAATTTGAATTTGGGGGAATTTTGATATTAAGAGCAAATTTTGAAGATATGGAATTTTGGAGATAATTAGAATAAATCAAGGATTTTTGGGATGGATTTTGGAAAGAATAAATTTTGAATTGGGAGGAATTTTGGGAAAAAATAAAATTTGAATTGGGAGGAATTTTGGGTGAAAATTTATTTATACATAGTTTGCCACGTGTCACTATTCCATTGGTCCACGTAATCCACGTCAGCCTCCATGTCACTTGACACGTCATCGCCACGTCAGCAAAATTTGACCATTGTGGAGCCACGTCATCCGCCACGTCAGCTGCCACATCATCATTTTTGGTCGTGTGTTGTGCCACATCAGCGCCACGTCAGATGCCACATCAGCGACTGACACGTGTCACTGCCAAGTAGGTTTTTCTCCATAAAATTTGTTTTGGCCATAACTTTTTCGTTTGAGCTCCGATTTGAGTGATTCAAAAGGCGTTGGAATTGTTGTCTCGAGCTCTACAAGATACTGACTTTGAAACACTGAAAATGTTAGTATAAAAAAATCAGAGTTTGTTATCATCAAAATACTTGGTTTGATTGAAGCCCTAAAGCTAACAATAACACTACTAGAAAAACGGTATTACTTGATGCTTTTGGTTGTTATCATCAAAATATCTCCACCATATATTCAAAATCACAAACTACCTATTAAATAATTTGTGTGCTTCTGTGCCTTAAAATACTTACTACTTCCAAACAGGGGGAAGCTTCTGTCTTCTTGTAATACCGGGTCAGACGATGGATCCTGCTCTCCACCAAAATCAACTTGAACTTGGGAATCCTTGTCTTTCTTGTTTCTCTACAAATGCTTTATGGTTGAAACAACTTTCTTGATGAGATGGTAAAGATCCTTCGAGATTTTAGGAGCTAGCCCTAAGCCAAAAAAGAAAACATGTTAAAAAGAATAAGATAATAATTCTGACTGATGTATAGAATAGAAGTTTAATGGAGGAAGGGTAGATGGGGCTCACCATGAGCCTTCAATATACGCAAGATCTTGCTCCCATATACACTTTTCACCTGAGCAATCCCGTGAGAATCACGGAGATTAACACCAATTTCAGATGGTGTCAAACCCTTCTTGGCAAATTTGCAAATGTTCTCGGCAACCTGAATGGTCAAAGGAAAGCCATCAATTTCTATAGAAAGTACAGAGATTCACTTCCCTTTCTAAGCAGTTAAAATGACAAGCAATGGAAGAACTTGCGATTTTCTTAGACATTCGACAAGTATAACCATCAGAATTGACACTCAGATGACACTATGAAACATGTCACCATGCTTCACTAAAATCAACGACTGTAATTTTCATCGTTAGTCAATCACATGAGCAATCTTTTACAAGAACCTCTTTTTCTTCCTGGTAATTTTCAATGGGACCCTATCTGTCATGAGCAAAGTATACTGAAAGCTGATTTCAATGAAGAAGTTAACAACGCAACTAATGCAAACCTGAAAGATGAATTCTGCATAAGCACTGACATTGTGCAACAATGTTTGTTTTGCATTAATCCTTCTAAAACTCTTCGTATAATGGTTGCATCTCTGCAGAAAAGTGTATAAATGTTAGTATAAAATATAAAATCAAGAGGTTAACCATCATGGGTTGGCCCTAATGGTAAAAAAGGACCATAGAAAAAATAAAGGGCTTAGAGGGCATGGGTTCAATCCATGGTGGCCACCTACCTAGGATTTAATATCCTACGAGTTTCCTTGGCAACCAAATGTAGTAGGGTCAGGTGGTTGTCCCGTGAGATTAGTCGAGGTGCGCATGAAAGAATGACATTGCATCATTACCACATGGGGGGACGTGTGGGGGTGGGAACAATGCTAACTCCCAGTTACAACTATTATAAGGTCCCTCTTTAATAAATTTACAAGGAATCACATTTATAAGTTATGTTACAACTATTATGTCAATACCATATGATTATTGTAACAGAGCTGGAGAGAAGGACGTTTCAAGTACCTTACAGAGTAGTAGACAACGACAAGTAATGGACAGCGACACCCACACAAGAGACCTATTGCCGTGCAAAATCAGAGACCCACGAAAGAAACCCACACCTTCTTCTCTGCCGCCTGCTCGAGAGTAAGACCCACAAAGCCTCCTTCTTCGTCGCCTACTCTAAATTGCATGGTTGTTGTCGATGAGGGAAATATTGTTGCCGCCGTTTGAAAAGAAAGGTCCCTCTTTGTCGCCGCCGTTGGTGTGTTAGACCGTTCACAAAGACAAGTCGCCTCGTCGTCGTTGGTGCCGTTTGCGAATATAAGTCTTCTCGCCGAAGAGAAGACACGACTACATTATTTGCCGTTCGCGAGGGGGAGAGGCAGGAGACCGACAAAAAAGATAAGAATTCGGTCAAAGCCCTAATTTTTATTTTGACCCTATATTAAATTAAAAACAATGTCATAATTCTTGACATTTTAGAAATATCAAGTCTTCCTTAGCGTGAAAAAATCACATTTACACATTTACTTGCTTATATATATACCCATATATTTTCTTTTAATAAAGAAAATATAAGTAATTTCAAGTACTTGCTTACATCATCTTCATCATCAAGGGGTCCAAAAAAACATTGTTTCTAAAGATGAGTCATTTTTTACAAAACACAAACTAGAGGGGGTTAACTTTGTCATTTAGTCGTTGATAAGTGCACTTTAAAGTTAAAATATAATAAAGGAAGCCATATTTGAATTTTGTTTCCAAATTTGAAGGGGGTGGAAAAATGACCAAAATAACCTTGTAGCACCCCCCCCCTTTGTCTCCTCATTTTGACCTAACCAAAAAATCTCATCATGTGTGCTCTATCTCCACCTCTCTTAAGAATTTCCGCCAAATTTTGCCGTTGAATCTCATCTCTAGGGGGTCAGTTGCTCTGAACATTTCTTTCTTTCATGCGTGTGGATCTTGATTTTTTAGAATCGATATGTCTAATTATGGTTTTGAGATCTTCTTTGTATGTTTTTTATTGTTCTTGTTGAATGGTTTGGAGAAGAATTGGATGGATTTTATCTTTGAAGGTTTCTCTAGGGTTTTTGATCGTTGATGGTTTTTGGATAAGTTATTTTGCCTCTGTTAAATACTTGTTTGAATTCGACCCCACGCACTTTCATCTTCTTGAGGTTCTACTTTTGCAACTTTTTTTAGGAGTTTAATGACAATACGAAAATTCCTTTTCATGTCGTCTCAATTCCTTTCTCATCTTACACTACAAGAAAAACAATGTTACTTGACATTTGAGTTTGGTTATTAGTTGACAATTTTAAGAAAAAAATGTCAAGACTTATGTAATTTCAACAAAAAAAAAAATGTCAAGACTTACAAAATTTCAACAAAAAAACGTCAAGAAAAATACAAAAACACGGAGTCTTATGAATTTTTTCGGATTTTTTCACGCTAAGGAAGACTTGATATTTCTAAAATGTCAAGAATTATGACATTGTTTTTAATTTAATATAGGGTCAAAATCAAAATTAGGGCTTTGACCGAATTCTTATCTTTTTTGTTGGTCTCCTACCTCTCCCCCTCGCGAACGGCAAATAATGTAGTCGTGACTTCTCTTTGGCGAGAAGACTTATATTCACAAACGGCACCAACGACGGCGAGGCGACTTGTCTTTGTGAACGGTCTAACACACCAACAGCGGCGACAAAGAAGGACCTTTCTTTTCAAACGTCGGCAACAGTATTTCCCTCATCGACAACAACCATGCAATTTAGAGTAGGCGACGAAGAAGGAGGCTTTGTGGGTCTTACTCTCGAGCAGACGGCAGAGAAGAAGGTGTGGGTTTCTTTCGTGGGTCTCTGATTTTGCACGGCAGTAGGTCTCTTGTGTGGGTGTCGCTGTCCATTACTTGTCGTTGTCTACTACTCTGTAAGGTACTTGAAACGTCCTTCTCTCCAGGTCTGTTACAGTAATCATATGGTATTGACTTAATAGTTGTAACATGACTTATAAATGTTGATTCCTTGTAAATTTATCAAAGAGGGACCTTATAATAGTTGTAACTGGGAGTTAACATTGTGCCCACCCCCACACGTCCCCCATGTGGTAATGATGCAATGTCATTCTTTCATGCGCACCTCGACTAATCTCACGGGACAACCACCTGACCCTACTACATTTGGTTGCCAAGGAAACTCGTAGGATATTAAATCCTAGGTAGGTGGCCACCATGGTAGGTAGGTGGCCCTCTAAGCCCTTTATTTTTTCTATGGTCCTTTTTGACCATTAGGGCCAACCCATGATGGTTAACCTCTTGATTTTATATTTTATACTAACATTTATACACTTTTATGCAGAGATGCAACCATTATACGAAGAGTTTTAGAAGGATTAATGCAAAACAAACATTGTTGCGCAATGTCAGTGCTTATGCAGAATTCATCTTTCAGGTTTGCATTAATTGCGTTGTTAACTTCTTCATTGAAATCAGCTTTCAGTATACTTGCTCATGGCAGATAGGGTCCCATTGAAAATTACCAGGAAGAAAAAGAGGTTCTTGTAAAAGATTGCTCATGTGATTGACTAACGATGAAAATTACAGTCGTTGATTTTAGTGAAGCATGGTGACATGTTTCATAGTGTCATCTGAGTGTCAATTCTGATGGTTATACTTGTCCAATGTCTAAGAAAATCGCAAGTTCTTCCATTGCTTGTCATTTTAACTGCTTAGAAAGGGAAGTGAATCTCTGTAATTTCTATAGAAATTGATGGTTATCCTTTGACCATTCAGGTTGCCGAGAAAATTTGCAAATTTGCCAAGAAGGGTTTGACACCATCTGAAATTGGTGTTATTCTCTGTGATTCTCACGGGATTGCTCAAGTGAAAAGTGTAACTGGGAGCAAGATCTTGCGTATATTGAAGGCTCATGGTGAGTCCCATCTACCATTCCTCCATTAAACTTCTATTCTATACATCAGTCAGAATTATTATCTTATTCTTTTTAACATGTTTTCTTTTTTGGCTTAGGGCTAGCTCCTAAAATCTCGAAGGATCTTTACCATCTCATCAAGAAAGTTGTTTCAACCAGAAAGCATTTGTAGAGAAACAAGAAAGACAAGGATTCCCAAGTTCAAGTTGATTTTGGTGGAGAGCAGGATCCATCGTCTGACCCGGTATTACAAGAAGACAGAAGCTTCCCCCTTGTTCGGAAGTAGTAAGTATTTTAAGGCACAGAAGCACACGAATTATTTAATAGGTAGTTTGTGATTTTGAATATATGGTGGAGATAGGTATTATGTAATTTTAAATATATGGTGGAAATTGGTGTAAAGATCTTCATTTTGGAATTGTCCAAATGGAGTTGATAGGTCATTGTAATTTTGTAATTGTTCATGTGGGTTGATAGGTCTTGTAATTTTTGGAATTGTTCATATGGGTTGATAGTTGTAATTTTGGAATTGCTCATATGGAGGTTGGATACTTTTGTAATGTTGAAGATATGAATTTTATTGAAGTTATTGGAGAAATTTTGGTTGATGGATCTTGAATGTGTATTTTTTTATTTGGTTGATCAATATATCAAATTGTTGGCATGTAATGCAGGAGATTCAAGATAATAGGGAACAACTATTATAATTGAAAAAAAAAATCACAAACAAACATGACATGTAAAATGTGTCAAAAACTTATTGAATTGATATTTTTAAAATGTCAAGATAAAGTATCATTTGACACGTTAGATCCGTCAAGTTTTAACAAAAATGATATTTAATAAATGTCAAGAAATCTATATACATGACGCGTCATAAATGTCAATGGTGTTATATTCTTGACGTTTAAAAAATATCAAGGAAAAAATATCTTGACACTTTTCGTTCGTCACATTTTCGATACCTTATTCTTGACAGTGGTTCTCTCGACGCTTTTAAAAACGTTAAGAATATTTAAATTTGACATTCCAAAAGCGTCAAGTAATACCGTTTTTCTAGTAGTGTTATTAAAATAGGGGAGGCCAATATTATTATTTCGAGATGAGAGGAGAGAAATGAGGAAGGCAGGGAAAGAAAGGACGTCTGTCCTATGGGTCATAGGTGGAATGCCAAAGGAATATGTAAAGAAAAAGCGACCAATATTATTTAATTATATATTATAATTTTTCAATTAAAGATAATTTATTATATGATGAAACATTTTGTACTACCAGTTGGTTAGTGTTATGAAAGGAAAATTTTGAAGGTAAAATTGAATAAATTAAGTAAAATGTATAATTTGTTTTTCATCAAGACAAAAAAAAAAGTCATGAAACTGCCAATATCAATGAAAAAGAGAAAATAAATACAAAAAGAATTATTCAAGTAAAGTACTGGTAGTGGATTTGAACAAGAAACTATATCCCTGTGACCTCAATATTTTAACTCTTGTATAAGTTTAAATTTAAGCTCTTATTGAAAACTCAAATATTCTCAAGTTTCAACAAATTTTCACTTTCTCCCTTTAAGTCTAATTTAGACTAATTTTCTCTCTCGTTGCATGCCTTATTTTCTTTTATTGACAATGGAAAGAGAATCATTTGATTTTACTATCTAATATGTGTCATTATATATCTTACCTATAAAATTAAGGTTTGACCACTATATTTTATGAATATTCTTGCTAGAGTAATTACTTTTGATTTTGGAGTAAAAACATCTTCTTTCACCTCTAAATGAATTGTTTTTTTTTTTTTTTATGTAATTTCACTATGGTTTGAAGATAGAAAGACAAAGGAGAAAGAAAAGAAAAGGTTGGATGAGCTAAGAGATTGAAGAGATTAGAATTATTTTTGCTAGGATATCCCTCATGGTCATTCACTTTTGAAATTTGCCCCTAGCTAATTTAAAAATATTAACAACTCACTTTGCTCGTTATGAATAGCAACTTGGGTAATTGTCACTAGTACAATTTTGACATTTTATAAGGCTATAAGCAAACCCAAATAAAGGAAGGAAAGAAAAAAAAAGGGTAAAATACCTTTTTGGTCCCTACTGTTTCGGGTGAGTTTCTAATAGGTCCCTAGGTTTCAGAATCGAACAATCAAGTCCCTATTGTTTAAGAAATAGTTCTATTGAGTCCTTGCTCCACTATTTTTTTAACTGAGGGCTGACGTGGCATTGTTTAAGAATAAAATAACATTTTTCAAAATAAAAATAATAATAAATTAAATTAAATTAATAAAAATAAACCGAAAAATAAAAAGAAAAAAACCTCCCTCTTCCCCTTCCCCTTCCCCTTGCTTCTTCTTTCTTTCTGGCAGTGGCGACAGCGGCAGTTTCCGATCCCCATCCCCTCATTTTTCTTCTTCTCCAAAAAAGACGCCCAGCCTTCTTTCTTCTTCAAAATCCAACGACAATCAAATGAGGTTTTCAAAAAAAAATCAAACAAGATACTCATTCATCCAAATGCCCAAATATTGTAAAAAACCCTCCAAACATCCAAAGGTTCTCAACCGATTATCCATATCAGTCCAATGTATGCAAATAAAAGTCCTGAAAACCAACTTAAAAGGGAAAAATACAATCAAAACAAAGAAACTTCAACATCCAATTTCACTTCTCATATCTCAAAGCAAATTCAGAGAGAAACAAACAAGACAACTGAAACAAACAACAAATTCAGTACAACCAAGCAGGAAGAACACAAACCGAACTCAAACACCCAAAATGAAGCGAAGAGACCCACAAACTAAAACTGTAAAATCAAAAGTAATGGAAAGAAAAAAAAACCATGGGCCTTTTAGGGAAGAGGACAAGAAAACAGACCAAAATGAGAAGAGGGGGAAGGAAGAAGAAACTGGGATTATTGATTCTTGGGTATTAAATCAAATAAACAAAAAAGTATTTGGCAAAAAGAAATTGATTGAATCCAGCAAGAGAAATGCGACTTCTTCCGCTTTATACTACGAAACTTCCTCGAGATTTCTTCATCTTGGTTTTTCACCGTTAGTTTTTTCATCTTGGGCGCCGGATTTTGGAGAAGAAGAAAAAGGTCGGTGGGTTCGGAAAGGAGGAGCTCATCCCTCCTTTGATTCAGAAGCTCGCCAGAGAAGAAAGAGATTTTTCATTTGAGCTCGTCGCGCCACCGATCAACTGCCGCCGTCTCCACCGCCATGAAAGAAAGAAGAAGGAAGGGGAAGGGGAGGGGACACGGGTGGAGGGAAGAGGGAGAGATTTTTTTTCTTTTTCTTTTTTTAATTATTTTTATTTTTATTAATTTATTTTATTTTATTATTATTTTAATTTAAAAAATTATTATTTTATTCCTAAACGGTGCCACGTCAGCCATCTGTTAAATAATTAACGGAATAGGGACTTAATAGAACTATTTCCTAAACAGTAGGGGTTTAATTGTTCGATTTTGAAACCTAAAGACCTATTAGAAACTGACTCAAAACATGAGGGATCAAAAAGATATTTTACCAAAAAAAAAAAAAGTGGTAAATAGTTGTAAAAACATAAGATTTTTGGTACATTTTTTTTAAAAATTAAAAAAATCATAAATCTATGAGTTTATTTATTTATTTGAAGTAATTTTTATTTTAAAGAAAAAGGAGAAAGAAAAAAAAAAGAAAAAAGAAAAGAAATTCTAAACCTAGGTGTACGTGTTATCCTTTGGTCTCTCAATCTCTCAATCTCTCTCTTTCCTTCTCAAACCCTCGTTTTCTCTCAATTCCCCCAATCAAACCCTTGTTTCATCGGTAATGGTAGCCTTGATTCTCCATCTCCCCAGTTATTTCCTCCATGCCGACGAGCCTTGATTTTCGACCAAGACCTACGCCGGCGAGCAAGATCCCGCTATTTCCTCCATGCCGGCGAGCCTTGATTTTCGACCAAGACCTACGCCGGCGAGCAAGATCGCGAGCTAGCATTTCTCCTTCTTCTTCTTCTTCCACGCGTAAGTCTCTCTCTCTACCTCACTCTCGTTCTCTTTTGGGTTCAAGGATAAATCTCTCTATTTCTCTCGTTTCAGTCAGGATTCGCGTGGCCAGCAGCGTTTTCCTCCCCAATTTTGGCCATTTCGACGTCCTTTAGCGATCTCGGTATGTTTCGACATTGACCCATGCTTATTCGACTTCGAATTTGGATTACCCATTTTTCATTGACTCTATATTCGCAGGATTAAGCCTCTTTCCTCTTCAAGCAACGCCTATCCAAGATAATTCGATGCCAATAGGTATTTTTCAGCACATTAGTCCCATTCAAATCTTTAAAAGCGCTTTAACTCATGTTTCTAATCTTTGTATACCCACTGATTGTACTTCCAAGCATATTCCAGCACTTCCACTTCCCAATCAGCAAGTTTTCGGCTTCAAAGTCAGCTTTTGCTGACTACCCACAACCCGAACAGCCTTGGGATTGAATGCCCATAGGCTATGAGGTTCAGATTAGCGATTTCAAACTCATACGGACATTGGACAACTAGCATTCGATGTCGTTGGGTGTCGATTGGTAAGTTCCCACACCCTTAAACCTTTTGAATGCAACTAGATTAACTTTAGTGTAGTTTTTAACACCATTAATGAGTTTAGTTGTTCTTCCTTTAAAGTTTTGTTTCCACTAGACTTACCTAGTTGATTTTACTACTTGGTAGATGTTCTTGTAATTGGTTTAAGTTGTGATCTGACTTTGATATTAATTTCTTAGTTTACTTGTTCAAATGGTCTTCCTGTGAGTAGAGTCATTTCATTTTTAAAATTGAATTCGATAGACTTGTTTAGAAGTATAAGGCGTTTTTAGTTGTTGTGTAACCTGTAGCCATTCATTTGAATAGTGATTGATGCGAGATCTTACTCACTTTGATTGGTGGGAGTTTGTAGTGGAATTTTGTGTCTTTAGAAGTGTGTGTCTCGTGTTTAACGGGTTAAGGAAAATTTTGGGTTAGTCTTATATATGTCGTTATGCTACCAAAATTTTTGGAGCATCCGATTTGGAGTTAAGATAATAAAGGCTTAGTAATGCTACTAGGTTAGGTAAACTTAGAATAATTAACGTGAATTGAGGTAGAGCTTAGAGGATATATATCATTGAAGCATGAAGCTTGATTTATATATTTGTTTCTTCTCTCTTGTACTACATCTGCCTCAGTCTCTTGGATCCACATTTCTACTTCAACTTTCAGGTGCCTCTCTTTCTCTTTTCTCTCTGATGCATTGGATCTTTTGGGGGGTTTTCACATAGAAATGGAAAGTGGGGTTTCAAAATTTTGGGGATTAATTTTTGTTTTACGAGAAGATTTATGCTTGAGATGAACCTCAGATTTTGCAATGTTCATCTCAAACATCAATCTTCTGAAGATTTTGCAAGGTTCTTATTAAAGTGAACATTGTTCCCTCGATGGGTTTTTAAATTTTTATCAACCTCTCTTTCCCACTCCGTATTTGCTTTTTTTTTTCTTTTTTTTTCTTTTTTTTTTTTTTTTTGAATCTTGTAAATTTTGTTGATGGGGTTAGTGCCAATGTGCTCTTTTAGCTCTGTTTGAAGATAAGAAGTTGTTTTGGAAAGAAAATTTGAGTGGAATCCTTATGATCCAATGTGGTTTCTTAGATAATATCTCTATTTATTTGCATTTTACAAAATTTCAGCTTTTTCCCTGTGAAATATTGAGTTTATGCTCAGAAAAAGCATAAAACAGTTAGAGTAGTTTCTTAAATGGATTTTGAATACTATGGTGAAATTATACCTTTTCTTTTTCTTTTTTTTTTTTTGGTCTACTCAGAGAAAGTGAATTATTAATCTGTCCAAATGGAGCAATATGAAATATTTGGAGCAAATAGGGAAGCAATAATTTGTTTCTGCTCTTCTTGTGAGACATAAACATGAAAAGATGTAAGAAAATGCCGTTCAAGTTTTTTATTTTTTAATGTTATTTTCACATTGTTCTTGTTAATCTCTTCTTTAGAACTTTAAATTTGTGTTACACATAGTATTGTTAGTGCCTAGTTTTGGTTTTAATTATTTTGACCTCTATGTATTAAGGTATGTGTTGAAAAAGATTTGTCTCGCTCGTCAGATTTATAGGTCCGTAGATCTGCACAACAGAAGGTTGGTGTTTTTTACGTGACATTTTTTTCTCGAGTCTCTAATAACATGTCTAGATTTGTTGTTGGATTGTTATGATGTTTTGGATTGAATAACTGTTTAGGCGTGCTTTATAACTAGTTTAGATTCTCTTATCCTGTTATAATCGTCTTGGTCTGCTTTATGACTTGTTTAGATTTTATTCTACCCTCCTAGTGTGCTTCATAGCTTATCTTGATTCTCTTCTACTACCATAATAACCATTCTAGGGTGCTTTATCTTGTTGAGAATTTCATTTTCTACTATAATCATTTTGAGTGTTTTACAATGTGTTTATATTTCTATTTTAAGGGCCCATACCAAACTCGTTCTTCTGACTTTGCAGCTCATATTCTTCTCTGAATGTTTACTGTTCTTTGATTTACCTTTAGTTTTTTCTGGTGTGTTTCGATCTCAAACCTTCATTTTTTGTCTTGTTGCTTGAAGAATTTTTCTCAAATTCTTTTGTTCGTTTTCTGGTTGCCATCTTCATGTGTTTAATTTTTTTTACACAACTGCTGGTGAAAAAAAAAAATAGACATATAAATAGATTTGTTGGATTACTGTTCCCGTTGCGAGAAGATTTTGATGGACATTAGGATTTCGTCTTTTTGTTTTTGGGTTTATGAAGTTGGTGGTCTATTTCTTCTAACCTTTTTCTTGTTTTATCGTCTCAATCTAAACATCTTTGATTGGAACTTATCTTTGATTGTTTGCTTTTATTGTTTATATGTATTTTTAAATTTTATTTTTATTAATAGTTTTAATTATTATGTATTTGTTATTTTTGTTGGAATTTATTGATTAGGGGATCTGTGGAGAATTTATTTTGTTTTAATTTACATTTTAGATTGGATATAATGAAGGTGAAATCTTATTTTTAAATAATTTGGTATTTATGAATATTTAACAAGAAAAGGAGCCAAATATGTAATTAAGATTGCATTTTAAACCATAAATTGCTTATATAATAAATTATCTCTAATTGAAAAATTACAATATATAATTAAATAATATTAAGAAAAAGCTAGAATTAGAATACGATATCAAATTTGGAGAAATGAAGTTGAAAAGTTTCATTTTTAACCTTTTTTTGATAGAATACAATATCAAATTTGGAGAAATGAGGTTGAAAAGTTTCTTTATTTAACCCTTTTTTCTCATATACTATGGATGTGTATATATATAATGAAGTTTAATTAAGTATTAACGGTTTTTATTTTTTATTTTTTTGTATCAAATAAGCTAGTTACATCTTTTGTTTAATGTTTTAAACACAATAAATACTATTTACAATTTATTTAAAAAAAAACAAAAGAAATTAAAATTTAATTAAGTATTAATTGTTTTTATTTTTTCTTTTTTGTTTTTTCAATTTGATGTTACTTGTAGTTTGTTTATTTAATTAAAAAAAAAATTATACTTAAGTAAATTTCATTTTCGTTATGAAAAAAAATTGTAATATAATATTCAATGTGTATAAAACATTAAACAAAAAATGTTACTAATTTATTTGATTTTTTAGAGAAAAAATAAAAGAAAAAGATGGAAGTTTATTTTATTTTTTTGAAAAACAATTGAAAGGAGAAGGGAAAAAAAAGAAGAAAAAAAGTGAGAAAAGCGAAGAAAAAAAAACGAAAATGTGCAATTTTGTTGATTTTTTTTCTAATAAACAACTACAAAAGCAATATTTATTCTATTACTTTCAATAATTTAATATTTGTAAAAAACAATGTGTCAATTAAAAGTATTAAGCTTCACAAGGAAGAAATCATTTTAATATGAATGTCTTTTTCACTTATCTTTTCTATAATTATTGTAACATTGTCAACATCAGAGTTGAAAAATAAAATTAAGGTTTTACAAGTTTGGTCTCTGCATATCAATTGGGTTCATGAACTATAAAAAGTGTCTAATAGGTTTCTGAACTTTAATTTTGTATCTAAGTTCCTAAACTTTAAAAATGTCTAATAGACCAATAGGCTTTCAATTGTGTCTAATAGTTCTTGGTACATTCGAGATTTTTAAAAATTAAGATATAAAATTGAATTTTATGTCTATTGGGACCTTAAACTTCATATTTGTATTTAGTAGATCTGTCAATTTTAAAAAATAAGGACTTATTAGATATAAAATTCAAAGTTATACCAAATAGACATGACTTACAATTTGGTCATCTTGTTGGTTTGAAGTATTTTATATCAAACAAAATTACTTTCTTTTTATTATGAATGGGATAAATTATAAAATATATTTTATATAAATTAATTATAGTGCTATTTTATAAAAATTAATTATATCATGTTACATTACCGTTCTATTTCTTTATTAAAAAAAAAAAAATCTTTTGGACAAACGACGTGCCTTGCAATTACATTACCATAATTTTAAGTGAATTATGTAGATGCACTAAATATTTGCATATTGTGATAGGTCATTTTGAAAGTTAAATTGAAATTTATTGTGAGTTAAGTAGAATGTAACAAATCAAATGACAAGAATTCGGTTCCTTGCAGTCGGTGGTTTTGGCATTTTAACAAAAGCTTCTTAATTCTAATGTTAGGATTTTTTCTCTTGAATATAATATTCTCATTCATTCTCTCCTTAGATGCCTAATTATTTCCGCCTTAATTACTTTAGTATTCCCATTCTCTATCTTCTTTAATACTTATTTGTTTTAGTATTCTTTAATCTAGATGAACTAACGTATTAATATTTAGGTTTTTCGGTGTATTGAAATTTAATCCTTTTATGGACACCATTAGAGTTAGGCAAGTTGCTATTAATAATAAGGAATATGAGTTGTGAATATTTGGAAATTAGTTTCATTTTAAAAAGGATATGGGTCCATTTATATTAGATATTTTTGTTATTTTCATCTTCTTCCTCCCAAAAAATAAAAATAAAAATACTTTTCCTTGAATTTTAATTTAACTTTTGTGTTTGTTTTTTATTCTCCCTTCAACATTCCACTCTCTATGTTTTTTTTGTTATTTTTTATCTATTCCTTTATTTTATCTTCCTTCCTTCTTTACTTCTCTTTTGCCTTCCATCATTCCATGTGCATATCCAAATAATCCCATCACTTTCTTCCTCTAATTTCAAATTAAACCCATCATCAAATCAAACCCTTCACCCACATGTAATTTCCCATACACAACACATGTGCCCTTCCCTGACCCACCTAATTCTTGAATTTCAACTATTTTTTTTTTAATTCTTCACTAACATCCCTTGAAATCCTTTGTTTTCTATCCCTCTATATAAACTCCACATCACACCACTCCTTAACAACACCCACATAAACTTCTTCTTTTTTTCACATCCCTCATACACAAAACTTCCACCTATCATGGCTCTCCTTCTTAAGTTTGTTATTCTCTTCTCGTTCCTATCGATTGCTTTCTCTTTTGTGGAAGAATCAAAACAACCCTTGCATGTAAACGTGAACCAAGCAAGACGATCAAAGTTCGAGGAGGAGAAATTTTTTTGTTCATTACATTTATTCAAACTCCATGCATGTGCGAATGAGGTTACCACATTCATATTTCATGGAAAAATCAACTTAGGTGTCAAGTGTTGTCAAGCAATCAAGAGTATTCAACACGAGTGTTGGCCAAATTTCCTCAACTTCGTTGGAATCACGGCTAACCAAGGCACAATTCTTACGTCCTACTGTGATATGGCTATTGGTCATTAAGTACGGTTATGGCCATTGGGAAGAAAATGATGTTTGCAATAGAATATATAATAATAATATGTGTGGGAATAAAGCTATATATTATATATAAGGTTATGGTGATTATTGTTGTGGGTTTGAAGTAAAATATTTGATGTATTATGCATTGTATTGAAGTACTGTTATTTTACTAAATCATAAATGAACTTTAATTATGTTATTTATTGATTTAATATTTTTAATTGGTGTGGTGTTGTGGTGTAAGTTGGAAAACCAAACCAATGTTAAAAATATATATTTTTTTTGTTGTCCCTTCTGTTGGATCGGTATGGCAACCCTAGAGGGGGGGTGAATAGGGTTTAATAAAACTTTTTCCTAAAATGACTCAATTAAACTAATTAACACACTTTTTTATAAGCAATAAGAGAAATTTCAATATATGCAACAAATAAGAACAAACTAAAGCATGCAATAGATTCTTAAATTAATTGCAAAAATAAAAAGGAAAGAGTTAGAGAAGAAGACACCGTAATTTTTATAGTGGTTCGGTCAAACTCGACCTACTCCACTCCCCAAGCGCCTCTTGGGAATTTGAATAAAAACCTTTCGACTCTTTCCACGGATTAGAGCCCAACCGTTATACCACCGCTCCTTTTACGAGTTCAAGAGCAAACCCGATCCTTTCCACGGGTTAGGATCAAACCGTTACAAGTGATGAAATTTTTGGATAACACAATACAACTCTCAATAGAGTAGATTTACAAATTTGAGCATTCAATAAATTGATCCTCACAATACAATAGAACTCTCTCAAGAATAAGATGAAAAGAAAAATTTTGGGAGCTTGGAGAGAGCAACAATGGAAACTTTTGAGTTTTGGAGGATTGTAAAATTGTAAAATATTGTTGGTAAAAATTTGGGGAGGAAGATGAGTTTAAAAAGAGAGGGAAATGGGGTAAAAAGTGAATTTAAATTTGGACCGTTGGATTTGAAGATAAAGAAAAATAAATGGTGGAGATTAAAAGAAACTTAAAAGAAAAAGAATAAATATAAAATATATAATTAAAATAAATTATTTATTATTTATTTTTTTTTTAAAAAAAACAAACGGTAACTTTTTTTTAATATATAATAGTAATAATAATAATAATATATATATATATATATATATATAGGTTAACGGTAAAAAACTTTCAAAATATAATATATATATATATTTTTAAACACCAACGGTAAAACAGCAATTAATGCTTTCAACTTTTTTTTTTTTTTTTTAATAATTTGAGAAATTAACCGTTTGATTTTTTTTTAAATAAAGTAATATATATATATATATATATATATATATATATATATAATATTTTAAATAATCAAAAGCCCCACATGTCACTCTCCCATCGCTCCACGTGTCGTCTTCGGATTGGTCCATGATGCTGACTCAGCTGCCACGTCATCACTACCGGTATATTTCGTTAAAGCTTGTTTCGACCATAACTTCTTCGTCTTAGCTCCGATTTTAGTGATTCAAGAGGCGTTGGAATCGTTGTTCCGAGCTCTACGCTATGAGCATATTAAAACACTAAAATTTTCAGTAATTAAAAATTGAGTTTGTTATCATCAAAACATTGATTAATTAATTAATTAAAATTAATTAATATGAGATTAAGGGCCAAAAAGCCAACAATCTCCCCCTTTTTGATGATGACAAACCATTCAAGAAAAATAACATATAAACCATAGGTAGAACATACATCAAGTGATAATTTCAATAGAAAGTCCAACATATCACCATAATGATCATTCTTGAATTTTACTCAAAAATTAATTCTCCCCCTAACTAATACAATCATAACAAATTTGTAACATATTTTTCTTAAACTTCTCCCCCTTTGGAATCATCAAAAAGAATAATTAAGAAAAATTTAGAACTACATAATGATTCCCTTATAAACATGAACATAAATTTAGCAACTCCCCCTAAGAATATCAACACATGCTTTCCAAATCTCCCCCTACCAAAATGCCTTTAAAAAGATTTAACAAGTAAAATTATAAAATCAAGAGGTATCACAACGAATAATACCGAGCTCAAGCCTATTTTTGCAAAATCTTTCTTCATTCAATGGCTTGGTAAAAATATCCGCTAATTGATTATTAGAGCCTACAAATTCAAGAATAATATTACCATTTTGCACATGCTCTCTAATAAAGTGATGCCTAATATCAATATGCTTAGTCCTAGAATGATGTATAGGATTTTTAGTCAAATTTATAGCACTAGTATTATCACAAAATATAGGCACATTATCAAACTTTAATCCAAAATCACAAAGAGTTTGTTTCATCCAAAGAATTTGTGCACAACAACTAGCAACCGCAATATATTCCGCTTCCGTAGTAGATAAGGCAACCGAATTTTGCTTTTTACTAAACCAAGAAACTAAGGAACTACCAAGGAATTGATAAGTCCCACTAGTACTCTTACGGTCAAGTAAACTACCCGCAAAATCCGCATCGGAATATCCTACCAAATTAAATTCAACATTTCTAGGATACCATAAGCCTAAATCAATAGTACCAAGCAAATATTTAAAAATTCTTTTAACGGCTGAGATCAACATGAACATAAATTTAGGAACTCCCCCTAGCAGTTAAATAAAGCAGAGATCTAATCATACCTCGATAAGTTTTTATATCCACACACTTACCTTTTTCATCCTTGTCAAGCTTAGTGGATGTGCTCATAGGAGTTTTTGCAATTTTACCTTCATTGAATTTGAACCTTTTGAGCAAATCCCTTGTGTATTTCTCTTGACTTATGAAAATACCATCCTTGAGTTGTTTGATTTGAAGTCCAAGGAAGAAGCTAAGTTCTCCCATCATACTCATCTCAAATTCACTATGCATAAACTTAGAAAATTCTTCACACAAAGATGGATTAGTAGAACCAAAAATAATATCATCTACATATATTTGTACTAAAAGCATATCATTTTCTTTAGACTTAATAAAAAGAGTAGTATCAATTTTACCCATTTTAAATCCATTCTCAAGCAAGAAATTACTAAGTCTATCATACCAAGCTCTTGGAGCTTGTTTTAAGCCATAAAGAGCCTTTTTCAACTTATAGACATGATTAGGAAAATCAAAACTTTCAAAGCCCGGAGGTTGTTCTACATAAACTTCCTCCATGATAAAACCATTTAAAAAGGCACTTTTCACATCCATTTGATACAAAATGAAATTCTTATAAGAAGCAAAAACAAGTAACATTCTAATAGCTTCTAATCTAGCAACGGGTGCAAAAGTTTCTTCATAATCTATTCCTTCCTCTTGACAATAACCTTGAGCTACAAGTCTAGCTTTATTTCTAATAATATTTCCATTTTCATTCATTTTATTTCTAAAGACCCATTTAGTACCAATTATAGAAGCATTAGAGGGCCTTGGGACTAATTCCCAAACTTTATTCCTTTCAAATTGATTTAATTCTTCTTGCCTAGCCAAAATCCAAAATTCATCATTTTCGGCATCTTTAAAACTTTTTGGTTCAATTTGAGAAACAAAAGCAAGATTATTAAACAAATTAAGAGAAGAACGAGTTTTCACACCTTGTTCGGGATCACCAAGAATTAATTCTTTGGGATGGGAAGGAGCATAGCTCCACTCTTTAGGCATGGATGAAGAACCAACTTTGTTCTCTTCGATTAAGCTCACCTCTTGCTTACTTGAAACAATTTCTTTGCCTTTGTCACTGACAAGCAAATCTCCAAAATTTCCTTCTAAAACATCACTACAAATAGGCTCATTAGAAATAACATTGCAAGATTCATCAAATACTACATGCATAGATTCCTCAACTACTAAAGTTCTTTTATTGAAAATTCTATAAGCTTTACTAGTAGAGGAATAACCAAGGAAAATACCAACATCCGTCTTAGAATCAAATTTTCCAAGTTTTTCTTTGTTATTCAAAATAAAACATTTGCAACCAAAAACTTTGAAATACCCAATATTTGGAATTTTGTTATGCCAAAGTTCATAAGGAGTTTTATCCAAAGAAGGTCTAATTAAAACTCTATTTAAAACATAACAAGTGGTGTTAACGGCTTCCGCCCAAAAGTATGTAGGTAAACCATACTCATGCAACATTGATCTAGCAAATTCTTGCAAAGTACGATTTTTCCTTTCAACTACACCGTTTTGTTGAGGAGTTCTTGGAGCGGAGAAATTATGAGAAAAACCATTTTCATCACAAAAAGTTTCAAAAGCATTGCTATCAAATTCTCCTCCATGATCACTCCTAATTTTAGAAATCAAAAATCTTTTTTCATTTTGAACTCTTTTTGCAAAACTAGCAAAACATTTTAAAGCATCATCCTTATGTTTTAGCATCAAAACCCAAGTAAATCTTGAAAAATCATCAACTATCACAAATGCATAATAGTTCCCTCCAAAACTAGCAATTCTAGAAGGGCCAAATAAGTCCATGTGTAATAGTTGAAGGGGTCTAGTTGTAGAGATCACATTTTTAGATTTGAAAGAGGACTTAGTTTGCTTACCCATTTGACAAGCATCACAAACTTTGTCTTTTTCAAATTTAAATTTAGGAAGACCTCTAACCAAAAAATTCTTGGAAATATTTGAAATTAAGTGCATGCTAGCATGTCCTAGTCTTCTATGCCATAACCAAGAATCATCATGTAAAGCCGATAAACATTTATCATTAATAGGACAATCATTCAAATCAATAGTATAAACAGTTTCATCTCTATTTCCAACAAATATAACTTTTCTATCACTAGCATTTTCAATGATGCAATTCTTTTTATCAAACACAACTCTAAAGCCTTTATCACACAATTGACTAATACTAAGTAAATCATGCTTCAAACCATCAACTAAAAGTACATTTTCAATTAAAATAGAAGATTCATTACCTATACTACCCTTACCAATTATTTTACCTTTTTTGTTGTCACCAAAAGTTACAAAACCTCCATCCTTTTTGGAGAGAGAAACAAACTTGGATGGGTCTCCCGTCATGTGCCTCGAGCAACCACTATCCAAGTACCACTTGTTTTTCTTGGAGGCTTTCAAACATACCTACAAACACAAATGTTCAAGTTTGATTCTTTGGTAGCCACACTTGTTTGGGTCCTAGATGGTTAGCATAGACAAACTTGGGAATCCATTTCATTTTTGCATAAACATTTAAGGCATTGGATTTAGACAAGTAACAAGATTAGGTTGTATGTTCAAACTTGCCACATGAGAAGCAAACAACATTATGCAAAGATTTATCTCTTACAACAAATTTATGCACTCTACTTTTCTTGGAGAAATTATTCCTTGGAGCATTGTGAAACTTTGGTCTTTGAGAAAAATTTCTTCTTGGAGAAGTAGTATGAGCATATTTCAATTTAAAACACTTAGGTCTAATATGTCCTTCAACACCACAATAATGACATATAGGCACAAAGTTAGATTTAACATGCTTGGACACAACCTTAGGCATATTAAGCTTAGGCATATTATGAGATGCTTTAACAAAGATAGTTTTAGAACTTGAAGGAGTAGAACATTCATCAATATAGCCTAAACCTCTTTTATCACCAAAAGGTTTGCCTACTTCAATTATCTTATCTAATCTTTGAGCACCTATTGTCAACTTTTTAATAGATTCTTTAGCCTTATCAAGCTCTTGCAAAGCACTAAATTCCTTTTCTTTGAGTAATTTAATCAAATTATCTTTTTCACAACTATCATGCTCAAGAAATTTAACTTTGTCAAGCAAGACATTTTTCTCATCACAATCAAAAGCATGCTTGTCACAAGAGATATTCATTTCATCAATATGCATAACATCATGCTCATTCTCTTTTAAGCAAGCAATTTCTTCAAGTAAAGACTTATTTTTACTAGATAAAACATCGTATTTCTTTTTAAGCACAACATACTTAGAACTAAGCTTTTCTAAATCATTTTGCATATTTTCAAAAGCTTCAAATAACTCATCATAAGAAAGGGGTTCTAGAGTTACCTCATCATCTTGTTCATCCTCTTTGTCACTATGAGCCATGAAGCAAAAGTTGGCCACTTCTTCATTATCACTTCCACTTTCGCTTTCATCGCTATCATCCCAAGTAGCCTTCATTGCTTTCTTCTTGGATTTCTTGGATGATTTGAGAAGAGGACAATCGGTTCTAATGTGACCCGGTTTCTTGCATTCATAACATATTACCTCATCCTTTTTGCTCTTTTCACCTTTTGACTCTTTTTTGTTGGAGAAATGTTTCTTGAGTTGTTTCTTTCTCTTTAGGAAATTTTTATACTTACGTGAGAGATAAGCAACGTCTTCTTCATCAAGAGCATCCTCATCTTCGGAGTCAACTTCCAAGGAGATGGTCTTTAAGGCTATACTCTTCTCTTTCTTTTTCTTCTCATCCTCCATGTTTTTCTTGATCTTCATCTCATGTGTCAACAACGAACCCATGAGTTCATCAATGAAGAGAGATTTGAGATCCTTTGCCTCTTGAATGGCGGTGACTTTAGGCTCCCATTGTTTAGGCAAAGTCCACAATAGCTTCTTTACCTTCTCAAGATTTGAGTACTTTTTCCCAAGTCCTTCTAAAGCATTGACAATGTTAGTAAATTTAATAAACATATCGGAAAGAGCTTCATTTTCATCAATTTTAAACATTTCATATTGATGAACTAACATGTCAATCTTTGTTTCTTTTACTTGACTATTTCCTTCATGAGTAATTTCTAATTTATCCCATATCTCTTTAGCGGTTTTGCAAATAGACACTCTATTATACTCAATTTCATTCAAAGCACAAAATAAGCAATTAATAGCTTTGGCATTTAAAGAGCATGCTTTCTTTTCATTTATTGACCATTCTTCCTTAGGTTTTATAGAGCTAACACCATCAACATCTTTTGTTGGAATTTTAAAACCTTCTTCAACAATATCCCATAAATCATAATCAATTGAAAGCAAGAAAAATCTCATTCTATTTTTCCAATAACTATAATTAGTACCATTAAAGAAAGGAGGCTTTGTAATAGATTGACTGTCGGTAAAAGGGATAAAACCTAAAGTTGCCATAGCTCAAAAACAATTAAGTTTATCAAGAAATAAATATTTCAAGATGAGCAACCCGCTCTGATACCAATTGTTGGATCGGTATGGCAACCCTAGAGGGGGGGGTGAATAGGGTTTAATAAAACTTTTCCCTAAAATTACTCAATTAAACTAATTAACACACTTTTTTATAAGCAATAAGAGAAATTTCAATATATGCAACAAATAAGAACAAACTAAAGCATGCAATAGATTCTTAAATTAATTGCAAAAATAAAAAGGAAAGAGTTAGAGAAGAAGACACCGTAATTTTTATAGTGGTTCGGTCAAACTCGAACTACTCCACTCCCCAAGCGCCTCTTGGGAATTTGAATAAAAACCTTTCGACTCTTTCCACGGATTAGAGCCCAACCGTTACACCACCGCTTCTTTTACGGGTTCAAGAGCAAACCCGATCCTTTCCACGGGTTAGGATCAAACCGTTACAAGTGATGACATTTTTGGATAACACAATACAACTCTCAATAGAGTAGATTTACAAATTTGAGCACTCAATAAATTGATCCTCACAATACAATAGAACTCTCTCAAAAATAAGATGAAAAGAAAAATTTTGGGAGCTTGGAGAGAGCAACAATGGAAACTTTTGAGTTTTGGAGGATTGTAAAATTGTAAAATATTGTTGGTAAAAATTTGGGGAGGAAGATGAGTTTAAAAAGAGAGGGAAATGGGGTAAAAAGTGAATTTAAATTTGGACCGTTGGATTTGAAGATAAAGAAAAATGAAGGGTGGAGATTAAAAGAAACTTAAAAGAAAAAGAATAAATATAAAATATATAATTAAAATAAATTATTTATTATTTATTTTTTTAAAAAAACAAACGGTAGCTTTTTTTTAATATATAATAGTAATAATAATAATAATAATAATAATAATAATAATAATAATATATATATATATATATAAATAGGTTAACGGTAAAAAACTTTCAAAATATAATATATATATATATTTTTAAACACCAACGGTAAAACAACATTTAATGCTTTCAACTTTTTTTTTTTTTTTTAATAATTTGAGAAATTAACCGTTTGATTTTTTTTTTTAAATAAAGTAATATATATATATATATATATATATATATATATATATATATAATATTTTAAATAATCAAAAGCCCCACATGTCACTCTCCCATCGCTCCACGTGTCGTCTTCGGATTGGTCCATGATGCTGACTCAGCTGCCACGTCATCACTACCGGTATATTTCGTTAAAGCTTGTTTCGACCATAACTTCTTCGTCTTAGCTCCGATTTGAGTGATTCAAGAGGCGTTGGAATCGTTGTTCCGAGCTCTACGCTATGAGCATATTAAAACACTAAAATTTTCAGTAATTAAAAATTGAGTTTGTTATCATCAAAACATTGATTAATTAATTAATTAATATGAGATTAAGGGCCAAAAAGCCAACACCTCCTACATAACCTACAACTTCCTTTGATCTTTAGTGACGACGTCCAACAACACAACTCATGAGTTGTTGACTTGGATTCCAGCAGAGGGTTTAGCTATTGAGCCGGTAATTCTTTTTCCTTTTCCAGTTGATGGATGAGATGATGTGTTTTAATTTTTTCTAACCCTTGACAATCTTATTGTGTAGTTCACATTGATGGCTAATCTTCCAAATGTTTAAAGAAAAGTAGAACATTTGGTGGCTCTCCAATATTGCTATGTCAGGTTGTATTAGTAGAAGATTGTATGTAGATTCTTAAGCCCAATCCCCAATTGCATGCGTTTTGCATCACAAATATTTTTTTTTTTTAATTACCAAATACAGTTTATATATCTTAACCACAAAATTCAATCAAGAAATCTTAAATTAATAAATATAAAACTCAAATAATTTGGAAGAATAGAAAATAACAATGGAATAAACAAATGCTCCTTATTTGGAATAGAGTTCCCATACAATTTTTTAACATAGAAAATGTCTTCTATACAAATAGTCTGTATTTGTTATATGTACATATAATTTAACTATGTTTAAAGATCAATGACCCATTGAATAATAATAGGAAGTGTAGAACAAAAAATCGATGGAACAATGAGGATATTGATTGGATAATTTTAAATAAAAAATCTAACTGAAAATATTAAAAACTAAATACCTAAATTTTATGTAATCTTTTGGTTTTAAAAAGCATACAAAATTTGAATTTTAATTTTGAAAGATACAAGAGAGAATGTATATGATGTAACTAAGGATGAAAAAATCGCCAAAAGTCATCAAGATAACGGTGATATATTGAAAATTTCAAGGGCCTGATAGAGATATAGGGGAAAAACATTTCTTTTTTACCAATTTTTGGTTGACATATTTAAAATATAGTTGATATGTTGGCAAAATATGATTTTTCATGATATATCCACCAGTCTCAAGAAAAATCGTGGAGCATCGTACATAAATCATCAAAATTAGGTCCAAATAAAATACAATACTTTGCAAGTTTGCTCAGTTGGTTTAACACTCGTAATTTTTGCCTCTCTTCCCGTGTGGGTTCGAATCCTAGCGTTAATTTTTTGTCTCTCTCTTTTTCCTTTCCCTCCATTCTTTTTTCTTTCACTCATCTTTTCTTTTTAGTTCTTGCAATTACAATTTTTTTTTAATTCACTCTATTTTTTCTTTTCTTTTTGCGTTACATATTTAGCACATAAAATATATATTTAGAAATAAATTAGATAACCATTGCCTTAAAAATAGGGTGCGAACAAGAAAATTAAATCAGGGTACATTTGGAAGAAAAATCATATGATTGAAAAATACAAAATAGTTTAGCCATCAATTAAGTAAGGAGAACTATCTAAAAAGATAATATAACGCCCCGCGTTTTGAAATCGAACCCTTTTGGGATCTGTTGAGCGTTCTTATTCTAATTTGGAAAATTAGAATTTAAGTTTAGCCTTGGGTCGTTAAATTAAATTTCTATAATTTGGGAAAAATAGATTTTTAATTAAATCCTTAAATTCCTAAAGTTTGGAGGTTTAATATTTGATATTTATTTTAAATATCAAAAGACCCGAATCCCAAATCAGTTGGGTTATTTTCTTTCCCGAGTTTTTTAGGAGTTTAAGTTTTTAAATAAATTCCTAGATGGGATATGATTCCTATTTTAAATGGGTTTTATTTCTTAAGGGTTTATTTAAAAGAAAAAGAAAGAAAAGGAAACTCAACAGAAAAAAAAAAAAAAAAAAAGCCCTAGCTCTCTCAATCTTCTCTTTCTCTCTCCTCCTCCCTCCCTTTTTCGTGTACTTCAGCAGCCCCCCCTTGGTGTTTTCTTTCCGCCGGCAGCCCAGCCGCTGCCCTCCTTGCGCCGCCGGTCCCTCCTCGCAGCTTCCCTCCCTCCCTCGTGCGCGATTCTCCCTCTCCCTTTCTCTTCGTGTTCGCGTCGCCGGCCAGCACCCCAGCCCGCGCCGCATCCCTCTTCCTTTCTCTCCGTGTTGTAGCGTCACCGCAGCCGTCGTCGGAGTTCACGCAGTCGCCGCCCCTGCTCGAGCACCGCCTTCCTCTCCACCGGCATCTCTCTCTCTCCGCGCGCGAATCCCTCCCTTCCCCTCTGTGCGTTATCAGCCTTAAAAGCTCGTGGGTAAGTCGCTTTCCTTCTCATTCCTTGTGATCTAAGGCCCAATCTAAGTGTCTCTTTGTTCGGTTTGTTAGATGTTGCGTGTCAGCAACTTGGATCCCCTCTTCCGCGTGATTTCGCCTCTGTCCAGTGGGGTTTAGACTCCGTTTTGGATCGTTATGGCG
Source organism: Luffa acutangula (assembly GCA_036850905.1). Classification (NCBI taxonomy): domain Eukaryota; kingdom Viridiplantae; phylum Streptophyta; class Magnoliopsida; order Cucurbitales; family Cucurbitaceae; genus Luffa; species Luffa acutangula. The sequence continues at coordinate 41,809,623 of CM072099.1, forward strand.
TCGCTTAGCGATTTCGGTGAGTTTAAGCGCTTACCCATTCTTGGTTAGTGTTTGAATTAGAATACCCATTTCATTAGGTGCTGGAAATTCAAGTTAATATTTAAATTTTCATTCTGCAGCGCCGTCTAAGTGATTGATTGGGTTCGAATCACTATAAGCTCGAATACCCACTACCCAAGGATCGTTCTAGTGCGTTGTTTGAGGTTATTACAACCCGTCTAGCGTGAAAACGGGTTCGTTTGAGTAAGTTTCACCCCTTTCCCTAAGACTCGTTAGCTTTAAGTCGAGTTGCCGTTATGTGTCAAGCTTTAAAAGCATGTTAAAATCATTACCCATGCTTATTCGACTTCAATATTAGAATGCCCAAGTTGTTGAAGTGCTGGAATTTAGTTTAATGTTGAAAATTCTGATCTGCAGCGCCGTAAAAGTGTTCGATTGAGTTCGAATCACTTAAAACTTGAATACCCTTTGTCCAAGGAGTATTCTAACACGTTGTTCGAGGTTAGTATAACCCGTCTAGCATGGTATCGAGTTCGTTTGGGTAGTATTCATCGCTGTTTTTTTGTTTAAAAGCATGCTTAACCGATGCCCATTAGTTGTTTAGGCCCTTGAAGTGTTGCCCCAATCCTTTTGGGTTCTTAAATCATGATTTAGGAGGTTTATGCTCGCCGTTTATGATTTAAAAAGCTTGCTAAAATATCTTCTATCAATTGCCTAAGCCCGAGTAGCGTTACCCCACCCCTAGGAATCCTTAGAATGTGAATTCATGTCTTTTGCTTGCTGTCCAACGACTGAAAAACCTTAAATATGGCCCTTCGGTAAATACTCATTGCTTGTTGTTCCTTAGACATGGTTGCCCATGGTCTAAAGGCTTTGGGTTTTTAATTTGGGGAATTTTTAGTGGTTAAACGGTAAGGAAATAGACTTTCCTCAGTCGATTTAGGCTTTTCTAGCATGTCTTAAGCTTTCAGTAGGTTGTTTCTTATTTTTAGAATTATCCTTGTTGTTTAGGAGCTTGTCTGAATCTCTTGAGCGGTTCAAGGAGTTCTTAGGAGCGCTCGTAAGCTTTTCAGTAAGTAGTTTCTATCCGTTGAGTCTGTTTGACTGCATGAGCATGCTTGCTGTTTATCGCTTTTCTAGTATGCCTCGTTGTCTTGTTGTTTGTTATGGAATTTGATTTATGTGTTAGAAGTGTTGTTTGATCGATATTAAAGCATGATGAACTGTTGGTTGTGTTAAGCACGTTGTCTTATTGCTTTTGAGTTATACTGCATGATAGTCAAGTTGCATGGTCTTGTGTGCTCATTGAGAGGTGAGTCAGGTTGTGTGAGCGGAGCGTGACGCGAAAATCACGTGTTAAGATTGCGCTACATGACGTGAAAATCATGTTATTGGTGCGGAGCGTGACGCGTAAATCACGTGTGGGTTGTGAGTGCGGAGCGTGACGCGTAAATCACGTGCGAGTGTGCTCTGCGCATGGCGCGTAATTCATGTGCTGGGTGTGAGTGCGTTACATGACGCGGAAATCATGTTTTGGTGCGGAGCGTGACGCGGAAATCACGTGTTAAGTTGCGTTGCATGGCACGAAATTCATGTGCATTGGTGCGTGGCATGACGTGTAAATCATGTGCTAAGAAAGCGAGCATGGCGCGGAATCCATGTGGGTTGCATAGCATGTTGTGTGTTTACATGAGCCATTCTTTTGAGTTAACAAGAGTTTTGTTGATGAGTTATCGTTTTGTGGAGCATGATTATGTGTTTATTGCTTAAGAGTATGTTGGATGCGTGTGCCTAGCATGTTGATCTTGTTGTTCGATGCTTGATGGCTCACCGGGTGTGAGCTGCTTACCAGTACCGTGGTTGTACTGACCCCTCCCCTTTCTTCCCCCCAACATTTTAGATGATGCAGGTGTTGGCGGATATTATGAGCCCCGTGGTGCTGACGAGGAGACACACGAGGAGTGACTCCACTGGCCTAGGCATTTTTTTTGTTATCTAGAAATTAGTTTTTCTATTTTGGTTATTAAAGTAATTTTATTCTTCTGGTTGTAAGGGATAGTGTTATGTTTCTTCTTTCAGAGGCTCGTTTAGTTGTTTTGTTTTGAGAGGATAGGCTTAGCTTTTGAGAAGTTTTACTTGAAGTTCGATGCCTTATTTTGATAAAGCTACGTCGTGCTAATAATCGAGTTGCATGCTTTTACCTAGTAAGTTTATATTTCTGAAGTTGTGAATGCGAGGTCTGACTCGCTTTATTGTGAAGGATGGGTTTCTGTTGTGAAAAAGTGGAGTTGTGGAGTGTAGTTGTGGGTTGAATGTTATTTAGAAGTGTGTTTTATGTTTAGCAGGTTAAAAGAAAAATTTTGGGTTAGTCGGTATGCCGTTATGCTGCCGAAATTTTCGTTGCAATCGGTTAGTTTGGGTTGAGAGTTAGTAATGTCGCTAGGATTAGTTTAAAAATCCTGGGGCGTTACAAATAATATGGAAAGTAACAAGATAAAAATGAAACTTAAAATTTTATCAAACCAATCTAAACAATATAGTCAAATTATTATTATTTTTAGATAAATTTTGGTAGATAGCATGTTTTGGAGACATGTTTTCATATATGTTTAAAATTTTTGATATTTACAAGATTAGATTTCTAGCTATATTTTCTTATCTTTATACCATTGTTTTTATCATCTATTTTCAATTAATATTAAAAATGATAATATTACATTTATAGGACCAATTATTATATAAAATATTATTTAAACAAATTTCTTAATTTTAGGAAAATATTATTGTACTGATTTTATTTCACGTCATAATGAATAAGTTTATTTTCCTTTCATCTTATTCAATTACCAGCAAATTTTCCTTCAGATTTTCATGCTCGAGTTTGCTAAACGATTTTTTTTCTAGATTTTTTCATTTTACAAAAAGAGTGTCGATATTCGTATATAATTTCATATATACCTTATATAATTTCATATATACTTATATATATATCATATACGTATGTGTATATATATACAATACGTTTTTCTTAAATGTCTCACAATCTTAGCGTTTATTTTGTATCATATATTTTTTTCCAATTTTTTTTTATTTTGCGAAAAAACATTTATATTTATATATACCATTTTATATATAATATGTACTAAGTTTTTATTTTTTTAATCATTATTGTAGCCACATATACTTGAGTTGTTTTTTTTTTTTTTTTTTGTCATAACTATAGTATTAAATATACACATTTACTTGCTTATATATATTTTGCCGTTGAATCTCATCTCTAGGGGGTCAGTTGCTCTCAACATTTCTTTCTTTCATGCGTGTGGATCTTGATTTTTTAGAATCGATATGTCTAATTATGGTTTTGAGATTTTCTTTGTATGTTTTAATTGTTCTTGTTGAATGGTTTGGAGAAGAATTGGATGAATTTTATCTTTGAAGGTTTCTCTAGGGTTTTTGATCGTTGATGGTTCTTGGATAAGTTATTTTGCCTCTGTTAAATACTTGTTTGAATTCGACCCCACGCACTTTCATCTTCTTGAGGTTCTACTTTTGCAACTTTTTTTAGGAGTTCAATGACAATACGAAAATTCCTTTTCATGTCGTCTCAATTCCTTTCTCATCTTACACTACAAGAAAAACAATGTTACTTGACATTTGAGTTTTGTTATTAGTTGACATTTTTAAGAAAAAAATGTCAAGACTTATGTAATTTCAACAAAAAAAAAATGTCAAGACTTACAAAATTTCAACAAAAAAACGTCAAGAAAAATACAAAAACACGGAGTCTTATGAATTTTTTCTTATTTTTTCACGCTAAGGAAGACTTGATATTTCTAAAATGTCAAGAATTATGACATTGTTTTTAATTTAATATAGGGTCAAAATAAAAATTAGGGCTTTGACCGAATTCTTATCTTTTTTGTTGGTCTCCTGCCTCTCCCCCTCGCGAACGGCAAATAATGTAGTAGTGACTTCTCTTCGGCGAGAAGACTTATATTCGCAAACGTCACCAACGACGGCGAGGCGACTTGTCTTTGTGAACGGTCTAACACACCAACGACAGCGACAAAGAGGGACCTTTCTTTTCAAACGGCGGCAACAGTATTTCCCTCATCGATAACAACCATGCAATTTAGAGTAGGCGACGAAGAAGGAGGCTTTGTGGGTCTTACTCTCGAGCAGACGGCAGAGAAGAAGGTGTGGGTTTCTTTCGTGGGTCTCTGATTTTGCACGGCAGTAGGTCTCTTGTGGGGGTGTCGCTGTCCACTACTTGTCGTTGTCTACTACTCTGTAAGGTACTTGAAACATCCTTCTCTCCAGGTCTGTTACAGTAATCATATGGTATTGACTTAATAGTTGTAACATAACTTAGGACCTTATAATAGTTGTAACTGGGAGTTAGATTTGTGCCCACCGCCCACACGTCCCCCCATGTGGTAATGATGCAATGTCATTCTTTCATGTGCACCTCGACTAATCTCACGGGACAACCACCTGACCCTACTACATTTGGTTGCCAATGAAACTCGTAGGATATTAAATCCTAGGTAGGTGGCCACCATGGATTGAACCCATGCCCTCTAAGCCCTTTATTTTTTCTATGGTCCTTTTTGACCATTAGGGCCAACCCATGATGGTTAACCTCTTGATTTTATATTTTATACTAACATTTATACACTTTTATGTAGAGATGCAAACATTAGACGAAGAGTTTTAGAAGGATTAATGCAAAACAAACATTGTTGCGCAATGTCAGTGCTTATGCAGAATTCATCTTTCAGGTTTGCATTAGTTGCGTTGTTAACTTCTTCATTGAAATCAGCTTTCAGTATACTTTGCTCATGGCAGATAGGGTCCCATTGAAAATTACCAGGAAGAAAAAGAGGTTCTTGTAAAAGATTGCTCATGTGATTGACTAACGATGAAAATTACCGTCGTTGATTTTAGTGAAGCATGGTGACATGTTTCATAGTGTCATCTGAGTGTCAATTCTGATGGTTATACTTGTCGAATGTCTAAGAAAATCGCAAGTTCTTCCATTGCTTGTCATTTTAACTGCTTAGAAAGGGAAGTGAATCTCTGTACTTTCTATAGAAATTGATGGCTTTCCTTTGACCATTCAGGTTGCCGAGAATATTTGCAAATTTGCCAAGAAGGGTTTGACACCATCTGAAATTGGTGTTATTCTCCGTGATTCTCACGGGATTGCTCAGGTGAAAAGTGTAACTGGGAGCAAGATCTTGCGTATATTGAAGGCTCATGGTGAGCCCCATCTACCCTTCCTCCATTAAACTTCTATTCTATACATCAATCAGAATTATTATCTTATTCTTTTTAACATGTTTTCTTTTTTGGCTTAGGGCTAGCTCCTAAAATCTCGAAGGATCTTTACCATCTCATCAAGAAAGTTGTTTCAACCAGAAAGCATTTGTAGAGAAACAAGAAAGACAAGGATTCCCAAGTTCAAGTTGATTTTGGTGGAGAGCAGGATCCATCGTCTGACCCGGTATTAAAAGAAGACAGAAGCTTCCCCCTGTTTGGAAGTAGTAAGTATTTTAAGGAACAGAAGCACACGAATTATTTAATAGGTAGTTTGTGATTTTGAATATATGGTGGAGATAGGTATTATGTAATTTTGAATATATGGTGGAAATTGGTGTAAAGATCTTCATTTTGGAATTGTCCAGATGGAGTTGATAGGTCATTGTAACTTTGTAATTGTTCATGTGGGTTGATAGGTCTTGTAATTTTTGGAATTGTTCATATGGGTTGATAGTTGTAATTTTGGAATTGGTCATATGGAGGTTTGATACTTTTGTAATGTTGAAGATATGAATTTTATTGAAGTTATTGGAGAAATTTTGGTTGATGGATCTTGAATGTGTATTTTTTTTATTTGGTTGATCAATATATCAAATTGTTGGAATGTAATGCAGGAGATTCAAGATAATAGGGAACAACTATTATAATTGAAAAAAAAAATCACAAACAAACATGACATGTAAAATGTGTCAAAAACTTATTAAATTGATATTTTTAAAATGTCAAGATAAAGTATCATTTGACACGTTAGATCCGTCCTGTTTTAACAAAAATGGTATTTAATAAATGTCAAGAAATCTATATACATGAAGCGTCATAAATGTCAATGATGTTATATTCTTGACGTTTAAAAAATATCAAGGAAAGAATATCTTGACGCTTTTCGTTCGTCACATTTTTCGATACCTTATTCTTGACAGTGGTTCTCTTGACGCTTTTAGAAACGTTAAGAATATTTAAATTTGACATTCCAAAAGCGTCAAGTAATACCGTTTTTCTAGTAGTGTTATTGTTAGCTTTAGGGCTTCAATCAAACCAAGTATTTTGATGATAACAAACTCTGATTTTTTTTATACTAACATTTTCAGTGTTTCAAAGTCAGTATCTTGTAGAGCTCGAGACAACAATTCCAACGCCTTTTGAATCACTCAAATCGGAGCTCAAACGAAAAAGTTATGGCCAAAACAAATTTTATGGAGAAAAACCTACGTGGCAGTGACACGTGTCAGTCGCTGATGTGACACAACACACGACCAAAAATGATGATGTGGCGGATGACGTGGCTCCACAATGGTCAAATTTTGATGACGTGGCGATGACGTGTCAAGTGACATGGCGGCTGACGTGGATTACGTGGACCAATGGAATAGTGACACGTGGCAAACTATGTATAAATAAATTTTCACCCAAAATTCCTCCCAATTCAAATTTTATTTTTTCCCAAAATTCCTCCCAATTCAAAATTTATTCTTTCCAAAATCCATCCCAAAAATCCTTGATTTATTCTAATTATCTCCAAAATTCCATATCTTCAAAATTTGCTCTTAATATCAAAATTCCCCCAAATTCAAATTTGATTCTATCCAAAATTCATCCCATGATTCATTGATTTTATTCTACTAATCCTAAAATTCCAATCCTTCAAAATTCTCTCTTAAATTTGAAATTCTTTCCTTTTCCAATTTTAAACTCAATCTCTACCATTCATTCTAAAATTGATCCAACGGCCAAAATTCATCCTCCTTGCCTATAAATTGGACTTGATTTTCTCATTCATAGACACATCAAAAGCTTTCAAGTCTTTAAGCTCTCTCAAAGTCTCTCTACTCTTAAAATTTTTGTCCTCCCTGCTCCAAAATTGGCCTAGTTATATTTTTGTGAGGTTTTCTTTTTAGAGTGCTCAACTTGTGTATCTAGCCTTCAAGAGGCAATATTGTGAGGTTCTCTTTTCTTTTCTTTTTGGGAATTGTATTAAGGTGTGGGTACACCTTGGGTCGTGAGAAAAAGAAATTGGTTTGATCCTGAACCAATTAAAAGGATCTTGGGTTTCTCTTTAGCCTAGGAAAAAGAGGGTCGTGTGTCGGTTTTGTTCTCACCCGCAAGAGGATCACTAGTGAAATACCCAAGAAGGAGTCTTGGGGAGTGGAGTAGGCAATTTGCCGAACCACTATAAATTCCTGGTGTTTTCTCTTCCTCTCTCTCTTTTATTTTATGCCCTTAATTATTTCCTTTGCTTTATTGTCTTAATTTTTAATTTCTCTTTAATTGCATTATTTAATTTTAGTGGGCTATTTAAATTTTTCTTGATTAAATCATATTTAAATTCAAAGCTATCTTAGTGTGCATGCTTTAGGTTTTATATTGCTTAATTTTTTCTTAAATTAAATTTGTGTGTTAATTTTTATTTGAGCATATTTCATAGATAAAATTATTTTAAAAATTGGTAGTTCAACCCTATTCACCCCCTCTAGTGTTGCCTTTCGATCCTACAGTTATTAAAATAGGGGAGGCCAATATTATTATTTCGAGATGAGAGGAGAGAAATGAGGAAGGCAGGGGAAAGAAAGGACGTCTGTCCTATGGGTCATAGGTGGAATGCCAAAGGAATGTGTAAAGAAAAAGCAACCAATTAATTTCTCAAAAAAAAAAAAAAAAAAAAAAAAAAAAAGCAACCAAGGTGTTCAAAACAAGGTTTGACTTTCTGCTTAATATATTTTTTTTCTTTTGTTTTTTGGTTAGATAGAGTACTTATATTTTGAACAAATTAAAAGGATTTTCCCTTCCCAAAACTTCTCCAATGAATTGGTATTTTAAAAAATCTTTAAGAAAAAAAGTATATCTACATCCATGGTATATCACAAAAAGGGTTAAAGAAAGAACTTTTCAGTCTCATTTTCCCCAAATTTAATATTGTATTCTAATTCTAGCTTTTTTCTATTTTCATGTTATTTAATTATATATTATAATTTTTCAATTAAAAATAATTTATTATATGATGAAACATTTTGTACTACCAGTTGGTTAGTTTTATGAAAGGAAAATTTTGAAGGTAAAATTGTATAAATTAAGTAAAATGTATAATTTGTTTTTCATCAAGACAAAAAAAAAAAAAAAAAAAAAGTCATGAAACTGCCAATATCAATGAAAAAGAGAAAATAAATACAAAAAGAATTATTCAAGTAAAGTACTGGTAGTGGATTTGAACAAGAAACTATATCCATATGACCTCTATCGCAAAGTCATCGCGACGCGGAGCGGCCGACATCCTTTCTTGGGTTTTTAAGAAGAAAGTTGGAGTCGCCACCAATCATTGAGGGTGTGATTGGTCACCTTTAAAATAAAAAAACAAAACTAGTCTTAGAAAACCAGAAATTAGGTTCGAGAGTCGTTTGAGTGTAGGGAAGGTATTAGCACCCTACAACACCCGTTTAAGAAAACGATTACCACAGTATCTTAAATTGTCCAATTAAATGAATAAAAACAGTCCTTTATTTTATTTTTCTTAAAAAAATGATAAATATGAAAATAAAACTCAAAATGCAATAATGAACACAAGATGTCTCATTCGTTTTTACCTTAACTTTAGAAATAAAGCAAGGATTAAACATTATGAGTTGGATATCCAATTTAATATAAATCATGCCTAATCTCCCTTTTAATTAAAGGAACATGGGTGTACATGATTATGTTTACTAAAAATATTTTTTTTAAAATAAAAAGGATGTAAAACAAGAAAAATTATTCAAAGAGTAACTTCTTTTAAAAGGGAAAATGAGAATTTTCATACGCCTACACGGGAGTTGGACTCCACGAAGGCACATTACTCAGTTCCCATAATCCCTTTCAAAAGAAAATCAAAACAATAACAATAATTGAAACTGACCAAGCAGAATTAAAGATTAGATTAAAGCAATTTGGAGAATGAAAGGAAAAAACAAATAAATTAGAAAGTTAAAAAAAACGAAGTTGGCAAAGTGCAAAAAGTGAACTAAAATGAGAGAGAAATTAAAAATGATAATCATAATGATGACGATAATAATAATAATAATAATAATAATAATAACAACAACAACAACAATAATAAAAAACAAAAAACAAAGGAAATAGAAAAACAAAACCCCACCTTTTTTACTTCTCTCTTTCTTCTTTTTTCCTTCTTTCTTACCCAATGTTTTCTCTCCCCGTATACTCCTTCCTCCCCCTCTTTTTTCCTCTTTTCCTCTTCCACTTTCTTTTCTCTCTTTTTCTATCACTCTCTAAGCTAAACTCTTATTCAAATGCCTAAACTCTCTCAAGCTCACTTTTACTCTAAACTTCCTCTCGTTCTTCTTGTTTTCCGTCCCTTTCATCCTCCATCTCCCCCCTTTTTATACTTGAAGAGTTACTAAATTAGGGGGAGGATGAATGAGAAAATGGTGGAAAAAAGAAAAAAAATAAAAAATAAATAAATAAAATGAGAGTCATGGAAAGTCTTTTGAATAGGTAAGCTTCCCCTTGAATAGGAATGGGGAAGACCAAAAAAAAAAAAAAAAATTAAATAAAAAAACGAATTTTTGATAAAAACATGTGCGAAAGGGGGTTTGAACCACAAATCTCGTGGTTATCAATGCAACTTTATGCCAGTTGAGCTATGCTCTTATTGACATACAAGAAAAAACAAATTGACCACCAAATATTGGAAACCTTCAAACATTATTACTGAAAAATCAAGCCGGACCAAATACGGTGTCTACAACTTCAATATTTTAACTCTTGTATAAGTTTAAATTCAAGCCCTTATTGAAAACTAAATATTCTCAAAATTCAACAAATTTTCACTTTCTCCCTTTAAGTCTAATTTAGACTCATTTTCTCTCTCGTTGCATGCCTTATTTTCTTTTATTGACAATGGAAAGAGAATCATTTGATTTTACTATCTAATATGTGTCATTATATATCTTACCTATAAAATTAAGGTTTGACCACTATATTTTATGAATATTCTTGCTAGAGTAATTACTTCTGATTTTGGAGTAAAAACATCTTCTTTCACCTCTAAATGAATTGTTTTTGTTTATGTTTTTTTTTTTTTTTTTTTTTATGTAATTTCACTAGGGTTTGAAGATAGAAAGACAAAGGAGAAAGAAAAGAAAAGGTTGGATGAGCTAAGAGATTGAAGAGATTATAATTATTTTTGCTAGGATATCCCTCATGGTCATTCACTTTTGAAATTTGCCCCTAGCTAATTTAAAAATATTAACAACTCACTTTGCTCGTTATGAATAGCAACTTGGGTAATTGTCACTAGTACAATTTTGACATTTTATAAGGCTATAAGCAAACCCAAATAAAGGAAGGAAAGAAAAAAAAAGTGGTAAATAGTTGTAAAAAAAGAAGATTTTTGGTACATTTTTTAAAAAAATTAAAAAAATCATAAATCTATGAGTTTATTTATTTATTTGAAGTAATTTTTATTTTAAAGAAAAAGGAGAAAGACAAAAAAAAAAAAAAAAGAAAAAAAGAAAAAAGAAAAGAAATTCTAAACCTAGGTGTACGTGTTATCTTTTGGTCTCTCAATCTCTCAATCTCTCTCTCTCCCTCTCAAACCCTCGTTTTCTCTCAATTCCCCCAATCAAACCCTTGTTTCATCGGTAATGGCAGCCTTGATTCTCCATCTCCCCAGCTATTTCCTCCATGCCGGCGAGCCTTGGTTTTCGACCAAGACCTACGCCGGCGAGCAAGATCGCGAGCTAGCATTTCTCCTTCTTCTTATTCTTCCACGCGTAAGTCTCTCTCTCTGCCTCACTCTCGTTCTTTTTTGGGTTCAAGGATAAATCTCTCTCTTTCTCTCGTTTCAGTAAGGATCCGCGTGGCCAGCAGCGTTTTCCTCCCCAATCTTGGCCATTTCGACGTCCTTTAGCGATCTCGGTATGTTTCGACATTGACCCATGCTTATTCGACTTCGAATTTGGATTACCCATTTGTGATTGACTCTATATTCGCAGGATTAAGCCCATTTCCTCTTCAAGCAACGCCTATCCAAGATAATTCGATGCCAATAGGTATTTTTCAGCACATAATTCGTGTTTAACGGGTTAAGGAAAATTTTGGGTTAGTCTTATATATGTCGTTATATAAAGGCTTAGTAATGCTACTAGGTTAGGTAAACTTAGAATAATTAACGTGAATTGAGGTAGAGCTTAGAGGATATATATCATTGAAGCATGAAGCTTGATTTATATATTTGTTTCTTCTCTCTTGTGCTACATTTGCCTCAGTCTCTTGGATCCACATTTCTACTTCAACTTTCAGGTGCCTCTCTTTCTCTTTTCTCTCTGATGCATTGGATCTTTTGGGGGGTTTTCACATAGAAATGGAAAGTGGGGTTTCAAAATTTTGGGGATTAATTTTTGTTTTACGAGAAGATTTATGCTTGAGATGAACCTCAGATTTTGCAATGTTCATCTGAAACATCAATCTTCTGAAGATTTTGCAAGGTTCTTATTAAAGTGGACATTGTTCCCTCGATGGTTTTTAAAATTTCTATCAACCTCTCTTTCCCACTCCATATTTGCTTTTTTTTTCTTTTTTTTTTTTGTTGAATCTTGTAAATTTTGTTGATGGGGTTAGTGTCAATGTGCTCTTTTAGCTCTGTTTGAAGATAAGAAGTTGTTTTGGAAAGAAAATTTGAGTGGAATCCTTATGATCCAATGTGGTTTCTTAGATAATATCTCTGTTTATTAGCATTTTACAAAATTTCAGCTTTTTCCCTGTGAAATGTTGAGTTTATGCTCAGAAAAAGCATAAAACAGTTAGAGTAGCTTCTTAAATGGATTTTGAATACTATGGTGAAATTATACCTTTTCTTTTTCTTTTTTTTTTTTTTTTTGGTATACTTAGAGAAAGTGAATTATTAATCTGTCCAAATGGAGCAATATGAAATATTTGGAGCAAATAGGGAAGCGATAATTTGTTTCTGCTCTTCTTGTGAGACATAAACATGAAAAGAAGTAAGAAAATGTCGTTCAAGTTTTTTCTTTTTTAATGTTATTTTCACATTGTTCTTGTTAATCTCTTCTTTAGAACTTTAAATTTGTGTTACACATAGTATTGTTAGTGCCTAGTTTTGGTTTTAATTATTTTGACCTCTATGTATTAAGGTATGTGTTGAAAAAGATTTGTCTCGCTCGTCAGATTGATAGGTCCGTAGATATGCACAACAGAAGGTTGGTGTTTTTTACGTGACATTTTTTTCTCGAGTCTCTAATAACATGTCTAGATTTGTTGTTGGATTGCTATGATGTTTTGGATTGAATAACTGTTCAGGCGTGCTTTATAACTAGTTTAGATTCTCTTATCCTGTTATAATCGTCTTGGTCTACTTTATAACTTGTTTAGATTTTATTCTACCCTCCTAGTGTGCTTCATAGCTTATCTTGATTCTCTTCTACTACCATAATAACCATTCTAGGGTGCTTTATCTTGTTGAGAATTTCATTTTCTACTATAATCATTTTGAGTGTTTTACAATGTGTTTATATTTCTATTTTAAGGGCCCATACCAAACTCGTTCTTCTGACTTTGCAGCTCATGTTCTTCTCTGAATGTTTACTGTTCTTTGATTTACCTTTAGTTTTTTCTGGTGTGTTTCGATCTCAAACCTTCATTTTTTGTCTTGTTGCTTGAAGAATTTTTCTCAAATTCTTTTGTTCGTTTTCTGGTTGCCATCTTCATGTGTTTAATTTTGTTTACACAACTGCTGGTGAAAAAAAAATAGAGATATAAATAGATTTGTTGGATTATTGTTCCCGTTGCGAGAAGATTTTGATGGATATTAGGATTTCGTCTTTTTGTTTTTGGGTTTATGAAGTTGGTGGTCTAGTTCTTCTAACCTTTTTCTTGTTTTATCGTCTCAATCTAAACATCTTTGATTGGAACTTATCTTTGATTGTTTGCTTTTATTGTTTATATGTATTTTTAAATTTTATTTTGATTAATAGTTTTAATTATTATGTATTTGTTATTTTTGTTGGAATTTCTTCATTAGGGGATCTGTGGAGAATTTATTTTGTTTTAATTTACATTTTAGATTGGATATAATTAAGGTAAAATCTTATTTTTAAATAATTTGGTATTTATGAATATTTAACAAGAAAAGGAGCCAAATATGTAATTAAGATTGCATTTTAAACCATAAATTGCTTATATAATAAATTATCTCTAATTGAAAAATTACAATATATAATTAAATAATATTAAGCAAAAGCTAGAATTAGAATACAATATCAAATTTGGAGAAATGAAGTTGAAAAGTTTCATTTTTAACCTTTTTTGATAGAATACAATATCAAATTTGGAGAAATGAGGTTGAAAAGTTTCTTTATTTAACCCTTTTTTCTCATATACTATGGATGTGTATATATATAATGAAGTTTAATTAAGTATTAACGGTTTTTATTTTTTATTTTTTTGTATCAAATAAGCTAGTTACATCTTTTGTTTAATGTTTTAAACACAATAAATACTATTTACAATTTATATAAAAAAAAACAAAAGAAATTAAAATTTAATTAAGTATTAATTGTTTTTATTTGTTCTTTTTTGTTTTTTCAATTTGATGTTACTTGTAGTTTGTTTATTTAATTAAAAAAAATTATACTTAAGTAAATTTCAGTTTCGTTATGAAAAAAAATTGTAATATAATATTCAATGTGTATAAAACATTAAACAAAAAATGTTACTAATTCATTTGATTTTTTAGAGAAAAAATAAAAGAAAAAGATGGAAGTTTATTTTAATTTTTTGAAAAACAATTGAAAGGAGAAGGGAAAAAAAGAAGAAAAAAAGTGAGAAAAGCGAAGAAAAAAAAAAACGAAAATGTGCAATTTTGTTGATTTTTTTTTTCTAATAAACAACTACAAAAGCAATACTTATTCTATTACTTTCAATAATTTAATATTTCTAAAAAAAAATGTGTCAATTAAAAGTATTAGGCTTCACAAGGAAGAAATCATTTTAATATGAATGTCTTTTTCACTATCTTTTATATAATTATTGTAACATTGTCAACATCAGAGTTGAAAAATAAAATTAAGGTTTTACAAGTTTGGTCTCTACGTATCAATTGGGTTCATGAACTATAAAAAGTGTCTAATAGGTTTCTGAACTTTAATTTTGTATCTAAGTTCCTAAACTTTAAAAATGTCTAATAGACCAATAGGCTTTCAATTGTGTCTAATAATTCTTGGTACATTCGAGATTTTTAAAAATTAAGATATAAAATTGAATTTTATGTCTATTGGGACCTTAAACTTCATATTTGTATTTAGTAGATCTGTCAATTTTAAAAAATAAGGACTTATTAGATATAAAATTCAAAGTTATACCAAATAGACATGACTTACAATTTGGTCGGCCCCTGCTTCCTCGGGTGGAACTCCCGGTTGAGGAGTTACTCGGAATCTTGTTGGTTTGAAGTATTTGATATCAAACAAAATTACTTTCTTTTTATTATGAATGGGATAAATTATACAATATATTTTATATAAATTAATTATAGTGCTATTTTATAAAAATTAATTATATCATGTTACATTACCGTTCTATTTCTTTATTAAAAAAAAAAAAATCTTTTGGACAAACGGCGTGCCTTGCAATTACATTACCATAATTTTAAGTGAATTATGTAGATGCACTAAATATTTGCATATTGTGATAGGTCATTTTGAAAGTTAAATTGAAATTTATTGTGAGTTAAGTAGAATGTAACAAATCAAATGACAAGAATTCGGTTCCTTGCAGTCGGTGGTTTTTGGCATTTTAACAAAAGTTTCTTAATTCTAATCTTAGGATTTTTTCTCTTGAATATAATATTCTCATTCATTCTCTCCTTAGATGCCTAATTATTTCCCCCTTAATTACTTTTGTATTCCCATTCTCTATCTTCTTTAATACTTATTTGTTTTAGTATTCTTTGATCTAGATGAACTAACGTATTAATATTTAGGTTTTTCGGTGTATTGCAATTTAATCCTTTTATGGACACCATTAGAGTTTGGCAAGTTGCTATTAATAATGAGGAATATGAGTTGTGAATATTTGGAAATTAGTTTCATTTTAAAAAGGATATGGGTCCATTTATATTAGATTAGTTTTTAAGCACGTGCGTTGCACGTTTATATATTTAATTGTGTATTTTTTTTATGATTAATAAAACAATTTATAAAATAAAAATAAAAAATATATGAAATATTAATATAATATCATACAATATATATATATATATATATATATATATTTAAACATACAATATATATATTTATTAATAATTAAAACTAATTTATCTAAATTTTCCCTCACATAATTTACTTTTTTATAACTAAATATCTATAATTATATTTTAGAGACAGAGACAATTTTTACAACTTTTCATTAAAAAAATTTTTTTATATTGAAAATTATAAATTCTATTGTAGTTTTTTTAAAAAAATAAATAAAACAAAATTTAATCAACTCACTATGAAATAAAGGGTTGAGTGTTTTCTTTTGAGCTCTCTCTCTCTCTCTCTCTATATATATATATATATATTTGGCGGGGCGCGGGAATAATTATGATAATACACTTTAATTATTGCTATTATAAATAAGCAAAAAATTATGTATAGACAAAATTTTGATACCTAGAAAAAACTTTAAAATAAATAATTCAAACAAAAATAATTATAAACCTATACCTTAACCTTTCTAATTCAAAACACATCAATTAAAAAGCCAAACTAAAAAAACACTTGAAATATAAACGAACAATTGGAAGAAATTGAAAAATACCTTAAATATAAACGAACAATTGGAAGAGATTTGAAGAGATAAGTAATTATAAACCTGAAAAAAAAAAGTTGGAGGGAAAAAAGAAATTAAAGTCAGTCAGTCATAACATAAAATATTTGAGAATGACTTTCTAATTAAATTGATAAAATTAAACAAAAATATTATAATTATAATTCAAGGGATGTACCTGAAACCAACAATGGAAGGAATGAATAGTTTTGATGTGAAAACTAATGGGAGAAGTGAACAATTTATAGAGGGAATTTAGATTCAAATTCTAATTTGATGAGTTTGGATGGAGTGTATATAGATCATCTGATGATTAGATTTTGGATAGAGTGTATATTGTTTTTCATCTTTTACTTTTTAATTATAATAAATAGATTCAACTAAAATAATTATCTTAAGATTTGTTTTTTTCAAATTTTATTTGTTTTTTTTGTTATTCTCACGTTTTTTTTTAATTTTTTAATTAAAATACTTATCTTAAGATTTGTTTTTTTTTTTTCAAATTTTAATTTTTTTTGTTATTCTCACGTTTTTTTTTAATTTTTTTAATTAATATAATTATCTTAAGATTTGTTTTTTTCAAATTTTAATTTTCTTGTTATTCTCACGTAATGAGTTTTTTTCTTTTTTTTTTCTTTTTTAACTTTTTAATTAAAATAATTATCTTTAAGATTTGTTTTTTTTTTTCAAATTTTCATGATTGGTTTTCATATTAAATTTGTGAAAGTAATTTTTTTTATCTCCACGTAGTGGTTTTTTTTTCTTTTTAATTAAAATAATTATATTTAACTAAAATAATTAGAGATAATTCATGGAGGGAATTTAGATTCAAATTCTAATTTGATTAGATTTTGGATAGAGTGTATATAGATCATATGATAATTTGATTAGATTTTGGATATGGTCTATATTATTTTTTATCCTTTACTTTTTAATTATAGTAAATAGATTTAACTAAAATAATTATCTTAAGATTTTTTTTTTCATTTTTTTTATTATTCTCACGTTTTTTTTTTAAAAATTTTTTTAATTAAAATAATTATCTTAAGATTTGCATTTTTCAAATTTTAATTTTTTGTTATTCTCACGTGGGTTTTTTTTTCTTTTTTTTTCTTTTTTTACTTTTTAATTAAAATAATTATCTTTACGATTGTTTTTTTTTTTCAAATTTTCTTGATTGGTTTTCATATTAAATTTGTGAAAGTAATTTTTTTCTTTTTTTATCTTCACGTAGTGGTTTTTTCTTTTTAATTAAAATAATTATATTTAACTAAAATGATAATCTTAAGATAATTCATGGAGGGAATTTAGATTCAAATTCTAATTTGATTAGATTTTGGATAGAGTGTATACTATTTTTTATCTTTTACTTTTTAATTATAGTAATTAGATTTAACTAAAATAATTATTTTAAGATTTGTTTTTTTCAAATTTTAATTTTTTTTTGTTATTCTCACGTAATGGGTTTCTTATTCTTCTTCTTTTTTTATTTTTATTTTATACTTTTTAATTAAAATAATTATCTTAAGATTTGTTTTTTTTCAAATTTTCATGATTGAGTTTCCTATTAAATTCGTGAAAGTAATTTTTTTTATCATCACGTAGTGGTTTTTTCTTTTTCTTTTTTCTTTTTAATTAAAATAATTATATTTAACTAAAATAATTATCTTAAGATTTTTGTTTTCAAAATTTCATATTAAATTTCAAATTGGTTTTTAAATTTTTTGATGCAAATATGCCTTATTTTGAATTTTAATACATTATATTTTGATTTTTATCAAATTACGAAATTTGATTCTGGAATTTTAAAACTAATTATGTAATTATCTTAGATTTACAGGGGTATTTTAGTCTAAAAATGTTTTTCACGGATCCTTGCTTTTTAATATATTATAGATATTTATGTTATTTCCATCTTCTTCCTCCCAAAAAATAAAAATAAAAATACTTTTCCTTGAATTTTAATTTAACTTTTGTGTTTGTTTTTTATTCTCCCTTCAACATTCCACTCTCTATGTTTTTTTGTTATTTTTTTTTATCTATTCCTTTATTTTATCTTCCTTCCTTCTTTACTTCTATTTTGCCTTCAATCATTCCATGTGCATATCCAAATAATCACATCACTTTCTTCCTCTAATTTCAAATTAAACCCATCATCAAACCAAACCCTTCACCCACATGTAATTTCCCATACACAACACATGTGCCCTTCCCTCACCCACCTAATTCTTGAATTTCAACTATTTTTTTTTTTTAATTCTTCACTAACATCCCTTGAAATCCTTTGTTTTCTATCCCTCTATATAAACTCCACATCACACCACTCCTTAACAACACACACATAAACTTCTTCTTTCTTTCACATCCCTCATACACAAAACTTCCACCTATCATGGCTCTCCTTCTTAAGTTTGTTATTCTCTTCTCGTTCCTATCGATTGCTTTCTCTTTTGTGGAAGAATCAAAACAACCCTTGCATGTGAACGTGAACCAAGCAAGACGATCAAAGTTCGAGGAGGAGAAATTTTTTTGTTCATTACATTTATTCAAACTCCATGCATGTGCGAATGAGGTTACCACGTTCATATTTCATGGAAAAATCAACTTAGGTGTCAAGTGTTGTCAAGCAATCAAAAGTATTCAACACGAGTGTTGGCCAAATTTCCTCAACTTCGTTGGAATCACGGCTAAACAAGGCACAATTCTTACGTCCTACTGTGATATGGCTATTGGTCATTAAGTACGGTTATGGCCATTGGGAAGAAAATGATGTTTGCAATAGAATATATAATAATAATATGTGTGGGAATAAAGCTATATATTATATATAAGGTTATGGTGATTATTGTTGTGGGTTTGAAGTAAAATATTTTATGTATTATGCATTGTATTGAAGTACTGTTATTTTACTAAATCATAAATGAACTTTAATTATGTTATTTATTGATTTAATATTTTTAATTGGTGTGGTGTTGTGGTGTAAGTTGGAAAACCAAACCAATGTTAAAAATATTTTTTTTTTGTTGTCCCTCCTACATAACCTACAACTTCCTTTGATCTTTAGTGACGACGTCCAACAACACAACTCATGAGTTGTTGGCTTGGATTCCAGCAGAGGGTTTAGCTATTGAGCCGGTAATTCTTTTTCCTTTTCCAGTTGATGGATGAGATGATGTGTTTTAATTTTTTCTAACCCTTGACAATCTTATTGTGTAGTTCACATTGATGGCTAATCTTCCAAATGTTTAAAGAAAAGTAGGACATTTGGTGGCTCTCCAATATTGCTATGTCAGGTTGTATTAGTAGAAGATTGTATGTAGATTCTTAAGCCCAATCCCCAATTGCATGCGTTTTGCATCACAAATATATATATATTTTTTAATTACCAAATACAGTTTATATATCTTAACCACAAAATTCAATCAAGAAATCTTAAATTAATAAATATAAAACTCAAATAATTTGGAAGAATAGAAAATAACAATGGAATAAACAAATGCTCCTTATTTGGAATAGAGTTCCCATACAATTTTTTA
Organism: Luffa acutangula; assembly: GCA_036850905.1. Lineage (NCBI taxonomy): Eukaryota > Viridiplantae > Streptophyta > Magnoliopsida > Cucurbitales > Cucurbitaceae > Luffa > Luffa acutangula. Next base: position 41,829,296 of record CM072099.1, read on the forward strand.
ACGTAGAAAATGTCTTCTATACAAATAGTCCGTATTTGTTATATGTACATATAATTTAACTATGTTTAAAGATCAATGACCCATTGAATAATGATAGGAAGTGTAGAACAAAAAATCGATGGAACAATGAGGATATTGATTGGATAATTTTAAATAAAAAATCTAACTGAAAATATTAAAAACTAAATACCTAAATTTTATGTAATCTTTTGGTTTTAAAAAACATACAAAATTTGAATTTTAATTTTGAAAGATACAAGAGAGAATGTATATGATGTAACTAAGGATGAAAAAATCGCCAAAAGTCATCAAGATAACGGTGATATATTGAAAATTTCAAGGGCCTGATAGAGATATAGGGGAAAAACATTTCTTTTTTACCAATTTTTGGTTGAAATATTTAAAATATAGTTGATATTTTGGCAAAATATCATTTTCATGATATATCCACCAGTCTCAAGAAAAATCGTGGAGCATCGTACATAAATCATCAAAATTAGGTCCAAATAAAATACAATACTTTGCAAGTTTGCTCAGTTGGTTTAACACTCGTAATTTTTGCCTCTCTTCCAGTGTGGGTTCGAATCCTAGCATTAATTTTTTGTCTCTCTCTTTTTTCTTTCCCTCCATTCTTTTTTCTTTCACTCATCTCTTCTTTTTAGTTCTTACAATTACAATTTTTTTTTTAATTCACTCTATTTTTTCTTTTCTTTTTGCGTTACATATTTAGAACATAAAATATATATTTAGAAATAAATTAGATAACCATTGCCTTAAAAATAGGGTGCGAACAAGAAAATTAAATCAGGGTACATTTGGAAGAAAAATCATATGATTGAAAAATACAAAATACTTTAGCCATTATTTTCATTGGTTGAAAAATTTTCAAAAGTAGGCATGTTTATCTACCATCAATTAAGTAAGGAGAACTATCTAAAAAGATAATATGGAAAGTAACAAGATAAAAATGAAACTTAAAATTTTATCAAACCAATCTAAACAATATAGTCAAATTATTATTATTTTTAGATAAATTTTGGTAGATAGCATGTTTTGGAGACATGTTTTCATATATGTTTACAATTTTGGATATTTACAAGATTAGATTTCTAGCTATATTTTCTTATCTTTATACCGTTGTTTTTATCATCTATTTTCAATTTATATTAAAAATGATAATATTACATTTATAGGACCAATTATTATATAAAATATTATTTAAACAAATTTCTTAATTTTAGGAAAATATTATTGTACTGATTTTATTTCACGTCATAATGAATAAGTTTATTTTCCTTTCATCTTATTCAATTACCAGCATATTTTCCTTAAGATTTTCGTGCTCGAGTTTGCTAAACGATTGTTTTTCTAGATTTTTTCATTTTACAAAAAAAGTGTCGATATTCGTATATAATTTCATATATACCTTTTATAATTTCATATATACTTATATATATATCATATATGTATGTGTATATATATACAATACGTTTTTCTTAAATGTCTCAAAATCTTAGCGTTTGTTTTGTATCATATATTTTTTTCAAATTTTTTTTATTTTGCGAAAAAACATTTATATTTATATATACCATTTTATATATAATATGTACTAAGTTTTTATTTTTTTAATCATTATTGTAGCCACATATACTTGAGTTGTTTTTTTTTTTTTTTTTTTTTATATCATAACTATAGTATTAAATATACACATTTACTTGCTTATATATATACCCATATATGTTTTTTTAATAAAGAAAATATAAGTAATTTCAAGTACTTGCTTACATCATCTTCATCATCAAGGGGTCCAAAAAAACATTGTTTCTAAAGATGAGTCATTTGTTACAAAACATAAACTAGAGGGGGTTAACTTTGTCAATTAGTCGTTGATAAGTGCACTTTAAAGTTAAAATATAATAAAGGAAGCCATATTTGAATTTTGTTTCCAAATTTGAAGGGGGGTGGAAAAATGACCAAAAATAAGTTTTTATTTTTTTAATCATTATTGTAGCCACATATACTTGAGTTGTTTTTTTTTTTTTTTGTCATAACTATAGTATTAAATATACACAGTTACTTGCTTATATATATACCCATATATTTTTTTTTAATAAAGAAAATATAAGTAATTTCAAGTACTTGCTTACATCATCTTCATCATCAAGGGGTCCAAAAAAACATTGTTTCGAAAGATGAGTCATTTTTTACAAAACATAAACTAGAGGGGGTTAACTTTGTCAATTAGGCGTTGATAAGTGCACTTTAAAGTTAAAATATAATAAAGGAAGCCATATTTGAATTTTGTTTCCAAATTTGAAGGGGGTGGAAAAATGACCAAAATAACCTTGTAGCCCCCCCCCCCTTGTCTCCTCATTTTGACCTAACCAAAAAATCTCATCATGTGTGCTCTATCTCCATCTCTCTTAAGAATTTCCGCCAAATTTTGCCGTTGAATCTCATCTCTAGGGGGTCAGTTGCTCTGGACATTTCTTTCTTTCATGCGTGTGGATCTTGATTTTTTTAGAATCGATATGTATAATTATGGTTTTGAGATCTTCTTTGTATGTTTTTTATTGTTCTTGTTGAATGGTTTTGAGAAGAATTGGATGGATTTTATCTTTGAAGGTTTCTCTAGGGTTTTTGATCGTTGATGGTTTTTGGATAAGTTATTTTGCCTCTGTTAAATACTTGTTTGAATTCGACCCCACACACTTTCATCTTCTTGAGGTTCTATCTTTGCAACTTTTTTTAGGAGTTCAATGACAATACGAAAATTCCTTTTCATGTCGTCTCAATTCCTTTCTCATCTTAATTTACAAGAAAAACAATGTTACTTGACATTTGAGTTTTGTTATTAGTTGACATTTTTAAGAAAAAATGTCAAGACTTATGTAATTTCAACAAAAAAAAAAAAATGTCAAGACTTACAAAATTTCAACAACAAAACGTCAAGAAAAATACAAAAACACGGAGTCTTATGAATTTTTTCAGATTTTTTCACGCTAAGGAAGACTTAATATTTCTAAAATGTCAAGAATTATGACATTGTTTTTAATTTAATATAGGGTCAAAATCAAAATTAGGGCTTTGACCGAATTCTTATCTTTTTTGTTGGTCTCCTGCCTCTCCCCCTCGCGAATGGCAAATAATGTAGTCGTGACTTCTCTTCAGCGAGAAGACTTATCTTCGCAAACGGCACCAACGACGGCGAGGCGACTTGTCTTTGTGAACGGTCTAACACACCAACGGCGGCGACAAAGAGGGACCTTTCTTTTCAAACGGCGGCAACAATATTTCCCTCATCGACACCAACCATGCAATTTAGAGTAGGCGACGAAGAAGGAGGCTTTGTGGGTCTTACTCTCGAGCAGACGACAGAGAAGAAAGTGTGGGTTTCTTTTGTGGGTCTCTGATTTTGCACGGCAGTAAGTCTCTTGTGTGGGTGTCGCTGTCTATTACTTGTCCTTGTCTACTACTCTGTAAGGTACTTGAAACGTCCATTACGTCCTTCTCTCCAGGTATGTTACAGTAATCATGTAACGATGCTAATTTAAGCCAAGCTCTTATTTCTCAAACTACAAGTTTAATTGAGTTTCGGTTAACTGGTTGAATAAAAAGTTCAATTAAATGAGTTAATTGTCTTTGAAAAAGGATGTAATAGGCTTGGTGGTAATTTTTGCAATTTAAGTAAGTTGGAATGGCAATTTTGAAATAAAGAGGAGTTTGTAGTCAAGGCCAAGCCCTAAATTCCATCTCTTCTTCTCCTTCATGTTTGTAGCCACCAAACCCACGATTTTCAGCCTCCATCTCCTCCATCCTTAACGTTTTCAGCCGCTGAAGCCTCTAGGACCATTCACCTTCTTTTCGTTTCAGCCGGCGACGTCTTCCTTCCCTCCGGCAAACTGCATTCACAGCGGCGGCAGTAGAGGTTCGGCGGTGAGGTGGGTTTAGAGGCGTTTTTGCAGCGACAGTTTGTTTTTGGTAAGGTTGGGTTTGTTTCTCTCGGTTCTATTGTTCCTCAAGCTCGATCTTTCTTCCTTTGCATTCTCTCCCTTACTCTCGACCTCTCTTGTGTCGATTCCAGCGCATTTTTGGTTGGGTAGCAGCATTTTTCCGGCGATTGTTCTGTTAGACGCGGACAGCAGCATTCAGGGGCATTTTTATGCATTTCCCGATGTTTTTAGGTGAGTTTTTAGTGTGGGTAAGTTGGATTGAGGCTTGTATTAGTTGGTTGTTATGTTTAATTGAATACCCACTCATTTTTATGTTCGTTCAACAGTGTTTTCCGGCCAGTTCAATGTAGACGCGCGAGCAGCAGCTGTTTGGGGCGTTTTTTTTGCGTTTTTGGCGAGTTTCAGCAATGGGTAAGTGAGGAAAATCAATTTTTGGTTGATTAATGTAGTTTGGATGAATACCCATTGGGTTTGGCTAATGTTTTCAAGGTACCCATAGCGTTTGGAGGTTTAACCGCCGATTTGGAGCGAAAGTGGAACCCGAACAACAAGTTTAAAGTTCTGTTTTGCTTTATTAAAACCTTGGAGTTAAGGAATTTGTCGAAGGTTATCAAGTGTTTATTTAGCTAAGGTAAGTAGCTAGTTGGATTCAAATTCTATGTCTTAGACTAATTGCCCATTGTTTGTTAATTGAGAATTTAAAGTGGATAGTTGGATTGAAGTTCCATTTTTAAACCAAGTTGGTCTTTAAGCTTAAGTAAAGTGTGTTGGGATAACTTTTGAAGCATGATGAGCATGTTGAGATTGCCGTTATTTGGGCATTAAATGAGTAGCGTGAATTATGGAATAATTGGAGTTTGGGCTAAGTGTTCTTCGTTTGTGTTGAGGCCGTGAATTTCATGTTTTATTTGGTTAGCCATGAACTGAAATGCTTGGGATTAATATATATGTAGCCGTTGGATTGAGTTCTATGCTTTGGATTAATTTTCTTTGAAAATTTATTATGTTAGCATGGATAAGATTTAAGCCTTGAGTTTTGATTGTGGAATCATGATAAGCTTCATTATAAGACATGTTGATAGCACGAGGATCTTAAAGTTAACCTAGCATCTCTTGGTTTATTTTAAAGCATGTTTGGCTTGGATGGCTATGTGTTTCTCTGGATTTTATTTGTGATATTGGAGGATGGGTTAAATGTCTGTTGGAGTTTGGATTGAAGTTTGGATGCGACATCTGACCCGTTGTGACTATAGAAGTGCATTATATTGTTTCCAGGTGTATAAAAATTTTGGGTTCCCTATTTGTATGCTGTTATGCTGCCGAATTTTCGGTAGCCTCATAATTGTTTAGGAATCATATTTACCTTTGAGGAAAGACTTAGAATAGGGACCTCAACCACGATTTAGGGCCTCAAGAAGACTTATTAGGTTCCTTAAGTCTTACGTAGCTAGAGTGTTTTCCTTCCCCATCTCAGGACTGATAGAATCCAGACACGTTTACGTGTGTTCTATTAGTTAACTGTTAGAGCTCAGTTTCAGGCACGCTCGCGTGCGCTCTCTCAGTTCAGGACGGTGTTGAGCTTATGATCAGGCACGTTGTTCGTGCGCCTTTTGGCACCAGACATGTTTACATGCGTCAGTTGCTCCACCGTATTTTTATCTTTACATTCAGGGGTGTTGTGTTGGGATAGGTGTAGTTCTGCTAGAGGTGGCCAGCTAGTCTCTAGTTTACTTACCTTAACCGACTGACCCACACAACACTCTAGTTGGCACAGGTTGGGGATAGGTTAACACCCTCGGCAGAGCATGTTTATGCGATCAGATATGGCCCTAGGGTTAGAAACCCAAATGAATGATTCCAATTAGGTCCCTATGATGCTAAGACCCAAAATCAAGTTGCATGCTAATAGATTTCATGTTATCAGATCTCATGCTTTCAGTTTCAGCCCTTAAGTGGGCTACTTACTGAGTATATTCTTATATACTCACCCATGCTACATGACTTTCCTTTTCAGGTGGTACTTGATGACATCAGGCAAGTGGTGAGAGCAGTGGCTTGGCCAGGCTATGGGATGCAGTTGCAAATCACGTCTCTAGAAGTCTAGGATCGAGTTTCCTAGTTTCATGCTTTCAGATGTTTTTAGTTTTCAACTTTACAAAAAGTGCCTATCATGTTTTGGCTATTATGTTATTGTAAACTGATTTATGGTTTGGGCCCAGTTTATTACAGAAAAGATTTTATGTATGGCCTCTTCCGCCTTTAAAGTTTTAAAAGTTTTATGTTTTCGTGCATGTAGTAGCGACCCCTTTGTACGTTTTTATTCCCTTTTTAGTCGGGTCGTTACAGTTGGTATCAGAGCCCAGTTTTTAGGTTCTGTAGACTCGCTTACATCGTAAGCATCAGATTTTCTCATTTCCAAGCACAAGCAAATATGCCTCGTCATAGCCAGGTATGTCGGTACCAAGTAGGAAAGAGTTTAATGAATGATGATCTAGGTTTCTGCATGAAAACTTGAATGAGTTAATTTAAGTTACTTGGGTTAATACGAACTTGTCCTAATTGTTTTTAGCATGAAAGATTTCAATTCGCCCTGAAGATAACTCTTATATGTTAAGTAACGCCTTTCCGAAAGGGGTTTAGTAAGAGAAGGATGAGGTTACGACATGGGTGGTAGATGACAAGCACTCCCAGAATAGATAAATCTTGTCAGGGATCCTAAGGTGAGCAATCAACCAATAGGTTATATGCTCACTCAGCCAGCGCCCCTAGTACAAGCAGTTTGACCTTGGAGGTTATGCAGACTCTCATGTAAAATACCTTAGCCATCCAAGCACTGCAGGCAAATCAAAATAAGTTAAGCTCCTCTGAGGAAGCAAGATACCCCCAGGACTTAAAGAAATATGATCCTCAGTCATCATTGATCTGACAGTCAGTAGACTCCAGTGCAGTGGTTAGCGTGGTGGTTTTTATATTTAGGCGATCGTTCACTATTTGAAGTGTCTCGAGGCACAGTAGGTTCTATGCGAGTCTCCATGTTAAAGAATGACGCCTTCCTCTAGTGGGAGTCCACAGAAAGGTTCACAATGGACCTAAGAGATGTTCCCTAGATCGTGACAGTTTTTGCCATGGTCGTTTATGTAGTAGCCTTCGACTAGCTACATTTCCGGACATGCAGACCCTGAGAGCGGCCCCGATAGCTAGTGTATCTGATGCTTGAGTTATGAAAGTGGGAGAAGACTTTGTACCCATTGTCAACGAGTTCATTGATGTGTTCCCGAAGATCTCCCAGAATTTGCCTTTTGTTCGAGAAGTAGGCTTCAACATTGAGCTCGAGCCAGACACAACCCCTATTCCTAAGGCGCTCTACAGAATGACTCTAGCAAAGTTAAAGGAGCTCAAGGTACAAATACAAGAACTCTTGGGCAAAAGTTTGATATGCCTCAAGGTTTCACCTTGGTAAGCACTAATTCTCTTTGTGAAGTAGATCGATGGGTCAATGCGCTTGTGCATAGACTATTGGGAGTTCAGCAAAGTAGCAACCAGGATCAAGCACCCACTCCCTTGAATGGAGGATCTGTACAACCAATTGCAAGGAACATCAATATGTTCAAAGCTTGATCTATGATCAGGCTATCATCCGTTAAGGATAAAAGATGAAGATATTCCCAAGACAACACTTAGATCCAGATACGACCATTATGAGTTCACAGTGATGTTTTTTGGGCTAGCAGAGGCTCCTGCAGTGTTCATGGATTTGATGACCGGAGTGTTTAAGGAATTTCTCAACCCCTTTGTGATCGTGTTCATCGATGATACCTTACTTTATCCCATGTAAGATGCAGAACACGAGACACGTCAGGAGAGTTCTGTCAACTCAATGAGGAAACTAGTTATTTGCCAAGTTCTCTAAGTGTAAGTTTTGGTTTCAGCAGGTGTCCTTGCTAGGGCACGACGTGGTACCGAGAAATGGAATTCGTGTTGATTCAACAATGGTTGAAATCGTGTCTGAGTGGCCTTGCTTGATTACTGTCAATGAAGCACGAAGTTTTTGAGGATTAACAGGTTGCTATCGCCGTTTTGTGCAAGACCTTTCTAAGTTAGCCTCAGGCTTGTGAAGCAAGTTTTAAAAGCTCAAACTAAGGTTGGTTTCAACACCTGTGTTCCTTGTCCCTGATGGATCAGGTTCTTCCGTTGTTTACAGTGATGCTTCCAAGAAAAGTTTAGGTTATGTCCTTACGCAGGACGAGAAGGTTGTTGTCTATATTTCCCATCAGTTGAGAACTATGAACGCAACCACTCAACTCATGATTTGGAGCTAGCAGCGGTAGTTTTCGCTCTGAAGATTTGAAGGCATTACCTATATGGTGAGAAGATCCTAATCCTCACAGATCACAAGAACCTAAAGTATTTCTTCACCCGAAGGAACTAAATGTGAGGCATAGACGGCTCAGCTTGGTTAAGGATTATGTTGTAGAGATACTTTACCACTCAAGTAAGACAGACGAGTGTGGTTGCAGATGCACCGAATAGAACGACAACCAACACTTCAGCCTTAATCACAGACTAGGCTCACATAAGGATTTGACATGGAGCTAGCAGGAATAATAGTTCTAGTGGAAGAAGTTGTACCACGGTTGGCCTAGTTATTTATTCAACCAACATTGAGGCAACGTATCATAGACTGCGAGAGGGAGGATTCCAACCTTACTGACCTCTACCGAGTAGAGTCAGGTCAGGGGAATGAGTTCTCCCTATCCCCAGATGATGGCCTTTTCTTTTGAGGGCGATCGTGCGTACCTAGGAGTGATGAGCTTAAGCACAAGGTTCTGACTGAAGCTTGCATTCTTTTTATCGATGCACCAAGGTAGCACAAGGATGTACCAGGACCTGAAGCAGTACTATTGGTGGTGTGGTATGAATAGGGATGTAGTAGAGTTGTGAGCAAGTGTTTGGTCTGTCAGTAGGTTAAAGCCCTTAAATGGAAGCCATCAGGGTTGTTGCAACCTTTGGATGTGCCTTAGTGGAAATGAAAGGAAGTAGCTATGGACTTCATTGTCGATTGCCTAGATCAGCTAGAGTTTTCCTCGTGTTTTGGTGATGGTTGTCAGGTTGTGTGAGGTTCCAGTAAAGATTGCTTCAGGGAGAGACCTTTGTTTTACCTTTGACTTTTGGACTAGTTTCAGAGAGCTTTGGGCTTGCAATTGAATTTTAGTTCAACTTTTCATTCCCAGACTGACGGTCAGACCGAGAGGTTGAATGACATGTTGCGAGAATGTGCATTGAACTTTGCATGCAGTTGGGATAGCCACTTGCATTTGATGGAGTTGCCCATGATAATAGTTGTCAAACAACTATTGGCATGGCTCTGTTTGAGGCCCTGTATGGGAAGAGATGTAGGTCGTCTATTTATTAGGATGAAGTTGGTGAACGCAAATTGCTTAGACCTGAGTTGGTTCAAGTTGCTAATGAAGTAGTCCAAAAGATTATAGCGAGGATGAAAACAACTCGGAGCAGGCAGAAGAGTTATGCAGACACCAGACGAAGAGACTTGGATTTTGCAGTTTGCGACTTTGTGTTTTTGAAAGTTGCACCGGTGAAAGGAGTTTTGAGGTTTCGAAAGGAAAGGGAGCTAAGTCTCAGTTTTGTTTGGGCAATTTGAGATTTTAGAGCGAATTGATGTTGTGGCTTATCGTTTGGCTTTGTTACCATTTCTCTCTTCAGTTCATGATGTATTCCAAGTATCCAGAGCTCTTTTAGGACTACCAACTTTCGAGGAAGAAAGTTTTTAAGGAGGGAAGATTGTAATGATGCTAATTTAAGCCAAGCTCTTATTTCTCAAACTACAAGTTTAATTGAGTTTCGGTTAACTGGTTGAATAAAAAGTTCAATTAAATGAGTTAATTGTCTTTGAAAAAGGATGTAATAGGCTTGGTGGTAATTTTTGCAATTTAAGTAAGTTGGAATGGCAATTTTGAAATAAAGAGGAGTTTGTAGTCAAGGCCAAGCCCTAAATTCCATCTCTTCTTCTCCTTCATGTTTGTAGCCACCAAACCCACGATTTTCAGCCTCCATCTCCTCCATCCTTAACGTTTTCAGCCGCTGAAGCCTTTAGGACCATTCACCTTCTTTTCGTTTCAGCCGGCGACGTCTTCCTTCCCTCCGGCAAACTGCATTCACAGCGGCGGCAGCAGTAGAGGTTCGGCGGTGAGGTGGGTTTAGAGGCGTTTTTGCAGCGACAGTTTGTTTTTGGTAAGGTTGGGTTTGTTTCTCTCGGTTCTATTGTCCCTCAAGCTCGATATTTCTTCCTTTGCATTCTCTCCCTTACTCTCGACCTCTCTTGTGTCGATTCCAGCGCATTTTTGGTTGGGTAGCAGCATTTTTCCGGCGATTGTTCTGTTAGACGCGGACAGCAGCATTCAGGGGCATTTTTCTGCATTTCCCGATGTTTTTAGGTGAGTTTTCAGTGTGGGTAAGTTGGATTGAGGCTTGTATTAGTTGGTTGTTATGTTTAATTGAATACCCACTCATTTTTATGTCCGTTCAACAGTGTTTTCCGGCCAGTTCAATGTAGAAGCGCGAGCAGCAGCTGTTTGGGGCGTTTTTTAGCGTTTTTGGCGAGTTTCAGCAATGGGTAAGTGAGGAAAATCAATTTTTGGTTGATTAATGTAGTTTGGATGAATACCCATTGGGTTTGGCTAATGTTTTCAAGGTACCCATACGTTTGGAGGTTTAACCGCCGATTTGGAGCGAAAGTGGAACCCGAACAGCAAGTTTAAAGTTCTGTTTTGCTTTATTAAAACCTTGGAGTTAAGGAATTTGTCGAAGGTTATCAAGTGTTTATTTAGCTAAGGTAAGTAGCTAGTTGGATTCAAATTCTATGTCTTAGACTAATTGCCCATTGTTTGTTAATTGAGAATTTAAAGTGGATAGTTGGATTGAAGTTCCATTTTTAAACCAAGTTGGTCTTTAAGCTTAAGTAAAGTGTGTTGGATTAACTTTTGAAGCATGATGAGCATGTTGAGATTGTCGTTATTTGGGCATTAAATGAGTAGCGTGGATTATGGAATAATTGGAGTTTGGGCTAAGTGTTCTTTTTTTGTGTTGAGGTCGTGAATTTCATGTTTTATTTGGTTAGCCATGAACTGAAATGCTTGGGATTAATATATATGTAGCCGTTGGATTGAGTTCTATGCTTTGGATTAATTTTCTTTGAAAATTTATTATGTTAGCATGGATAAGATTTAAGCCTTGAGTTTTGATTGTGGAATCATGATAAGCTTCATTATAAGACATGTTGATAGCACGAGGATCTTAAAGTTAACCTAGCATCTCTTGGTTTATTTTAAAGCATGTTTGGCTTGGATGGCTATGTGTTTCTCTGGATTTTATTTGTGATATTGGAGGATGGGTTAAATGTCTGTTGGAGTTTGGATTGAAGTTTGGATGCGACATCTGACCCGTTTTGACTATAGAAGTGCATTATATTGTTTCCAGGTGTATAAAAATTTTGGGTTCCCTATTTGTATGCTGTTATGCTGCCGAATTTTCGGTAGCCTCATAATGGTTTAGGAATCATATTTACCTTTGAGGAAAGACTTAGAAAAGGGACCTCAACCACGATTTAGGGCCTCAGGAAGACTTATTAGGTTCCTTAAGTCTTACGTAGCTAGAGTGTTTTCCTTCCCCATCTCAGGACTGATAGAATCCAGACACGTTTACGTGTGTTCTATTAGTTAACTGTTAGAGCTCAGTTTCAGGCACGCTCGCGTGCGCTCTCTCAGTTCAGGACGGTGTTGAGCTTATGATCAGGCACGTTGTTCGTGCGCCTTTTGGCACTAGACATGTTTACATGCGTCAGTTGATCCACCGTATTTTTATCTTTACATTCAGGGGTGTTGTGTTGGGATAGGTGTAGTTCTGCTAGAGGTGGCCAACTAGTCTCTAGTTTACTTACCTTAACCGACTGACCCACACAACACTCTAGTTGGCACAGGTTGGGGATAGGTTAACACCCTCGACAGAGCATGTTTATGCGATCAGATATGGCCCTAGGGTTAGAAACCCAAATGAATGATTCCAATTAGGTCCCTATGATGCTAAGACCCAGAATCAAGTTGCATGCTAATAGATTTCATGTTATCAGATCTCATGCTTTCAGTTTCAGCCCTTAAGTGGGCTACTTACTGAGTATATTCTTATATACTCACCCATGCTACATGACTTTCCTTTTCAGGTGGTACTTGATGACATCAGGCAAATGGCGAGAGCAGTGGCTTGGCCAGGCTATGGGATGCAGTTGCAAATCACGTCTCTAGAAGTCTAGGATCGAGTTTCCTAGTTTCATGCTTTCAGATGTTTTTAGTTTTCAACTTTACAAAAATTGCCTATCATGTTTTGGCTATTATGTTATTGTAAACTGATTTATGGTTTAGGCCCAGTTTATTACAGAAAAGATTTTATCTATGGCCTCTTCCGCCTTTAAAGTTTTAAAAGTTTTACGTTTTTGTGCATGTAGTAGCGACCCCTTTGTACGTTTTTATTCCCTTTTTAGTCGGGTCGTTACAAATCATATGGCATTGACTTAATAGTTGTAACATAACTTATAAATGTTGATTCCTTGTAAATTTATCAAAGAGGGACCTTATAATAGTTGTAACTGGGAGTTAACATTGTGCCCACCCCCACACGTTCCCCCATGTGGTAATGATGCAATGTCATTCTTTCATGCGCAACTCGACTAATCTCACGGGACAACCACCTGACCCTACTACATTTGGTTGCCAAGGAAACTCGTAGGATAATAAATCCTAGGTAGTTGGCCAACATGGATTGAACCCATGCCCTCTAAGCCCTTTATTTTTTCTATGGTCCTTTTTTACCATTAGGGCCAACCCATGATGGTTAACCTCTTGATTTTATATTTTATACTAACATTTATACACTTTTTTGCAGAGATGCAATTTTATGTCTATTGGGACCTTAAACTTCATATTTGTATTTAGTAGATCTGTCAATTTTAAAAAATAAGGACTTATTAGATATAAAATTCAAAGTTATACCAAATAAAATGACTTACAATTTGGTCATCTTGTTGGTTTGAAGTATTTTATATCAAACAAAATTACTTTCTTTTTATTATGAATGGGATAAATTATACAATATATTTTATATAAATTAATTATAGTGTTATTTTATAAAAATTAATTATATCATGTTACATTACCGTTCTATTTCTTTATTAAAAAAAAAAAAATCTTTTGGACAAACGGCGTGCCTTGCAATTACATTACCATAATTTTAAGTGAATTATGTAGATGCACTAAATATTTGCATATTGTGATAGGTCATTTTGAAAGTTAAATTGAAATTTATTGTGAGTTAAGTAGAATGTAACAAATCAAATGACAAGAATTCGGTTCCTTGCAGTCGGTGGTTTTTGGCATTTTAACAAAAGCTTCTTAATTCTAATGTTAGGATTTTTTCTCTTGAATATAATATTCTCATTCATTCTCTCCTTAGATGCCTAATTATTTCCCCCTTAATTACTTTAGTATTCTCATTCTCTATCTTCTTTAATACTTATTTGTTTTAGTATTCTTTAGTCTAGATGAACTAACATATTAATATTTAGGTTTTTCGGTGTATTGCAATTTAATCCTTTTATGGACACCATTAGAGTTAGACAAGTTTCTATTAATAATGAGGAATATGAGTTGTGAATATTTGGAAATTAGTTTCATTTTAAAAAGGATATGGGTCCATTTATATTAGATATTTTTGTTATTTCCATCTTCTTCCTCCCAAAAAATAAAAATAAAAATACTTTTCCTTGAATTTTAATTTAACTTTTGTGTTTGTTTTTTATTCTACCTTCAACATTCCACTCTCTATGTTTTTTTGTTATTTTTTATCTATTCCTTTATTTTATCTTACTTCCTTCTTTACTTCTCTTTTGCCTTCCATCATTCCATGTGTATATCCAAATAATCCCATCACTTTCTTCCTCTAATTTCAAATTAAACCCATCATCAAACCAAACCCTTCACCCACATGTAATTTCCCATACACAACACATGTGCCCTTCCCTCACCCACCTAATTCTTGAATTTCAACTATTTTTTTTTTTTAATTCTTCACTAACATCCCTTGAAATCCTTTGTTTTCTATCCCTCTATATAAACTCCACATCACACCACTCCTTAACAACACACACATAAACTTCTTCTTTCTTTCACATCCCTCAAACACAAAACTTCCACCTATCATGGCTCTCCTTCTTAAGTTTGTTATTCTCTTCTCGTTCCTATCGATTGCTTTCTCTTTTGTGGAAGAATCAAAACAATCCTTGCATGTGAACGTGAACCAAGCAAGACGATCAAAGTTCGAGGAGGAGAAATTTTTTTGTTCATTACATTTATTCAAACTCCATGCATGTGCGAATGAGGTTACCACGTTCATATTTCATGGAAAAATCAACTTAGGTGTCAAGTGTTGTCAAGCAATCAAGAGTATTCAACACGAGTGTTGGCCAAATTTCCTCAACTTCGTTGGAATCACGGCTAAACAAGGCACAATTCTTACGTCCTACTGTGATATGGCTATTGGTCATTAAATACGGTTATGGCCATTGGGAAGAAAATGATGTTTGCAATAGAATATATAATAATAATATGTGTGGGAATAAAGCTATATATTATATATAAGGTTATGGTGATTATTGTTGTGGCTTTGAAGTAAAATATTTGATGTATTATGCATTGTATTGAAGTACTGTTATTTTACTAAATCATAAATGAACTTTAATTATGTTATTTATTGATTTTATATTTTTAATTGGTGTGGTGTTGTGGTGTAAGTTGGAAAACCAAACCAATGTTAAAAATATTTTTTTTTGTTGTCCCTCCTACATAACCTACAACTTCCTTTGATCTTTAGTGACGACGTCCAACAACACAACTCATGAGTTGTTGACTTGGATTCCAGCAGAGGGTTTAGCTATTGAGCCAGTAATTCTTTTTCCTTTTCCAGTTGATGGATGAGATGATGTGTTTTAATTTTTTCTAACCCTTGACAATCTTATTGTGTAGTTCACATTGATGGCTAATCTTCCAAATGTTTAAAGAAAAGTAGGACATTTGGTGGCTCTCCAATATTGCTATGTCAGGTTGTATTAGTAGAAGATTGTATTTAGATTCTTGAGCCCAATCCCCAAATTGCATGTGTTTTGCATCACAAATATCTTTTTTTTTTTTTAATGACCAAATACAGTTTATATATCTTAACCACAAAATTCAATCAAGAAATCTTAAATTAATAAATATAAAACTCAAATAATTTGGAAGAATAGAAAATAACAATGGAATAAACAAATGCCCTTCTATACAAATAGAGTTCCCATACAACTATTTGGAATAGAGTTCCCATACAATTTTTTAACGTAGAAAATGTCTTCTATACAAATAGTCCGTATTTGTTATATGTACATATAATTTAACTATGTTTAAAGATCAATGACCCATTGAATAATGATAGGAAGTGTAGAACAAAAAATCGATGGAACAATGAGGATATTGATTGGATAATTTTAAATAAAAAATCTAACTGAAAATATTAAAAACTAAATACCTAAATTTTATGTAATCTTTTTGTTTTAAAAAGCATACAAATTTTGAATTTTAATTTTGAAAGATACAAGAGAGAATGTATATGATGTAACTAAGGATGAAAAAATCGCCAAAAGTCATCAAGATAACGGTGATATATTGAAAATTTCAAGGGCCTGATAGAGATATAGGGGAAAAACATTTCTTTTTTACCAATTTTTGGTTGAAATATTTAAAATATAGTTGATATTTTGGCAAAATATCATTTTCATGATATATCCACCAGTCTCAAGAAAAATCGTGGAGCATCGTACATAAATCATCAAAATTAGGTCCAAATAAAATACAATACTTTGCAAGTTTGCTCAGTTGGTTTAACACTCGTAATTTTTGCCTCTCTTCCCGTGTGGGTTCGAATCCTAGCGTTAATTTTTTGTCTCTCTCTTTTTTCTTTCCCTCCATTCTTTTTTCTTTCACTCATCTCTTCTTTTTAGTTCTTACAATTACAATTTTTTTTTAATTCACTCTATTTTTTCTTTTCTTTTTGCGTTACATATTTAGCACATAAAATATATATTTAGAAATAAATTAGATAACCATTGCCTTAAAAATAGGGTGCGAACAAGAAAATTAAATCAGGGTACATTTGGAAGAAAAATCATATGATTGAAAAATACAAAATAGTTTAGCCATTATTTTCATTGGTTGGAAAATTTTCAAAAGTAAATTTGGCATGTTTATCTACCATCAATTAAGTAAGGAGAACTATCTAAAAAGATAATATGGAAAGTAACAAGATAAAAATGAAACTTAAAATTTTATCAAACCAATCTAAACAATATAGTCAAATTATTATTATTTTTAGATAAATTTTGGTAGATAGCATGTTTTGGAGACATGTTTTCATATATGTTTAAAATTTTGGATATTTACAAGATTAGATTTCTAGCTATATTTTCTTATCTTTATACCCTTGTTTTTATTATCTATTTTCAATTAATATTAAAAATGATAATATTACATTTATAGGACCAATTATTATATAAAATATTATTTAAACAAATTTCTTAATTTTAGGAAAATATTATTGTACTGATTTTATTTCACGTCATAATGAATAAGTTTATGTTCCTTTCATCTTATTCAATTACCAGCAGATTTTCCTTCACATTTTCGTGCTCGAGTTTGCTAAACGATTTTTTTTCTAGATTTTTTCATTTTACAAAAAAAGTGTCGATATTCGTATATAATTTCATATATACCTTATATAATTTCATATATACTTATATATATATCATATACGTATGTGTATATATATACAATACATTTTTCTTAAATGTCTCACAATCTTAGCGCTTATTTTGTATCATATATTTTTTTCCAATTTGTTTTATTTTGCGAAAAAACATTTATATTTATATATACCATTTTATATATAATATGTACTAAGTTTTTATTTTTTTTAATCATTATTGTAGCCACATATACTTGAGTTGTTTTTTTTTTTTTGTCATAACTATAGTATTAAATATACACATTTACTTGCTTATATATATACCCATATATTTTCTTTTAATAAAGAAAATATAAGTAATTTCAAGTACTTGCTTACATCATCTTCATCATCAAGGGGTCCAAAAAAACATTGTTTCTAAAGATGAGTCATTTTTTACAAAACATAAACTAGAGGGGGTTAACTTTGTCAATTAGTCGTTGATAAGTGCACTTTAAAGTTAAAATATAATAAAGGAAGCCATATTTGAATTTTGTTTCCAAATTTGAAGGGGGTGGAAAAATGACCAAAAATAAGTTTTTATTTTTTTAATCATTATTGTAGCCACATATACTTGAGCTGTTTTTTTTTTTTTTTTTTTGTCATAACTATAGTATTAAATATACACAGTTACTTGCTTATATATATACCCATATATTTTTTTTTAATAAAGAAAATATATGTAATTTCAAGTACTTGCTTACATCATCTTCATCATCAAGAGGTCCAAAAAAACATTGTTTCTAAAGATGAGTCATTTTTTATAAAACATAAACTAGAGGGGGTTAACTTTGTCAATTAGTCGTTGATAAGTGCACTTTAAAGTTAAAATATAATAAAGGAAGCCATATTTGAATTTTGTTTCCAAATTTGAAGGGGGTGGAAAAATGACCAAAATAACCTTGTAGCAACCCCCCCCCCCCTTGTCTCCTCATTTTGACCTAACCAAAAAATCTCATCATGTGTGCTCTATCTCCATCTCTCTTAAGAATTTCCGCCAAATTTTGCCGTTGAATCTCATCTCTAGGGGGTCAGTTGCTCTGAACATTTATTTCTTTCATGCGTGTGGATCTTGATTTTTTAGAATCGATATGTCTAATTATGGTTTTGAGATCTTCTTTGTATGTTTTTTATTGTTCTTGTTGAATGGTTTGGAGAATAATTGGATGGATTTTATCTTTGAAGGTTTCTCTAGGGTTTTTGATCGTTGATGGTTTTTGGATAAGTTATTTTGCCTCTGTTAAATACTTGTTTGAATTCGACCCCACGCACTTTCATCTTCTTGAGGTTCTACTTTTGCAACTTTTTTTAGGAGTTCAATGACAATACGAAAATTCCTTTTCATGTCGTCTCAATTCCTTTCTCATCTTACACTACAAGAAAAACAATGTTACTTGACATTTGAGTTTTGTTATTAGTTGACATTTTTAAGAAAAAATCTCAAGACTTATGTAATTTCAACAAAAAAAAATGTCAAGACTTACAAAATTTCAACAAAAAAACGTCAAGAAAAATACAAAAACACGGAGTCTTATGAATTTTTTCGGATTTTTTCACGCTAAGGAAGACTTGATATTTCTAAAATGTCAAGAATTATGACATTGTTTTTAATTTAATATAGGGTCAAAATCAAAATTAGGGCTTTGACCGAATTCTTATCTTTTTTGTTGGTCTCTTGCCTCTCCCCCTCGCGAATGGCAAATAATGTAGTCGTGTCTTCTCTTCGGCGAGAAGACTTATATTCGCAAACGGCACCAACGACGGCGAGGCGACTTGTCTTTGTGAACGGTCTAACACACCAACGGCGGCGACAAAGAGGGACCTTTCTTTTCAAACGGCGGCAACAATATTTCCCTCATCGACAACAACCATGCAATTTAGAGTAGGCGACGAAGAAGGAGGCTTTGTGGGTCTTACTCTCGAGCAGGCGGCAGAGAAGAAGGTGTGGGTTTCTTTCGTGGGTCTCTGATTTTGCACGGCAGTAGGTCTCTTGTGTGGGTGTCGCTGTCCATTACTTGTCGTTGTCTACTACTCTGAAAGGTACTTGAAACGTCCTTCTCTCCAACTCTGTTAGAGTAATCATATGGTATTGACTTAATAGTTGTAACATAACTTATAAATGTGATTTCTTGTAAATTTATCAAAGAGGGATCTTATAATAGTTGTAACTGGGAGTTAGCATTGTGCCCACCCCCACACGTCCCCCCATGTGGTAATGATGCAATGTCATTCTTTCATGCGCACCTCGACTAATCTCACGGGACAACCACCTGACCCTACTACATTTGGTTACCAAGGAAACTAGTAGGATATTAAATCCTAGGTAGGTGGCCACCATGGATTGAACCCATGCCCTCTAAGCCCTTTATTTTTTCTATGGTCCTTTTTTACCATTAGGGCCAACCCATGATGGTTAACCTCTTGATTTTATATTTTATACTAACATTTATACACTTTTCTGCAGAGATGCAACCATTATACGAAGAGTTTTAGAAGGATTAATGCAAAACAAACATTGTTGCGCAATGTCAGTGCTTATGCAGAATTCATCTTTCAGGTTTGCATTAGTTGCGTTGTTAACTTCTTCATTGAAATCAGCTTTCAGTATACTTTGCTCATGGCAGATAGGGTCCCATTGAAAATTACCAGGAAGAAAAAGAGGTTCTTGTAAAAGATTGCTCATGTGATTGACTAACGATGAAAATTACAGTCGTTGATTTTAGTGAAGCATGGTGACATGTTTCATAGTGTCATCTGAGTGTCAATTCTGATGGTTATACTTGTCGAATGTCTAAGAAAATCGCAAGTTCTTCCATTGCTTGTCATTTTAACTGCTTAGAAAGGGAAGTGAATCTCTGTACTTTCTATAGAAATTGATGGCTTTCCTTTGACCATTCAGGTTGCCGAGAATATTTGCAAATTTGCGAAGAAGGGTTTGACACCATCTGAAATTGGTGTTATTCTCCGTGATTCTCATGGGATTGCTCAGGTGAAAAGTGTAACTGGGAGCAAGATCTTGCGTATATTGAAGGCTCATGGTGAGCCCCATCTACCCTTCCTCCATTAAACTTCTATTCTATACATCAATCAGAATTATTATCTTATTCTTTTTAACATGTTTTCTTTTTTGGCTTAGGGCTAGCTCCTAAAATCTCGAAGGATCTTTACCATCTCATCAAGAAAGTTGTTTCAACCAGAAAGCATTTGTAGAGAAACAAGAAAGACAAGGATTCCCAAGTTCAAGTTGATTTTGGTGGAGAGCAGGATCCATCGTCTGACCCGGTATTAAAAGAAGACAGAAGCTTCCCCCTGTTTGGAAGTAGTAAGTATTTTAAGGAACAGAAGCACACGAATTATTTAATAGGTAGTTTGTGATTTTGAATATATGGTGGAGATAGGTATTATGTAATTTTGAATATATGGTGGAAATTGGTGTAAAGATCTTCATTTTGGAATTGTCCAAATGGAGTTGATAGGTCATTGTAATTTTGTAATTGTTCATGTGGGTTGATAGGTCTTGTAATTTTTGGAATTGTTCATATGGGTTGATAGTTGTAATTTTGGAATTGCTCATATGGAGGTTGGATACTTTTGTAATGTTGAAGATATGAATTTTATTGAAGTTATTGGAGAAATTTTGGTTGATGGATCTGGAATGTGTATTTTTTTATTTGGTTGATCAATATATCAAATTGTTGGAATGTAATGCAGGAGATTCAAGATAATAGGGAACAACTATTATAATTGAAAAAAAAAATCACAAAAAAACATGACATGTAAAATGTGTCAAAAACTTATTAAATTGATATTTTTAAAATGTCAAGATAAAGTATCATTTGACACGTTAGATCCGTCAAGTTTTAACAAAAATGATATTTAATAAATGTCAAGAAATCTATATACATGACACGTCATAAATGTCAATGATGTTGTATTCTTGACGTTTAAAAAATATCAAGGAAAGAATATCTTGACGCTTTTCGTTCGTCACATTTTCGATACCTTATTCTTGACAGTGGTTCTCTCGACGCTTTTAAAAACATTAAGAATATTTAAATTTGACATTCCAAAAGCGTCAAGTAATACCGTTTTTCTAGTAGTGTTATTGTTAGCTTTAGGGCTTCAATCAAACCAAGTATTTTGATGATAACAAACTCTGATTTTTTTATACTAACATTTTCAGTGTTTCAAAGTCAGTATCTTGTAGAGCTCGAGACAACAATTCCAACGCCTTTTGAATCACTCAAATCGGAGCTCAAACGAAAAAGTTATGGCCAAAACAAATTTTATGGAGAAAAACCTACGTGGCAGTGACACGTGTCAGTCGCTGATGTGGCATCTGACGTGGCGCTGATGTGGCACAACACACGACCAAAAATGATGATGTGGCAGCTGACGTGGCGGATGACGTGGCTCCACAATGGTCAAATTTTGCTGACGTGGCGATGCCGTGTCAAGTGACATGGCGACTTACGTGGATTACGTGGACCAATGAAATAGTGACACGTGGCAAACTATGTATAAATAAATTTTCACCCAAAATTCCTCCCAATTCAAATTTTATTTTTTCCCAAAATTCCTCCCAATTCAAAATTTATTCTTTCCAAAATCCATCCAAAAAATCCTTTGATTTATTATAATTATCTCCAAAATTCCATATCTTCAAAATTTGCTCTTAATATCAAAATTCCCCCAAATTCAAATTTGATTCTTTCCAAAATTTATCCCATGATTCATTGATTTTATTCTACTAATCCTAAAATTCCCATCCTTCAAAATTCTCTCTTAAATTTGAAATTCTTTCCTTTTCCAATTTTAAACTCAATCTCTACCATTCATTCTAAAATTGATCCAACGGCCAAAATTCATCCTTCTTGCCCATAAATTGGACTTGATTTTCTCATTCATAGACACACCAAAAGTTTTCAAGTCTTTAAGCTCTCAAAGTCTCTCTACTCTTAAAATTATTGTCCTCCCTGCTCCAAAATTGGCCTAGTTATATTTTTGTGAGGTTTTCTTTTTAGAGTGCTCAACTTGTGTATCTAGCCTTCAAGAGGCAATATTGTGAGGTTCTCTTTTCTTTTCTTTTTGAGAATTGTATTAAGGTGTGGGTACACCTTGGGTCGTGACAAAAAGAAATTGGTTTAATCCTGAACCAATTAAAAGGATCTTGGGTTTCTCTTTAGCCTAGGAAAAAGAGGGTCGTGTGACGGTTTGGTTCTCACCCGCAACAGGATCACTAGTGAAATACCCAAGAAGGAGTCTTGGGGAGTGGAGTAGGCAATTTGTCGAACCACTATAAATTCCTGGTGTTTTCTCTTCCTCTCTCTCTTTTATTTTATGCCCTTAATTATTTCCTTTGCTTTATTGTCTTAATTTTTAATTTCTCTTTAATTGCATGATTTAATTTTAGTGGGCTATTTAAATTTCTCTTGATTAAATCATATTTAAATTCAAAGCTATCTTAGTGTGCATGCTTTAGGTTTTATATTGCTTAATTTTTTCTTAAATTAAATTTGTGTGTTAATTTTTATTTGAGCATATTTCATAGATAAAATTGTTTTAAAAATTGGTAGTTCAACCCTATTCAACCCCTCTAGTGTTGCCTTTCGATCCTACAGTTATTAAAATAGGGGAGGCCAATATTATTATTTCGAGATGAGAGGAGAGAAATGAGGAAGGCAGGGGAAAGAAAGGACGTCTGTCCTATGGGTCATAGGTGGAATGCCAAAGGAATATGTAAAGAAAAAGCAACCAATGAATTTCTAAAAAAAAAAAAAAAAAAAAAAAAAAAAAAAAAAGCAACCAAGGTGTTCAAAACAAGGTTTGACTTTCAGCTTAATACTTTTTTTTCTTTTCTTTTTTGGTTAGATAGAGTACTTATATTTTCAACAAATTAAAAGGATTTTCCCTTCCCAAAACTTCTCCAATGAATTGGTATGTTAAAAATCTTTAAGAAAAAAAGTATATCTACATCCATGGTATATCACAAAAAGGGTTAAAGAAAGAACTTTTCAGTCTCCTTTTCCCCAAATTTAATATTGTATTCTAATTCTAGCTTTTTTCTATTTTTCATGTTATTTAATTATATATTATAATTTTTCAATTAAAAATAATTTATTATATGATGAAACATTTTGTACTACCAGTTGGTTAGTGTTATGAAAGGAAAATTTTGAAGGTAAAATTGAATAAATTAAGTAAAATGTATAATTTGTTTTTCATCAAGACAAAAAAAAAAAGTCATGAAACTGTCAATATCAATGAAAAATAGAAAATAAATACAAAAAGAATTATTCAAGTAATGTACTGGTAGTGGATTTGAACAAGAAACTATATCCATATGACCTCAATATTTTAACTCTTGTATAAGTTTAAATTTAAGCCCTTATTGAAAACTCAAATATTCTCAAGTTTCAACAAATTTTCACTTTCTCCCTTTAAGTCTAATTTAGACTCATTTTCTCTCTCGTTGCATGCCTTATTTTCTTTTATTGACAATGGGAAGAGAATCATTTGATTTTACTATCTAATATGTGTCATTATATATATTACCTATAAAATTAAGGTTTGACCACTATATTTTATGAATATTCTTGCTAGAGTAATTACTTTTGATTTTGGAGTAAAAACATCTTCTTTCACCTCTAAATGAATTGTTTTTGTTTTTGTTTTTTTTTTTATGTAATTTCACTAGGGTTTGAAGATAGAAAGACAAAGGAGAAAGAAAAGAAAAGGTTGGATGAGCTAAGAGATTGAAGAGATTAGAATTATTTTTGCTAGGATATCCCTCATGGTCATTCACTTTTGAAATTTGTCCCTAGCTAATTTAAAAATATTAACAACTCACTTTGCTCGTTATGAATAGCAACTTGGGTAATTGTCACTAGTACAATTTTGACATTTTATAAGGCTATAAGCAAACCCAAATAAAGGAAGGAAAGAAAAAAAAGTGGTAAATAGTTGTAAAAAAAGAAGATTTTTGGTACATTTTTTAAAAAAATTAAAAAATCATAAATCTATGAGTTTATTTATTTATTTGAAGTAATTTTTATTTTAAAGAAAAAGGAGAAAGACAAAAAAAAAAAAAAAGAAAAAAGAAAAGAAATTCTAAACCTAGGTGTACGTGTTATCCTTTGGTCTCTCAATCTCTCAATCTCTCTCTCTCCCTCTCAAACCCTCGTTTTCTCTCAATTCCTCCAATCAAACCCTTGTTTCATCGGTAATGGCAGCCTTGATTCTCCATCTCCCCCGCTATTTTATTCCATGCCGGCGAGCCTTGATTTTCGACCAAGACCTACGCCGGCGAGCAAGATCCCGCTATTTCCTCCATGCCGGCGAGCCTTGATTTTCGACGAAGACCTACGCCGGCGAGCAAGATCGCGAGTTAGCATTTCTCCTTCTTCTTCTTCTTCCACGCGTAAGTCTCTCTCTCTGCCTCACTCTCGTTCTCTTTTGGGTTCAAGGATTAATCTCTCTCTTTCTCTCGTTTCAGTCAGGATCCGCGTGGCCAGCAGCGTTTTCCTCCCCAATCTTGGCCATTTCGACGTCCTTTAGCGATCTCGGTATGTTTCGACATTGACCCATGCTTATTCGACTTCAAATTTGGATTACCCATTTGTGATTGACTCTATATTCGCAGGATTAAGCCCCTTTCCTCTTCAAGCAACGCCTATCCAAGATAATTCGATTCCAATAGGTATTTTTCAGCACATTAGTCCCATTCAAATCTTTAAAAGCGCTTTAACTCATGTTTCTAATCTTTGTATACCCACTGATTGTACTTCCAAGCGTATTCCAGCACTTCCACTTCCCAATCAGCAAGCTTTCGGCTTCAAAGTCAGCTTTTGCTGACTACCCACAACCCGAACAGCCTTGGGATTGAATGCCCATAGGCTATGAGGTTCGGATTAGCGATTTCAAACTCATTCGGACATTGGACAACTAGCATTCGATGTCGTTGGGTGTCGATTGGTAAGTTCCCACACCCTTAAACCTTTTGAATGCAACTAGATTAACTTTAGTGTAGTTTTTAACACCATTAATTAGTTTAGTTGTTCTTCCTTTAAAGTTTTGTTTCCACTAGACTTACCTAGTTGATTTTACTACTTGGTAGATGTTCTTGTAATTGGTTTAAGTTGTGATCTGACTTTGATATTAATTTCTTAGTTTACTTGTTCAAATGGTCTTCCTGTGAGTAGAGTCATTTCATTTTTAAAATTGAATTCGATAGACTTGTTTAGAAGTATAAGGCGTTTTTAGTTGTTGTGTAACATGTAGCCATTCATTTGAATAGTGATTGATGCAAGATCTTACTCACTTTGATTGGTGGGAGTTTGTAGTGGAATTTTGTGTCTTTAGAAGTGTGTGTCTCGTGTTTAACGGGTTAAGGAAAATTTTGGGTTAGTCTTATATATGTCGTTATGCTACCAAAATTTTTGGAGCATCCGATTTGGAGTTAAGATAATAAAGGCTTAGTAATGCTACTAGGTTAGGTAAACTTAGAATAATTAACGTGAATTGAGGTAGAGCTTAGAGGATATATATCATTGAAGCATGAAGCTTGATTTATATATTTGTTTCTTCTCTCTTGTGCTACATTTGCCTCAGTCTCTTGGATCCACATTTCTACTTCAACTTTCAGGTGCCTCTCTTTCTCTTTTCTCTCTGATGCATTGGATCTTTTGGGGGGTTTTCACATAGAAATGGAAAGTGGGGTTTCAAAATTTTGGGGATTAATTTTTGTTTTACGAGAAGATTTATGCTTGAGATGAACCTCAGATTTTGCAATGTTCATCTCAAACATCAATCTTCTGAAGATTTTGCAAGGTTCTTATTAAAGTGAACATTGTTCCCTCGATGGGTTTTTAAATTTTTATCAACCTCTCTTTCCCACTCCGTATTTGCTTTTTTTTTTTTTTTTTTTTTGTTGAATCTTGTAAATTTTGTTGATGGGGTTAGTGCCAATGTGCTCTTTTAGCTCTGTTTGAAGATAAGAAGTTGTTTTGGAAAGAAAATTTGAGTGGAATCCTTATGATCCAATGTGGTTTCTTAGATAATATCTCTGTTTATTAGCATTTTACAAAATTTCAGCTTTTTCCCTGTGAAATGTTGAGTTTATGCTCAGAAAAAACATAAAACAGTTAGAGTAGCTTAAATGGATTTTGAATACTATGGTGAAATTATACCTTTTCTTTTTCTTTTTTTTTTTTGGTCTACTCAGAGAAAGTGAATTATTAATCTGTCCAAATGGAGCAATATGACATATTTGGAGCAAATAGGGAAGCGATAATTTTTTTCTGCTCTTCTTGTGAGACATAAACATGAAAAGAAGTAAGAAAATGTCGTTCAAGTTTTTTCTTTTTTAATGTTATTTTCACATTGTTCTTGTTAATCTCTTCTTTAGAACTTTAAATTTGTGTTACACATAGTATTGTTAGTGCCTAGTTTTGGTTTTAATTATTTTGACCTCTATGTATTAAGGTATGTGTTGAAAAAGATTTGTCTCGCTCGTCAGATTGATAGGTCCGTAGATATGCACAACAGAAGGTTGGTGTTTTTTACGTGACATTTTTTTCTCGAGTCTGTAATAACATGTCTAGATTTGTTGTTGGATTGTTATGATGTTTTGGATTGAATAACTGTTCAGGCGTGCTTTATAACTAGTTTAGATTCTCTTATCCTGTTATAATCGTCTTGGTCTGCTTTATGACTTTTTTAGATTTTAAGGGCCCATACCAAACTCGTTCTTCTGACTTTGCAGCTTATATTCCTCTCTGAATGTTTACTTTTCTTTGATTTACCTTTAGTTTTTTCTGGTGTGTTTCGATCTCAAACCTTCATTTTTTGTCTTGTTGCTTGAAGAATTTTTCTCAAATTCTTTTGTTCGTTTTCTGGTTGCCATCTTCATGTGTTTAATTTTTTTTACACAACTGCTAGTGAAAAAAAAAAAATAGAGATATAAATAGATTTGTTGGATTATTGTTCCCGTTGCGAGAAGATTTTAATGGATATTAGGATTTCGTCTTTTTGTTTTTGGGTATATGAAGTTGGTGGTCTATTTCTTCTAACCTTTTTCTTGTTTTATCGTCTCAATCTAAACATCTTTGATTGGAACTTATCTTTGATTGTTTGCTTTTATTGTTTATATGTATTTTTAAATTTTATTTTGATTAATAGTTTTAATTATTATGTATTTGTTATTTTTGTTGGAATTTCTTGATTAGGGGATCTGTGGAGAATTTATTTTGTTTTAATTTACATTTTAGATTGGATATAATTAAGGTGAAATCTTATTTTTAAATAATTTGGTATTTATGAATATTTAACAAGAAAATGAGCCAAATATGTAATTAAGATTGCATTTTAAACCATAAATTGTTTATATAATAAATTATCTCTAATTGAAAAATTACAATATATAATTAAATAATATTAAGCAAAAGCTAGAATTAGAATACAATATCAAATTTGGAGAAATGAAGTTGAAAAGTTTCATTTTTAACCTTTTTTGATAGAATACAATATCAAATTTGGAGAAATGAGGTTGAAAAGTTTCTTTATTTAACCCTTTTATCTCATATACTATGGATGTGTATATATATAATGAAGTTTAATTAAGTATTAACGATTTTTATTTTTTATTTTTTTTGTATCAAATAAGCTAGTTACATCTTTTGTTTAATGTTTTAAACACAATAAATACTATTTACAATTTATTTAAAAAAAAACAAAATAAATTAAAATTTAATTAAGTACTAATTGTTTTTATTTTTTCTTTTTTGTTTTTTCAATTTGATGTTACTCGTAGTTTGTTTATTTAATTAAAAAAAATTATACTTAAGTAAATTTCAGTTTCGTTATGAAAAAAAAATTGTAATATAATATTCAATGTGTATAAAACATTAAACAAAAAATGTTACTAATTTATTTGATTTTTTAGAGAAAAAATAAAAGAAAAAGATGGAAGTTTATTTTATTTTTTTGAAAAACAATTGAAAGGAGAAGGGAAAAAAAGAAGAAAAAAAGTGAGAAAAGCGAAGAAAAAAAAACGAAAATGTGCAATTTTGTTGATTTTTTTTCTAATAAACAACTACAAAAGCAATATTTATTCTATTACTTTCAATAATTTAATATTTGTAAAAAAAAATGTGTCAATTAAAAGTATTAGGCTTCACAAGGAAGAAATCATTTTAATATGAATGTCTTTTTCACTTATCTTTTCTATAATTATTGTAACATTGTCAACATCAGAGTTGAAAAATAAAATTAAGGTTTTACAAGTTTGGTCTCTGCGTATCAATTGGGTTCATGAACTATAAAAAGTGTCTACTAGGTTTCTGAACTTTAATTTTGTATCTAAGTTCCTAAACTTTAAAAATGTCTAATAGACCAATAGGCTTTCAATTGTGTCTAATAGTTCTTGGTACATTCGAGATTTTTAAAAATTAAGATATAAAATTGAATTTTATGTCTATTGGGACCTTAAACTTCATATTTGTATTTAGTAGATCTGTCTATTTTAAAAAATAAGGACTTATTAGATATAAAATTCAAAGTTATACCAAATAGACATGACTTACAATTTGGTCATCTTGTTGGTTTGAAGTATTTTATATCAAACAAAATTACTTTCTTTTTATTATGAATGGGATAAATTATACATTATATTTTATATAAATTAATTATAGTGCTATTTTATAAAAAATAATTATATCATGTTACATTACCGTTCTATTTCCTTATTAAAAAAAAAAAATCTTTTGGACAAACGGCGTGCCTTGCAATTACATTACCATAATTTTAAGTGAATTATGTAGATGCACTAAATATTTGCATATTGTGATAGGTCATTTTGAAAGTTAAATTGAAATTTATTGTGAGTTAAGTAGAATGTAACAAATCAAATGACAAGAATTCGGTTCCTTGCAGTCGGTGGTTTTTGGCATTTTAACAAAAGCTTCTTAATTCTAATGTTAGGATTTTTTCTCTTGAATATAATATTCTCATTCATTCTCTCCTTAGATGCCTAATTATTTCCCCCTTAATTACATTAGTATTCCCATTCTCTATCTTCTTTAATACTTATTTGTTTTAGTATTCTTTAATCTAGATGAACTAACGTATTAATATTTAGGTTTTTCGGTGTATTGCAATTTAATCCTTTTATGGACACCATTAGAGTTAGGCAAGTTGCTATTAATAATGAGGAATATGAGTTGTGAATATTTGGAAATTAGTTTCATTTTAAAAAGGATATGGGTCCATTTATATTAGATATTTTTGTTATTTCCATCTTCTTCCTCCCAAAAAATAAAAATAAAAATACTTTTCCTTGAATTTTAATTTAACTTTTGTGTTTGTTTTTTATTCTCCCTTCAACATCCCACTCTCTATGTTTTTTTGTTATTTTTTATCTATTCCTTTATTTTATCTTCCTTCCTTCTTTACTTCTCTTTTGTCTTCCATCATTCCATGTGCATATCCAAATAATCCCATCACTTTCTTCCTCTAATTTCAAATTAAACCCATCATCAAACCAAACCCTTCACCCACATGTAATTTCACATACACAACACATGTGCCCTTCCCTTACCCACCTAATTCTTGAATTTCAACTATTTTTTTTTTTTTAATTCTTCACTAACATCCCTTGAAATCCTTTGTTTTCCATCCCTCTATATAAACTCCACATCACACCACTCCTTAACAACACACACATAAACTTCTTCTTTTTTTCACATCCCTCATACACAAAACTTCCACCTATCATGGCTCTCCTTCTTAAGTTTGTTATTCTCTTCTCGTTCCTATCGATTGCTTTCTCTTTTGTGGAAGAATCAAAACAACCCTTGCAAGTGAACGTGAACCAAGCAAGACGATCAAAGTTCGAGGAGGAGAAATTTTTTTGTTCATTACATTTATTCAAACTCCATGCATGTGCGAATGAGGTTACCACGTTCATATTTCATGGAAAAATCAACTTAGGTGTCAAGTGTTGTCAAGCAATCAAGAGTATTCAACACGAGTGTTGGCCAAATTTCCTCAACTTCGTTGGAATCACGGCTAAACAAGGCACAATTCTTACGTCCTACTGTGATATGGCTATTGGTCATTAAGTACGGTTATGGCCATTGGGAAGAAAATGATGTTTGCAATAGAATATATAATAATAATATGTGTGGGAATAAAGCTATATATTATATATAAGGTTATGGTGATTATTGTTGTGGGTTTGAAGTAAAATATTTGATGTATTATGCATTATATTGAAGTACTGTTATTTTACTAAATCATAAATGAACTTTAATTATGTTATTTATTGATTTTATATTTTTAATTGGTGTGGTGTTGTGGTGTAAGTTGGAAAACCAAACCAATGTTAAAAATATATATATTTTTTTTTGTTGTCCCTCCTACATAACCTACAACTTCCTTTGATCTTTAGTGACGACGTCCAACAACACAACTCATGAGTTGTTGACTTGGATTCCAGCAGAGGGTTTAGCTATTGAGCGGGTAATTCTTTTTCCTTTTCCAGTTGATGGATGAGATGATGTGTTTTTGTAATGACCCTACTTTTCATGCCTAGATCCTAAGGCCGTTACTACATGCATTTCATTCTTCTTCTAAGAACAGCGTGGAAATAACATTTAAAGAAAACATACTTAGAAATTTGCAGAAGCTTTTCAATCTGGGATCCTAGTTAAAACTGAACAAACGAAACATTTAGTTATTCAAACAAAACTTAAAGCGGAATAAATCTTGAATCATTCAAAATACAAGCTCAAAAGGGGAATTTCAAAATGTAAAATGCGGAAGACTTATACTAAAGGAGATCCATGGCTCAGCAGCTCTCTGTCACGCGTTCCGTACACCTTTACCTCTACCTGCAGTTGTGTGTAAGGGAAAAGAATGAGTATTTAAGAAAATACTCAGTAAGTAGCAATAAAAGTTTTAACATCTTATTCGAGTTAAGGGCCTAAGGGTTAGGACATCTCATTCTCATTCATTTCATTTCATTTTATTCGTCTGTAGTTCGGGTCTCATGTTCAATTAGTACACCTATATATATATATAAGTTTGCCAACTCACTGATAGTGCACAAGTGGGAGTTTGGGAGGTCTCTACTCCTACTGTTGGTAGATGGCACCCAATCAGTGGAGCTAAGTCTCATCCCTCCAGGCACTAATGGGCGCGTAACGCTCTAATCTACCATTTCACTGGTGGGGCGTTCATGGGTTTAAGTCAGGAATTAACTTCCACAGTTAGTAAATGGCACCTAAACTGCGAAGCCAAGACCCGCCCATTAAGCTCCTCATTTCAGTCTATTACATCTCAGTCCTAGGTGTTTAATTGACACGACCCTCTTGTATGGCGCTAGCCTATTCCTTTCCCTTTTTTTTTTTAATTCGTTTCCCTTTAGGACCCTTTAACACTTACTAATCTTTACCTGCTACCTATTTAACACAAACGATTCCTCTTCCTAGCTTACTGACAGGCTAACTGATATGCATCTTCCCAACTCAGTCATATCACAAGAATAAGAAATGGAGGTGACAACCGACACTCCTAATCCTGAAACCACTCGTATGCTACCAAATATTTGACACCATAACGGCATGCATATGGGTAACCCAAAATTTTCCTACACCTGGAAACAACAACGATGCACTTCTATAACGCAAACGAGTCAGAAATCAACCCAACTCCAAATCACCACTCCAATGAATATTCAATCCATCCTACATAACACGAACACATCCCAGAACAATCATAAATCAAATATTCCAAGCATGCTTACTAAATTCTACAAACATATCAACACTTAAGTCATGCCCAAGTAAACAACACTCTAACCACAATTAAGTAAGCATTACCACGAACCAAGGAACATTCAACCAAGCCAAAAAACTTAACCAACTTCAATTCACCACCAAGAAGCATACAATGAAAACAATCCAAACACTTCATGCCCAAGAAGCTACTTACATGCAGGCGAACTTTATAAACAACAACTAACCAAGGCATGCTTAACTATTTTCATGCTTCCAAGAAAAGAAGAACCAACCATGCTTGGTTAAATCCATGACAACACTTAGAACTTTAATCCAATTGGCTACTTACTTAGCTAACGACGCTTGATGAATTCTAAATTAACTCCTTAGCTCCCAAGGCCGTTATTTAGACTACACGAAGAGGGGAAAAAAATCACAAATCAATAAGAGATTAATCCAAGCATTCAACTATGAACCCATTTAAATTTGAGGGTAAATTAACACCCAAAAACTCACCCAAAATAGAAACACCGTTTGCTGTCCAACTTCTAAGTTTCGATCCGCCTTTGACGATTCGACCACCACCTACTACGGACACCTTAGATTAAGATCCAACATTAATGGGCATTTCATTAAGGCATAAAAGACCAACAAGCTTTGACTTACAACTCCCTTACCCCAAATAATTCTTTAGAAGCAAAGCTGAAGCTTCAAGTGGCGGCGACGAACAGATCTCAAAAACGCGAACGAGCCCAAGGACGACAGCGGCTGCTCAAATCGACGGCGGCTCGCAGCGGTTGGAGGCGGCATCGTGCAACGCGATGGTTGCAGGCGGCGTCGCTCGGATGGGGGCGGCGTGCGACTAAAAGCGACGGCGGCAGCTTGCGGCAGCGATGGAGGTGGCACGACGGCGGAGGAAGACGGAGAGAGAGAGAGGCTGCGAGGGAGAGAGAGAGGCTGCGAGGGAGAGAGAGAGCCGAGAGAGTGAGAGAGAGACGGGTTAGAGAAAGGCTAAGATAGAGAGAGAAAACGCTTACCGGCGACGGCTTGCGGCAACGGCGACGGTAGATGGGTGGCAGCGTGCGGCGGAGGTGTGTTGCAGAGAGGAGGAGCGTGAGTGAGAGAGAAAGAAAGAGAGAGAGAGAGTGTTCGTGAGAGGGAGAGATGGAGCAGAGAGAGATTCAAAGATTTTTTTTTTTTTTAAACCGGTTAATTGACCGAATTTGGAGGGAAGTTTCCCCCCATTTTCTCTCTTTTTTTTTGACCGCCTGCCCACGTTTCCCCTTTTCTTCTTCTTTTTTTTTTTTTTTTTTACAGGTTGTTACATCATACTAACTTTAAAAGAACTTTCGTCCTCGAAAGTTGCTTAGTACTGGAACAACTCTGGATACTTGGCCATCATTTCATCTTCTCTCTCCCACGTTTCCTCTTCAGACAAATGGTTTCGCCAAAGGACCTTCACGAGGGCTATCTCGCGATTGCGAAGGACCTTCACCTCTCTGTCAAGAATTGGCACAGGTTCCTCCTCATAAGTCAAGTTCTCGCTGAGTTGCAAGGGTTCAAAGTCCACTCTGTTGGTTGGATTTGTCAAATACTTTCGCAGCATGGAGACATGAAAAACATTATGTACCGCCGAAAGAGAAGGCGACAACGCTAGGCGACAACGCTAGGCGGTAAGCTACCGGACCAATCCGTTCTAGAATTTCAAAAGGACCAATGAAACGTGGACTGAGCTTGCCTTTCCTTCCAAACCTCAATACTCCTTTCATTGGAGCTACCTTCAAGAAAACATGATCACCCACGTCAAACTCTAAATCTCTTCTCCTTGTATCAGCATAGCTCTTCTGTCGGCTTTGAGCCGTTAACATCCTCGATCTGATTGTGCGAATAGCCTCGCTGGAGGCTTGAATCAATTCAGGTCCCAACAACTGACGTTCTCCGACCTCATCCCAATAAACAGGGGACCTGCACCTCTTCCTATAGAGGGCCTCAAACGGTGACATACCGATGGTTGCTTGATAACTATTGTTATAAGCAAATTCCATTAAGTGCAGGTGTGCATCCCAACTACCTGAGAAATCCAAGACACATGCTCGCAACATATCCTCTAGAGTTTGGTTCAATCGCTCT
Source organism: Luffa acutangula (assembly GCA_036850905.1). NCBI lineage: Eukaryota > Viridiplantae > Streptophyta > Magnoliopsida > Cucurbitales > Cucurbitaceae > Luffa > Luffa acutangula. Next base: position 41,863,032 of record CM072099.1, read on the forward strand.
GTTTGACCATCTGTCTGAGGGTGAAAAGCTGTACTGAAACGTAACTGAGTACCCAAGGCTCTTTGCAGACTCCTCCATAAGTTAGAAGTGAACTGAGGGACTCTATCTGACACGATTGATACCGGCACACCATGAAGCTTGACTATCTCTGTCATATATAACTGAGCCCAATTTTCAACAGTGTAAGTAGGCTTCCCAGGGAGAAAATGCGCTGACTTAGTGAGTCTGTCGATAATGACCCAACTCACGGTGTAACCCTTGACCGTTCTAGGCAATCCTGTAATGAAGTCCATAGATATATGCTCCCACTTCCATTCTGGGACACTCAGCGGCTGCAACAAGCCTGCTGGTTTCTGTCTCGGGGCTTTCACCTGTTGGCAAACAAGGCATTTACTGACAAAATCCGCTATCTCTCTTTTCATGCCCTGCCACCAGTAATACTGTTTCAAATCATGGTACATCTTCGTACTTCCTGGATGGATTGAAAAAGGTGAATTATGTGCCTCTGCTAATAATTCCTGCTTGAGATCGGCATTCCCAGGTACGCATAAGCGACCCTGGTAACACAAGGCGAGGTCTGAAGATAAGGAAAACTCGTTCACCTGTCCCGCCTCTACTTGATTGCGTTTAACAACAAGGTCAGGGTCATTTGGTTGTTCATCTATGATCCTCTGTCTCAAGCTCGACTTAACTGTCAACTGAGCTAGGCGTGCTGTAACTTCGCCCACTGCAATCATAATCTCTGCACGTTCCAAGTCATCCAATATATGAGCCTGAGTAGTAATCAAAGCAGACGCATGAGCGGTCTTCCTACTGAGGGCATCTGCAACCACATTTGCCTTACCCGAGTGGTACTGGATGTCACAATCATAATCTTTTACTAACTCTAACCATCTTCACTGCCTCATATTCAACTCTTTCTGGGTGAAGAGGTATTTCAAACTTTTGTGGTCCGTGAAGATTTGGATTTTCTCTCCATATAAATAGTGCCTCCAAATCTTCAACGCAAAGACCACTGCTGCCAATTCCAAGTCATGGGTCGGGTAGTTCTTCTCATAATCTTTCAGCTGACGAGACCCATAAGCAATGACCTTACCATGCTGCATTAACACACAACCCAATCCCTTCTTTGAAGCATCGCTGTAAATAACGAATTCCCCGGAGCCATCAGGTACTGTAAGTACTGGTGCTGAAACTAGTCTCTACTTAAGCTCTTGGAAGCTTGCCTCACAAGCTTCATTCCACAAAAACGGAGTACCCTTTCGAGTCAACTGAGTTAGGGGGCGGCAATACTGGAGAAGCCTTGCACAAAGCGACGGTAATAACCTGCTAACCCCAAGAAACTCCGAATCTCGCTGACTGAAGTAGGTCGAGACCAATTGGTCACTGCCTCTATTTTGGCTGGATCCACTGTAACACCTTCCTTCGACACCACGTGCCCTAAGAAGGAAACTCGTGGTAGCCAAAACTCATATTTAGAGAATTTGGCATACAACTTGTTCATTCTTAAGGTAATTAAAACTCTCATGAGATGATCCTCATGTTCCTCTTCTGTCTTGGAGTAGATAAGAATGTCGTCGATAAAAACAATCACAAATGAATCCAGAAATTCCTTGAATACCCTGTTCATCAAGTCCATGAAGACTGCGGGAGCATTAGTAAGCCCAAAAGACATCACAGTAAATTCGTAATGCCCATACCTGGTCCGAAAAGCTGTCTTGGGTATATCGTCCTCTCTAATCCTCAACTGATGATAACCTGACCGTAGATCTATTTTAGAGAATACTGCTGCACCTTGGAACTGATCAAAAAGGTCATCAATCTTGGGCAGAGGGTATCTGTTCTTTATTGTCACTTTGTTCAGCTCCCGGTAGTCGATGCACAAACGCATTGTCCCATCCTTCTTTTTCACAAATAAAACTGGAGCACCCCACGACGAAACGCTGGGGCGTATATAGCCTTTGTCCAACAGCTCCTGAATCTGCACCTTAAGCTCTTTCAATTCCACTGGAGCCATCCTGTATGGAGCTTTAGAAATCGGATTAGTACCTGGCTCAAGCTCAATGCAGAAGTCAACCTTTCGTGCTGGTGGTAGTCTTGTCAGATCTTCAAGGAACACATCTGTGAACTCCCTCACTACCGGAATTGAGGTCATTGATGCCTCGGTTTTCCTGGTGTCAACCACGCTAGCAAATAAGCCCCAAGCTCCTTTGCTAATCAATTTTCTCGCCTTCATTGCGGAGACGACTTTAGGAGCACCTTTGATCATCGATCCTTTAACACTACAACAATTTGGGGCTACGATGTCGGATTGTATTTTTTAAACAATGACGGATTGACTCAAAGATGACGGATTACTAAAAAGATGCTACTTTTTTTAAATAAAAATGGAAATTTTTGGAAATTTGAGATACGATAACGGTTTAGGCCCGTTATTAAAGACCACCATACAATGACGGTTTATGTCCGTCATGTAAAGTTGAGAAAAAAAATCTGCGAGTACAAACCCTTCCATGTCGGTTTACAACCGTCATTATAAGTCTTTCAAAAATGGCGCGAAAATATTTAACAAAGATCACGGTTCTAAACTGACATTAAAGATAACTTTCAATGACGGGTCAAAACCGTCATTAAAAAATAATTTAAAAAAAGGCGCCGTAAAATTCGGAGTTTGACGGAACTTTTTCGGAAAATACTATAAACAATGTCGGTTATTAACCGTCATTAAAAAGGGTTAACAAAGATCATGGTTCTAAACTGACATTAAAGATAACTTTCAATGACGGGTCAAAACCGTCATTAAAAAGTAATTTAAAAAAGGCACCGTAAAATTCGGAGTTTGACGGAACTTTTACGGAAAATACTATAAACAATGGCGGTTATTAACCGTCATTAAAGATTGTCTTCAATGTCGGTTCTGGCCCGTCATTAAAGAATGGCTTCAATGTCGGTTATGGGCCGATGGATAATTGCATGTTAGATGATGGGTTGGACCCGTCATTAAAAATGGCTTCGATAACAGTTTAGAACCGACATGGAAGAGGCGCAAAACGACGTTGTTTTGAATAGTTTAAACGCACGGGCTTCAAAACGACGTCATTTTGTGTTATTTAAACGTCATTTTGTGGTAGTAAAATGCTGGCCCCAAATTCAAAACCACGTCGTTTTGATTTTCCTATTGGATTTGGATTAGGAACGTTTTGATTAGGGCTCGATAACGTGGGAAACTCACTGCAATCGACTTCTTCGACTTTGCGGCTGGAAAATCTTCGAAGCAATCGACGACGACGAGGGATAGAAGCTATCGACGACGGTCTGAAGCGGTCGAAATCTACCTCTCCTACTCAACTCTATCTATTTTCCTTCGATTTTTAAACTCCACCAGCCTTGTTTTTCGCTCGCTTGTTCTTAATTTTTCCCTTTTGTAATATTTATGATGCTCATAGAACTGTACGATCTTCGCAGGAACTTTATCTTCCACTTCTTCTCTTTGATCTGTTCTTGTACTTGCTATTTTCATTTCTGGACAGACTTCGTCCATTCTGTAATGGGTGGGTTCTGAGCTTTTCAACTTGTGGAAACTGTTGTTCTTTCGAGTTTGAAGAAACTCATTTCCCACAAGTTTCTAGAGCTCGAGAAAAATTTAGCTTTCGTGTGATTCAGTAACCCTGTTTTTGGAATTAGGGTTTTATGCCTGATAATTTGATGATTTTGTAGCTCTCAGGAGGAAAGGATTTGTGGGTTTTTTTCGTAGTGGGTGAAATTGTTTGGAATGGATTACAGTGGGGGAAACGTAGTCCATGTGATCCCCGGGACGAGCAGTGAAAATTGGCCTGGCGAAGTTTGGGCGACCGAAGACGAATACAAAGCTTGGAACATTGGCGGTGATGGGTCTGTGGATACGCCCTCGAATTCGAGTTATGATCAAAGGCAATCCCAAAGTCGGTCCGGAAGCGAACCCCCAAACAAGAAATCGAGAAGCTGGCAGGATGTTACGTCCTCGAATTGATCAAAAGCGATAGGTAAAATGTTCTTCAAGACCAAACTCTGCTGCAAATTCGGCGCTGGAACATGCCTTTACATCACAAATTGCAATTTCGCTCATAGCATAGAGGAGCTTAGGCGGCCACCACATAATTGGCAGGTATTTGGACTGGTTCTTAGTTAATGGTTAATTTTTGTTATTAGCTCTGTTTAATTGTTAGTTTGATAGGTGAAATCTCTAGTTGGGTAGTTTAGTTTGTTAGTTAGTTGAGAGTATAACCATTTTTGCTACTACTATACACTGGCATTTATGCTTCCTCTTGTTAGCTTGATAGCTGAAATCTCTAGTTGGGTAGTTTCGGAGTGATTTTAACCCTTTCAAAATCACTCCCAAACATGCACTAAATGCACTAAGTTCGTTTCTTTTGTATCTGCCACATGTATATGGCTTAGATTTTAAATTGAGTCCATCTATTCTCCGTGTGCCATTGTTTCGTTCTATGTTGTTTTACGATGTAAGATTTTCTTTCAACTTTCAAGACTCTGAAATCAATACATTGCAAAGATATATTTGTCAGAGTTATTGGGATAGCTCATTCTTTGCTTCAGGTTTAGGACTCCTCAATCACCTTTTGTGACTCACTTTCTCAACTGAAGAGTTTGTTTATGTATACCATTGTTAATATTCTACCGAATATTTGCTGATTCAAAATGGACATGCGAGAAACTTCCAAAATGTGGAACTTGAACGACTTTTGGAATATGAGGAAAGTTTTTAAGACGTTATAATACTATTGTTCATTAAATACATCTTGTCAATTGAATAATAATAATAAAAAAAAATAAAGGCTTAGTTTTGTCTGGGGAGTGTTTTCAGAAGGTATAGGTTCCTAGATGCACAATCTTTATGAAATCTTGTAAGGCAGGCACAGAGGCCATTATATTGACAAAGTGTTTAAGTTAAGCTTCAGGATCAACTTGGTGATCCATTGTGCTATGAACTTTAAATGTCAAGCTAGACCATTTTGGCTTCTATAATTACTCACTTGTTGTCATGCTCATGCATATCTAACTATGATAAAAAGTAAGTGTGTGCAAATTTTGCAACTAGAGATGATACAAACAACAATACAAGGAATTTACTGGATGTTGTTACATTATGCAGGAAATATATGAGCGAACTGGTGACCTGTTACTTACCGAGCATCATTGATCCTATTTTTGTATTTGGTTCCACCTACAATGATGACATTTTCAGCCCTGGAGGGATCTATTTCATGCAGTGGGAGGAAAAGAAGTGCATGCATTAAAAGTCTTGTACTTCACGATCTGGAACGTCTTTTTCGTTAACGTATTTACGGGGTCTATTATTCATACATTGAATGTGTTTTTCAGTGTAAAGGACGTACCTACCCAATTTGGCAAAGCAGTACCAACACAGGTGATAGATAGATCACACACTTGCTTTATTTGATTGATGGCTAATATTTGAAGTCTCATTATACATACTTTTGATGCAGGCTAGTTTCTTCTTGACTTATGTTCTATCATCTGGATGGGCAAGTTTGTCTTGTGAAGTTATGCAAATTTTTCCTCTTGCAACATTATCAGAAGATGGATTCTTAGAATCAAGAATGAACCCTTTTATGAAACTCTTTCATTTCTATCACACTGAAGTTCCTCGAATTCATCTCTTCGGTTTCCTCGGCTTCACTTGTTGCATCTTGGCTCCTTTGATCACACCCTTCTTGTTGTTTTACTTTTTTCTTGCCTACCTTGTTTACAAGAACCAAGTCAGTTCTGCCTCTACACATTGGATTACTTGTTTTTCTTGCTCAAAATGGTTGCTGCCTACCAATATTATTTCTCTCAGATTCTCAACGTCTACATATCCAAATACGAAACCGGGGGACAATTTTGGCCCATTGCTCACAACATAGGATATGGGTAGGGTTTTCATGACATATATATATGTGGTAGTTTGAATGGACAAAAAAACGATTATGCTTACATTTTATTCTTTTTGTAAATCTTTCAGTTTACAATATAGTTTAGAACAATTTAGTGGTTTTGGATGTTATATTGTGACGTTTGGAGTTTTTTGGATCGAATGAAATAAAGTATTTGATGTTTTCTCAATTGTTGTGTTTGGATTGAATATTATTCTTAAATGTTCGTTTTAAATATCTGTAGATTATTGGATCAATTAAAATATTTTGCATTGCAATAATAGGTCTTCAGGATGTGGGATTGGAATTATGACAATAAATATATGTTGCAGGTGGTATATGAGGAAAGATGTCATTTTAAAACCGTCATTAATGTAGTCATATATGTCAGTTGTGAACTGTCATTGTTGTAATCCGTGATCGTAGGGGTCGACAAAGATGTCGGTTTTAAACTGTCATTGTTGCCATCCGTGATCGTACATGAAAGATCACGGAGGCGTGTGATGACGGTTTAAAACCGTTATTGTTGTAATTCGTGATCGTAGGGGTTAGATCACACCCAGAATAACTACGGTTTTAAACCGTTATTGTTGTAATCCGTGATCGTAGGGGTTAGATCACTCCCAAAACAACCACGGTTTTAAACCGTGATTGTTGTAATCCGTGATTATACATGAAAGATCACGGATGCGTTTGATGACGGTTTTAAACCGTTATTGTTGTAATCCGTGATCGTAGGGGTTAGATCACACCCAGAACAACAACGGATTCAAATCCGTGATCATAGGGGTTTAATAACGGTGCAGAACTGACATCTAAGCCCAAATTTGTTGTAGTGTAAACTTGAAGCTTGCCTCTAACGGAGGGTTAAAGATCACCTCCTTACGATGACAGTCTATGTTGGCATAATTAGAAGCCAACCATTCCATTCCCAAAATGATGTCAAAGTCACTCATATCAAGGGCGATCAATGTCACATCCATCGATCGATCAGATACTAACATTTGGCAGGCTTTCACCGCTTCACTAGCTAGTAGTGTTACCCCCGCAGGGGTTGAGACTGACAAAACATCGCCTAGCGGCTCTAGTTCTAGGTTGGCTTGACTTACAAACGATGCAGAAATAAAAGAATGCGTGGACCCCGAATCAAACAACACAAAAGCATAGTGGCCGAGGATAGGGATGGTACCTGTCACTACTGCATTAAGGTCCTCGGCCTCTTGTCGGGTGGTGGCAAATATCTTGCCCTGATGTTGTGCTGGTCTCACCCCAGATGCCTGATTTGAACTGGACGGCTGGTCGACATAGTTAGCTTTCTTCTGATTACAATTCGGAGCAATATGCCCTTCCCGGCCACACTTGAAACAAACACGGGTCCCTGCCAAGCAACGACCCCAGTGGTACTTCCTACAAGTCTGACATAATGGCCTATCCTGATTAGGCCCTGGCTGATTTTGTGCTCTCTGTCGACGGTCCTGGGGCGGACCTCGTCTAGGGTAACGGTGACCCCTCTGTGTGTTCGAGCTCATCTGATCGTACCTTCGCTTATGACCTGAGGAAGGTTCTGAAGAGACAGCTGACGGTCGTCGATCAACCAGCTGTGCCACCGTAACTGCCGTGGCATAGTCTTGGGGTTCATGGGCTGCCACATTGCCCTGAATCTCTTCCTTTAAGCCTGTGATGAAACGTTCCACCTTATCAGCCTCTACAGCTACCAGGGCAGGGGCAAATCGTGACAGTCTGGCAAATTCAGTCTCGTACTCCTCTACCGTTCGGTTTCCCTGCGTAAGAGCCACGAACTCTGATTGCTTCTTGAATCGGGAGGCGGCAAGGTAATACTTCCTGAAAAACTCCCCCCTGAATTGAGTCCATGTGACAGGTCCGTTGCTGACGTCTAAGGTCCTTTCGATCGATTGCCACCAAATCAGGGCGTTATCTCGTAACAAGAACACGGCGCAGTACACTTTCTGGTCCTCCGGGCAGTTCATGTGGCGAAAAACATTCTCGACGGAGGACAACCACAACTCTGCTACCGTGGGGTCCCTTGAGGCTCCATCGAACGGACATGGGTCCCACTTCCTGAAATCTCTTAAGCACCTAGCCTCCCGTGATAAGGCGGCTTCGTTGTTCTGAGGCGCTTGGGCCTGTCGCCCTGCAAGCACGCCTGCAACTGCAGCCTGCACTGCGGTCTGAACTATTGCCTGAATATCCACCGTGACAGGTCCTACCGCAGGCCCCGGCTGTTCCACTTGTGGGTTTTCTGGTAGGTTTCCTTCTTGCTCCACAGGTGGCACGACTTGCTCAGGGGCTGTACGACCCCTGCCACGTCCTCTTCCTCGACCTCTTCCACGTCCTTGTGCTCGGGGAGGCATGATCTATTTCACAAAAATTTTATCATCTTACTAACAGGCTTGAATCCTTTAAACAATTCACAGGTACTAAACCTTATGCATATCATTCCCACAACATGAATCTTTTCCGAACATATATAACATATAACATTACAAGCTACAAAGTAATCAAACGTGTACCTGGCGTGACCGGATGCTTGCTGATAAGCCATGGACATATCTAAGGTTTACGATGTAAACCAGTCTACAGAACCTATAACCTAGAGCTCTGATACCAACTGTAATGACCCTACTTTTCATGCCTAGATCCTAAGGCCGTTACTACATGCATTTCATTCTTCTTCTAAGAACAGCGTGGAAATAACATTTAAAGAAAACATACTTAGAAATTTGCGAAAGCTTTTCAATCTGGGATCCCAGTTAAAACCGAACAAACGAAACATTTAGTTATTCAAACAAAACTTAAAGCGGAATAAATCTTGAATCATTCGAAATACAAGCTCAAAAGGGGAATTTCAAAACGTAAAATGCGGAAGACTTATACTAAAGGAGATCCATGGCTCAGCAGCTCTCCGTCACGCGTTCCGTACACCTTTACCTCTACCTGCAGTTGTGTGTAAGGGAAAAGAATGAGTATTTAAGAAAATACTCAGTAAGTAGCAATAAAAGTTTTAACATCTTATTCGAGTTAAGGGCCTAAGGGTTAGGACATCTCATTCTCATTCATTTCATTTCATTGCATTTCATTTCATTCGTCTGTAGTTCGGGTCTCATGTTCAATTAGTACACCTATATATATATAAGTTTGCCAACTCACTGATAGTGCACAAGTGGGAGTTTGGGAGGTCTCTACTCCTACTGTTGGTAGATGGCACCCAATCAGTGGAGCTAAGTCTCATCCCTCCAGGCACTAATGGGCGCGTAGCGCTCTAATCTACCATTTCACTGGTGGGGCGTTCATGGGTTTAAGTCAGGAATTAACTTCCACAGTTAGTAAATGGCACCTAAACTGCGAAGCCAAGACCCGCCCATTAAGCTCCTCATTTTAGTCTATTACATATCAGTCCTAGGTGTTTAATTGACACGACCCTCTTGTACGGCGCTAGCCTATTCCTTTCCCTTTTTTTTTTTAATTCGTTTCCCTTTAGGACCCCTTAACACTTACTAATCTTTACCTGCAACCTATTTAACACAAACGATTCCTCTTCCTAGCTTACTGACAGGCTAACTGATATGCATCGTCCCAACTCAGTCATATCACAAGAATAAGAAATGGAGGTGACAACCAACACTCCTAATCCTGAAACCACTCGTATGCTACCAAAAATTCGGCACCATAACGGCATGCATATGGGTAACCCAAAATTTTCCTACACCTGGAAACAACAACGATGCACTTCTATAACGCAAACGAGTCAGAAATCAACCCAACTCCAAATCACCACTCCAATGAATATTCAACCCATCCTACATAACACGAACACATCCTAGAACAATCATAAATCAAATATTCCAAGCATGCTTAGTAAATTCTACAAACATATCAACACTTAAGTCATGCCCAAGTAAACAACACTCTAACCACAATTAAGTAAGCATTACCACGAACCAAGGAACATTCAACCAAGCCAAACAACTTAACCAACTCCAATTCACCACCAAGAAGCATACAATGAAAACAATCCAAACACTTCATGCCCAAGAAGCTACTTACATGCAGGCGAACTTTATAAACAACAACTAACCAAGGCATGCTTAACTATTTTCATGCTTCCAATAAAAGAAGAACCAACCATGCTTGGTTAAATCCATGACAACACTCAGAACTTTAATCCAATTGGCTACTTACTTAGCTAACGACGCTTGATGAATTCTAAATTAACTTCTTAGCTCCCAAGGCCGTTATTTAGACTACACGAAGAGGGGAAAAAAATCACAAATCAATAAGAGATTAATCCAAGCATTCAACTATGAACCCATTTAAATTTGAGGGTAAATTAACACCCAAAAACTCACCCAAAATAGAAACACCGTTTGCTGTCCAACTTCTAAGTTTCGCTCCGCCTTTGACGATTCGACCACCACCTACTACGGACACCTTAGATTAAGATCCAACATTAATGGGCATTTCATTATGGCATAAAAGACCAACAAGCTTTGACTTACAACTCCCTTACCCCAAATAATTCTTTAGAAGCAAAGCTGAAGCTTCAAGTGGCGGCGACGAATAGATCTGAAAAACGCGAACGAGCCCAAGGACGACAGCGGCTGCTAAAATCGACGGCGGCTCGCAGCGGTTGGAGGCGGCAGCGTACAACGCGACGGTTGCAGGCGGCGGCGCTCGGATGGGGGCGACGTGCGACTGAAAGCGACGGCGGCAGCTTGCGGCAGCGATGGAGGCGGCACGACGGCGGAGGAAGACGGAGAGAGAGAGAGAGGCTGCGAGGGAGAGAGAGAGCCGAGAGAGTGAGAGAGAGACGGGTTAGAGAAAGGCTAAGATAGAGAGAGAAAACGCTTACCGGCGATGGTAGATGGGTGGCGGCGTGCGGCGGAGGTGTGTTGCAGAGAGGAGGAGCGTGAGTGAGAAAGAAAGAAAGAGAGAGAAAGAGTGTTCGTGAGAGGGAGAGATGGAGAAGAGAGAGATTCAAAGATTTTTTTTTTAAACCGGTCAATTGACCGAATTTGGGGGGAAGTTTCCCCCCATTTTCTCTATTTTTTTTTACCGCCTGCCCACGTTTCCTTTTTTTTTTTTTTTTTTTTTTTTTTTTTTTTTACAGGTTGTTACAGTTTTAATTTTTTCTAACCCTTGACAATCTTATTGTGTAGTTCACATTGATGGCTAATCTTCCAAATGTTTAAAGAAAAGTAGGACATTTGGTGGCTCTTCAATATTGCTATGTCAGGTTGTATTAGTAGAAGATTGTATGTAGATTTTTAAGCCCAATCCCCAATTGCATGCGTTTTGCATCACAAATATCTTTTTTTTTTTTTAATTACCAAATACAGTTTATATATCTTAACCACAAAATTCAATCAAGAAATATTAAATTAATAAATATAAAACTCAAATAATTTGGAAGAATAGAAAATAACAATGGAATAAACAAATGCTCCTTATTTGGAATATAGTTCCCATACAATTTTTTAACGTAGAAAATGTCTTCTATACAAATAGTCCGTACTTGTTATATGTACATATAATTTAACTATGTTTAAAGATCAATGACCCATTGAATAATGATAGGAAGTGTAGAACAAAAAATCGATGGAACAGTGAGGATATTGATTGGATAATTTTAAATAAAAAATCTAACTGAAAATATTAAAAACTAAATACCTAAATTTTATGTAATCTTTTGGTTTTAAAAAGCATACAAATTTTGAATTTTAATTTTGAAAGATACAAGAGATAATGTATATGATGTAACTAAGGATGAAAAAATCGCCAAAAGTCATCAAGATAACGGTGATATATTGAAAATTTCAAGGGCCTGATAGAGATATAGGAGAAAAACATTTCTTTTTTACTAATTTTTGGTTGAAATATTTAAAATATAGTTGATATTTTGGCAAAATATCATTTTCATGATATATCCACCAGTCTCAAGAAAAATCGTGGAGCATCGTACATAAATCATCAAAATTAGGTCCAAATAAAATACAATACTTTGCAAGTTTGCTCAGTTGGTTTAACACTCGTAATTTTTGCCTCTCTTCCCGTGTGGGTTCGAATCCTAGCGTTATTTTTTTGTCTCTCTCTCTTTTCTTTCCCTCCATTCTTTTTTCTTTCACTCATCTCTTCTTTTTAGTTCTTACAATTACAATTTTTTTTAATTCACTCTATTTTTTCTTTTCTTTTTGCGTTACATATTTAGCACATAAAATATATATTTAGAAATAAATTAGATAACCATTGCTTTAAAAATAGGGTGCGAACAAGAAAATTAAATCAGGGTACATTTGGAAGAAAAATCATATGATTGAAAAATACAAAATAGTTTAGCCATTATTTTCATTGGTTGGAAAATTTTCAAAAGTAAATTTGGCATGTTTATCTACCATGAATTAAGTAAGGAGAACTATCTAAAAAGATAATATGGAAAGTAACAAGATAAAAATGAAACTTAAAATTTTATCAAACCAATCTAAACAATATAGTCAAATTATTATTATTTTTAGATAAATTTTGGTAGATAGCATGTTTTGGAGACATGTTTTCATATATGTTTAAAATTTTGGATATTTACAAGATTAGATTTCTAGCTATATTTTCTTATCTTTATACCCTTGTTTTTATCATCTATTTTCAATTAATATTAAAAATGATAATATTACATTTATAGGACCAATTATTATATAAAATATTATTTACAAAACATAAACTAGAGGGGGTTAACTTTGTCAATTAGTCGTTGATAAGTGCACTTTAAAGTTAAAATATAATAAAGGAAGCCATATTTGAATTTTGTTTCCAAATTTGAAGGGGGTGGAAAAATGACCAAAAATAAGTTTTTATTTTTTTAATCATTATTGTAGCCACATATACTTGAGTTGTTTTTTTTTTTTTTTTTGTCATAACTATAGTATTAAATATACACAGTTACTTGCTTATATATATACCCATATATTTTTTTTTAATAAAGAAAATATAAGTAATTTCAAGTACTTGCTTACATCATCTTCATCATCAAGGGGTCCAAAAAAACATTGTTTCTAAAGATGAGTCATTTTTTACAAAACATAAACTAGAGGGGGTTAACTTTGTCAATTAGTCGTTGATAAGTGCACTTTAAAGTTAAAATATAATAAAGGAAGCCATATTTGAATTTTGTTTCCAAATTTGAAGGGGGTGGAAAAATGACCAAAATAACCTTGTAGCACCCCCCCCCTTGTCTCCTAATTTTGACCTAACCAAAAAATCTCATCATGTGTGCTCTATCTCCATCTCTCTTAAGAATTTCCGCCAAATTTTGCCGTTGAATCTCATCTCTAGGGGGTCAGTTGCTCTGAACATTTCTTTCTTTCATGCGTGTGGATCTTGATTTTTTAGAATCGATATGTCTAATTATGGTTTTGAGATATTCTTTGTTCTTTTTTTATTGTTCTTGTTGAATGGTTTGGAGAAGAATTGGATGGATTTTATCTTTGAAGGTTTCTCTAGGGTTTTTGATCGTTGATGGTTTTTGGATAAGTTATTTTGCCTCTGTTAAATACTTGTTTGAATTCGACCCCACGCACTTTCATCTTCTTGAGGTTCTACTTTTGCAACTTTTTTTAGGAGTTCAATGACAATACGAAAATTCCTTTTCATGTTGTCTCAATTCCTTTCTCATCTTACACTACAAGAAAAACAATGTTACTTGACATTTGAGTTTTGTTATTAGTTGACATTTTTAAGAAAAAATTTCAAGACTTATGTAATTTCAACAAAAAAAATGTCAAGACTTACAAAATTTCAACAAAAAAACGTCAAGAAAAATACAAAAACACGGAGTCTTATGAATTTTTTCGGATTTTTTCACGCTAAGGAAGACTTGATATTTCTAAAATGTCAAGAATTATGACATTGTTTTTAATTTAATATAGGGTCAAAATCAAAATTAGGGCTTTGACCAAATTCTTATCTTTTTTGTTGGTCCCCTGCCTCTCCCCCTCGCGAACGGCAAATAATGTAGTTGTGACTTCTCTTCGGCGAGAAGACTTATCTTCGCAAACGACACCAACGGCGGCGAGGCGACTTGTCTTTTTGAACGGTCTAACACACCAACGGCGGCGACAAAGAGGGACCTTTCTTTTCAAACGGCGGCAAAAGTATTTCCCTCATCGACAACAACCATGCAATTTAGAGTAGGCGACGAAGAAGGAGGCTTTGTGGGTCTTACTCTCGAGCAGGCGGCAGAGAAGAAGGTGTGGGTTTCTTTCGTGGGTCTCTGATTTTGCACGGCAGTAGGTCTCTTGTGTGGGTGTCGTTGTCCATTACTTGTCGTTGTCTACTACTCTGTAAGGTACTTGAAACGTCCATTACGTCCTTCTCTCCAGGTCTGTTACAGTAATCATATGGTATTGACTTAATAGTTGTAACATAATTTATAAATGTTGATTCCTTGTAAATTTATCAAAGAGGGACCTTATAATAGTTGTAACTGGGAGTTAACATTGTGCCCACCCCCACACGCCCCCCCATGTGGTAATGATGCAATGTCATTCTTTCATGCGCACCTCGACTAATCTCACGGGACAACCACCCGACCCTACTACATTTGGTTGCCAAGGAAACTCGTAGGATATTAAATCCTAGGTAGGTGGCCACCATGGATTGAACCCATGCCCTCTAAGCCCTTTATTTTTTCTATGGTCCTTTTTGACCATTAGGGCCAACCCATGATGGTTAACCTCTTGATTTTATATTTTATACTAACATTTATACACTTTTCTGCATAGATGCAACCATTATACGAAGAGTTTTAGAAGGATTAATGCAAAACAAACATTGTTGCACAATGTCAGTGCTTATGCAGAATTCATCTTTCAGGTTTGCATTAGTTGCGTTGTTAACTTCTTCATTGAAATCAGCTTTCAGTATACTTTGCTCATGGCAGATAGGGTCCCATTGAAAATTACCAGGAAGAAAAAGAGGTTCTTGTAAAAGATTGCTAATGTGATTGACTAACGATGAAAATTACAGTCGTTGATTTTAGTGAAGCATGGTGACATGTTTCATAGTGTCATTTGAGTGTCAATTCTGATGGTTATACTTGTCGAATGTCTAAGAAAATCGCAAGTTCTTCCATTGCTTGTCATTTTAACTGCTTAGAAAGAGAAGTGAATCTTTGTACTTTCTATAGAAATTGATGGCTTTCCTTTGACCATTCAGGTTGCCGAGAACATTTGCAAATTTGCCAAGAAGGGTTTGACACCATCTGAAATTGGTGTTATTCTCTGTGATTCTCACGGGATTGCTCAGGTGAAAAGTGTAACTGGGAGCAAGATCTTGCGTATATTGAAGGCTCATGGTGAGCCCCATCTACCCTTCCTCCATTAAACTTCTATTCTATACATCAGTCAGAATTATTATCTTATTCTTTTTAACATGTTTTCTTTTTTGGCTTAGGGCTAGCTCCTAAAATCTCGAAGGATCTTTACCATCTCATCAAGAAAGTTGTTTCAACCAGAAAGCATTTGTAGAGAAACAAGAAAGACAAGGATTCCCAAGTTCAAGTTGATTTTGGTGGAGAGCAGGATCCATCGTCTGACCCGGTATTACAAGAAGACAGAAGCTTCCCCCTGTTTGGAAGTAGTAAGTATTTTAAGGCACAGAAGCACACGAATTATTTAATAGGTAGTTTGTGATTTTGAATATATGGTGGAGATAGGTATTATGTAATTTTGAATATATGGTGGAAATTGGTGTAAAGATCTTCATTTTGGAATTGTCCAAATGGAGTTGATAGGTCATTGTAATTTTGTAATTGTTCATGTGGGTTGATAGGTCTTGTAATTTTTGGAATTGTTCATATGGGTTGATAGTTGTAATTTTTGAATTGCTCATATGGAGGTTGGATACTTTTGTAATGTTGAAGATATGAATTTTATTGAAGTTATTGGAGAAATTTTGGTTGATGAATCTTGAATGTGTATTTTTTTATTTGGTTGATCAATATATCAAATTGTTGGAATGTAATGCAGGAGATTCAAGATAATAGGGAACAACTATTATAATTGAAAAAAAAATCACAAACAAACATGACATGTAAAATGTGTCAAAAACTTATTAAATTGATATTTTTAAAATGTCAAGATAAAGTATCATTTGACACGTTAGATCCGTCAAGTTTTAACAAAAATGATATTTAATAAATGTCAAGAAATCTATATACATGACGTGTCATAAA
The DNA here is from genome assembly GCA_036850905.1 of Luffa acutangula. NCBI lineage: Eukaryota > Viridiplantae > Streptophyta > Magnoliopsida > Cucurbitales > Cucurbitaceae > Luffa > Luffa acutangula. Next base: position 41,879,208 of record CM072099.1, read on the forward strand.
TGTCAATGATGTTATATTCTTGACGTTTAAAAAATATCAAGGAAAAAATATCTTGACGCTTTTCGTTCGTCACATTTTCGATACCTTATTCTTGACAGTGGTTCTCTCGACGCTTTTAAAAACGTTAAGAATATTTAAATTTGACATTCCAAAAGAGCCAAGTAATACCGTTTTTCTAGTAGTGTTATTTAAATAGGGGAGACCAATATTATTATTTCGAGATGAGAGGAGAGAAATGAGGAAGGCAGGGGAAAGAAAGGACGTCTGTCCTATGGGTCATAGGTGGAACGCCAAAGGAATATGTAAAGAAAAAGCAACCAATGTTATTTAATTATATATTATAATTTTTCAATTAAAGATAATTTATTATATGATGAAACATTTTGTACTACCAGTTGGTTGGTGTTATGAAAGAAAAATTTTGAAGGTAAAATTGAATAAATTAAGTAAAATGTATAATTTGTTTTTCATCAAGACAAAAAAAAAAAAAAGTCATGAAACTGCCAATATCAATGAAAAAGAGAAAATAAATACAAAAATAATTATTCAAGTAAAGTACTGGTAGTGGATTTGAACAAGAAACTATATCCATATGACCTCAATATTTTAAGTCTTGTATAAGTTTAAATTTAAGCCCTTATTGAAAACTCAAATATTCTCAAGTTTCAACAAATTTTCACTTTCTCCCTTTAAGTCTAATTTAGACTCATTTTCTCTCTCGTTGCATGCCTTATTTTCTTTTATTGACAATGGAAAGAGAATCATTTGATTTTACTATCTAATATGTGTCATTATATATCTTACCTATAAAATTAAGGTGTGACCACTATATTTTATGAATATTCTTGCTAGAGTAATTACTTTTGATTTTGGAGTAAAAACATCTTCTTTCACCTCTAAATGAATTGTTTTTTTTTTTTTTTATGTAATTTCACTAGGGTTTGAAGATAGAAAGACAAAGGAGAAAGAAAAGAAAAGGTTGGATGAGCTAAGAGATTGAAGAGATTAGAATTATTTTTGCTAGGATATCCCTCATGGTCATTCACTTTTGAAATTTGCCCCTAGCTAATTTAAAAATATTAACAACTCACTTTGCTCGCTATGAATAGCAACTTGGGTAATTGTCACTAGTACAATTTTGACATTTTATAAAGCTATAAGCAAACCCAAATAAAGGAAGGAAAGAAAAAAAAAGTGGTAAATAGTTGTAAAAAAAGAAGCTTTTTGGTACATTTTTTTAAAAAATTAAAAAAATCATAAATCTATGAGTTTATTTATTTCTTTGAAGTAATTTTTATTTTAAAGAAAAAGGAGAAAGACAAAAAAAAAAAAAAAAAAAAAAAAAAAAAGAAAAGAAATTCTAAACCTAGGTGTACGTGTTATCCTTTGGTCTCTCAATCTCTCAATCTCTCTCTCTCCCTCTCAAACCCTCGTTTTCTCTCAATTCCCCCAATCAAACCCTTGTTTCATCGGTAATGGCAACCTTGATTCTCCATCTCCCCCGCTATTTCCTCCATGCCGGCGAGCCTTGATTTTCGACCAAGACCTACGCCGGCGAGCAAGATCCCGCTATTTCTTCCATACCGGCGAGCCTTGATTTTCGACCAAGACCTACGCTGGCGAGCATGATCCCGCTATTTCCTCCATGCCGGTGAGCCTTGATTTTCGACCAAGACCTACGCCAGCGAGCAAGATCGCGAGCTAGCATTTCTCCTTCTTCTTCTTCTTCCACGCGTAAGTCTCTCTCTCTGCCTCACTCTCGTTCTCTTTTTGGTTCAAGGATAAATCTCTCTCTTTCTCTCGTTTCAGTCAGGATCCGCGTGGCCAGCAGCGTTTTCCTCCCCAATCTTGGCCATTTCGACGTCCTTTAGCGATCTCGGTATGTTTCGACATTGACCCATGCTTATTCGACTTCGAATTTGGATTACCCATTTGTGATTAACTCTATATTCGCAGGATTAAGCCCCTTTCCTCTTCAAGCAACGCCTATCCAAGATAATTCGATGCCAATAGGTATTTTTCAGCACATTAGTCCCATTCAAATCTTTAAAAGCGCTTTAACTCATGTTTCTAATCTTTGTATACCCACTGATTGTACTTCCAAGCGTATTCCAGCACTTCCACTTCCCAATCAGCAAGCTTTCGGCTTCAAAGTCAGCTTTTGCTGACTACCCACAACCCGCACAGCCTTGGGATTGAATGCCCATAGGCTATGAGGTTCGGATTAGCGATTTCAAACTCATTCGGACATTGGACAACTAGCATTCGATGTCGTTGGGTGTCGATTGGTAAGTTCCCACACCCTTAAACCTTTTGAATGCAACTAGATTAACTTTAGTGTAGTTTTTAACACCATTAATTAGTTTAGTTGTTCTTCCTTTAAAGTTTTGTTTCCACTAGACTTACCTAGTTGATTTTACTACTTGGTAGATGTTCTTGTAATTGGTTTAAGTTGTGATCTGACTTTGATATTAATTTCTTAGTTTACTTGTTCAAATGGTCTTCCTGTGAGTAGAGTCATTTCATTTTTAAAATTGAATTCGATAGACTTGTTTAGAAGTATAAGGCGTTTTTAGTTGTTGTGTAACCTGTAGCCATTCATTTGAATAATGATTGATGCGAGATCTTACTCACTTTGATTGGTGGGAGTTTGTAGTGGAATTTTGTGTCTTTAGAAGTGTGTGTCTCGTGTTTAACGGGTTAAGGAAAATTTTGGGTTAGTCTTATATATGTCGTTATATAAAGGCTTAGTAATGTTACTAGGTTAGGTAAACTTAGAATAATTAACGTGAATTGAGGTAGAGCTTAGAGGATATATATCATTGAAGCATGAAGCTTGATTTATATATTTGTTTCTTCTCTCTTGTGCTACATTTGCCTCAGTCTCTTGGTGAAATTATACCTTTTCTTTTTCTTTTTTTTTGGTCTACTCAGAGAAAGTGAATTATTAATCTGTCCAAATGGAGCAATATGAAATATTTGGAGCAAATAGGGAAGCGATAATTTGTTTCTGCTCTTCTTGTGAGACATAAACATGAAAAGAAGTAAGAAAATGTCGTTCAAGTTTTTTCTTTTTTAATGTTATTTTCACATTGTTCTTGTTAATCTCTTCTTTAGAACTTTAAATTTGTGTTACACATAGTATTGTTAGTGCCTAGTTTTGGTTTTAATTATTTTGACCTCTATGTATTAAGTTATGTGTTGAAAAAGATTTGTCTCGCTCGTCAGATTGATAGGTCCGTAGATCTGCACAACAGAAGGTTGGTGTTTTTTACGTGACATTTTTTTCTTGAGTCTCTAATAACATGTCTAGATTTGTTGTTGGATTGTTATGATGTTTTGGATTGAATAACTGTTCAGGCGTGCTTTATAACTAGTTTAGATTCTCTTATCCTGTTATAATCGTCTTGGTCTGCTTTATGACTTGTTTAGATTTTATTCTACCCTCCTAGTATGCTTCATAGCTTATCTTGATTCTCTTCTACTACCATAATAATCATTCTAGGGTGCTTTATCTTGTTGAGAATTTCATTTTCTACTATAATCATTTTGAGTGTTTTACAATGTGTTTATATTTCTATTTTAAGGGCCCATACCAAACTCGTTCTTCTAACTTTGCAACTCATATTCTTCTCTGAATGTTTAATGTTCTTTGATTTACCTTTAGTTTTTTCTGGTGTGTTTCGATCTCAAACCTTCATTTTTTGTCTTGTTGCTTGAAGAATTTTTCTCAAATTCTTTTGCTCGTTTTCTGGTTGCCATCTTCATGTGTTTAATTTTTTTACACAACTGCTGGTGAAAAAAAAATAGAGATATAAATAGATTTGTTGGATTATTGTTCCCGTTGCGAGAAGATTTTGATGGATATTAGGATTTCGTCTTTTTGTTTTTGGGTTTATGAAGTTGGTGATCTATTTCTTCTAACCTTTTTCTTGTTTTATCGTCTCAATCTAAACATCTTTGATTGGAACTTATCTTTGATTGTTTGCTTTTATTGTTTATATGTATTTTTAAATTTTATTTTGATTAATAGTTTTAATTATTATGTATTTGTTATTTTTGTTGGAATTTCTTGATTAGGGGATCTGTGGAGAATTTATTTTGTTTTAATTTACATTTTAGATTGGATATAATTAAGGTGAAATCTTATTTTTAAATAATTTGGTATTTATGAATATTTAACAAGAAAAGGAGCCAAATATGTAATTAAGATTGCATTTTAAACCATAAGTTGCTTATATAATAAATTATCTCTAATTGAAAAATTACAATATATAATTAAATAATATTAAGCAAAAGCTAGAATTAGAATACAATATCAAATTTGGAGAAATGAAGTTGAAAAGTTTCATTTTTAACCTTTTTTGATAGAATACAATATCAAATTTGGAGAAATGAGGTTGAAAAGTTTCTTTATTTAACCCTTTTTTCTCATATACTATGGATGTGTATATATATAATGAAGTTTAATTAAGTATTAACGGTTTTTATTTTTTATTTTTTTGTATCAAATAAGCTAGTTACATCTTTTCTTTAATGTTTTAAACACAATAAATACTATTTACAATTTATTTTAAAAAAACAAAAGAAATTAAAATTTAATTAAGTATTAATTGTTTTTATTTTTTATTTTTTGTTTTTTCAATTTGATGTTACTTGTAGTTTCTTTATTTAATTAAAAAAAAATATACTTAAGTAAATTTCAGTTTCGTTATGAAAAAAAATTGTAATATAATATTCAATGTGTATAAAACATTAAACAAAAAATGTTACTAATTTATTTGATTTTTTAGAGAAAAAATAAAAGAAAAAAATGGAAGTTTATTTTATTTTTTTGAAAAACAATTGAAAGGAGAAGGGAAAAAAAGAAGAAAAAAAAGTGAGAAAAGCGAAGAAAAAAAAACGAAAATGTGCAATTTTGTTGATTTTTTTTCTAATAAACAACTACAAAAGCAATATTTATTCTATTACTTTCAATAATTTAATATTTGTAAAAAAAAATGTGTCAATTAAAAGTATTAGGCTTCACAAGGAAGAAATCATTTTAATATGAATGTCTTTTTCACTTATCTTTTCTATAATTATTGTAACATTGTCAACATCAGAGTTGAAAAATAAAATTAAGGTTTTACAAGTTTGGTCTCTGCGTATCAATTGGGTTCATGAACTATAAAAAGTGTCTAATAGGTTTCTGAACTTTAATTTTGTATCTAAGTTCCTAAACTTTAAAAATGTCTAATAGACCAATAGGCTTTCAATTGTGTCTAATAGTTCTTGGTACATTCGAGATTTTTAAAAATTAAGATATAAAATTGAATTTTATGTCTATTGGGACCTTAAACTTCATATTTGTATTTAGTAGATCTGTCAATTTTAAAAAATAAGGACTTATTAGATATAAAATTCAAAGTTATACCAAATAGACATGACTTACAATTTGGTCATCTTGTTGGTTTGAAGTATTTTATATCAAACAAAATTACTTTCTTTTTATTATGAATGGGATAAATTATACAATATATTTTATATAAATTAATTATAGTGCTATTTTATAAAAATTAATTATATCATGTTACATTACCGTTCTATTTCTTTATTAAAAAAAAAAAATCTTTTGGACAAACGGCGTGCCTTGCAATTACATTACCATAATTTTAAGTGAATTATGTAGATGCACTAAATATTTGCATATTGTGATAGGTCATTTTGAAAGTTAAATTGAAATTTATTGTGAGTTAAGTAGAATGTAACAAATCAAATGACAAGAATTCGATTCCTTGCCGTCGGTGGTTTTTGGCATTTTAACAAAAGCTTCTTAATTCTAATGTTAGGATTGTTTCTCTTGAATATAATATTCTCATTCATTCTCTCCTTAGATGGCTAATTATTTCCCCCTTAATTACTTTAGTATTCCCATTCTCTATCTTCTTTAATACTTATTGGTTTTAGTATTCTTTAATCTAGATGAACTAACGTATTAATATTTAGGTTTTTCGGTGTATTGCAATTTAATCCTTTTATGGACACCATTAGAGTTAGGCAAGTTGCTATTAATAATGAGGAATATGAGTTGTGAATATTTGGAAATTAGTTTCATTTTAAAAAGGATATGGGTCCATTTATATTAGATATTTTTGTTATTTCCATCTTCTTCCTCCCAAAAAATAAAAATAAAGATACTTTTCCTTGAATTTTAATTTAACTTTTGTGTTTGTTTTTTATTCTCCCTTCAACATTCCACTCTCTATGTTTTTTTGTTATTTTTTATCTATTCCTTTATTTTATCTTCCTTCCTTCTTTACTTCTCTTTTGCCTTCCATCATTCCATGTGCATATCCAAATAATCCCATCACTTTCTTCCTCTAATTTCAAATTAAACCCATCAACAAACCAAACCCTTCACCCACACGTAATTTCCCATACACAACACATGTGCCCTTCCCTCACCCACCTAATTCTTGAATTTCAACTATTTTTTTTTTTTTTTTTAATTCTTCACTAACATCCCTTGAAATCCTTTGTTTTCTATCCCTCTATATAAACTCCACATCACACCACTCCTTAACAACACACACATAAACTTCTTCTTTCTTTCACATCCCTCATACACAAAACTTCCACCTATCATGGCTCTCCTTCTTAAGTTTGTTATTCTCTTCTCGTTCCTATCGATTGCTTTCTCTTTTGTGGAAGAATCAAAACAACCCTTGCATGTGAACGTGAACCAAGCAAGGCGATCAAAGTTCGAGGAGGAGAAATTTTTTTGTTCATTACATTTATTCAAACTCCATGCATGTGCGAATGAGGTTACCACGTTCATATTTCATGGAAAAATCAACTTAGGTATCAAGTGTTGTCAAGCAATCAAGAGTATTCAACACGAGTGTTGGCCAAATTTCCTCAACTTCGTTGGAATCACGGCTAAACAAGGCACAATTCTTACGTCCTACTGTGATATGGCTATTGGTCATTAAGTACGGTTATGGCCATTGGGAAGAAAAAGATGTTTGCAATAGAATATATAATAATAATATGTGTGGGAATAAAGCTATATATTATATATAAGGTTATGGTGATTATTGTTGTGGGTTTGAAGTAAAATATTTGATGTATTATGCATTGTATTGAAGTACTGTTATTTTACTAAATCATAAATGAACTTTAATTATGTTATTTATTGATTTTATATTTTTAATTGGTGTGGTGTTGTGGTGTAAGTTGGAAAACCAAACCAATGTTAAAAATATTTTTTTTTTGTTGTCCCTCCTACATAACCTACAACTTCCTTTGATCTTTAGTGACGACGTCCAACAACACAACTCATGAGTTGTTGACTTGGATTCCAGCAGAGGGTTTAGCTATTGAGCCGGTAATTCTTTTTCCTTTTCCAGTTGATGGATGAGATGATGTGTTTTAATTTTTTCTAACCCTTGACAATCTTATTGTGTCGTTCACATTGATGGCTAATCTTCCAAATGTTTAAAGAAAAGTAGGACATTTGGTGGCTCTCCAATATTTCTATGTCAGGTTGTATTAGTAGAAGATTGTATGTAGATTCTTAAGCCCAATCCCCAATTGCATGCGTTTTGCATCACAAATATCTTTTTTTTTTTTTTAATTACCAAATACAGTTTATATATCTTAACCACAAAATTCAATCAAGAAATCTTAAATTAATAAATATAAAACTCAAATAATTTGGAAGAATAGAAAATACCAATGGAACAAACAAATGCTCCTTATTTGGAATAGAGTTCCCATACAATTTTTTAACGTAGAAAATGTCTTCTATACAAATAGTCCGTATTTGTTATATGTACATATAATTTAACTATGTTTAAAGATCAATGACCCATTGAATAAGGATAGGAAGTGTAGAACAAAAAATCGATGGAACAATGAGGATATTGATTGGATAATTTTAAATAAAAAATCTAACTGAAAATATTAAAAACTAAATACCTAAATTTTATGTAATCTTTTGGTTTTAAAAAGCATACAAATTTTGAATTTTAATTTTGAAAGATACAAGAGAGAATGTATATGATGTAACTAAGGATGAAAAAATCGCCAAAAGTCATCAAGATAACGGTGATATATTGAAAATTTCAAGGGCCTGATAGAGATATAGGGGAAAAACATTTCTTTTTTACCAATTTTTGGTTGAAATATTTAAAATATAGTTGATATTTTGGCAAAATATCATTTTCATGATATATCCACCAGTCTCAAGAAAAATGGTGGAGCATCGTACATAAATCATCAAAATTAGGTCCAAATAAAATACAATACTTTGCAAGTTTGCTCAGTTGGTTTAACACTCGTAATTTTTGCCTCTCTTCCCTTGTGGGTTCGAATCCTAGCGTTAATTTTTTGTCTCTCTCTTTATTCTTTCCCTCCATTCTTTTTTCTTTCACTCATCTCTTCTTTTTAGTTCTTACAATTACAATTTTTTTTAATTCACTCTATTTTTTCTTTTCTTTTTGCGTTACATATTTAGCACATAAAATATATATTTAGAAATAAATTAGATAACCATTGCCTTAAAAATAGGGTGCGAACAAGAAAATTAAATCAGGGTACATTTGGAAGAAAAATCATATGATTGAAAAATACAAAATAGTTTAGCCATTATTTTCATTGGTTGGAAAATTTTCAAAAGTAAATTTGGCATGTTTATCTACCATGAATTAAGTAAGGAGAACTATCTAAAAAGATAATATGGAAAGTAACAAGATAAAAATGAAACTTAAAATTTTATCAAACCAATCTAAACAATATAGTCAAATTATTATTATTTTTAGATAAATTTTGGTAGATAGCATGTTTTGGAGACATGTTTTCATATATGTTTAAAATTTTGGATATTTACAAGATTAGATTTCTAGCTATATTTTCTTATCTTTATACCCTTGTTTTTATCATCTATTTTCAATTAATATTAAAAATGATAATATTACATTTATAGGACCAATTATTATATAAAATATTATTTAAACAAATTTCTTAATTTTAGGAAAATATTATTGTACTGATTTTATTTCACGTCATAATGAATAAGTTTATTTTCCTTTCATCTTATTTAATTACCAGCAGATTTTCCTTCATATTTTCGTGCTCGAGTTTGCTAAACGATTTTTTTTCTAGATTTTTTCATTTTACAAAAAAAGTGTCGATATTCGTATATAATTTCATATATACCTTATATAATTTCATATATACTTATATATATATCATATATGTATGTGTATATATATACAATACGTTTTTCTTAAATGTCTCACAATCTTAGCGTTTATTTTGTATCATATATTTTTTTCCAATTTTTTTTATTTTGCGAAAAAAACATTTATATTTATATATACCATTTTATATATAATATGTACTAAGTTTTTATTTTTTTAATCATTATTGTAGCCACATATACTTGAGTTGTTTTTTTTTTTTTTTTTTTGTCATAACTATAGTATTAAATATACACATTTACTTGCTTATATATATACCCATATATTTTTTTTAATAAAGAAAATATAAGTAATTCCAAGTACTTGCTTACATCATCTTCATCATCAAGGGGTCCAAAAAAACATTGTTTCTAAAGATGAGTCATTTTTTACAAAACATAAACTAGAGGGGGTTAACTTTGTCAATTAGTCGTTGATAAGTGCACTTTAAAGTTAAAATATAATAAAGGAAGCCATATTTGAATTTTGTTTCCAAATTTGAAGGGGGTGGAAAAATGACCAAAAATAAGTTTTTATTTTTTTAATCATTATTGTAGCCACATATACTTGAGTTGTTTTTTTTTTTTTTTTTTTTGTCATAACTATAGTATTAAATATACACAGTTACTTGCTTATATATATACCCATATATTTTTTTTAATAAAGAAAATATAAGTAATTTCAAGTACTCGCTTACATCATCTTCATCATCAAGGGGTCCAAAAAAACATTGTTTCTAAAGATGAGTCATTTTTTACAAAACATAAACTAGAGGGGGTTAACTTTGTCAATTAGTCGTTGATAAGTGCACTTTAAAGTTAAAATATAATAAAGGAAGCCATATTTGAATTTTGTTTCCAAATTTGAAGGGGGTGGAAAAATGACCAAAAATAAGTTTTTATTTTTTTAATCATTATTGTAGCCACATATACTTGAGTTGTTTTTTTTTTTTTTTTGTCATAACTATAGTATTAAATATACACAGTTACTTGCTTATATATATACCCATATATATTTTTTAATAAAGAAAATATAAGTAATTTCAAGTACTTGCTTACATCATCTTCATCATCAAGGGGTCGAAAAAAACATTGTTTCTAAAGATGAGTCATTTTTTACAAAACATAAACTAGAGGGGGTTAACTTTGTCAATTAGTCGTTGATAAGTGCACTTTAAAGTTAAAATATAATAAAGGAAGCCATATTTGAATTTTGTTTCCAAATTTGAAGGGGGTGGAAAAATGACCAAAAATAAGTTTTTATTTTTTTAATCATTATTGTAGCCACATATACTTGAGTTGTTTTTTTTTTTTTTTTTGTCATAACTATAGTATTAAATATACACAGTTACTTGCTTATATATATACCCATATATTTTTTTTAATAAAGAAAATATAAGTAATTTCAAGTACTTGCTTACATCATCTTCATCATCAAGGGGTCCAAAAAAACATTGTTTCTAAAGATGAGTCATTTTTTACAAAACATAAACTAGAGGGGGTTAACTTTGTCAATTAGTGGTTGATAAGTGCACTTTAAAGTTAAAATATAATAAAGGATGCCATATTTGAATTTTGTTTCCAAATTTGAAGGGGGTGGAAAAATGACCAAAAATAAGTTTTTATTTTTTTAATCATTATTGTAGCTTCATATACTTGAGTTGTTTTTTTTTTTTTTGTCATAACTATAGTATTAAATATACACAGTTACTTGCTTATATATATACCCATATATTTTTTTTAATAAAGAAAATATAAGTAATTTCAAGTACTTGCTTACATCATCTTCATCATCAAGGGGTCCAAAAAAACATTGTTTCTAAAGATGAGTCATTTTTTACAAAACATAAACTAGAGGGGGTTAACTTTGTCAATTAGTGGTTGATAAGTGCACTTTAAAGTTAAAATATAATAAAGGATGCCATATTTGAATTTTGTTTCCAAATTTGAAGGGGGTGGAAAAATGACCAAAAATAAGTTTTTATTTTTTTAATCATTATTGTAGCCACATATACTTGAGTTGTTTTTTTTTTTTTTTTGTCATAACTATAGTATTAAATATACACAGTTACTTGCTTATATATATACCCATATATTTTTTTTAATAAAGAAAATATAAGTAATTTCAAGTACTTGCTTACATCATCTTCATCATCAAGGGGTCCAAAAAAACATTGTTTCTAAAGATGAGTCATTTTTTACAAAACATAAACTAGAGGGGGTTAACTTTGTCAATTAGTGGTTGATAAGTGCACTTTAAAGTTAAAATATAATAAAGGAAGCCATATTTGAATTTTGTTTCCAAATTTGAAGGGGGTGGAAAAATGACCAAAAATAAGTTTTTATTTTTTTAATCATTATTGTAGCCACATATACTTTAGCTGTTTTGTTTTTTTTTTTTTTGTCATAACTATAGTATTAAATATACACAGTTACTTGCTTATATATATACCCATATATTTTTTTTAATAAAGAAAATATAAGTAATTTCAAGTACTTGCTTACATCATCTTCATCATCAAGGGGTCCAAAAAAACATTGTTTCTAAAGATGAGTCATTTTTTACAAAACATAAACTAGAGGGGGTTAACTTTGTCAATTAGTCGTTGATAAGTGCACTTTAAAGTTAAAATATAATAAAGGAAGCCATATTTGAATTTTGTTTCCAAATTTGAAGGGGGTGGAAAAATGACCAAAAATAAGTTTTTATTTTTTTAATCATTATTGTAGCCACATATACTTTAGCTGTTTTGTTTTTTTTTTTTTTTGTCATAACTATAGTATTAAATATACACAGTTTTTTTTTTTTTTTTGAGGAAAATTAAATATACACAGTTACTTGCTTATATATATACCCATATATTTTTTTTAATAAAGAAAATACATGTAATTTCAAGTACTTGCTTACATCATCTTCATCATCAAGGGGTCCAAAAAAACATTGTTTTTAAAGATGAGTCATTTTTTACAAAACATAAACTAGAGGGGGTTAACTTTGTCAATTAGTCGTTGATAAGTGCACTTTAAAGTTAAAATATAATAAAGGAAGCCATATTTGAATTTTGTTTCCAAATTTGAAGGGGGTGGAAAAATGACCAAAATAACCTTGGAGCACCCCCCCCCCCTTGTCTCCTCATTTTGACCTAACCAAAAAATCTCATCATGTGTGCTCTATCTCCATCTCTCTTAAGAATTTTCGCCAAATTTTGCCGTTGAATCTCATCTCTAGGGGGTCAGTTGCTCTAAACATTTCTTTATTTCATGCGTGTGGATCTTGATTTTTTAGAATCGATATGTCCAATTATGGTTTTGAGATTTTCTTTGTATGTTTTTTATTGTTCTTGTTGAATGGTTTGGAGAAGAATTAGATGGATTTTATCTTTGAAGGTTTCTCTAGGGTTTTTGATCGTTGATGGTTTTTGGATAAGTTATTTTGCCTCTGTTAAATACTTGTTTGAATTCGACCCCACGCACTTTCATCTTCTTGAGGTTCTACTTTTGCAACTTTTTTTAGGAGTTCAATGACAATACGAAAATTCCTTTTCATGTCGTCTCAATTCCTTTCTCATCTTACACTACAAGAAAAACAATGTTACTTGACATTTGAGTTTTGTTATTATTTGACATTTTTAAGAAAAAATGTCAAGACTTATGTAATTTCAACAAAAAAAATGTCAAGACTTACAAAATTTCAACAAAAAAACGTCAAGAAAAATACAAAAACACGGAGTCTTATGAATTTTTTCGGATTTTTTCACGCTAAGGAAGACTTGATATTTCTAAAATGCCAAAATTTATGACATTGTTTTTAATTTAATATAGGGTCAAAATCAAAATTAGGGCTTTGACCGAATTCTTATCTTTTTTGTTGGTCTCTTGCCTCTCCCCCTCGCGAATGGCAAATAATGTAGTCGTGTCTTCTCTTCGGCGAGAAGACTTATATTCGCAAACGGCACCAACGACGGCGAGGCGACTTGTCTTTGTGAACGGTCTAACACACCTGCAAAATCTGGTAGTTGGGGGGAGAGAGAGGGGAGGGGGTCAGTACACTAAGGCACTGGTAAGCAGCCCCTACCTGGGAAGCCATCAAACAGCAAACAACAAACAACATGCTCTTCATGCGCAAACAACATGCTTTCCAAAGCGGTAAACATAATATCATGCTCAAAAGCTAGTAAACAAATGACTCTTCTAAGCCATAACTCATGCATCTTTCTATATGCTAACCACTCAAGCTCCACGAGCTCGCTCAATGCTCTTATTTAGCCCTCACATGGCTCTCCAAGACTGATCCTTTGAGTCGCACTGTCCCCTGACCATTTGTACCCAGGGCCACAATGATCTCTACGGAGCTCGGCGTTTGACCCTTGACCATTTGTACCCAAGGCCTCAAACTATGCATCGCCCCTTGACCATTTGTACCCAAGGCGCACCGATGACTTAGCAAAGTATTGGCCCTTCCCCAGGCACCCAACACATGCTTTCTAGACTCATCACACCGACCCTTGACCATTTGTACCCAAGGCCTCGATGCTCCTCTTAACCAATGGTGACGTGCCACCCCTCGACCATTTGTACCCGAGGTGCACTGACACTCACCCAACTTTCTTGTCTTTCACACTTTAGGTCCCTGACCTATAACTCACATCTACTAGAATGCATATGCCCTGCAACATGCTTCTAGACTCATGCATCATGCCCACAAAGCATATACGTGCAACTACACATGCTCTCGTCCATGCTTAACTCATATGCAACAAACCAACATGCTTACAACCAATCAACACGCAACAACAGTCATGCTTTTCAACGGTAACATACATATATACGTATACTCAGAGAAGCAAGAAACATAAGAGAAATTATAAAGCGAGTAAACATTTAGCATGCATCACACAGTCAGGCAGACTCCAACAAATAAGAACTACTTACCGGAATCTCTAATGCTCCTAAACAATCCTAAAGGACTAATGGAAACAACCGGAAGAGCCTAAAGAGCTCCAACTACAAGCAACAACTACCATGAGTTAGGAATTGATAAACAACACCCTAGAGACTTAATAAAGGAAGGTAAAGGGTGCTGGAATTTACCGCTTAGTGCTCAAACAACCTTGAGAACAAGCTGACTTGTGTTCGAAACGACCCGACAACCAAGATGCCAAGTCACCGGGTTATGGGTAACCAAGATCAAGGCCTTTCGGGTTGTGGGTACTCACTGAGCACGATCTTTGAGATCAAATGCTCGATGAACAACAACCGAACACACTTAAATCCTGCAATTATAAAGTCGATAATGAATGGGTATCGATTAAAACATGGTTTTAAGGCTTTAATCTCTAATGGGTATCAAACACTTAAGCTATAAAACTAAGAACATCATTGAACCTTACCCAACGGACCCGATATCATGCAAGACGGGTTATAATAACCTCGAACAACGCACTAGAACGATCCTTGGGCAGTGGGTATTCAAGTTTACAGTGATTCGAACCCAATCGATCACTTAGACGGCGCTGCAGAATAGAATTTCAATGCTATATTAGAATTTACAGCACCTAATCCATTGGGTACCTAATTTTAAGCATCAACAGAACATGGGTAAGCGTTTAAACTTACCGGAATTGTTAGGTGACGCTGTAACGACCCAAAACAGAGCGAAAACGCTGCTGGACAGCACACCCACTGACGGAAACGGCCGGATTCTTGCGTGGGTTATCCAAAAAGAGCAATAGGAGATTAGATTGAACCTTAAACCAACTAGAACGAAGGAAAACAGACTTACCCACAAGCTACCTTGGCTGAAAACGCAAGGAGACAACACGAACACAGCGAGACGGAATAGCGTGAAGGCTTTACGCGCGGCTCACGGCTGGCGGCGACCTTCACGACGGCTGGGCTTCACGAACGCTCAAGCTGGGACGAAAAACGGCGAGAGAGATAGAGAGGAAGAAGAGTTGCTGCTGGCAGCGACGGCGGCTGCTCGCTTGGAGAAGAAGACGCGCGGAGAGATAGGGGCGCTGCGACGAGAAGGCGACGGCTTGAGGCTCGAACGGCGGCGACGCTGAAGCTTCACGGCAAAGGCAAGAAGAAATCGAGAGGGGGGGCTGGACGCACGCGGGAGAGAGGGCTGAAGGGAGGGAGAAAGAGTTTAGGGTTTTTTTTTCCCTTATTTCCTTATTCTTTTCTTTTAAAAGAACCTAAGAGAAGAAATCCCAATTTAATTAGGAATAAGGTCTTATCTAGGATTTTATTTAAAAACCCTAACTTAATCCCTAAAAGACTTGGGAGGAAAAATAACTCGATTGATAAAAGAGTTTGGGCCTTTTTGATATTTAAAATAAATATCAAATGTTAAACCTCTAACTTTAGGAATTTAAAGATTTAATTAAAAATCTCTTTCCCCTAAATTTTAGAAATTAGCTTAACGACCCAAGGCTAAACTTATTCTAATTTTCCGTATTAGAATAAGAACACCCAATAAATTCAAAAACGGCTTGATTCCGAAACGCGGGGCGTTACAATTATACGAAGAGTTTTAGAAGGATTAATGCAAAACAAACATTGTTGCGCAATGTCAGTGCTTATGCAGAATTCATCTTTCAGGTTTGCATTAGTTGCGTTGTTAACTTCTTCATTGAAATCAGCTTTCAGTATACTTTGCTCATGGCAGATAGGGTCCCATTGAAAATTACCAGGAAGAAAAAGAGGTTCTTGTAAAAGATTGCTCATGTGATTGACTAACGATGAAAATTACAGTCGTTGATTTTAGTGAAGCATGGTGACATGTTTCATAGTGTCATCTGAGTGTCAATTCTGATGGTTATACTTGTCGAATGTCTAAGAAAATCGCAAGTTCTTCCATTGCTTGTCATTTTAACTGCTTAGAAAGGGAAGTGAATCTCTGTACTTTCTATAGAAATTGATGGCTTTCCTTTGACCATTCAGGTTGCCGAGAATATTTGCAAATTTGCCAAGAAGGGTTTGACACCATCTGAAATTGGTGTTATTCTCCGTGATTCTCATGGGATTGCTCAGGTGAAAAGTGTAACTGGGAGCAAGATCTTGCGTATATTGAAGGCTCATGGTGAGCCCCATCTACCCTTCCTCCATTAAACTTCCATTCTATACATCAATCAGAATTATTATCTTATTCTTTTTAACATGTTTTCTTTTTTGGCTTATGGCTAGCTCCTAAAATCTCGAAGGATCTTTACCATCTCATCAAGAAAGTTGTTTCAACCTGAAAGCATTTGTAGAGAAACAAGAAAGACAAGGATTCCCAAGTTCAAGTTGATTTTGGTGGAGAGCAGGATCCATCGTCTGACCCGGTATTAAAAGAAGACAGAAGCTTCCCCCTGTTTGGAAGTAGTAAGTATTTTAAGGAACAGAAGCACACGAATTATTTAATAGGTAGTTTGTGATTTTGAATATATGGTGGAGATAGGTATTATGTAATTTTGAATATATGGTGGAAATTGGTGTAAAGATCTTCATTTTGGAATTGTCCAAATGGAGTTGATAGGTCATTGTAATTTTGTAATTATTCATGTGGGTTGATAGGTCTTGTAATTTTTGGAATTGTTCATATGGGTTGATAGTTGTAATTTTGGAATTGCTCATATGGAGGTTGGATACTTTTGTAATGTTGAAGATATGAATTTTATTGAAGTTATTGGAGAAATTTTGGTTGATGGATCTTGAATGTGTATTTTTTTATTTGGTTGATCAATATATCAAATTGTTGGAATGTAATGCAGGAGATTCAAGATAATAGGAAACAACTATTATAATTGAAAAAAAAATCACAAAAAAACATGACATGTAAAATGTGTCAAAAACTTATTAAATTGATATTTTTAAAATGTCAAGATAAAGTATCATTTGACACGTTAGATCCGTCAAGTTTTAACAAAAATGATATTTAATAAATGTCAAGAAATCTATATACATGACACGTCATAAATGTCAATGATGTTATATTCTTGACGTTTAAAAAATATCAAGGAAAGAATATCTTGACGCTTTTCGTTCGTCACATTTTCGATACCTTATTCTTGACAGTGGTTCTCTCGACGCTTTTAAAAACATTAAGAATATTTAAATTTGACATTCCAAAAGCGTCAAGTAATACCGTTTTTCTAGTAGTGTTATTGTTAGCTTTAGGGCTTCAATCAAACCAAGTATTTTGATGATAACAAACTCTGATTTTTTTATACTAACATTTTCAGTGTTTCAAAGTCAGTATCTTGTAGAGCTCGAGACAACAATTCCAACGCCTTTTGAATCACTCAAATCGGAGCTCAAACGAAAAAGTTATGGCCAAAACAAATTTTATGGAGAAAAACCTACGTGGCAGTGACACGTGTCAGTCGCTGATGTGGCATCTGACGTGGCGCTGATGTGGCACAACACACGACAAAAAATGATGATGTGGCAGCTGACGTGGCGGATGACGTGGCTCCACAATGGTCAAATTTTGCTGACGTGGCGATGCCGTGTCAAGTGACATGGCGACTTACGTGGATTACGTGGACCAATGAAATAGTGACACGTGGCAAACTATGTATAAATAAATTTTCACCCAAAATTCCTCCCAATTCAAATTTTATTTTTTCCCAAAATTCCTCCCAATTCAAAATTTATTCTTTCCAAAATCCATCCCAAAAATCCTTTGATTTATTCTAATTATCTCCAAAATTCCATATCTTCAAAATTTGCTCTTAATATCAAAATTCCCCCAAATTCAAATTTGATTCTTTCCAAAATTCATCCCATGATTCATTGATTTTATTCTACTAATCCTAAAATTCCCATCCTTCAAAATTCTCTCTTAAATTTGAAATTCTTTCCTTTTCCAATTTTAAACTCAATCTCTACCATTCATTCTAAAATTGATCCAACGGCCAAAATTCATCCTCCTTGCCCATAAATTGGACTTGATTTTCTCATTCATAGACACACCAAAAGTTTTCAAGTCTTTAAGCTCTCAAAGTCTCTCTACTCTTAAAATTCTTGTCCTCCCTGCTCCAAAATTGGCCTAGTTATATTTTTGTGAGGTTTTCTTTTTAGAGTGCTCAACTTGTGTATCTAGCCTTCAAGAGGCAATATTGTGAGGTTCTCTTTTCTTTTCTTTTTGGGAATTGTATTAAGGTGTGGGTACACCTTGGGTCGTGAGAAAAAGAAATTGGTTTGATCCTGAACCAGTTAAAAGGATCTTGGGTTTCTCTTTAGCCTAGGAAAAAGAGGGTCGTGTGTCGGTTTGATTCTCACCCGCAAGAGGATCACTAGTGAAATACCCAAGAAGGAGTCTTGGGGAGTGGAGTAGGCAATTTGTCGAACCACTATAAATTCCTAGTGTTTTCTCTTCCTCTCTCTCTTTTATTTTATGCCCTTAATTATTTCCTTTGCGTTATTGTCTTAATTTTTAATTTCTCTTTAATTGCATGATTTAATTTTAGTGGGCTATTTAAATTTCTCTTGATTAAATCATATTTAAATTCAAAGCTATCTTAGTGTGCATGCTTTAGGTTTTATATTGCTTAATTTTTTCTTAAATTAAATTTGTGTGTTAATTTTTATTTGAGCATATTTCATAGATAAAATTGTTTTAAAAATTGGTAGTTCAACCCTATTCAACCCATCTAGTGTTGCCTTTCGATCCTACAGTTATTAAAATAGGGGAGCCCAATATTATTATTTCGAGATGAGAGGAGAGAAATGAGGAAGGCAGGGGAAAGAAAGGGCGTCTGTCCTATGGGTCATAGGTGGAATGCCAAAGGAATATGTAAAGAAAAAGCAACCAATGAATTTCTCAAAAAAAAAAAAAACCAACGTGTTCAAAACAAGGTTTGACTTTCAGCTTAATACTTTTTTTTCTTTTCTTTTTTGGTTAGATAGAGTACTTATATTTTCAACAAATTAAAAGGATTTTCCCTTCCCAAAACTTCTCCAATGAATTGGTATGTTAAAAATCTTTAAGAAAAAAAGTATATCTACATCCATGGTATATCACAAAAAGGGTTAAAGAAAGAACTTTTCAGTCTCCTTTTCCCCAAATTTAATATTGTATTCTAATTCTAGCTTTTTTCTATTTTCATGTTATTTAATTATATATTATAATTTTTCAATTAAAAATAATTTATTATATGATGAAACATTTTGTACTACCAGTTGGTTAGTGTTATGAATGGAAAATTTTGAAGGTAAAATTGAATAAATTAAGTAAAATGTATAATTTGTTTTTCATCAAGACAAAAAAAAAAAAGTCATGAAACTGTCAATATCAATGAAAAAGAGAAAATAAATACAAAAAGAATTATTCAAGTAATGTACTGGTAGTGGGTTTGAACAAGAAACTATATCCATATGACCTCAATATTTTAACTCTTGTATAAGTTTAAATTTAAGCCCTTATTGAAAACTCAAATATTCTCAAGTTTCAACAAATTTTCACTTTCTCCCTTTAAGTCTAATTTAGACTCATTTTCTCTCTCGTTGCATGCCTTATTTTCTTTTATTGACAATGGGAAGAGAATCATTTGATTTTACTATCTAATATGTGTCATTATATATCTTACCTATAAAATTAAGGTTTGACCACTATATTTTATGAATATTCTTGCTAGAGTAATTACTTTTGATTTTGGAGTAAAAACATCTTCTTTCACCTCTAAATGAATTGTTTTTGTTTTTGTTTTGTTTTTTTATGTAATTTCACTAGGGTTTGAAGATAGAAAGACAAAGGAGAAAGAAAAGAAAAGGTTGGATGAGCTAAGAGATTGAAGAGATTAGAATTATTTTTGCTAGGATATCCCTCATGGTCATTCACTTTTGAAATTTGTCCCTAGCTAATTTAAAAATATTAACAACTCACTTTGCTCGTTATGAATAGCAACTTGGGTAATTGTCACTAGTACAATTTTGACATTTTATAAGGCTATAAGCAAACCCAAATAAAGGAAGGAAAGAAAAAAAAGTGGTAAATAGTTGTAAAAAAAGAAGATTTTTGGTACATTTTTTTAAAAAATTAAAAAAATCATAAATCTATGAGTTTATTTATTTATTTGAAGTAATTTTTATTTTAAAGAAAAAGGAGAAAGACAAAAAAAAAAAAAAGAAAAAAGAAAAGAAATTCTAAACCTAGGTGTACGTGTTATCCTTTGGTCTCTCAATCTCTCAATCTCTCTCTCTCCCTCTCAAACCCTCGTTTTCTCTCAATTCCTCCAATCAAACCCTTGTTTCATCGGTAATGGCAGCCTTGATTCTCCATCTCCCCCGCTATTTTATTCCATGCCGGCGAGCCTTGATTTTCGACCAAGACCTACGCCGGCGAGCAAGATCCCGCTATTTCCTCCATGTCGGTGAGCCTTGATTTTCGACCAAGACCTACGCCGACGAGCAAGATCCCGCTATTTCCTCCATGCTGGCGAGCCTTGATTTTCGACCAAGACCTACGCCGGCGAGCAAGATCGCGAGTTAGCATTTCTCCTTCTTCTTCTTCTTCCACGCGTAAGTCTCGCTCTCTGCCTCACTCTCGTTCTCTTTTGGGTTCAAGGATTAATCTCTCTCTTTCTCTCGTTTCAGTCAGGATCCGCGTGGCCAGCAGCGTTTTCCTCCCCAATCTTGGCCATTTCGACGTCCTTTAGCGATCTCGGTATGTTTCGACATTGACCCATGCTTATTCAAATTTGGATTACCCATTTGTGATTGACTCTATATTCGCAGGATTAAGCCCCTTTCCTCTTCAAGCAACGCCTATCCAAGATAATTCGATTCCAATAGGTATTTTTCAGCACATTAGTCCCATTCAAATCTTTAAAAGCGCTTTAACTCATGTTTCTAATCTTTGTATACCCACTGATTGTACTTCCAAGCGTATTCCAGCACTTCCACTTCCCAATCAGCAAGCTTTCGGCTTCAATGTCAGCTTTTGCTGACTACCCACAACCCGAACAGCCTTGGGATTGAATGCCCATAGGCTATGAGGTTCGGATTAGCGATTTCAAACTCATTCGGACATTGGACAACTAGCATTCGATGTCGTTGGGTGTCGATTGGTAAGTTCCCACACCCTTAAACCTTTTGAATGCAACTAGATTAACTTTAGTGTAGTTTTTAACACCATTAATTAGTTTAGTTGTTCTTCCTTTAAAGTTTTGTTTCCACTAGACTTACCTAGTTGATTTTACTACTTGGTAGATGTTCTTGTAATTGGTTTAAGTTGTGATCTGACTTTGATATTAATTTCTTAGTTTACTTGTTCAAATGGTCTTCCTGTGAGTAGAGTCATTTCATTTTTAAAATTGAATTCGATAGACTTGTTTAGAAGTATAAGGCGTTTTTAGTTGTTGTGTAACATGTAGCCATTCATTTGAATAGTGATTGATGCAAGATCTTACTCACTTTGATTGGTGGGAGTTTGTAGTGGAATTTTGTGTCTTTAGAAGTGTGTGTCTCGTGTTTAACGGGTTAAGGAAAATTTTGGGTTAGTCTTATATATGTCGTTATGCTACCAAAATTTTTGGAGCATCCGATTTGGAGTTAAGATAATAAAGGCTTAGTAATGCTACTAGGTTAGGTAAACTTAGAATAATTAACGTGAATTGAGGTAGAGCTTAGAGGATATATATCATTGAAGCATGAAGCTTGATTTATATATTTGTTTCTTCTCTCTTGTGCTACATTTGCCTCAGTCTCTTGGATCCACATTTCTACTTCAACTTTCAGGTGCCTCTCTTTCTCTTTTCTCTCTGATGCATTGGATCTTTTGGGGGGTTTTCACATAGAAATGGAAAGTGGGGTTTCAAAATTTTGGGGATTAATTTTTGTTTTACGAGAAGATTTATGCTTGAGATGAACCTCAGATTTTTCAATGTTCATCTCAAACATCAATCTTCTGAAGATTTTGCAAGGTTCTTATTAAAGTTTACATTGTTCACTCGATGGGTTTTTAAATTTTTATCAACCTCTCTTTCCCACTCCGTATTTGCTTTTTTTTTTCTTTTTTTTTTTTGTTGAATCTTGTAAATTTTGTTGATGGGGTTAGTGCCAATGTGCTCTTTTAGCTCTGTTTGAAGATAAGAAGTTGTTTTGGAAAGAAAATTTGAGTGGAATCCTTATGATCCAATGTGGTTTCTTAGATAATATCTCTGTTTATTAGCATTTTACAAAATTTCAGCTTTTTCCCTGTGAAATGTTGAGTTTATGCTCATAAAAAGCATAAAACAGTTAGAGTAGCTTAAATGGATTTTGAATACTATGGTGAAATTATACCTTTTCTTTTTCTTTTTTTTTTTTTTTTGGTCTACTCAGAGAAAGTGAATTATTAATCTGTCCAAATGGAGCAATATGAAATATTTGGAGCAAATAGGGAAGCGATAATTTTTTTCTGCTCTTCTTGTGAGACATAAACATGAAAAGAAGTAAGAAAATGTCGTTCAAGTTTTTTCTTTTTTAATGTTATTTTCACATTGTTCTTGTTAATCTCTTCTTTAGAACTTTAAATTTGTGTTACACATAGTATTGTTAGTGCCTAGTTTTGGTTTTAATTATTTTGACCTCTATGTATTAAGGTATGTGTTGAAAAAGATTTGTCTCGCTCGTCAGATTGATAGGTCCGTAGATCTGCACAACAGAAGGTTGGTGTTTTTTACGTGACATTTTTTTCTCGAGTCTGTAATAACATGTCTAGATTTGTTGTTGGATTGTTATGATGTTTTGGATTGAATAACTGTTCAGGCGTGCTTTATAACTAGTTTAGATTCTCTTATCCTGTTATAATCGTCTTGGTCTGCTTTATGACTTGTTTAGATTTTAAGGGCCCATACCAAACTCGTTCTTCTGACTTTGCAGCTTATATTCCTCTCTGAATGTTTACTGTTCTTTGATTTACCTTTAGTTTTTTCTGGTGTGTTTCGATCTCAAACCTTCATTTTTTGTCTTGTTGCTTGAAGAATTTTTCTCAAATTCTTTTGTTCGTTTTCTGGTTGCCATCTTCATGTGTTTAATTTTTTTTACACAACTGCTAGTGAAAAAAAAAATAGAGATATAAATAGATTTGTTGGATTATTGTTCCCGTTGCGAGAAGATTTTGATGGATATTAGGATTTCGTCTTTTTGTTTTTGGGTTTATGAAGTTGGTGGTCTATTTCTTCTAACCTTTTTCTTGTTTTATCGTCTCAATCTAAACATCTTTGATTGGAACTTATCTTTGATTGTTTGCTTTTATTGTTTATATGTATTTTTAAATTTTATTTTGATTAATAGTTTTAATTATTATGTATTTGTTATTTTTGTTGGAATTTCTTGATTAGGGGATCTGTGGAGAATTTATTTTGTTTTAATTTACATTTTAGATTGGATATAATTAAGGTGAAATCTTATTTTTAAATAATTTGGTATTTATGAATATTTAACAAGAAAATGAGCCAAATATGTAATTAAGATTGCATTTTAAACCATAAATTGTTTATATAATAAATTATCTCTAATTGAAAAATTACAATATATAATTAAATAATATTAAGCAAAAGCTAGAATTAGAATACAATATCAAATTTGGAGAAATGAAGTTGAAAAGTTTCATTTTTAACCTTTTTTGATAGAATACAATATCAAATTTGGAGAAATGAGGTTGAAAAGTTTCTTTATTTAACCCTTTTTTCTCATATACTATGGATGTGTATATATATAATGAAGTTTAATTAAGTATTAACGATTTTTTTTTTTTTTTGTATCAAATAAGCTAGTTACATCTTTTGTTTAATGTTTTAAACACAATAAATACTATTTACAATTTATTTAAAAAAAAACAAAATAAATTAAAATTTAATTAAGTACTAATTGTTTTTATTTTTTCTTTTTAGTTTTTTCAATTTGATGTTACTCGTAGTTTGTTTATTTAATTAAAAAAAAATTATACGTAAGTAAATTTCAGTTTCGTTATGAAAAAAAAAATTGTAATATAATATTCAATGTGTATAAAACATTAAACAAAAAATGTTACTAATTTATTTGATTTTTTAGAGAAAAAATAAAAGAAAAAGATGGAAGTTTATTTTATTTTTTTGAAAAACAATTGAAAGGAGAAGGGAAAAAAAGAAGAAAAAAAGTGAGAAACGTGAAGAAAAAAAAACGAAAATGTGCAATTTTGTTGATTTTTTTTCTAATAAACAACTACAAAAGCAATATTTATTCTATTACTTTCAATAATTTAATATTTGTAAAAAAAAAATGTGTCAATTAAAAGTATTAGGCTTCACAAGGAAGAAATCATTTTAATATGAATGTCTTTTTCACTTATCTTTTCTATAATTATTGTAACATTGTCAACATCAGAGTTGAAAAATAAAATTAAGGTTTTACAAGTTTGGTCTCTGCGTATCAATTGGGTTCATGAACTATAAAAAGTGTCTACTAGGTTTCTGAACTTTAATTTTGTATCTAAGTTCCTAAACTTTAAAAATGTCTAATAGACCAATAGGCTTTCAATTGTGTCTAATAGTTCTTGGTACATTCGAGATTTTTAAAAATTAAGATATAAAATTGAATTTTATGTCTATTGGGACCTTAAACTTCATATTTGTATTTAGTAGATCTGTCAATTTTAAAAAACAAGGACTTATTAGATATAAAATTCAAAGTTATACCAAATAGACATGACTTACAATTTGGTCATCTTGTTGGTTTGAAGTATTTTATATCAAACAAAATTACTTTCTTTTTATTATGAATGGGATAAATTATACATTATATTTTATATAAATTAATTATAGTGCTATTTTATAAAAAATAATTATATCATGTTACATTACCGTTCTATTTCCTTATTAAAAAAAAAAAAATCTTTTGGACAAACGGCGTGCCTTGCAATTACATTACCATAATTTTAAGTGAATTATGTAGATGCACTAAATATTTGCATATTGTGATAGGTCATTTTGAAAGTTAAATTGAAATTTATTGTGAGTTAAGTAGAATGTAACAAATCAAATGACAAGAATTCGGTTCCTTGCAGTCGGTGGTTTTTGGCATTTTAACAAAAGCTTCTTAATTCTAATGTTAGGATTTTTTCTCTTGAATATAATATTCTCATTCATTCTCTCCTTAGATGCCTAATTATTACCCCCTTAATTACTTTAGTATTCCCATTCTCTATCTTCTTTAATACTTATTTGTTTTAGTATTCTTTAATCTAGATGAACTAACATATTAATATTTAGGTTTTTCGGTGTATTGCAATTTAATCCTTTTATGGACACCATTAGAGTTAGGCAAGTTGCTATTAATAATGAGGAATATGAGTTGTGAATATTTGGAAATTAGTTTCATTTTAAAAAGGATATGGGTCCATTTATATTAGATATTTTTGTTATTTCCATCTTCTTCCTCCCAAAAAATAAAAATAAAAATACTTTTCCTTGAATTTTAATTTAACTTTTGTGTTTGTTTTTTATTCTCCCTTCAACATCCCACTCTCTATGTTTTTTTGTTATTTTTTATCTATTCCTTTATTTTATCTTCCTTCCTTCTTTACTTCTCTTTTGCCTTCCATCATTCCATGTGCATATCCAAATAATCCCATCACTTTCTTCCTCTAATTTCAAATTAAACCCATCATCAAACCAAACCCTTCACCCACATGTAATTTCACATACACAACACATGTGCCCTTCCCTCACCCACCTAATTCTTGAATTTCAACTATTTTTTTTTTTTAATTCTTCACTAACATCCCTTGAAATCCTTTGTTTTCCATCCCTCTATATAAACTCCACATCACACCACTCCTTAACAACACACACATAAACTTCTTCTTTCTTTCACATCCCTCATACACAAAACTTCCACCTATCATGGCTCTCCTTCTTAAGTTTGTTATTCTCTTCTCGTTCCTATCGATTGCTTTCTCTTTTGTGGAAGAATCAAAACAACACTTGCATGTGAACGTGAACCAAGCAAGACGATCAAAGTTCGAGGAGGAGAAATTTTTTTGTTCATTACATTTATTCAAACTCCATGCATGTGCGAATGAGGTTACCACGTTCATATTTCATGGAAAAATCAACTTAGGTGTCAAGTGTTGTCAAGCAATCAAGAGTATTCAACACGAGTGTTGGCCAAATTTCCTCAACTTCGTTGGAATCACGGCTAAACAAGACACAATTCTTACGTCCTACTGTGATATGGCTATTGGTCATTAAGTACGGTTATGGCCATTGGGAAGAAAATGATGTTTGGCAATAGAATATATAATAATAATATGTGTGGGAATAAAGCTATATATTATATATAAGGTTATGGTGATTATTGTTGTGGGTTTGAAGTAAAATATTTGATGTATTATGCATTGTATTGAAGTACTGTTATTTTACTAAATCATAAATGAACTTTAATTATGTTATTTATTGATTTTATATTTTTAATTGGTGTGGTGTTGTGGTGTAAGTTGGAAAACCAAACCAATGTTAAAAATATATATTTTTTTTTGTTGTCCCTCCTACATAACCTACAACTTCCTTTGATCTTTAGTGACGACGTCCAACAACACAACTCATGAGTTGTTGACTTGGATTCCAGCAGAGGGTTTAGCTATTGAGCCGGTAATTCTTTTTCCTTTTCCAGTTGATGGATGAGATGATGTGTTTTTGTAACGACCCTACTTTTCATGCCTAGATCCTAAGGCCGTTACTACATGCATTTCATTCTTCTTCTAAGAACAGCGTGGAAATAACATTTAAAGAAAACATACTTAGAAATTTGCGGAAGCTTTTCAATCTGGGATCCTAGTTAAAACCGAACAAACGAAACATTTAGTTATTCAAACAAAACTTAAAGCGGAATAAATCTTGAATCATTCGAAATACAAGCTCAAAAGGGGAATTTCAAAATGTAAAATGCGGAAGACTTATACTAAAGGAGATCCATGGCTCAGCAGCTCTCTGTCACGCGTTCCGTACACCTTTACCTCTACCTGCAGTTGTGTGTAAGGGAAAAGAATGAGTATTTAAGAAAATACTCAGTAAGTAGCAATAAAAGTTTTAACATCTTATTCGAGTTAAGGGCCTAAGGGTTAGGACATCTCATTCTCATTCATTTCATTTCATTTTATTCGTCTGTAGTTCGGGTCTCATGTTCAATTAGTACACCTATATATATATATAAGTTTGCCAACTCACTGATAGTGCACAAGTGGGAGTTTGGGAGGTCTCTACTCCTACTGTTGGTAGATGGCACCCAATCAGTGGAGCTAAGTCTCATCCCTCCAGGCACTAATGGGCGCGTAGCGCTCTAATCTACCATTTCACTGGTGGGGCGTTCATGGGTTTAAGTCAGGAATTAACTTCCACAGTTAGTAAATGGCTCCTAAACTGCGAAGCCAAGACCCGCCGATTAATCTCCTCATTTCAGTCTATTACATCTCAGTCCTAGGTGTTTAATTGACACGACCCTCTTGTATGGCGCTAGCCTATTCCTTTCCTTTTTTTTTTTTAATTCGTTTCCCTTTAGGACCCCTTAACACTTACTAATCTTTACCTGCAACCTATTTAACACAAACGATTCCTCTTCCTAGCTTACTGACAGGCTAACTGATATGCATCTTCCCAACTCAGTCATATCACAAGAATAAGAAATGGAGGTGACAACCGACACTCCTAATCCTGAAACCACTCGTATGCTACCAAATATTCGGCACCATAACGGCATGCATATGGGTAACCCAAAATTTTCCTACACCTGGAAACAACAACGATGCACTTCTATAACGCAAACGAGTCAGAAATCAACCCAACTCCAAATCACCACTCCAATGAATATTCAACCCATCCTACATAACACGAACACATCCCAGAACAATCATAAATCAAATATTCCAAGCATGCTTACTAAATTCTACAAACATATCAACACTTAAGTCATGCCCAAGTAAACAACACTCTAACCACAATTAAGTAAGCATTACCACGAACCAAGGAACATTCAACCAAGCCAAAAAACTTAACCAACTCCAATTCACCACCAAGAAGCATACAATGAAAACAATCCAAACACTTCATGCCCAAGAAGCTACTTACATGCAGGCGAACTTTATAAACAACAACTAACCAAGGCATGCTTAACTATTTTCATGCTTCCAAGAAAAGAAGAACCAACCATGCTTGGTTAAATCCATGACAACACTTAGAACTTTAATCCAATTGGCTACTTACTTAGCTAACGACGCTTGATGAATTCTAAATTAACTCCTTAGCTCCCAAGGCCGTTATTTAGACTACACGAAGAGGGGAAAAAAATCACAAATCAATAAGAGATTAATCCAAGCATTCAACTATGAACCCATTTAAATTTGAGGGTAAATTAACACCCAAAAACTCACCCAAAATAGAAACACCGTTTGCTGTCCAACTTCTAAGTTTCGCTCCGCCTTTGACGATTCGACCACCACCTACTACGGACACCTTAGATTAAGATCCAACATTAATGGGCATTTCATTAAGGCATAAAAGACCAACAAGCTTTGACTTACAACTCCCTTACCCCAAATAATTCTTTAGAAGCAAAGCTGAAGCTTCAAGTGGCGGCGACGAACAGATCTCAAAAACGCGAACGAGCCCAAGGACGACAGCGGCTGCTCAAATCGACGGCGGCTCGCAGCGGTTGGAGGCGGCATCATGCAACGCGATGGTTGCAGGCGGCGACGCTCGGATGGGGGCGGCGTGCGACTAAAAGCGACGGCGGCAGCTTGCGGCAGCGATGGAGGCGGCACGACGGCGGAGGAAGACGGAGAGAGAGAGAGAGGCTGCGAGGGAGAGAGAGAGACGGGTTAGAGAAAGGCTAAGATAGAGAGAGAAAACGCTTACCGGCGACGGCTTGCGGCAACGGCGACGGTAGATGGGTGGCGGCGTGCGGCGGAGGTGTGTTGCAGAGAGGAGGAGCGTGAGTGAGAGAGAAAGAAAGAGAGAGAGAGAGTGTTCGTGAGAGGGAGAGATGGAGCAGAGAGAGATTCAAAGATTTTTTTTTTTTTTAAACCGGTTAATTGACCGAATTTGGGGGGAAGTTTCCCCCCATTCTCTCTCTTTTTTTTGACCGCCTGCCCACGTTTCCCTTTTTTTTTTTTTTTTTTTTTTTTTTTACAGGTTGTTACATCATACTAACCTTAAAAGAACTTTCGTCCTCGAAAGTTGCTTAGTACTGGAACAACTCTGGATACTTGGCCATCATTTCATCTTCTCTCTCCCACGTTTCCTCTTCAGACAAATGGTTTCGCCAAAGGACCTTCACGAGGGCTATCTCGCGATTGCGAAGGACCTTCACCTCTCTGTCAAGAATTGGCACAGGTTCCTCCTCATAAGTCAAGTTCTCGCTGAGTTGCAAGGGTTCAAAGTCCACTCTGTGGGTTGGATTTGTCAAATACTTTCGCAGCATGGAGACATGAAAAACATTATGTACCGCCGAAAGAGAAGGCGGCAACGCTAGGCGGTAAGCTACCGGACCAATCCGTTCTAGAATTTCAAAAGGACCAATGAAACGTGGACTGAGCTTGCCTTTCCTTCCAAACCTCAATACTCCTTTCATTGGAGCTACCTTCAAGAAAACATGATCACCCACGTCAAACTCTAAATCTCTTCTCCTTGTATCAGCATAGCTCTTCTGTCGGCTTTGAGCCGTTAACATCCTCGATCTGATTGTGCGAATAGCCTCGCTGGAGGCTTGAATCAATTCAGGTCCCAACAACTGACGTTCTCCGACCTCATCCCAATAAACAGGGGACCTGCACCTCTTCCTATAGAGGGCCTCAAACGGTGACATACCGATGGTTGCTTGATAACTATTGTTATAAGCAAATTCCATTAAGTGCAGGTGTGCATCCCAACTACCTGAGAAATCCAAGACACATGCTCGCAACATATCCTCTAGAGTTTGGTTCAATCGCTCTGTTTGACCATCTGTCTGAGGGTGAAAAGCTGTACTGAAACGTAACTGAGTACCCAAGGCTCTTTGCAGACTCCTCCATAAGTTAGAAGTGAACTGAGGGTCTCTATCTGACACGATTGATACCGGCACACCATGGAGCTTGACTATCTCTGTCATATATAACTGAGCCCACTTTTCAACAGTGTAAGTAGGCTTCCCAGGGAGAAAATGCGCTGACTTAGTGAGTCTGTCGATAATGACCCAAGTCACGGTGTAACCCTTGACCGTTCTAGGCAATCCTGTAATGAAGTCCATAGATATATGCTCCCACTTCCATTCTGGGACACTCAGCGGCTGCAACAAGCCTGCTGGTTTCTGTCTCGGGGCTTTCACCTGTTGGCAAACAAGGCATTTACTGACAAAATCCGCTATCTCTCTTTTCATGCCCTGCCACCAGTAATACTGTTTTAAATCATGGTACATCTTCGTACTTCCTGGATGGATTGAAAAAGGTGAATTATGTGCCTCTGCTAATAATTCCTGCTTGAGATCGGCATTCCCAGGTACGCATAAGCGACCCTGGTAACACAAGGCGAGGTCTGAAGATAAGGAAAACTTGTTCACCTGTCTCGCCTCTACTTGACTGCGTTTAACAACATGGTCAGGGTCATTTGGTTGTTCATCTATGATCCTCTGTCTCAAGCTCGACTTAACTGTCAACTGAGCTAGGCGTGCTGTAACTTCGCCCACTGCAATCATAATCTCTGCACGTTCCAAGTCATCCAATATATGAGCCTGAGTAGTAATCAAAGCAGACGCATGAGCGGTCTTCCTACTGAGGGCATCTGCAACCACATTTGCCTTACCCGGGTGGTACTGGATGTCACAATCATAATCTTTTACTAACTCTAACCATCTTCACTGCCTCATATTCAACTCTTTCTGGGTGAAGAGGTATTTCAAACTTTTGTGGTCCGTGAAGATTTGGATTTTCTCTCCATATAAATAGTGCCTCCAAATCTTCAACGCAAAGACCACTGCTGCCAATTCCAAGTCATGGGTCGGGTAGTTCTTCTCATAATCTTTCAGCTGACGAGACCCATAAGCAATGACCTTACCATGCTGCATTAACACACAACCCAATCCCTTCTTTGAAGCATCGCTGTAAATAACGAATTCCCCGGAGCCATCAGGTACTGTAAGTACTGGTGCTGAAACTAGTCTCTACTTAAGCTCTTGGAAGCTTGCCTCACAAGCTTCATTCCACAAAAACGGAGTACCCTTTCGAGTCAACTGAGTTAGGGGGGCGGCAATACTGGAGAAGCCTTGCACAAAGCGACGGTAATAACCTGCTAACCCCAAGAAACTCCGAATCTCGCTGACTGAAGTAGGTCGAGACCAATTGTTCACTGCCTCTATTTTGGCTGGATCCACTGTAACACCTTCCTTCGACACCACGTGCCCTAAGAAGGAAACTCGTGGTAGCCAAAACTCATATTTAGAGAATTTGGCATACAACTTGTTCATTCTTAAGGTAATTAAAACTCTCATGAGATGATCCTCATGTTCCTCTTCTGTCTTGGAGTAGATAAGAATGTCGTCGATAAAAACAATCACAAATGAATCAAGAAATTCCTTGAATACCATGTTCATCAAGTCCATGAAGACTGCGGGAGCATTAGTAAGCCCAAAAGACATCACAGTAAATTCGTAATGCCCATACCTGGTCCGAAAAGCTGTCTTGGGTATATCGTCCTCTCTAATCCTCAACTGATGATAACCTGACCGTAGATCTATTTTAGAGAATACTGCTGCACCTTGGAACTGATCAAAAAGGTCATCAATCCTGGGCAGAGGGTATCTGTTCTTTATTGTCACTTTGTTCAGCTCCCGGTAGTCGATGCACAAACGCATTGTCCCATCCTTCTTTTTCACGAATAAAACTGGAGCACCCCACGACGAAACGCTGGGGCGTATATAGCCTTTGTCCAACAGCTCCTGAATCTGCACCTTAAGCTCTTTTAATTCCACTGGAGCCATCCTGTATGGAGCTTTAGAAATCGGATTAGTACCTGGCTCAAGCTCAATGCAGAAGTCAACCTTTCGTGCTGGTGGTAGTCCTGTCAGATCTTCAGGGAACACATCTGTGAACTCCCTCACTACCGGAATTGAGGTCATTGATGCCTCGGTTTTCCTGGTGTCAACCACGCTAGCAAATAAGCCCCAAGCTCCTTTGCTAATCAATTTTCTCGCCTTCATTGCGGAGACGACTTTAGGAGCACCTTTGATCATCGATCCTTTAAACTTGAAGCTTGCCTCTGATGGAGGGTTAAAGATCACCTCCTTACGATGACAGTCTATGTTGGCATAATTAGAAGCCAACCATTCCATTCCCAAAATGATGTCAAAGTCACTCATATCAAGGGCGATCAATGTCACATCCATCGATCGATCAGATACTAACATTTGGCAGGCTTTCAACGCTTCACTAGCTAGTAGTGTTACCCCCGCAGGGGTTGAGACTGACAAAACATAGCCTAGCGGCTCTAGTTCTAGGTTGGCTTGACTTACAAACGATGCAGAAATAAAAGAATGCGTGGAGCCCGAATCAAACAACACAAAAGCATAGTGGCCGAGGATAGGGATGGTACCTGTCACTACTGCATTAAGGTCCTCGGCCTCTTGTCGGGTGGTGGCAAATATCTTGCCCTGATGTTGTGCTGGTCTCACCCCAGATGCCTGATTTGAACTGGACGGCTGGTCGACATAGTTAGCTTTCTTCTGATTACAATTCGGAGCAATATGCCCTTCCCGGCCACACTTGAAACAAACACGGGTCCCTGCCAAGCAACGACCCCAGTGGTACTTCCTACAAGTCTGACATAATGGCCTATCCTGATTAGGCCCTGGCTGATTTTGTGCTCTCTGTCGACGGTCCTGGGGCGGACCTCGTCTAGGGTAACGGTGACCCCTCTGTGTGTTCGAGCTCATCTGATCGTACCTTCGCTTATGACCTGAGGAAGGTTCTGAAGAGACAGCTGACGGTCGTCGATCAACCAGCTGTGCCACCCTAACTGCCGTGGCATAGTCTTGGGGTTCATGGGCTGCCACATTGCCCTGAATCTCTTCCTTTAAGCCTGTGATGAAACGTTCCACCTTATCAGCCTCTACAGCTACCAGGGCAGGGGCAAACCGTGACAGTCTGGCAAATTCAGTCTCGTACTCCTCTACCGTTCGGTTTCCCTGCGTAAGAGCCACGAACTCTGATTGCTTCTTGAATCGGGAGGCGGCAAGGTAATACTTCCTGAAAAACTCCCCCCTGAATTGAGTCCATGTGACAGGTCCGTTGCTGACGTCTAAGGTCCTTTCGATCGATTGCCACCAAATCAGGGCGTTATCTCGTAACAAGAACACGGCGCAGTACACTTTCTGGTCCTCCGGGCAGTTCATGTGGCGAAAAACATTCTCGACGGAGGACAACCACAACTCTGCTACCGTGGGGTCCCTTGAGGCTCCATCGAACGGACATGGGTCCCACTTCCTGAAATCTCTTAAGCACCTAGCCTCCCGTGATAAGGCGGCTTCGTTGTTCTGAGGCACTTGGGCCTGTCGCCCTGCAAGCACGCCTGCAACTGCAGCCTGCACTGCGGTCTGAACTATTGCCTGAATATCCACCGTGAC
The DNA here is from genome assembly GCA_036850905.1 of Luffa acutangula. Taxonomy (NCBI): domain Eukaryota; kingdom Viridiplantae; phylum Streptophyta; class Magnoliopsida; order Cucurbitales; family Cucurbitaceae; genus Luffa; species Luffa acutangula. The sequence continues at coordinate 41,913,025 of CM072099.1, forward strand.
AGGTCCTACCGCAGGCCCCGGCTGTTCCACTTGTGGGTTTTCTGGTAGGTTTCCTTCTTGCTCCACAGGTGGCACGACTTGCTCAGGGGCTGTACGACCCCTGCCACGTCCTCTTCCTCGACCTCTTCCACGTCCTTGTGCTCGGGGAGGCATGATCTATTTCACAAAAATTTTATCATCTTACTAACAGGCTTGAATCCTTTAAACAATTCACAGGTACTAAACCTTATGCATATCATTCCCACAACATGAATCTTTTCCGAACATATATAACATATAACATTACAAGCTACAAAGTAATCAAACGTGTACCTGGCGTGACCGGATGCTTGCTGATAAGCCATGGACATATCTAAGGTTTACGATGTAAACCAGTCTACAGAACCTATAACCTAGAGCTCTGATACCAACTGTAATGACCCTACTTTTCATGCCTAGATCCTAAGGCCGTTACTACATGCATTTCATTCTTCTTCTAAGAACAGCGTGGAAATAACATTTAAAGAAAACATACTTAGAAATTTGCGAAAGCTTTTCAATCTGGGATCCCAGTTAAAACCGAACAAACGAAACATTTAGTTATTCAAACAAAACTTAAAGCGGAATAAATCTTGAATCATTCGAAATACAAGCTCAAAAGGGGAATTTCAAAACGTAAAATGCGGAAGACTTATACTAAAGGAGATCCATGGCTCAGCAGCTCTCCGTCACGCGTTCCGTACACCTTTACCTCTACCTGCAGTTGTGTGTAAGGGAAAAGAATGAGTATTTAAGAAAATACTCAGTAAGTAGCAATAAAAGTTTTAACATCTTATTCGAGTTAAGGGCCTAAGGGTTAGGACATCTCATTCTCATTCATTTCATTTCATTGCATTTCATTTCATTCGTCTGTAGTTCGGGTCTCATGTTCAATTAGTACACCTATATATATATAAGTTTGCCAACTCACTGATAGTGCACAAGTGGGAGTTTGGGAGGTCTCTACTCCTACTGTTGGTAGATGGCACCCAATCAGTGGAGCTAAGTCTCATCCCTCCAGGCACTAATGGGCGCGTAGCTCTCTAATCTACCATTTCACTGGTGGGGCGTTCATGGGTTTAAGTCAGGAATTAACTTCCACAGTTAGTAAATGGCACCTAAACTGCGAAGCCAAGACCCGCCCATTAAGCTCCTCATTTCAGTCGATTACATCTCAGTCCCAGGTGTTTAATTGACACGACCCTCTTGTAAGGCGCTAGCCTATTCCTTTCCCTTTTTTTTTAATTCGTTTCCCTTTAGGACCCCTTAACACTTACTAATCTTTACCTGCAACCTATTTAACACAAACGATTCCTCTTCCTAGCTTACTGACAGGCTAACTGATATGCATCGTCCCAACTCAGTCATATCACAAGAATAAGAAATGGAGGTGACAACCAACACTCCTAATCCTGAAACAACTCGTATGGTACCAAAAATTCGGCACCATAACGGCATGCATATGGGTAACCCAAAATTTTCCTACACCTGGAAACAACAACGATGCACTTCTATAACGCAAACGAGTTAGAAATCAACCCAACTCCAAATCACCACTCCAATGAATATTCAACCCATCCTACATAACACGAACACATCCCAGAACAATCATAAATCAAATATTCCAAGCATGCATACTAAATTCTACAAACATATCAACACTTAAGTCATGCCCAAGTAAACAACACTCTAACCACAATTAAGTAAGCATTACCACGAACCAAGGAACATTCAACCAAGCCAAACAACTTAACCAACTCCAATTCACCACCAAGAAGCATACAATGAAAACAATCCAAACACTTCATGCCCAAGAAGCTACTTACATGCAGGCGAACTTTATAAACAACAACTAACCAAGGCATGCTTAACTATTTTCATGCTTCCAATAAAAGAAGAACCAACCATGCTTGGTTAAATCCATGACAACACTTAGAACTTTAATCCAATTGGCTACTTACTTAGCTAACGACGCTTGATGAATTCTAAATTAACTTCTTAGCTCCCAAGGCCGTTATTTAGACTACACGAAGAGGGGAAAAAAATCACAAATCAATAAGAGATTAATCCAAGCATTCAACTATGAACCCATTTAAATTTGAGGGTAAATTAACACCCAAAAACTCACCCAAAATAGAAACACCGTTTGCTGTCCAACTTCTAAGTTTCGCTCCGCCTTTGACGATTCGACCACCACCTACTACGGACACCTTAGATTAAGATCCAACATTAATGGGCATTTCATTAAGGCATAAAAGACCAACAAGCTTTGACTTACAACTCCCTTACCCCAAATAATTCTTTAGAAGCAAAGCTGAAGCTTCAAGTGGCGGCGACGAATAGATCTGAAAAACGCGAACGAGCCCAAGGACGACAGCGGCTGCTAAAATCGACGGCGGCTCGCAGCGGTTGGAGGCGGCAGCGTGCAACGCGACGGTTGCAGGCGGCGGCACTCGGATGGGGGCGGCGTGCGACTGAAAGCGACGGCAGCTTGTGGCAGCGATGGAGGCGGCACGACGGCGGAGGAAGACGGAGAGAGAGAGAGGCTGCGAGGGAGAGAGAGAGCCGAGAGAGTGAGAGAGAGACGGGTTAGAGAAAGGCTAAGATAGAGAGAGAAAACGCTTACTGGCGACGGTAGATGGGTGGCGGCGTGCGGCGGAGGTGTGTTGCAGAGAGGAGGAGCGTGAGTGAGAGAGAAAGAAAGAGAGAGAGAGAGTGTTCGTGAGAGGGAGAGATGGAGAAGAGAGAGATTCAAAGATTTTTTTTTTTTAAACCGGTCAATTGACCGAATTTGGGGGGAAGTTTCCCCCCATTTTCTCTATTTTTTTTTACCGCCTGCCCACGTTTCCCTTGACAGGTAATTACTTTTTTTTTTTTTTTTTTTTACAGGTTGTTACAGTTTTAATTTTTTATAACCCTTGACAATCTTATTGTGTAGTTCACATTGATGGCTAATCTTCCAAATGTTTAAAGAAAAGTAGGACATTTGGTGGCTCTCCAATATTGCTATGTCAGGTTGTATTAGTAGAAGATTGTATGTAGATTCTTAAGCCCAATCCCCAATTGCATGCGTTTTGCATCACAAATATCTTTTTTTTTTTTTAATTACCAAATACAGTTTATATATCTTAACCACAAAATTCAATCAAGAAATATTAAATTAATAAATATAAAACTCAAATAATTTGGAAGAATAGAAAATAACAATGGAATAAACAAATGCTCCTTATTTGGAATATAGTTCCCATACAATTTTTTAACATAGAAAATGTCTTCTATACAAATAGTCCGTACTTGTTATATGTACATATAATTTAACTATGTTTAAAGATCAATGACCCATTGAATAATGATAGGAAGTGTAGAACAAAAAATCGATGGAACAATGAGGATATTGATTGGATAATTTTAAATAAAAAATCTAACTGAAAATATTAAAAACTAAATACCTAAATTTTATGTAATCTTTTGGTTTTAAAAAGCATACAAATTTTGAATTTTAATTTTGAAAGATACAAGAGAGAATGTATATGATGTAACTAAGGATGAAAAAATCGCCAAAAGTCATCAAGATAACGGTGATATATTGAAAATTTCAAGGGCCTGATAGAGATATAGGAGAAAAACATTTCTTTTTTACTAATTTTTTGTTGAAATATTTAAAATATAGTTGATATTTTTGCAAAATATCATTTTCATGATATATCCACCAGTCTCAAGAAAAATCGTGGAGCATCGTACATAAATCATCAAAATTAGGTCCAAATAAAATACAATACTTTGCAAGTTTGCTCAGTTGGTTTAACACTCGTAATTTTTGCCTCTCTTCCCGTGTGGGTTCGAATCCTAGCGTTATTTTTTTGTCTCTCTCTTTTTTCTTTCCCTCCATTCTTTTTTTTTTCACTCATCTCTTCTTTTTAGTTCTTACAATTACAATTTTTTTTAATTCACTCTATTTTTTCTTTTCTTTTTGCGTTACATATTTAGCACATAAAATATATATTTAGAAATAAATTAGATAACCATTGCCTTAAAAATAGGGTGCGAACAAGAAAATTAAATCAGGGTACATTTGGAAGAAAAATCATATGATTGAAAAATACAAAATAGTTTAGCCATTATTTTCATTGGTTGGAAAATTTTCAAAAGTAAATTTGGCATGTTTATCTACCATCAATTAAGTAAGGAGAACTATCTAAAAAGATAATATGGAAAGTAACAAGATAAAAATGAAACTTAAAATTTTATCAAACCAATCTAAACAATATAGTCAAATTATTATTATTTTTAGATAAATTTTGGTAGATAGCATGTTTAAAATTTTTGATAATTACAAGATTAGATTTCTAGCTATATTTTCTTATCTTTATACCCTTGTTTTTATCATCTATTTTTCAATTAATATTAAAAATGATAATATTACATTTATAGAACCAATTATTATATAAAATATTATTTAAACAAATTTCTTAATTTTAGAAAAATATTATTGTACTGATTTTATTTCACGTCATAATGAATAAGTTTATTTTCCTTTCATCTTATTCAATTACCAGCAGATTTTCCTTCAGATTTTCGTGCTCGAGTTTGCTAAACGATTTTTTTTCTAGATTTTTTCATTTTACAAAAAAAGTGTCGATATTCTTATATAATTTCATATATACTTATATATATATATCATATATGTATGTGTATATATATACAATACGTTTTTCTTAAATGTCTCACAATCTTAGCGTTTATTTTGTATCATATATTTTTTTCCAATTTTTTTTATTTTGCGAAAAAACATTTATATTTATATATACCATTTTATATATAATATGTACTAAGTTTTTATATTTTTAATCATTATTGTAGCCACATATACTTGAGTTGTTTTTTTTTTTTTTTTTTGTCATAACTATAGTATTAAATATACACATTTACTTGCTTATATATACCCATATATTTTTTTTAATAAAGAAAATATAAGTAATTTCAAGTACTTGTTTACATCATCTTCATCATCAAGGGGTCCAAAAAAACATTGTTTCTAAAGATGAGTCATTTTTTACAAAACATAAACTAGAGGGGGTTAACTTTATCGATTAGTCGTTGATAAGTGCACTTTAAAGTTAAAATATAATAAAGGAAGCCATATTTGAATTTTGTTTCCAAATTTGAAGGGGGTGGAAAAATGACAAAAAATAAGTTTTTATTTTTTTAATCATTATTGTAGCCACATATACTTGAGTTGTTTTTTTTTTTTTTTTTTTGTCATAACTATAGTATTAAATATACACAGTTACTTGCTTATATATATACCCATATATTTTTTTTTAATAAAGAAAATATAAGTAATTTCAAGTACTTGCTTACATCATCTTCATCATCAAGGGGTCCAAAAAAACATTGTTTCTAAAGATGAGTCATTTTTTACAAAACATAAACTAGAGGGGGTTAACTTTGTCAATTAGTCGTTGATAAGTGCACTTTAAAGTTAAAATATAATAAAGGAAGCCATATTTGAATTTTGTTTCCAAATTTGAAGGGGGTGGAAAAATGACCAAAATAACCTTGTAGCACCCCCCCCCCTTGTCTCCTCATTTTGACCTAACCAAAAAATCTCATCATGTGTGCTCTATCTCCATCTCTCTTAAGAATTTCCGCCAAATTTTGCCGTTGAATCTCATCTCTAGGGGGTCAGTTGCTCTGAACATTTCTTTCTTTCATGCGTGTGGATCTTGATTTTTTAGAATCGATATGTCTAATTATGGTTTTGAGATATTCTTTGTATGTTTTTTATTGTTCTTGTTGAATGGTTTGGAGAAGAATTGGATGGATTTTATCTTTGAATGTTTCTCTAGGGTTTTTGATCGTTGATGGTTTTTGGATAAGTTATTTTGCCTCTGTTAAATACTTGTTTGAATTCGACCCCACGCACTTTCATCTTCTTGAGGTTCTACTTTTGCAACTTTTTTTAGGAGTTCAATGACAATACGAAAATTCCTTTTCATGTTGTCTCAATTCCTTTCTCATCTTACACTACAAGAAAAACAATGTTACTTGACATTTGAGTTTTGTTATTAGTTGACATTTTTAAGAAAAAATGTCAAGACTTATGTAATTTCAACAAAAAAAATGTCAAGACTTACAAAATTTCAACAAAAAAACGTCAAGAAAAATACAAAAACACGGAGTCTTATGAATTTTTTCGGATTTTTTCACGCTAAGGAAGACTTGATATTTCTAAAATGTCAAGAATTATGACATTGTTTTTAATTTAATATAGGGTCAAAATCAAAATTAGGGCTTTGACCAAATTCTTATCTTTTTTGTTGGTCCCCTGCCTCTCCCCCTCGCGAACGGCAAATAATGTAGTCGTGACTTCTCTTCGGCGAGAAGACTTATCTTCGCAAACGACACCAACGACGGCGAGGCGACTTGTCTTTTTGAACGGTCTAACACACCAACGGCGGCGACAAAGAGGGACCTTTCTTTTCAAACGGCGGCAAAAGTATTTCCCTCATCGACAACAACCATGCAATTTAGAGTAGGCGACGAAGAAGGAGGCTTTGTGGGTCTTACTCTCGAGCAGGCGGCAGAGAAGAAGGTGTGGGTTTCTTTCGTGGGTCTCTGATTTTGCACGGCAGTAGGTCTCTTGTGTGGGTGTCGTTGTCTACTACTCTGTAAGGTACTTGAAACGTCCATTACGTCCTTCTCTCCAGGTCTGTTACAGTAATCATATGGTATTGACTTAATAGTTGTAACATAATTTATAAATGTTGATTCCTTGTAAATTTATCAAAGAGGGACCTTATAATAGTTGTAACTGGGAGTTAGCATTGTGCCCACCCCCACACGTCCCCCCATGTGGTAATGATGCAATGTCATTCTTTCATGCGCACCTCGACTAATCTCACGGGACAACCACCCGACCCTACTACATTTGGTTGCCAAGGAAACTCGTAGGATATTAAATCCTAGGTAGGTGGCCACCATGGATTGAACCCATGCCCTCTAAGCCCTTTATTTTTTCTATGGTCCTTTTTGACCATTAGGGCCAACCCATGATGGTTAACCTCTTGATTTTATATTTTATACTAACATTTATACACTTTTCTGCATAGATGCAACCATTATACGAAGAGTTTTAGAAGGATTAATGCAAAACAAACATTGTTGCGCAATGTCAGTGCTTATGCAGAATTCATCTTTCAGGTTTGCATTAGTTGCGTTGTTAACTTCTTCATTGAAATCAGCTTTCAGTATACTTTGCTCATGGCAGATAGGGTCCCATTGAAAATTACCAGGAAGAAAAAGAGGTTCTTGTAAAAGATTGCTCATGTGATTGACTAACGATGAAAATTACAGTCGTTGATTTTAGTGAAGCATGGTGACATGTTTCATAGTGTCATTTGAGTGTCAATTCTGATGGTTATACTTGTCGAATGTCTAAGAAAATCGCAAGTTCTTCCATTGCTTGTCATTTTAACTGCTTAGAAAGAGAAGTGAATCTTTGTACTTTCTATAGAAATTGATGGCTTTCCTTTGACCATTCAGGTTGCCGAGAACATTTGCAAATTTGCCAAGAAGGGTTTGACACCATCTGAAATTGGTGTTATTCTCTGTGATTCTCACGAGATTGCTCAGGTGAAAAGTGTAACTGGGAGCAAGATCTTGCGTATATTGAAGGCTCATGGTGAGCCCCTGTTGGGCGATATCCACAAGCGCACGGGCCACAAGTAATATAAAACGGAAAGTATTCCGAGTATCGAATCCACAGGGAGGCGAAGCGAAACTTAAGCAATTAATTAAAATTCTCTTGAGCACTGAAAATACTTAGGCGAAATAATATTTAGGGACTTATGCTCATGAAATAAGAAGATTAAATTTAAAATGATTAAATAAAAACAAATTTGATCAATCAGAAATAAAATGTGGAGAAAGAGTTTCTTTAAGCGGGAAGAGGGGTCTTGAAAATCAATGATTAGCTAAATAATTGCTATAATTATCCTATCTCATTGCCCAACTAATTATAAACCTAGAATCTCCGTTAATCACATAGGTTCTCCTGTCGGTTTCCCCTAATTGTAATTAATTCATTTTAACAACCTAAGTGTCCTTAGCGCTATTAAAAATCATTAATTATTACGCTCTGATTCATTTTAGGAATCTATGTTTAATCAACTAATCCCGGTGTCACAACGGGCAATTAAACTAGTTGCATGGATTATGATCTATCCTAATTTCTCTCCGTCGAGTTTCCATTAAGAATCGAATCATTACACAATTGGCCAGATTGAGTAAAGCATTAAGCACATCCATACAAATAATTAGGACATGGGCAAGAGACAAGAATTTATAACAATATTTCCACTAACATTTCATTTCAAGACCCCAAATTGGGGTTTAGCTACACATAATATTCACAGTAATTACAATGGAAAGCATTTTAAAAGGCATAAAGGAAAAGGAATTGACCGTTGAAAAAAACCCCTTGCTGACGCTTGGAGCCCCCGCTGACTACTCCTCGAGCCTCTAGAATTGCTCGCCAAAATTCCCCAAAAATTCCCACTAGAAGAACCCTCTCAAAAAGGCTCAAAAGCCTTGAGAGGGGCTCCAAAAAAGGAGTCTTAAGAAAGGAAAGGAAGGAATGAGTGATGATTGATGATTGATTCCCCAAAATGAGGCACCAAGGGCGCCTATTTATAGGCCTGGAAAAGGGGTAGCGTCGCGACGCTGCCTTGCCAAGCGTCGCGACGCTGCTGCGCACGCGGCTTGGGCAACAAGAAAGGGCAGCGTCGCGACGCTGCCTAGCTAAGCGTCGAGACGCTGTCCAGATTTTCCAGAAAAATCAGCTTCTTTTTGGGCTGATTTTTGGGCCTTCTTCTTCATTTTTCTTGGTGTTTTCTTCATGGATGTCTTCTTTGAGCTTCCACATGCCTCATCCTTTGATTTGGGTTAAAATTACTTCAATTAAGGCCCTTTTTCTCCCAAAATCATCATTTATGCTCCTAAAGACAAAATAACAAAATTCATTACATATATTCATTAAAAACACGATTAAAGCACCAAAAAGCTTAATAAATTGAGACGAAAATAGCGACATTTCTGCTCGCTATCACACCCCCAAACTTAAGCTTTTGCTAGTCCCGAGCAAAATAAATTCTAAAGATGCATGAAATAGAATCGCTCAACCCTCAATGATTTTTGAATTCTTAGGATCGAATGGAAAACATGCAAGTGGAATAAGCAAGCACCGCATACTCTTGAAGAAATCTTAAACTAGTTTGAACTTAAGATTAATGAATAGCATGCTCAAGACTTATCTATTGATTCTTTTACTAACCTAGATTAGTCTTATGGCTTTCTCCATTTGTTTTCCCCCTACACTGGCTAAGAGCCCCTAATACTTCGGAGTCCTTCTATCATGCAAAAAAAAAGTAACTAGGGTGCCTGTCATCCTTTTTCTTTTCTCATGGGGGAGCAGAATTCTCACATGATTTTTCTTTTTCTCTTCTTTTTCTTTTGCTCCTCCCCCAAACTTGCATTTTGATATCTAATGGTACTAGCTTTCACACTACGGTGCAGGGACCCTTAACCCGAATTTTATTCTTGGTTGGCCTAACTGATCACACCACAGGTAGCTCTTTTTACCCCTAGGCTTTTTTCTTTTGAGCAAGCAAAAATTCTTTTTCAACAGATTTTCTTTTTCTCACATTTTCTTTTGTTGCTTTTGCTTTTCTCTCAGCAGGCATAAAATTTTTTCCTACCTAGTTCTTTAGAGCAATCAAGCATGAACTTCCTGATATTAGAAACTAAGCCTATCGGGGTGACAACAACTTTGAAAACCATAATAAGAATCTAGATTTTCAAAGACGTCATTAGATAAGACTATTGCATGCTTTAGACATCAAAACTAAGTATCAAAAAATTTTAAAATTTCACAATTTCTGCCGTGCTCCCAGATTCCACAATCATATAAACCATTTTTCTCCCAAAATTTCAAAAATCACATCCTTGGCTATCATGCCTATCTATTCATGCATCTAACAGAATTTGAATATGCTCAACACAGCGGAAGCCTCCCCCCCAAACTTAAACTAAACATTGTCCCCAATGTTTTAAAAACAGAAAAGCATAAAGAGAGATACTGAGACTTCCCTGAGCTAGGAGCGCTTCATCCTCTTCCTTTTGATCCATGAAAAATGGGAAATGTGGAATTTCGGGATTTGCTAAGGTGATCCTGCAAAACAAAATTGGATCACGGAGCAAAGAAAATTATTTACCGCAAAAACAACTAACTACTTTAATCCTTGGGTTGCCTCCCAAGCAGCGCTTTCTTTAACGTCTTTAGCTAGACTAGGCTCGGCACGCTTACGGAGGCTCAAAATAAAAATTTTCATCATCCTCCGGGCCCTGCAAGAAATCACGCACCGAATTGCATACTACAAACAGGGGAGAAAAAAAACTTTCCCCTGGCCCATCTTCACTAAAGAGATTCTTATAATAACATTTCAGAAAATAATCAGCCGCATCAAATCTCTTTTCTAAATCTCTATTTTCAAAACAGTTGTTAACAGAGTCATCAAGCGTTATAATGTCTACTGGTCTAGGATCTATGGGTGGCCTATCAATCATGCCAGTCCATTCATCAGAAAAAATATCTACATGCTCATTAGATCCTTCAGACTCAAAATTAAAAATTGATTCAACTAAGCTATCATATGACTCATCATCAGAAGAATTAAAAAATTCAAGAATTTCAGGATCAGATTCTATACTATGCACAGATTCAAGTTCTTCTGGTCCAGTTTCTATGCTATACACATCATCAGGACATGAAAAGAAAGTATTCACATTGTCAGGATTCATGCATTCAGGAATGTCAAGATCAGACTCGATAGATTCACTGTAATCATGGTCAGACTCAAAATTATCTATCGAGCAATCTTTTTTATGCCTTTTATGTTCATGCTCAATGTCAGGCAAATCAATATCATTATCAAAATTATTCATTTCAGGCAATTCTAATTCATTTTCAAAGGAAGGTAAATCATCAACTGCAGATCTTTCATTTTCACAAGCAGGCAAGTCTAATTCATTTTCAAAGTCAGGCAGATCCAAATCATTTTCAAACAGAGGATTGTCCATATATACATCATGATCAAAATCCACATTATCAATAAGCATTTCTCCTAAGCCTAGGCCAAGATTATAGTCTACCTCTTCATCGTCATCAGTCAAGTATTCAGGCCCAACAGAAAAACATGTATGCAAACTACAAACAGATTCATCTTGGCCAAAAATACTAAACACGACTTTTTCATCATCAATGTTCAAGGTAAGTTTACCTGTATGCACGCTAATCTCAGCCTTACCAGTGGCTAGGAAAGGTCTGCCTAAGATAATTGGCACCTCTTTGTCCTCTTTCATGTCCAGTACCACGAAATCTACAGGGAAGATGAATTTGTTGACCTTCACCAACACGTCCTCCACGACACCCATCGGGTGGGTAATCGATCTATCAGCAAGCTGGAGAGTGACGTCAGTGTCTGTCATACCTGATAAACCAATCTTCCTGTACACAGAGTAGGGCATCAAATTTATACTTGCTCCTAAGTCACATAAAGCCCTATCAAAGGATACTTCTCCTATGGTGCAGGGAACAGTAAAACTCCCTGGATCTTTCTGCTTAGAGGGTATCCTACCAGAAATAATGGTACTGCTACTCTCAGATAAATTAAAAACTTCTTTTTTCAGACTCTTCTTTTTAGAAAGCATTTCTTTCATGAATTTTCCATAATTCGGCATATTATACAAAGCTTCTACCAATGGAATATTCACAGTCAACTTTTTAAACATTTCTAAGAATTTTTGAAATTGTTCATCTAATTTGACATTCTTAAATCTTTGAGGAAAAGGTAACTCCCTGTAATCAAAGGTTGGACATTCGCCCCTCCGCTTGGGCGGGCTAATATGCGAACCTCTGTCATGGTGGTTGCATGGAACCACTTCTTCCTCGGTCAGCTTCTTATCGTCATTCTGCCTCTCTTCTTCTTTTTTACCTGCACAGCTGTTAGAAAAATCACATTTTAATTCAATAGAGTTAGGAGGATGCTGGAACCTTTTAGAGGAGGCTTTTTGTGCCTCAGCCCCTTCATCTTCATCCCTTCTCTTTTCTTCTTCCTTTTTCTTCTCTAAACTGTCCTCCAGTCTTCTGCCACTTCTCAAAACCACCATCTTACACTGCTCTTTCGGGTTAGGCTCAGTATCACTTGGAAATTTTCCCTTTTGAAGGGCATTTACTGCTGAAGCAATCTGACCTATCTGCACTTCCATATTCTTTAGAGCTGCGTCGTGGTTGTTCACTGATGTCTGGAGACTCACATTCAGTATTCTCTGTTCTTTGATGAATAAAGCTACCATCTCCTCCAGATTATTTTTCTTCTCAGGAGTACTCGTTGATGCAAAACCTGGGGGTGGCTGCAAAACATTCTTCGTATTCGCATATGAGAAGTTCTCGTGATTGCGCAGACTGGGGTGGTAGAAGTTCGGTACTCCTTGAGTATATGATCTATTTCCTATGTATTGAACCTCTTCCACTTCTTGACCTTCTTTCTTCGAATGACCTTCAGCTAAGGTGGAAATGGATTTGACCACCTCAGATGACGTCAATTTGTTTAGAGCATTGGTCAGAGATGCCAGTTGCGCTTTCAGTGAACTTGACTCATCTAATTCATATAATCCAGCCTTTTTTGTAATTGTTCCTCTCTCCGTCGGCCATTGATAACTTGTCGCCGCCATTTCCTCAAGCAGGTCTTTGGCTTCTGTCACTGTTTTTGAAAGAAAACTCCCTCCTGCTGATGTGTCTAGGACTGTCTTCGTGGAGGGGTTTTAATCCATTATAGAATAACTGTACCTGAAGCCAATCAGGATATCCATGTTGGGGGCATCGCCTAAGCATTTCCTTATATCTTTCCCACGCTTCGTACAACTGCTCCTCGTCAAGCTGTCTGAATGTTCCAATTTCAGTCCGCAGCTTGGTAGTCTTAGCTGGTGGAAAAAATTTTGTCAGAAAAGCCTGGGCAAGCTCGTCCCAAGTACTGATGCTGCCCGTCTCGACTGATTCGAGCCAATCTTTTGCTTTATCCTGTAGGGAAAATGGAAACAGCCTCAATCTGATTGCGTCGGCCGGAACTCCGTTCATCTTTACCGTCCCACATATTTCTAGGAATGATCGCAGATGAGAGTGGGGGTCCTCGGAAGGATGTCCCTTGAACGAGTTATCGCGCGCCATCTGAATCAACCCTGTTTTTAGCTCAAAATTTGTAGCTTGGATGGGGGCGTAAACAATTCCAGAATTTTCGGTAGGAAGAACTGGCTGCAAAAAATCTCTAATTGCCTTGGGAGCTTCTTCTTGGTGGGCCATCGTTTCTGTTAATCTTTTTTCTTTTCTAATGAATTTTAGAGTCCTGTTAATCTCAAGATCTAACGGAAACAAATCAACCACCTTGTCTCTTCGCATGCAATGCTCCCAGATAACAAAAAAAAAAACCAAACAAAAACGAAAAAAGAAAATAAAATAATATTCACAAAATGATGGAAGAAAAATATTTACACCTAAATTACCATTTATCCATTTCTTTTCGATGTCAAGAAAAATTAATTTTTTTGCTTAAAAATCAAGCCTCCCCGGCAACGGCGCCAAAAACTTGTTGGGCGATATCCGCAAGCGCACGGGCCACAAGTAATATAAAACGGAAAGTATTCCGAGTATCGAATCCACAGGGAGGCGAAGCGAAACTTAAGCAATTAATTAAAATTCTCTTGAGCACTGAAAATACTTAGGCGAAATAATATTTAGGGACTTATGCTCATGAAATAAGAAGATTAAATTTAAAATGATTAAATAAAAACAAATTTGATCAATCAGAAATAAAATGTGGAGAAAGAGTTTCTTTAAGCGGGAAGAGGGGTCTTGAAAATCAATGATTAGCTAAATAATTGCTATAATTATCCTATCTCATTGCCCAACTAATTATAAACCTAGAATCTCCGTTAATCACATAGGTTCTCCTGTCGGTTTCCCCTAATTGTAATTAATTCATTTTAACAACCTAAGTGTCCTTAGCGCTATTAAAAATCATTAATTATTACGCTCTGATTCATTTTAGGAATCTATGTTTAATCAACTAATCCCGGTGTCACAACGGGCAATTAAACTAGTTGCATGGATTATGATCTATCCTAATTTCTCTCCGTCGAGTTTCCATTAAGAATCGAATCATTACACAATTGGCCAGATTGAGTAAAGCATTAAGCACATCCATACAAATAATTAGGACATGGGCAAGAGACAAGAATTTATAACAATATTTCCACTAACATTTCATTTCAAGACCCCAAATTGGGGTTTAGCTACACATAATATTCACAGTAATTACAATGGAAAGCATTTTAAAAGGCATAAAGGAAAAGGAATTGACCGTTGAAAAAAACCCCTTGCTGACGCTTGGAGCCCCCGCTGACTACTCCTCGAGCCTCTAGAATTGCTCCCCAAAATTCCCCAAAAATTCCCACTAGAAGAACCCTCTCAAAAAGGCTCAAAAGCCTTGAGAGGGGCTCCAAAAAAGGAGTCTTAAGAAAGGAAAGGAAGGAATGAGTGATGATTGATGATTGATTCCCCAAAATGAGGCACCAAGGGCGCCTATTTATAGGCCTGGAAAAGGGGTAGCGTCGCGACGCTGCCTTGCCAAGCGTCGCGACGCTGCTGCGCACGCGGCTTGGGCAACAAGAAAGGGCAGCGTCGCGACGCTGCCTAGCTAAGCGTCGAGACGCTGTCCAGATTTTCCAGAAAAATCAGCTTCTTTTTGGGCTGATTTTTGGGCCTTCTTCTTCATTTTTCTTGGTGTTTTCTTCATGGATGTCTTCTTTGAGCTTCCACATGCCTCATCCTTTGATTTGGGTTAAAATTACTTCAATTAAGGCCCTTTTTCTCCCAAAATCATCATTTATGCTCCTAAAGACAAAATAACAAAATTCATTACATATATTCATTAAAAACACGATTAAAGCACCAAAAAGCTTAATAAATTGAGACGAAAATAGCGACATTTCTGCTCGCTATCAGCCCCATCTACCCTTCCTCCATTAAACTTCTATTCTATACATCAGTAAGAATTATTATATTATTCTTTTTAACATGTTTTCTTTTTTGGCTTAGGGCTAGCTCCTAAAATCTCGAAGGATCTTTAACATCTCATCAAGAAAGTTGTTTCAACCAGAAAGCATTTGTAGAGAAACAAGAAAGACAAGGATTCCCAAGTTCAAGTTGATTTTGGTGGAGAGCAGGATCCATCGTCTGACCCGGTATTACAAGAAGACAGAAGCTTCCCCCTGTTTGGAAGTAGTAAGTATTTTAAGGCACAGAAGCACACGAATTATTTAATAGGTAGTTTGTGATTTTGAATATATGGTGGAGATAGGTATTATGTAATTTTGAATATATGGTGGAAATTGGTGTAAAGATCTTCATTTTGGAATTGTCCAAATGGAGTTGATAGGTCATTGTACTTTTGTAATTGTTCATGTGGGTTGATAGGTCTTGTAATTTTTGGAATTGTTCATATGGGTTGATAGTTGTAATTTTTGAATTGCTCATATGGAGGTTGGATACTTTTGTAATGTTGAAGATATGAATTTTATTGAAGTTATTGGAGAAATTTTGGTTGATGAATCTTGAATGTGTATTTTTTTATTTGGTTGATCAATATATCAAATTGTTGGAATGTAATGCAGGAGATTCAAGATAATAGGGAACAACTATTATAATTGAAAAAAAAAAATCACAAACAAACATGACATGTAAAATGTGTCAAAAACTTATTAAATTGATATTTTTAAAATGTCAAGATAAAGTATCATTTGACACGTTAGATCCGTCAAGTTTTAACAAAAATGATATTTAATAAATGTCAAGAAATCTATATACATGACGTGTCATAAATGTCAATGATGTTATATTCTTGACGTTTAAAAAATATCAAGGAAAAAATATCTTGACGCTTTTCGTTCGTCACATTTTCGATACCTTATTCTTGACAGTGGTTCTCTCGACGCTTTTAAAAACGTTAAGAATATTTAAATTTGACATTCCAAAAGCGCCAAGTAATACCGTTTTTCTAGTAGTGTTATTTAAATAGGGGAGACCAATATTATTATTTCGAGATGAGAGGAGATAAATGAGGAAGGCAGGGGAAAGAAAGGACGTCTGTCCTATGGGTCATAGGTGGAACGCCAAAGGAATATGTAAAGAAAAAGCAACCAATGTTATTTAATTATATATTATAATTTTTCAATTAAAGATAATTTATTATATGATGAAACATTTTGTACTACCAGTTGGTTGGTGTTATGAAAGAAAAATTTTGAAGGTAAAATTGAATAAATTAAGTAAAATGTATAATTTGTTTTTCATCAAGGCAAAAAAAAAAGTCATGAAACTGCCAATATCAATGAAAAAGAGAAAATAAATACAAAAATAATTATTCAAGTAAAGTACTGGTAGTGGATTTGAACAAGAAACTATATCCATATGACCTCAATATTTTAACTCTTGTATAAGTTTAAATTTAAGCCCTTATTGAAAACTCAAATATTCTCAAGTTTCAACAAATTTTCACTTTCTCCCTTTAAGTCTAATTTAGACTCATTTTCTCTCTCGTTGCATGCCTTATTTTCTTTTATTGACAATGGAAAGAGAATCATTTGATTTTACTATCTAATATGTGTCATTATATATCTTACCTATAAAATTAAGGTTTGACCACTATATTTTATGAATATTCTTGCTAGAGTAATTACTTTTGATTTTGGAGTAAAAACATCTTCTTTCACCTCTAAATGAATTGTTTTTGTTTTTTTTTTTTTTTATGTAATTTCACTAGGGTTTGAAGATAGAAAGACAAAGGAGAAAGAAAAGAAAAGGTTGGATGAGCTAAGAGATTGAAGAGATTAGAATTATTTTTGCTAGGATATCCCTCATGGTCATTCACTTTTGAAATTTGCCCCTAGCTAATTTAAAAATATTAACAACTCACTTTGCTCGCTATGAATAGCAACTTGGGTAATTGTCACTAGTACAATTTTGACATTTTATAAAGCTATAAGCAAACCCAAATAAAGGAAGGAAAGAAAAAAAAAGTGGTAAATAGTTGTAAAAAAAGAAGATTTTTGGTACATTTTTTTAAAAAATTAAAAAAATCATAAATCTATGAGTTTATTTATTTATTTGAAGTAATTTTTATTTTAAAGAAAAAGGAGAAAGACAAAAAAAAAAAAAAAGAAAAAAGAAAAGAAATTCTAAACCTAGGTGTACGTGTTATCCTTTGGTCTCTCAATCTCTCAATCTCTCTCTCTCCCTCTCAAACCCTCGTTTTCTCTCAATTCCCCCAATCAAACCCTTGTTTCATCGGTAATGGCAGCCTTGATTCTCCATCTCCCCCGCTATTTCCTCCATGCCGGCGAGCCTTGATTTTCGACCAAGACCTACGCCGGCGAGCAAGATCCCGCTATTTCCTCCATGCCGGCGAGCCTTGATTTTCAACCAAGACCTACGCCAGCGAGCAAGATCGCGAGCTAGCATTTCTCATTCTTCTTCTTCTTCCACGCGTAAGTCTCTCTCTGTGCCTCACTCTCGTTCTCTTTTGGGTTCAAGGATAAATCTCTCTCTTTCTCTCGTTTCAGTCAGGATCCGCGTGGCCAGCAGCGTTTTCCTCCCCAATCTTGGCCATTTCGACGTCCTTTAGCGATCTCGGTATGTTTCGACATTGACCCATGCTTATTCGACTTCGAATTTGGATTACCCATTTGTGATTGACTCTATATTCGCAGGATTAAGCCCCTTTCCTCTTCAAGCAACGCCTATCCAAGATAATTCGATGCCAATAGGTATTTTTCAGCACATTAGTCCCATTCAAATCTTTAAAAGCGCTTTAACTCATGTTTCTAATCTTTTTATACCCACTGATTGTACTTCCAAGCGTATTCCAGCACTTCCACTTCCCAATCAGCAAGCTTTCGGCTTCAAAGTCAACTTTTGCTGACTACCCACAACCCGCACAGCCTTGGGATTGAATGCCCATAGGCTATGAGGTTCGGATTAGCGATTTCAAACTCATTCGGACATTGGACAACTAGCATTCGATGTCGTTGGGTGTCGATTGGTAAGTTCCCACACCCTTAAACCTTTTGAATGCAACTAGATTAACTTTAGTGTAGTTTATAACACCATTAATTAGTTTAGTTGTTCTTCCTTTAAAGTTTTGTTTCCACTAGACTTACCTAGTTGATTTTACTACTTGGTAGATGTTCTTGTAATTGGTTTAAGTTGTGATCTGACTTTGATATTAATTTCTTAGTTTACTTGTTCAAATGGTCTTCCTGTGAGTAGAGTCATTTCATTTTTAAAATTGAATTCGATAGACTTGTTTAGAAGTATAAGGCGTTTTTAGTTGTTGTGTAACCTGTAGCCATTCATTTGAATAGTGATTGATGCGAGATCTTACTCATTTTGATTGGTGGGAGTTTGTAGTGGAATTTTGTGTCTTTAGAAGTGTGTGTCTCGTGTTTAACGGGTTAAGGAAAATTTTGGGTTAGTCTTATATATGTCGTTATATAAAGGCTTAGTAATGCTACTAGGTTAGGTAAACTTAGAATAATTAACGTGAATTGAGGTAGAGCTTAGAGGATATATATCATTGAAGCATGAAGCTTGATTTATATATTTGTTTCTTCTCTCTTGTGCTACATTTGCCTCAGTCTCTTGGTGAAATTATACCTTTTCTTTTTCTTTTTTTTTTGGTCTACTCAAAGAAAGTGAATTATTAATCTGTCCAAATGGAGCAATATGAAATATTTGGAGCAAATAGGGAAGCGATAATTTGTTTCTTCTCTTCTTGTGAGACATAAACATGAAAAGAAGTAAGAAAATGCCGTTCAAGTTTTTTTCTTTTTTAATGTTATTTTCACATTGTTCTTGTTAATCTCTTCTTTAGAACTTTAAATTTGTGTTACACATAGTATTGTTAGTGCCTAGTTTTGGTTTTAATTATTTTGACCTCTATGTATTAAGTCATGTGTTGAAAAAGATTTGTCTCGCTCGTCAGATTGATAGGTCCGTAGATCTGCACAACAGAAGGTTGGTGTTTTTTACGTGACATTTTTTTCTTGAGTCTCTAATAACATGTCTAGATTTGTTGTTGGATTGATATGATGTTTTGGATTGAATAACTGTTCAGGCGTGCTTTATAACTAGTTTAGATTCTCTTATCCTGTTATAATCGTCTTGGTCTGCTTTATGACTTGTTTAGATTTTATTCTACCCTCCTAGTGTGCTTCATAGCTTATCTTGATTCTCTTCTACTACCATAATAATCATTCTAGGGTGCTTTATCTTGTTGAGAATTTCATTTTCTACTATAATCATTTTGAGTGTTTTACAATGTGTTTATATTTCTATTTTAAGGGCCCATACCAAACTCGTTCTTCTGACTTTGCAACTCCTCTGAATGTTTACTGTTCTTTGATTTACCTTTAGTTTTTTCTGGTGTGTTTCGATCTCAAACCTTCATTTTTTGTCTTGTTGCTTGAAGAATTTTTCTCAAATTCTTTTGTTCGTTTTCTGGTTGCCATCTTCATGTGTTTAATTTTTTTACACAACTGCTGGTGAAATAAAAAATAGAGATATAAATAGATTTGTTGGATTATTGTTCCCGTTGCGAGAAGATTTTGATGGATATTAGGATTTCGTCTTTTTGTTTTTGGGTTTATGAAGTTGGTGATCTATTTCTTCTAACCTTTTTCTTGTTTTATCGTCTCAATCTAAACATCTTTGATTGGAACTTATCTTTGATTGTTTGCTTTTATTGTTTATATGTATTTTTAAATTTTATTTTGATTAATAGTTTTAATTATTATGTATTTGTTATTTTTGTTGGAATTTCTTGATTAGGGGATCTATGGAGAATTTGTTTTGTTTTAATTTACATTTTAGATTGGATATAATTAAGGTGAAATCTTATTTTTAAATAATTTGGTATTTATGAATATTTAACAAGAAAAGGAGCCAAATATGTAATTAAGATTGCATTTTAAACCATAATTTACATTTTAGATCTGTGGAGTATTTATGAATATTTATTTTTTTAATCATTATTGTAGCCACATATACTTGAGTTGTTTTTTTTTTTTTTTTTTTTTTTTGTCATAACTATAGTATTAAATATACACATTTACTTGCTTATATATATACCCATATATTTTTTTTAATAAAGAAAATATAAGTAATTCCAAGTACTTGCTTACATCATCTTCATCATCAAGGGGTCCAAAAAAACATTGTTTCTAAAGATGAGTCATTTTTTACAAAACATAAACTAGAGGGGGTTAACTTTGTCAATTAGTCGTTGATAAGTGCACTTTAAAGTTAAAATATAATAAAGGAAGTCATATTTGAATTTTGTTTCCAAATTTGAAGGGGGTGGAAAAATGACCAAAAATAAGTTTTTATTTTTTTAATCATTATTGTAGCCACATATACTTGAGTTGTTTTTTTTTTTTTTTTTGTCATAACTATAGTATTAAATATACACAGTTACTTGCTTATATATATACCCATATATTTTTTTTAAATAAAGAAAATATAAGTAATTTCAAGTACTTGCTTACATCATCTTCATCATCAAGGGGTCTAAAAAAACATTGTTTCTAAAGATGAGTCATTTTTTACAAAACATAAACTAGAGGGGGTTAACTTTGTCAATTAGTCGTTGATAAGTACACTTTAAAGTTAAAATATAATAAAGGAAGCCATATTTGAATTTTGTTTCCAAATTTGAAGGGGGTGGAAAAATGACCAAAAATAAGTTTTTATTTTTTTAATCATTATTGTAGCCACATATACTTGAGTTGTTTTTTTTTTTTTTTTTTGTCATAACTATAGTATTAAATATACACACTTACTTGCTTATATATATACCCATATATTTTTTTTAATAAAGAAAATATAAGTAATTTCAAGTACTTGCTTACATCATCTTCATCATCAAGGGGTCCAAAAAAACATTGTTTCTAAAGATGAGTCATTTTTTACAAAACATAAACTAGAGGGGGTTAACTTTGTCAATTAGTCGTTGATAAGTGCACTTTAAAGTTAAAATATAATAAAGGAAGCCATATTTGAATTTTGTTTCCAAATTTGAAGGGGGTGGAAAAATGACCAAAAATAAGTTTTTATTTTTTTAATCATTATTGTAGCCACATATACTTGAGTTGTTTTTTTTTTTTTTTTGTCATAACTATAGTATTAAATATACACAGTTACTTGCTTATATATACCCATATATTTTTTTTAATAAAGAAAATATAAGTAATTTCAAGTACTTGCTTACATCATCTTCATCATCAAGGGGTCCAAAAAAACATTGTTTCTAAAGATAAGTCATTTTTTTACAAAACATAAACTAGAGGGGGTTAACTTTGTCAATTAGTCGTTGATAAGTGCACTTTAAAGTTAAAATATAATAAAGGAAGCCATATTTAATTTTTTTTTCCAAATTTGAAGGGGGTGGAAAAATGACCAAAAATAAGTTTTTATTTTTTTAATCATTATTGTAGCCACATATACTTTAGTTGTTTTATTTTTGTTTTTTTTTTTTTTGTCATAACTATAGTATTAAATATACACAGTTACTTGCTTATATATATACCCATATATTTTTTTTAATAAAGAAAATACATGTAATTTCAAGTACTTGCTTACATCATCTTCATCATCAAGGGGTCCAAAAAAACATTGTTTTTAAAGATGAGTCATTTTTTACAAAACATAAACTAGAGGGGGTTAACTTTTTCAATTAGTCGTTGATAAGTGCACTTTAAAGTTAAAATATAATAAAGGAAGTCATATTTGAATTTTGTTTCCAAATTTGAAGGGGGTGGAAAAATGACCAAAAATAAGTTTTTATTTTTTTAATCATTATTGTAGCCACATATACTTGAGTTGTTTTTTTTTTTTTTTTTGTCATAACTATAGTATTAAATATACACAGTTACTTGCTTATATATATACCCATATATTTTTTTTAAATAAAGAAAATATAAGTAATTTCAAGTACTTGCTTACATCATCTTCATCATCAAGGGGTCTAAAAAAACATTGTTTCTAAAGATGAGTCATTTTTTACAAAACATAAACTAGAGGGGGTTAACTTTGTCAATTAGTCGTTGATAAGTACACTTTAAAGTTAAAATATAATAAAGGAAGCCATATTTGAATTTTGTTTCCAAATTTGAAGGGGGTGGAAAAATGACCAAAAATAAGTTTTTATTTTTTTAATCATTATTGTAGCCACATATACTTGAGTTGTTTTTTTTTTTTTTTTTTTGTCATAACTATAGTATTAAATATACACACTTACTTGCTTATATATATACCCATATATTTTTTTTAATAAAGAAAATATAAGTAATTTCAAGTACTTGCTTACATCATCTTCATCATCAAGGGGTCCAAAAAAACATTGTTTCTAAAGATGAGTCATTTTTTACAAAACATAAACTAGAGGGGGTTAACTTTGTCAATTAGTCGTTGATAAGTGCACTTTAAAGTTAAAATATAATAAAGGAAGCCATATTTGAATTTTGTTTCCAAATTTGAAGGGGGTGGAAAAATGACCAAAAATAAGTTTTTATTTTTTTAATCATTATTGTAGCCACATATACTTGAGTTGTTTTTTTTTTTTTTTTTGTCATAACTATAGTATTAAATATACACAGTTACTTGCTTATATATACCCATATATTTTTTTTAATAAAGAAAATATAAGTAATTTCAAGTACTTGCTTACATCATCTTCATCATCAAGGGGTCCAAAAAAACATTGTTTCTAAAGATAAGTCATTTTTTTACAAAACATAAACTAGAGGGGGTTAACTTTGTCAATTAGTCGTTGATAAGTGCACTTTAAAGTTAAAATATAATAAAGGAAGCCATATTTAATTTTTTTTTCCAAATTTGAAGGGGGTGGAAAAATGACCAAAAATAAGTTTTTATTTTTTTAATCATTATTGTAGCCACATATACTTTAGTTGTTTTGTTTTTTTTTTTTTTTTTTGTCATAACTATAGTATTAAATATACACAGTTACTTGCTTATATATATACCCATATATTTTTTTTAATAAAGAAAATACATGTAATTTCAAGTACTTGCTTACATCATCTTCATCATCAAGGGGTCCAAAAAAACATTGTTTTTAAAGATGAGTCATTTTTTACAAAACATAAACTAGAGGGGGTTAACTTTTTCAATTAGTCGTTGATAAGTGCACTTTAAAGTTAAAATATAATAAAGGAAGCCATATTTGAATTTTGTTTCCAAATTTGAAGGGGGTGGAAAAATGACCAAAATAACCTTGGAGCACCCCCCCCCCTTGTCTCCTCATTTTGACCTAACCAAAAAATCTCATCATGTGTGCTCTATCTCCATCTCTCTTAAGAATTTCCGCCAAATTTTGCCGTTGAATCTCATCTCTAGGGGGTCAGTTGCTCTAAACATTTCTTTCTTTCATGCGTGTGGATCTTGATTTTTTAGAATCGATATGTCTAATTATGGTTTTGAGATTTTCTTTGTATGTTTTTTATTGTTCTTGTTGAATGGTTTGGAGAAGAATTAGATGGATTTTATCTTTGAAGGTTTCTCTAGGGTTTTTGATCGTTGATGGTTTTTGGATAAGTTATTTTGCCTCTGTTAAATACTTGTTTGAATTCGACCCCACGCACTTTCATCTTCTTGAGGTTCTACTTTTGCAACTTTTTTTAGGAGTTCAATGACAATACGAAAATTCCTTTTCATGTCGTCTCAATTCCTTTCTCATCTTACACTACAAGAAAAACAATGTTACTTGACATTTGAGTTTTGTTATTAGTTGACATTTTTAAGAAAAAATGTCAAGACTTATGTAATTTCAACAAAAAAATGTCAAGACTTACAAAATTTCAAAAAAAAAAACGTCAAGAAAAATACAAAAACACGGAGTCTTATGAATTTTTTCGGATTTTTTCACGCTAAGGAAGACTTGATTTTTCTAAAATGCCAAAAATTATGACATTGTTTTTAATTTAATATAGGGCCAAAATCAAAATTAGGGCTTTGACCGAATTCTTATCTTTTTTGTTGGTCTCCTGCCTCTCCCCCTCGCGAACGGCAAATAATGTAGTCGTGACTTCTATTCGGCGAGAAGACTTATCTTCGCAAACGACACCAACGACGGCGATGCGACTTGTCTTTGTGAACGGTCTAACACACCAACGGCGGCGACAAAGAGGGACCTTTCTTTTCAAACGGCGGCAACAGTATTTCCCTCATCGACAACAACCATGCAATTTAGAGTAGGCGACGAAGAAGGAGGCTTTGTGGGTCTTACTCTCGAGCAGGCGGCAGAGAAGAAGGTTTGGGTTTCTTTCGTGGGTCTCTGATTTTGCACGGCAGTAGGTCTCTTGTGTGGGTGTCGCTGTCCATTACTTGTCGTTGTCTACTACTCTGTAAGGTACTTGAAACGTCCTTCTCTCCAGGTCTGTTACAGTAATCATATGGTATTGACTTAATAGTTGTAATATAACTTATAAATGTTGATTACTTGTAAATTTATCAAAGAGGGACCTTATAATAGTTGTAACTGGGAGTTAGCATTGTGCCCACCCCCACACGTCCCCCCATGTGGTAATGATGCAATGTCATTCTTTCATGCGCACCTCGACTAATCTCACGAGACAACCACCCGACCCTACTACATTTGGTTGCCAAGGAAACTCGTAGGATATTAAATCCTAGGTAGGTGGCCACCATGGATTGAACCCATGCCCTCTAAGCCCTTTATTTTTTCTATGGTCCTTTTTGACCATTAGGGCCAACCCATGATGGTTAACCTCTTGATTTTATATGTTATACTAACATTTATACACTTTTCTGCAGAGATGCAAACATTATCAAAGAGTTTTAGAAGGATTAATGCAAAACAAACATTGTTGCGCAATGTCAGTGCTTATGCAGAATTCATCTTTCAGGTTTGCATTAGTTGCGTTGTTAACTTCTTCATTGAAATCAGCTTTCAGTATACTTTGCTCATGGCAGATAGGGTCCCATTCAAAATTACCAGGAAGAAAAAGAGGTTCTTGTAAAAGATTGCTCATGTGATTGACTAACGATGAAAATTACAGTCGTTGATTTTAGTGAAGCATGGTGACATGTTTCATAGTGTCATCTGAGTGTCAATTCTGATGGTTATACACTTCGAATGTCTAAGGAAATCGCAAGTTCTTCCATTGCTTGTCAATTTAACTGCTTAGAAAGGGAAGTGAATCTCTGTACTTTCTATAGAAATTGATGGCTTTCCTTTGACCATTCAGGTTGCCGAGAACATTTGCCAATTTGCCAAGAAGGGTTTGACACCATCTGAAATTGGTGTTATTCTCCGTGATCCTCACGGGATTGCTCAAGTGAAAAGTGTAACTGGGAGCAAGATCTTGCGTATATTGAAGGCTCATGGTGAGCCCCATCTACCCTTCCTCCATTAAACTTCTATTCTATACATCAGTCAGAATTATTATCTTATTCTTTTTAACATGTTTTCTTTTTTGGCTTAGGGCTAGCTCCTAAAATCTCGAAGGATCTTTACCATCTCATCAAGAAAGTTGTTTCAACTAGAAAGCATTTGTAGAGAAACAAGAAAGACAAGGATTCCCAAGTTCAAGTTGATTTTGGTGGAGAGCAGGATCCATCGTCTGACCCGGTATTACAAGAAGACAGAAGCTTCCCTCTGTTTGGAAGTAGTAAGTATTTTAAGGCACAGAAGCACACGAATTATTTAATAGGTAGTTTGTGATTTTGAATATATGGTGGAGATAGGTATTATGTAATTTTGAATATATGGTGGAAATTGGTGTAAAGATCTTCATTTTGGAATTGTCCAAATGGAGTTGATAGGTCATTGTAATTTTGTAATTTTTCCTGTGGGTTGTTAGGTCTTGTAATTTTTGGAATTGTTCATATGGGTTGATAGTTGTAATTTTGGAATTGCTCATATGGAGGTTGGATACTTTTGTAATGTTGAAGATATGAATTTTATTGAAGTTATTGGAGAAATTTTGGTTGATGGATCTTGAATGTGTATTTTTTTTATTTGGTTGATCAATATATCAAATTGTTGGAATGTAATGCAGGAGATTCAAGATAATAGGGAACAACTATTATAATTGAAAAAAAAAATCACAAACAAACATGACATGTAAAATGTGTCAAAAACTTATTAAATTGATATTTTTAAAATGTCAAGATAAAGTATCATTTGACACGTTAGATCCGTCAAGTTTTAACAAAAATGATATTTAATAAATGTCAAGAAATCTATATACATGACGCGTCATAAATGTCAATGATGTTATATTCTTGACGTTTAAAAAATATCAAGGAAAAAATATCTTGACGCTTTTCGTTCGTCACATTTTCGATACCTTATTCTTGACAGTGGTTCTCTCGACGCTTTTAAAAACGTTAAGAATATTTAAATTTGACATTCCAAAAGCGTCAAGTAATACCATTTTTCTAGTAGTGTTATTAAAATAGGGGAGGCCAATATTATTATTTCGAGATGAGAGGAGAGAAATGAGGAAGGCAGGGGAAAGAAAGGACGTCTGTCCTATGGGTCATAGGTGGAACGCCAAAGGAATATGTAAAGAAAAAGCAACCAATGTTATTTAATTATATATTATAATTTTTCAATTAAAGATAATTTATTATATGATGAAACATTTTGTACTACCAGTTGGTTAGTGTTATGAAAGGAAAATTTTGAAGGTAAAATTGAATAAATTAAGTAAAATGTATAATTTGTTTTTCATCAAGAAAAAAAAAAAGTCATGAAACTGCCAATAATAATGAAAAAGAGAAAATAAATACAAAAAGAATTATTCAAGTAAAGTACTGGTAGTGGATTTGAACAAGAAACTATATCCCTATGACCTCAATATTTTAACTCTTGTATAAGTTTAAATTTAAGCCCTTACTGAAAACTCAAATATTTTCAAGTTTCAACAAATTTTCACTTTCTCCCTTTAAGTCTAATTTAGACTCATTTTCTCTCTCGTTGCATGCCTTATTTTCTTTTATTGACAATGGAAAGAGAATCATTTGATTTTACTATCTAATATGTGTCATTATATATCTTACCTATAAAATTAAGGTTTGACCACTATATTTTATGAATATTCTTGCTAGAGTGGAGTAAAAACATCTTCTTTCACCTCTAAATGAATTGTTTTTGTTTTTGTTTTTGTTTTTTTTTTATGTAATTTCACTAGGGTTTGAAGATAGAAAGACAAAGGAGAAAGAAAAGAAAAGGTTGGATGAGCTAAGAGATTGAAGAGATTAGAATTATTTTTGCTAGGATATCCCTCATGGTCATTCACTTTTGAAATTTGCCCCTAGCTAATTTAAAAATATTAACAACTCACTTTGCTCGTTATGAATAGCAACTTGGGTAATTGTCACTAGTACAATTTTGACATTTTATAAGGCTATAAGCAAACCCAAATAAAGGAAGGAAAGAAAAAAAAAGTGGTAAATAGTTGTAAAAAAAGAAGATTTTTGGTACATTTTTTAAAAAAATTAAAAAAATCATAAATCCATGAGTTTATTTATTTATTTGAAGTAATTTTTATTTTAAAGAAAAAGGAGAAAGACAAAAAAAAAAAAAAAAAAAAAAAAAAAAAAAAAAAGAAATTCTAAACCTAGGTGTACGTGTTATCCTTTAGTCTCTCAATCTCTCAATCTCTCTCTCTCCCTCTCAAACCCTCGTTTTCTCTCAATTCCCCCAATCAAACCCTTGTTTCATCGGTAATAGCAGCCTTGATTCTCCATCTCCCCCGCTATTTCCTCCATGCCGGCGAGCCTTGATTTTCGACCAAGACCTACGCCGGCGAGCAAGATCCCGCTATTTCCTCCATGCCGGCGAGCCTTGATTTTCGACCGAGACCTACGTCGGCGAGCAAGATCCCGCTATTTCCTCCATGCCGGCGAGCCTTGATTTTCGACCAAGACCTACGCCGGCGAACAAGATCGCGAGCTAGCATTTCTCCTTCTTCTTCTTTTTCCACGCGTAAGTCTCTCTCTCTGCTCACTCTCGTTCTCTTTTGGGTTCAAGGATAAATCTCTCTCTTTCTCTCGTTTCAGTCAGGATCCGCGTGGCCAGCAGCGTTTTCCTCCCCAATCTTGGCCATTTCGACGTCCTTTAGCGATCTCGATATGTTTCGACATTGACCCATGCTTATTCGACTTCGAATTTGGATTACCCATTTGTGATTGACTCTATATTCGCAGGATTAAGCCCCTTTCCTCTTCAAGCAACGCCTATCCAAGATAATTCGATGCCAATAGGTATTTTTCAGCACATTAGTCCCATTCAAATCTTTAAAAGCGCTTTAACTCATGTTTCTAATCTTTGTATACCCACTGATTGTACTTCCAAGCGTATTCCAGCACTTCCACTTCCCAATCATCAAGCTTTCGGCTTCAAAGTCAGCTTTTGCTGACTACCCACAACCCGAACAGCCTTGGGATTGAATGCCCATAGGCTATGAGGTTCGGATTAGCGATTTCAAACTCATTCGGACATTGGACAACTAGCATTCGATGTCGTTGGGTGTCGATTGGTAAGTTTCCACACCCTTAAACCTTTTGAATGCAACTAGATTAACTTTAGTGTAGTTTTTAACACCATTAATTAGTTTAGTTGTTCTTCCTTTAAAGTTTTGTTTCCACTAGACTTACCTAGTTGATTTTACTACTTGGTAGATGTTCTTGTAATTGGTTTAAGTTGTGATCTGACTTTGATATTAATTTCTTAGTTTACTTGTTCAAATGGTCTTCCTATGAGTAGAGTCATTTCATTTTTAAAATTGAATTCCATCGACTTGTTTAGAAGTATAAGGCGTTTTTAGTTGTTGTGTAACCTGTAGCCATTCATTTGAATATTGATTGATGCGAGATCTTACTCACTTTGATTGGTGGGAGTTTGTAGTGGAATTTTGTGTCTTTAGAAGTGTGTGTCTCGTGTTTAACGGGTTAAGGAAAATTTTGGGTTAGTCTTATATATGTCGTTATGCTACCAAAATTTTTGGAGCATCCGATTTGGAGTTAAGATAATAAAGGCTTAGTAATGCTACTAGGTTAGGTAAACTTAGAATAATTAACGTGAATTGAGGTAGAGCTTAGAGGATATATATCATTGAAGCATGAAGCTTGATTTATATATTTGTTTCTTCTCTCTTGTGCTACATTTGCCTCAGTCTCTTGGATCCACATTTCTACTTCAACTTTCAGGTGCCTCTCTTTCTCTTTTCTCTCTGATGCATTGGATCTTTTGGGGGGTTTTCACATAGAAATGGAAAGTGGGGTTTCAAAATTTTGGGGATTAATTTTTGTTTTACGAGAAGATTTATGCTTGAGATGAACCTCAGATTTTGCAATGTTCATCTCAAACATCAATCTTCTGAAGATTTTGCAAGGTTCTTATTAAAGTGGACATTGTTCCCTCGATGGGTTTTTAAATTTTTATCAACCTCTCTTTCCCACTCCGTATTTGTTTTTTTTTTCTTTTTCTTTTTTTCTTTTTCTTTTGTTGAATCTTGTAAATTTTGTTGATGGGGTTAGTGCCAATGTGCTCTTTTAGCTCTGTTTGAAGATAAGAAATTGTTTTGGAAAGAAAATTTGAGTGGAATCCTTATGATCCAATGTGGTTTCTTAGATAATATCTCTGTTTATTAGCATTTTACAAAATTTCAGCTTTTTCCCTGTGAAATGTTGAGTTTATGCTCAGAAAAAGCATAAAACAGTTAGAGTAGCTTCTTAAATGGATTTTGAATACTATGGTGAAATTATACTTTTTTTTTTTTTTTTTTTCGTCTACTCAGAGAAAGTGAATTATTAATCTGTCCAAATGGAGCAATATGAAATATTTGGAGCAAATAGGAAAGCGATAATTTGTTTCTGCTCTTCTTGTGAGACGTAAACATGAAAAGAAGTAAGAAAATGTCGTTCAAGTTTTTTCTTTTTTAATGTTATTTTCACATTGTTCTTGTTAACCTCTTCTTTAGAACTTTGAATTTGTGTTACACATAGTATTGTTAGTGCCTAGTTTTGGTTTTAATTATTTTGACCTCTATGTATTAAGGTATGTGTTGAAAAAGATTTGTCTCGCCCGTCAGATTGATAAGTCCGTAGATCTGCACAACAGAAGGTCGGTGTTTTTTACGTGACATTTTTTTCTCGATTCTCTAATAACATGTCTAGATTTGTTGTTGGATTGTTATGATGTTTTGGATTGAATAACTGTTCAGGCGTGCTTTATAACTAGTTTAGATTCTCTTATCCTGTTATAATCGTCTTGGTCTGCTTTATGACTTGTTTAGATTTTATTCTACCCTCCTAGTGTGCTTCATAGCTTATCTTGATTCTCTTCTACTACCATAATAACCATTCTATGGTGCTTTATCTTGTTGAGAATTTCATTTTCTACTATAATCATTTTGAGTGTTTTACAATGTGTTTATATTTCTATTTTAAGGGCCCATACCAAACTCGTTCTTCTGACTTTGCAGCTCATATTCTTCTCTGAATGTTTACTGTTCTTTGATTTACCTTTAGTTTTTTCTGGTGTGTTTCGATCTCAAACCTTCATTTTTTGTCTTGTTGCTTGAAGAATTTTTCTCAAATTCTTTTGTTCGTTTTCTGGTTGCCATCTTCATGTGTTTAATTTTTTTTACACAACTGTTGGTGAAAAAAATAGAGATATAAATAGATTTGTTGGATTATTGTTCCCGTTGCGAGAAGATTTTGATGGATATTAGGACTTCGTCTTTTTGTTTTTGGGTTTATGAAGTTGGTGGTCTATTTCTTCTAACCTTTTTCTTGTTTTATCGTCTCAATCTAAACATCTTTGATTAGAACTTATCTTTGATTGTTTGCTTTTATTGTTTATATGTATTTTTAAATTTTATTTTGATTAATAGTTTTAATTATTATGTATTTGTTATTTTTGTTGGAATTTCTTGATTAGGGGATCTGTGGAGAATTTGTTTTGTTTTAATTTACATTTTAGATTGGATATAATTAAGGTGAAATCTTATTTTTAAATAATTTGGTATTTATGAATATTTAACAAGAAAATGAGTCAAATATGTAATTAAGATTGCATTTTAAACCATAAATTGCTTATATAATAAATTATCTCTAATTGAAAAATTACAATATATAATTAAATAATATTAAGCAAAAGTTAGAATTAGAATACAATATCAAATTTGGAGAAATGAAGTTGAAAAGTTTCATTTTTAACCTTTTTTGATAGAATACAATATCAAATTTGGAGAAATGAGGTTGAAAAGTTTCTTTATTTAACCCTTTTTTCTCATATACTATCGATGTGTATATATATAATGAAGTTTAATTAAGTATTAACGGTTTTTATTTTTTATTTTTTTGTATCAAATAAGCTAGTTACATCTTTTCTTTAATGTTTTAAACACAATAAATACTATTTACAATTTATTTAAAAAAAAATTAAAATTTAATTAAGTATTAATTGTTTTTATTTTTTCTTTTTTGTTTTTTCAATTTGATGTTACTTGTAGTTTGTTTATTTAATTAAAAAAAATTATACTTAAGTAAATTTCAGTTTCGTTATGAAAAAAAATTGTAATATAATATTCAATGTGTATAAAACATTAAACAAAAAATGTTACTAATTTATTTGATTTTTAAGAGAAAAAATAAAAGAAAAAGATGGAAGTTTATTTTATTTTTTTGAAAAACAATTGAAAGGAGAAGGGAAAAAAAGAAGAAAAAAAGTGAGAAAAGCGAAGAAAAAAAAAACGAAAATGTGCAATTTTGTTGATTTTTTTTCTAATAAACAACTACAAAAGCAATATTTATTCTATTACTTTCAATAATTTAATATTTGTAAAAAAAAACTGTGTCAATTAAAAGTATTAGGCTTCACAAGGAAGAAATCATTTTAATATGAATGTCTTTTTCACTTATCTTTTCTATAATTATTGTAACATTGTCAACATCAGAGTTGAAAAATAAAATTAAGGTTTTACAAGTTTGGTCTCTGCGTATCAATTGGGTTCATGAACTATAAAAAGTGTCTAATAGGTTTCTGAACTTTAAT
Organism: Luffa acutangula; assembly: GCA_036850905.1. Lineage (NCBI taxonomy): Eukaryota > Viridiplantae > Streptophyta > Magnoliopsida > Cucurbitales > Cucurbitaceae > Luffa > Luffa acutangula. The sequence continues at coordinate 41,945,319 of CM072099.1, forward strand.
TTTGTATCTAAGTTCTTAAACTTTAAAAATGTCTAATAGACCAATAGGCTTTCAATTGTGTCTAATAGTTCTTGGTACATTCGAGATTTTTAAAAATTAAGATATAAAATTGAATTTTATGTCTATTGGGACCTTAAACTTCATATTTGTATTTAGTAGATCTGTCAATTTTAAAAAATAAGGACTTATTAGATATAAAATTCAAAGTTATACCAAATAGACATGACTTACAATTTGGTCATCTTGTTGGTTTGAAGTATTTTATATCAAACAAAATTACTTTCTTTTTATTATGAATGGGATAAATTATACAATATATTTTATATAAATTAATTATAGTGCTATTTTATAAAAATTAATTATATCATGTTACATTACCGTTCTATTTCTTTATTAAAAAAAAAAAAAAAATCTTTTGGACAAACAGCGTGCCTTGCAATTACATTACCATAATTTTAAGTGAATTATGTAGATGCACTAAATATTTGCATATTGTGATAGGTCATTTTGAAAGTTAAATTGAAATTTATTGTGAGTTAAGTAGAATGTAACAAATCAAATGACAATAATTCGATTCCTTGCAGTCGGTGGTTTTTGGCATTTTAACAAAAGCTTCTTAATTCTAATGTTAGGATTGTTTCTCTTGAATATAATATTCTCATTCATTCTCTCCTTAGATGCCTAATTATTTCCCCCTTAATTACTTTAGTATTCCCATTCTCTATCTTCTTTAATACTTATTGGTTTTAGTATTCTTTAATCTAGATGAACTAACGTATTAATATTTAGGTTTTTCGGTGTATTGCAATTTAATCCTTTTATGGACACCATTAGAGTTAGGCAAGTTGCTATTAATAATGAGGAATATGAGTTGTGAATATTTGGAAATTGGTTTCATTTTAAAAAGGATATGGGTCCATTTATATTAGATATTTTTGTTATTTCCATCTTCTTCCTCCCAAAAAATAAAAATAAAGATACTTTTCCTTGAATTTAAATTTAACTTTTGTGTTTGTTTTTTATTCTCCCTTCAACATTCCACTCTCTATGTTTTTTTGTTATTTTTTATCTATTCCTTTATTTTATCTTCCTTCCTTCTTTACTTCTCTTTTGCCTTCCATCATTCCATGTGCATATCCAAATAATCCCATCACTTTCTTCCTCTAATTTCAAATTAAACCCATCATCAAACCAAACCCTTCACCCACACGTAATTTCCCATACACAACACATGTGCCCTTCCCTCACCCACCTAATTCTTGAATTTCAACTATTTTTTTTTTTTTAATTCTTCACTAACATCCCTTGAAATCCTTTGTTTTCTATCCCTCTATATAAACTCCACATCACACCACTCCTTAACAACACACACATAAACTTCTTCTTTCTTTCACATCCCTCATACACAAAACTTCCACCTATCATGGCTCTCCTTCTTAAGTTTGTTATTCTCTTCTCGTTCCTATCGATTGCTTTCTCTTTTGTGGAAGAATCAAAACAACCCTTGCATGTGAACGTGAACCAAGCAAGACGATCAAAGTTCGAGGAGGAGAAATTTTTTTGTTCATTACATTTATTCAAACTCCATGCATGTGCGAATGAGGTTACCACGTTCATATTTCATGGAAAAATCAACTTAGGTGTCAAGTGTTGTCAAGCAATCAAGAGTATTCAACACGAGTGTTGGCCAAATTTCCTCAACTTCATTGGAATCACGGCTAAACAAGGCACAATTCTTACGTCCTACTGTGATATGGCTATTGGTCATTAAGTACGGTTATGGCCATTGAGAAGAAAATGATGTTTGCAATAGCATATATAATAATAATATGTGTGAGAATAAAGCTATATATTATATATAAGGTTATGGTGATTATTGTTGTGGGTTTGAAGTAAAATATTTGATGTATTATGCATTGTATTGAAGTACTGTTGTTTTACTAAATCATAAATGAACTTTAATTATGTTATTTATTGATTTTATATTTTTAATTGGTGTGGTGTTGTGGTGTAAGTTGGAAAACCAAACCAATGTTAAAAATATTTTTTTTTTGTCCCTCCTACATAACCTACAACTTCCTTTGATCTTTAGTGACGACGTCTAACAACACAACTCATGAGTTGTTGACTTGGATTCCAACAGAGGGATTAGCTATTGAGCCGGTAATTCTTTTTCCTTTTCCAGTTGATGGATGAGATGATGTGTTTTAATTTTTTCTAACCCTTGACAATCTTATTGTGTAGTTCACATTTATAGCTAATCTTCCAAATGTTTAAAGAAAAGTAGGACATTTGGTGGCTCTCCAATATTGCTATGTCAGGTTGTATTAGTAGAAGATTGTATGTAGATTCTTAAGCTCAATCCCCAATTGCATGCGTTTTGCATCACAAATATCTTTTTTTTTTTTTTTTAATTACCAAATACATTTTATATATCTTAACCACAAAATTCAAATAATTTGGAAGAATAGAAAATAACAATGGAATAAACAAATGCTCCTTGTTTGGAATAGAGTTCCCATACAATTTTTTAACGTAGAAAATGTCTTCTATACAAATAGTCCGTATTTTTTTTTAATTACCAAATACAGTTTATATATCTTAACCACAAAATTCAATCAAGAAATCTTAAATTAATAAATATAAAACTCAAATAATTTGGAAGAGTAGAAAATAACAATGGAATAAACAAATGCTCCTTATTTGGAATAGAGTTCCCATACAATTTTTTAACGTAGAAAATTTCTTCTATACAAATAGTTCGTATTTGTTATATGTACATATAATTTAACTATGTTTAAAGATCAATGACCCATTGAATAATGATATGAAGTGTAGAACAAAAAACCGATGGAACAATGAGGATATTGATTGGATAATTTTAAATAAAAAATCTAACTGAAAATATTAAAAACTAAATACCTAAATTTTATGTAATCTTTTGGTTTTAAAAAGCATACAAATTTTGAATTTTAATTTTGAAAGATACAAGAGAGAATGTATATGATGTAACTAAGGATGAAAAAATCGCCAAAAGTCATCAAGATAACGGTGATATATTGAAAATTTCAAGGGCCTGATAGAGATATAGGGGAAAAACATTTCTTTTTTACCAATTTTTGGTTGAAATATTTAAAATATAGTTGATATTTTGGCAAAATATCATTTTCATGATATATCCACCAGTCTCAAGAAAAATCGTGGAGCATCGTACATAAATCATCAAAATTAGGTCCAAATAAAATACAATACTTTGCAAGTTTGCTCAGTTGGTTTAACACTCGTAATTTTTGCCTTTCTTCCCGTGTGGGTTCGAATCCTAGCGTTAATTTTTTGTCTCTCTCTTTTTTCTTTCCCTCCATTCTTTTTTCTTTCACTCATCTCTTCTTTTTAGTTCTTACAATTACAATTTTTTTTAATTCACTCTATTTTTTCTTTTCTTTTTGCGTTACATATTTAGCACATAAAATATATATTTAGAAATAAATTAGATAACCATTACCTTAAAAATAGGGTGCAAACAAGAAAATTAAATCAGGGTACATTTGGAAGAAAAATCATATGATTGAAAAATACAAAATAGTTTAGCCATTATTTTCATTGGTTGGAAAATTTTCAAAAGTAAATTTGGCATGTTTATCTACCATCAATTAAGTAAGGAGAACTATCTAAAAAGATAATCTGGAAAGTAACAAGATAAAAATGAAACTTAAAATTTTATCAAACCAATCTAAACAATATAGTCAAATTATTATTATTTTTAGATAAATTTTGGTAGATAGCATGTTTTGGAGACATGTTTTCATATATGTTTAAAATTTTGGATATTTACAAGATTAGATTTCTAGCTATATTTTCTTATCTTTATACCCTTGTTTTTATCATCTATTTTCAATTAATATTAAAAATGATAATATTACATTTATAGGACCAATTATTATATAAAATATTATTTAAACAAATTTCTTAATTTTAGGAAAAGATTATTGTACTGATTTTATTTCACGTCATAATGAATAAGTTTATTTTCCTTTCATCTTATTTTTTAATCATTATTGTAGCCACATATACTTGAGTTGTTTTTTTTTTTTTTTTTGTCATAACTATAGTATTAAATATACACATTTACTTGCTTATATATATACCCATATATATTTTTTTAATAAAGAAAATGTAAGTAATTTCAAGTACTTGCTTACATCATCTTCATCATCAAGGGGTCCAAAAAAACATTGTTTCTAAAGATGAGTCATTTCTTACAAAACATAAACTAGAGGGGGTTAACTTTGTCAATTAGTCGTTGATAAGTACACTTTAAATTTTAAATATAATAAAGGAAACCATATTTGAATTTTGTTTCCAAATTTGAAGGGGGTGGAAAAATGACCAAAAATAAGTTTTTATTTTTTTAATCATTATTGTAGCCACATATACTTGAGTTGTTTTTTTTTTTTGTCATAACTATAGTATTAAATATACACAGTTACTTGCTTATATATATACCCATATATTTTTTTTTAATAAAGAAAATATAAGTAATTTCAAGTACTTGCTTACATCATCTTCATCATCAAGGGGTCCAAAAAAACATTGTTTCTAAAGATGAGTCATTTTTTACAAAACATAAACTAGAGGGGGTTAACTTTGTCAATTAGTCGTTGATAAGTGCACTTTAAAGTTAAAATATAATAAAGGAAGCCATATTTGAATTTTGTTTCCAAATTTGAAGGGGGTGGAAAAATGACCAAAAATAAGTTTTTATTTTTTTTATCATTATTGTAGCCACATATACTTGAGTTGTTTTTTTTTTTTTTTTTTTTTTGTGTCATAACTATAGTATTAAATATACACAGTTACTTGCTTATATATATACCCATATATTTTTTTTAATAAAGAAAATATAAGTAATTTCAAGTACTTGCTTACATCATCTTAATCATCAAGGGGTCAAAAAAAACATTGTTTCTAAAGATGAGTCATTTTTTACAAAACATAAACTAGAGGGGGTTAACTTTGTCAATTAGTCGTTGATAAGTGCACTTTAAAGTTAAAATATAACAAAGGAAGCCATATTTGAATTTTGTTTCCAAATTTGAAGGGGGTGGAAAAATGACCAAAATAACCTTGTAGCACCCCCCCCCCACCTTGTCTCCTCATTTTGACCTAAACAAAAAATCTCATCATGTGTGCTCTATCTCCATCTCTCTTAAGAATTTCCGCCAAATTTTGCCGTTGAATCTCATCTCTAGGGGGTCAGTTGCTCTGAACATTTCTTTCTTTCATGCGTGTGGATCTTGATTTTTTAGAATCGATATGTCTAATTATGGTTTTGACATCTTCTTTGTATGTTTTTTTATTGTTCTTGTTGAATGGTTTGGAGAAGAATTGGAGGTTTGGAGAAGAATTGGATGGATTTTATCTTTGAAGGTTTCTCTAGGGTTTTTGATCGTTGATGGTTTTTGGATAAGTTATTTTGCCTCTGTTAAATACTTGTTTGAATTCGACCCCACGCACTTTCATCTTCTTGAGGTTCTACTTTTGCAACTTTTTTTACGAGTTCAATGACAATACGAAAATTCTTTTTCATGTCGTCTCAATTCCTTTCTCATCTTACACTACAAGAAAAACAATGTTAATTGACATTTGAGTTTTGTTATTAGTTGACATTTTTAAGAAAAAATGTCAAGACTTATGTAATTTCAACAAAAAAAAAATGTCAAGACTTACAAAATTTCAACAAAAAAACGTCAAGAAAAATACAAAAACACGGAGTCTTATGAATTTTTTCGGATTTTTTCACGCTAAGGAAGACTTGATATTTCTAAAATGTCAAGAATTATGACATTGTTTTTAATTTAATATAGGGTCAAAATCAAAATTAGGGCTTTGACCGAATTCTTATCTTTTTTGTTGGTCCCCTGCCTCTCCCCCTCGCGAACGGCACATAATGTAGTCGTGACTTCTCTTCGGCGAGAAGACTTATCTTCGCAAACGGCACCAACGACGGTGAGGCGACTTGTCTTTGTGAATGGTCTAACACACCAACGGCGGCGACAAAGAGGGACCTTTCTTTTCAAACGGCGGCAAAAGTATTTCCCTCATCGACAACAACCATGCAATTTAGAGTAGGCGACGGAGAAGGAGGCTTTGTGGGTCTTACTCTCGAGCAGGCGGCAGAGAAGAAGGTGTGGGTTTCTTTCGTGGGTCTCTGATTTTGCATGGCAGTAGGTCTCTTGTGTGGGTGTCGCTGTCCATTACTTGTCGTTGTCTACTACACTGTAAGGTACTGACTTAATAGTTGTAACATAACTTATAAATGTTGATTCCTTGTAAATTTATCAAAGAGGGACCTTATAATAGTTGTAACTGGGAGTTAACATTGTGCCCACCCCCACACGTCCCCCCATGTGGTAATGATGCAATGTCATTCTTTCATGCGCACCTCGACTAATCTCACGGGACAACCACCTGACCCTACTACATTTGGTTGCCAAGGAAACTCGTAGGATATTAAATCCTAGGTAGGTGGCCACCATGGATTGAACCCATGCCCTCTAAGCCCTTTATTTTTTCTATGGTCCTTTTTGACCATTAGGGCCAACCCATGATGGTTAACCTCTTGATTTTATATTTTATACTAACATTTATACACTTTTCTACAGAGATGCAACCATTATACGAAGAGTTTTAGAAGGATTAATGCAAAACAAACATTGTTGCGCAATGTCAGTGCTTATGCAAAATTCATCTTTCAGGTTTGCATTAGTTGCGTTGTTAACTTCTTCATTGAAATCAGCTTTCAGTATACTTTGCTCATGGCAGATAGGGTCCCATTGAAAATTACCAGGAAGAAAAATAGGTTCTTGTAAAAGATTGCTCATGTGATTGACTAACGATGAAAATTACAGTCGTTGATTTTAGTGAAGCATGGTGACATGTTTCATAGTGTCATCTGAGTGTCAATTCTGATTGTAACGCCCCGCGTTTCAAAATTATGCAATTTTGGATTAATTGAGTTTGAATTCTGATTTGGGGAAAAGAAATTAGAATTTCATTTAGCCTTTAATTGATATCTTGGGAAGTTTATCTTGAGATATTTTATTCACCTTCCGTAGTGGCTAAACGGTTGGAATTGGCGTTAAATTGGGAGGTTTCGTGGGAGTGGTTATCGTGTTTTTTTTTTGTTTTAATTGGGAGTTATGGGAATTAAGGGGGTTAAAAAAAAGAGAAAAGAAAAGAAGGAAAAATATCCCTCTCTCCCTCTCCCTCTCGTTCGTGCGTACCCCCCCCCCCCCCGACGATTTCTTCACCATCTTCGGCATCTCTCTCTCTTGCCGTTTTTCCCTCTCGGTTCCAGCAACAGCGCCGATCTTCTTCTCGCGCCGTCGCCGTCGTCTTCCTCGTCTCAGTGCTGCTGCCGTCCGTCGCGTTTTCTCCCTCCCTTTCTCGGTTTCGTATTCACCGGCAGCAATAGACCCAAGCGTCGCTGCCGTGAAGCTTTGTGCCGCTGCCCCTCGCCTGAAATCGGAGAGCCCGGACGTCGGTTGGTTCCGTCGTCGCCTTCTTCGTCTATCCTCCGCTGGAAATCGAAAACCCACGCAAGGATTTGCACGATTTTTGGTTTCGAACGTCAAGAACTCGTGGGTAAGCTTCCTTTTCCGTTGTTCTTAGTTGTTTTAGGCCTGATCTAATGTTCCTTGGTTCGGTTTGGTTAGATCTCGTGTGCCTAACAGCTCAGAGCCATTTTTACTCATGTTTTTGCCTCTGTCCAGAAATGCTTTCGGGCGTTTTCGGCGTCGTTTGGCGATTCCGGTAAGCTTTAACTCTTACCCATGCTTGGTTGGGGTTTAAATCAAAATGCCCATTCGTTTTAGTGCTGGGAATTCTAAGATAGTATTGAAATTCTATTCTGCAGCGCCGTCTAAGTGTTCGATTGAGTTCGAAACACTTCAACTTGGTCACCCACTGCCCAAGGAGCGTTCTAACACGCTGTTCGAGGTTAATATAACTCGTCTAGTGTGGAAACGGGTTCGTTTGGGTAAGTTTCCTTCTTGTCCTTTGGTTTTTAGCGTTGTAGTCTTCTACCCATTAGTTGTTTAAGCCTTAGAAGCATGTGTTGGTCGTTACCCATGATTTATCTAGGCTTGTAGGTGTTGCTCAACCTTCATAAGTCCTAGAACAAGTTTGAAAATGGGTTGTCGTTGTCGTTTTAGTTGGAAATCAAGTAGTTCTTCAATACCCATTAAGTCCCATTGCCTTTAAGTGTTTCCCGACCCTTTGTAGGTTTTTAAATCATGGTTTAAGTGAGCTTTTACTTGCTGTCCGTGGTTTAGAAGCATGGTTTATTGAGTTCATGTTGCTATCCATAGCTTAAAAATCATGCTAAGCCAAGTCTCATTAGTTATCGAGGTCTTATGTGCATTGCCTAAGCATTAGGAGTTCTTAGTTTGTCGTTCATGCATTTTAGGTGGTTGTTGCTTGCTGTCCAGTGGTTGTGTAGCCTTAATATCGGCATCCAACAAGTACCCACCGCCCGTAGCACCTTAAACGTGGTTGCCCATGGTTTAATGGCGTTGGGTTTTCAATTTGGGTTATGTTTAGATGCTATCCAGCAAGGAAATTAACCGTTATTGGCTCAGTTTCGCCTTTAGCATCTTGTTTTAGAATGTTTTCCTTTAGTATAGACTTCCTTTAATGATTGGTAGTTTATTTGTAGCTGGAAGCTCGCTTTGGAGCGAGTTTGTGCAGTTCCAGCTAGCATTGGTTTGTAAAAGATTTCGGTAAGTAGTTTCTATCTGGATGAGCTTGGTTGTTTGCTTGAGCATGTTACTTGTTTGCTTGCTTGCTTGTACGTTTCGTGTTTGATATATATACGTTTATACAATCCGTTATGTGAGTTAAGCATGTTGACATGTTTATTTACTTAAGCATGAGGTACTTTAAGCATGTTTGGTTCTATTTGAGAAAGTGGTTGTTAGTGGACTATGTTGCATGTTGGTCGAGTCTGCATAGTGTGTGTGCATTGGGGAGAGGCGGAGCATGACGCGTAAATCATGTGTTGGGTGTGTGTGCGGAGCGTGACGCGGAAATCACGTGTGGGTGTGAGTGCGGAGCGTGACGCGGAAATCACGTGTGAGTGGCGCTGCGCATGGCGCGTTATAATACATGTGTTGGGTGGGTTTGCGGAGCGTGATGCGGAAATCACGTGTGGGATGTGAGTGCGGAGCGTGACGCGGAAATCACGTGAGTGTGCGGGCATGGCGCGGAAACCATGTGGGGGTGCATAGCATGATGCGTGGATTCATGTTGTCGTCCCATTTTTGCATGAGCATGTGTTGGCATTGTTATTTTCGTGTTTAAGAGCATGTGAGTTGTTAATTGCTTTCCAAGTATGGTGTGTGTGGATAGCATGATGTTGTGGCGGTATGTTGTTTGGTGGCTCACCGGGTGTGAGCTACTTACCAGTACTGTGGTTGTACTGATACCCCCTTCCCCACCTTTCCCCCCAACATTTTAGATGTTGCAGGTGTCGAGGATGATCTGGACCTTGGTGGCGAGGAGAACTGCGAGGAAACGTTTTTAGGGTGTTGTTATGTTTCTTAGTAGCTTTATTTCGATGCTGTAATAAGTTAGCTGGAGAGTGGTTGATTCTGAGCTTAAAACTTGACTGGATAGATGGTTAAGTTTAATAAATTAGTCTTGTTTATTTTGTTTAAGTTAAATAAATGCTTAGCTAAGTGGTCTAGCTATCTTTGTTAATAAATGTCTTTATGTTTCCGCTGCATGATTTTCACTTTGTTGCATGTTATGGTAAAGTATGGCTTGTCTCATTATAGGAGATAGTCTTGTGAAATCTGGCCGTAGATCGGTGGAGCTTGGTTGGGTGCTTATATAGAAGGGTTAAAAATCTCTATTAGGTGTTTAAAATTTTGGGTTTGTCCTATGTACGCCGTTATGCTGCCGAAATTTTCGGAGCTCTCGGTATGTTTGAATAGGGGTTTAGTAATGTCACTAGGTTAGGTTATATTAAAACCTGAGGCGTTACACTGATGGTTATACTTGTCGAATGTCTAAGAAAATCGCAAGTTCTTCCATTGCTTGTCATTTTAACTGCTTAGAAAGAGAAGTGAATCTCTGTACTTTCTATAGAAATTGATGGCTTTCCATTGACCATTCAGGTTGCCGAGAACATTTGCAAATTTGCCAAGAAGGGTTTGACACCATCTGAAATTGGTGTTATTCTCCGTGATTCTCACGGGATTTCTCAGGTGAAAAGTGTAACTGGGAGCAAGATCTTGCGTATATTGAAGGCTCATGGTGAGCCCCATCTACCATTCCTCCATTAAACTTCTATTCTATACATCAGTCAGAATTATTATCTTATTCTTTTCAACATGTTTTCTTTTTGTGCTTAGGGCTAGCTCCTAAAATCTCGAAGGATCTTTACCATCTCATCAAGAAAGTTGTTTCAACCAGAAAGCATTTGTAGAGAAACAAGAAAGACAAGGATTCCCAAGTTCAAGTTGATTTTGGTGGAGAGCAGGATCCATCGTCTGACCCGGTATTACAAGAAGACAGAAGCTTCCCCCTGTTTGGAAGTAGTAAGTATTTTAAGGCACAGAAGCACACGAATTATTTAATAGGTAGTTTGTGATTTTGAATATATGGTGGAGATAGGTATTATGTAATTTTGAATATATGGTGGAAATTGGTGTAAAGATCTTCATTTTGGAATTGTCCAAATGGAGTTGATAGGTCATTGTAATTTTGTAATTGTTCATGTGGGTTGATAGGTCTTGTAATTTTTGGAATTGTTCATATGGGTTGATAGTTGTAATTTTGGAATTGCTCATATGGAGGTTGGATACTTTTGTAATGTTGAACATATGAATTTTATTGAAGTTATTGGAGAAATTTGTGTTGATGAATCTTGAATGTGTATTTTTTTATTTGGTTGATCAATATATCAAATTGTTGGAATGTAATGCAGGAGATTCAAGATAATAGGGAACAACTACTATAATTGAAAAAAAAAAATCACAAACAAACATGACATGTAAAATGTGTCAAAAACTTATTAAATTGATATTTTTAAAATGTCAAGATAAAGTATCATTTGACACGTTAGATCCGTCAAGTTTTAACAAAAATGATATTTAATAAATGTCAAGAAATCTATATACATGACGCGTCATAAATGTCAATGATGTTATATTCTTGACGTTTAAAAAATATCAAGGAAAAAATATCTTGACGCTTTTCGTTCGTCACATTTTCGATACCTTATTCTTGACAGTGGTTCGGCTCTCGACGCTTTTAAAAACGTTAAGAATATTTAAATTTGACATTCCAAAAGCGTCAAGTAATACCGTTTTTCTAGTAGTGTTATTAAAATAGGGGAGGCCAATATTATTATTTCGAGATGAGAGGAGAGTAATGAGGAAGACAGGGGAAAGAAAGGACGTCTGTCCTATGTGTCATAGGTGGAACGCCAAAGGAATATGTAAAGAAAAAGCAAACGATGTTATTTAATTATATATTATAATTTTTCAATTAAAGATAATTTATTATATGATGAAACATTTTGTACTACCAGTTGGTTAGTGTTATGAAAGGAAAATTTTGAAGGTAAAATTGAATAAATTAAGTAAAATGTATAATTTGTTTTTTCATCAAGACAAAAAAAAAAAGTCATGAAACTGCCAATATCAATGAAAAAGAGAAAATAAATACAAAAAGAATTATTCAAATAAAATACTGGTAGTGGATTTGAACAAGAAACTATATCCATATGACCTCAATATTTTAAGTCTTGTATAAGTTTAAATTTAAGCCCTTATTGAAAACTCAAATATTCTCAAGTTTCAACAAATTTTCACTTTCTCCCTTTAAGTCTAATTTAGACTCATTTTCTCTCTCGTTGCATGCCTTATTTTCTTTTATTGACAATGGAAAGAGAGTCATTTGATTTTACTATCTAATATGTGTCATTATATATCTTACCTATAAAATTAAGGTTTGACCACTATATTTTATGAATATTCTTGCTAGAGTAATTACTTTTGATTTTGGAGTAAAAACATCTTCTTTCACCTATATATGAATTGTTTTTGTTTTTTTTTTTTTTTATGTAATTTCACTAGGGTTTGAAGATAGAAAGACAAAGAAGAAAGAAAAGAAAAGGTTGGATGAGCTAAGAGATTGAAGAGATTAGAATTATTTTTGATAGGATATCCCTCATGGTCATTCACTTTTGAAATTTGCCCCTAGCTAATTTAAAAATATTAACAACTCACTTTGCTCGTTATGAATAGCAACTTGGGTAATTGTCACTAGTACAATTTTGACATTTTATAAGGCTATAAGCAAACCCAAATAAAGGAAGGGAAGAAAAAAAAAAGTGGTAAATAGTTGTAAAAAAAGAAGATTTTTGGTACATTTTTTTAAAAAAATAAAAAAATCATAAATCTATGAGTTTATTTATTTATTTGAAGTAATTTTTATTTTAAAGAAAAAGGAGAAAGACAAAAAAAAAAAAAAAAAAAAAAAAAAAGAAATTCTAAACCTAGGTGTACGTGTTATCCTTTGGTCTCTCAATCTCTCAATCTCTCTCTCTCCCTCTCAAACCCTCGTTTTCTCTCAATTCCCCCAATCAAACCCTTGTTTCATCGGTAATGGCAGCCTTGATTCTCCATCTCCCCCGCTATTTCCTCCATGCCGGCGAGCCTTGATTTTCGACCAAGACCTACGCCGGCGAGCAAGATCGCGAGCTAGCATTTCTCCTTCTTCTTCTTCTTCCACGCGTAAGTCTCTCTCTCTGCCTCACTCTTGTTCTCTTTTGGGTTCAAGGATAAATCTCTCTCTTTCTCTCGTTTCAGTCAGGATCCACGTGGCCAGCAGCGTTTTCCTCCCCAATCTTGGCCATTTCGACATCCTTTAGCGATCTCGGTATGTTTCGACATTGACCCATGCTTATTCGACTTTGAATTTGGATTACCCATTTGTGATTGACTCTATATTCGCAGGATTAAGCCCCTTTCCTCTTCAAGCAACGCCTATCCAAGATAATTCGATGCCAATAGGTATTTTTTAGCACATTAGTCCCATTCAAATCTTTAAAAGCGCTTTAACTCATGTTTCTAATCTTTGTATACCCACTGATTGTACTTCCAAGCGTATTCCAGCACTTCCACTTCCCAATCAGCAAGCTTTCGGCTTCAAAGTCAGCTTTTGCTGACTACCCACAACCCGCACAGCCTTGGGATTGAATGCCCATAGGCTATGAGGTTCGGATTAGCGATTTCAAACTCATTCGGACATTGGACAACTAGCATTCGATGTCGTTGGGTGTCGATTGGTAAGTTCCCACACCCTTAAACCTTTTGAATGCAACTAGATTAACTTTAGTGTAGTTTTTAACACCATTAATTAGTTTAGTTGTTCTTCCTTTAAAGTTTTGTTTCCACTAGACTTACCTAGTTGATTTTACTACTTGGTAGATGTTCTTGTAATTGGTTTAAGTTGTGATCTGACTTTGATATTAATTTCTTAGTTTACTTGTTCAAATGGTCTTCCTGTGAGTAGAGTCATTTCATTTTTAAAATTGAATTCGATAGACTTGTTTAGAAGTATAAGGCGTTTTTAGTTGTTGTGTAACCTGTAGCCATTCATTTGAATAGTGATTGATGCGAGATCTTACTCACTTTGATTGGTGGGAGTTTGTAGTGGAATTTTTTTTTCTTTAGAAGTGTGTGTCTCGTGTTTAACGGGTTAAGGAAAATTTTGGGTTAGTCTTATATATGTCGTTATGCTACCAAAATTTTTGGAGCATCCGATTTGGAGTTAAGATAATAAAGGCTTAGTAATGCTACTAGGTTAGGTAAACTTAGAATAATTAACGTGAATTGAGGTAGAGCTTAGAGGATATATATCATTGAAGCATGAAGCTTGATTTATATATTTGTTTCTTCTCTATTGTGCTACATTTGCCTCAGTCTCTTGGATCCTCATTTCTACTTCAACTTTCAGGTGCCTCTCTTTCTCTTTTCTCTCTGATGCATTGGATCTTTTGGGGGGTTTTCACATAGAAATGGAAAGTGGGGTTTCAAAATTTTGGGGATTAATTTTTGTTTTACGAGAAGATTTATGCTTGAGATGAACCTCAGATTTTGCAATGTTCATATTAAAGTGGACATTGTTCCCTCGATGTGTTTTTAAATTTTTATCAACCTCTCTTTCCCACTCCGTATTTGTTTTTTTTTTCTTTTTTTTTTTTTTTTGTTGAATCTTGTAAATTTTGTTGATGGGGTTAGTGCCAATGTGCTCTTTTAGCTCTGTTTGAAGATAAGAAGTTGTTTTGGAAAGGAAATTTGAGTGGAATCCTTATGATCCAATGTGGTTTCTTAGACGATAATATCTCTGTTTATTAGCATTTTACAAAATTTCAGCTTTTTCCCTGTGAAATGTTGAGTTTATGCTCAGAAAAAGCATAAAACAGTTAGAGTAGCTTCTTAAATGGACTTTGAATACTATGGTGAAATTATACCTTTTCTTTTTCTTTTTTTTTTTGGTCTACTCAGAGAAAGTGAATTATTAATCTGTCCAAGTGGAGCAATATGAAATATTTGGATCAAATAGGGAAGCGATAATTTGTTTCTGCTCTTCTTGTGAGACATAAACATGAAAAGAAGTAAGAAAATGCCGTTCAAGTTTTTTCTTTTTTAATGTTATTTTCACATTGTTCTTGTTAATCTCTTCTTTAGAACTTTAAATTTGTGTTACACATAGTATTGTTAGTGCCTAGTTTTGGTTTTAATTATTTTGACCTCTATGTATTAAGGTATGTGTTGAAAAAGATTTGTCTCGCTCGTCAGATTGATAGGTCCGTAGATCTGCACAACAGAAGGTTGGTGTTTTTTACGTAACATTTTTTTCTTGAGTCTCTAATAACATGTCTAGATTTGTTGTTGGATTGTTATGATGTTTTGGATTGAATAACTGTTCAGGCGTGCTTTATAACTAGTTTAGATTCTCTTATCCTGTTATAATCGTCTTGGTCTGCTTTATGACTTGTTTAGATTTTATTCTACCCTCCTAGTGTGCTTCATATCTTATCTTGATTCTCTTCTACTACCATAATAATCATTCTAGGGTTCTTTATCTTGTTGAGAATTTCATTTTCTACTATAATCATTTTGAGTGTTTTACAATGTGTTTATATTTCTATTTTAAGGGCCCATACCAAACTCGTTCTTCTGACTTTGCAGCTCATATTCTTCTCTGAATGTTTACTGTTCTTTGATTTACCTTTAGTTTTTTCTGGTGTGTTTCGATCTCAAACCTTCATTTTTTGTCTTGTTGCTTGAAGAATTTTTCTCAAATTCTTTTGTTCGTTTTCTGGTTGCCATCTTCATGTGTTTAATTTTTTTACACAACTGCTGGTGAAAAAAAATAGAGATATAAATAGATTTGTTTGATTATTGTTCCCGTTGCGAGAAGATTTTGATGGATATTAGGATTTCGTCTTTTTGTTTTTGGGTTTATGAAGTTGGTGGTCTATTTCTTCTAACCTTTTTCTTGTTTTATCGTCTCAATCTAAACATCTTTGATTGGAACTTATCTTTGATTGTTTGCTTTTATTGTTTATATGTATTTTAAAATTTTATTTTGATTAATAGTTTTAATTATTATGTATTTGTTATTTTTGTTGGAATTTCTTGATTAGGGGATCTGTGGAGAATGTATTTTGTTTTAATTTACATTTTAGATTGGATATAATTAAGGTGAAATCTTATTTTTAAATAATTTGGTATTTATGAATATTTAACAAGAAAAGGAGCCAAATATGTAATTAAGATTGCATTTTAAACCATAAATTGCTTATATAATAAATTATCTCTAATTTAAAAATTACAATATATAATTAAATAATATTAAGCAAAAGCTAGAATTAGAATACAATATCAAATTTGGAGAAATGAAGTTGAAAAGTTTCATTTTTAACCTTTTTTGATAGAATACAATATCAAATTTGGAGAAATGAGGTTGAAAAGTTTCTTTATTTAACCCTTTTTTCTCATATACTATGGATGTGTATATATATAATAAAGTTTAATTAAGTATTAACGGTTTTTATTTTTTATTTTTTTGTATCAAATAAGCTAGTTACATCTTTTGTTTAATGTTTTAAACACAATAAATACTATTTACAATTTATTTTAAAAAAAAAACAAAAGAAATTAAAACTTAATTAAGTATTAATTGTTTTTATTTTTTATTTTTTGTTTTTTCAATTTGATGTTACTTGTAGTTTGTTTATTTAATTAAAAAAAATTATACTTAAGTAAATTTCAGTTTCGTTATGAAAAAAAAATTGTAATATAATATTCAATGTGTATAAAACATTAAACAAAAAATGTTACTAATTTATTTGATTTTTTAGAGAAAAAATTAAAAGAAAAAGATGGAAGTTTATTTTATTTTTTTGAAAAACAATTGAAAGGGGAAGGGAAAAAAAAAAGAAAAAAAAGTGAGAAAAGCGAAGAAAAAAAAACGAAAATGTGCAATTTTGTTGATTTTTTTTCTAATAAACAACTACAAAAGCAATATTTATTCTATTACTTTCAATAATTTAATATTTGTAAAAACAATGTGTCAATTAAAAGTATTAGGCTTCACAAGGAAGAAATCATTTTAATATGAATGTCTTTTTCACTTATCTTTTCTATAATTATTGTAACATTGTCAACATCAGAGTTGAAAAATAAAATTAAGGTTTTACAAGTTTGGTCTCTGCGTATCAATTGGGTTCATGAACTATAAAAAGTGTCTAATAGGTTTCTGAACTTTAATTTAGTATCTAAGTTCCTAAACTTTAAAAATGTCTAATAGACCAATAGGCTTTCAATTGTGTCTAATAGTTCTTGGTACATTCGAGATTTTTAAAAATTAAGATATAAAATTGAATTTTATGTCTATTGGGACCTTAAACTTCATATTTGTATTTAGTAGATCTGTCAATTTTAAAAAATAAGGACTTATTAGATATAAAATTCAAAGTTATACCAAATAGACATGACTTACAATTTGGTCATCTTGTTGGTTTGAAGTATTTTATATCAAACAAAATTACTTTCTTTTTATTATGAATGGGATAAATTATACAATATATTTTATATAAATTAATTATAGTGCTATTTTATAAAAATTAATTATATCATGTTACATTACCGTTCTATTTCTTTATTAAAAAAAAAAAAAAATCTTTTGGACAAACGGCGTGCCTTGCAATTACATTACCATAATTTTAAGTGAATTATGTAGATGCACTAAATATTTGCATATTGTGATAGGTCATTTTGAAAGTTAAATTGAAATTTATTGTGAGTTAAGTAGAATGTAACAAATCAAATGACAAGAATTCGGTTCCTTGCAGTCGGTGGTTTTTGGCATTTTAACAAAAGCTTCTTAATTCTAATGTTAGGATTTTTTCTCTTCAATATAATATTCTCATTCATTCTCTCCTTAGATGCCTAATTATTTCCCCCTTAATTACTCTAGTATTCCCATTCTCTATCTTCTTTAATACTTATTTGTTTTAGTATTCTTTAATCTAGATGAAATAACGTATTAATATTTAGGTTTTTCGGTGTATTGCAATTTAATCCTTTTATGGACACCATTAGAGTTAGGCAAGTTGCTATTAATAATGAGGAATATGAGTTGTGAATATTTGGAAATTAGTTTCATTTTAAAAAGGATATGGGTCCATTTATATTAGATATTTTTGTTATTTCCATCTTCTTCCTCCAAAAAAATAAAAATAAAAATACTTTTCCTTGAATTTTAATTTAACTTTTGTGTTTGTTTTTTATTCTCCCTTCAACATTCCACTCTCTATGTTTTTTTGTTATTTTTTATCTATTCCTTTATTTTATCTTCCTTCCTTCTTTACTTCTCTTTTGCCTTCCATCATTCCATGTGCATATCCAAATAATCCCATCACTTTCTTCCTCTAATTTCAAATTAAACCCATCATCAAACCAAACCCTTCACCCACATGTAATTTCCCATACACAACACATGTGCCCTTCCCTCACCCACCTAATTCTTGAATTTCAACTTTTTTTTTTTTTTTAATTCTTCACTAACATCCCTTGAAATCCTATGTTTTCTATCCCTCTATATAAACTCCACATCACACCACTCCTTAACAACACACACATAAACTTCTTCTTTCTTTCACATCCCTCATACACAAAACTTCCACCTATCATGGCTCTCCTTCTTAAGTTTGTTATTCTCTTCTCGTTCCTATCGATTGCTTTCTCTTTTGTAGAAGAATCAAAACAACCCTTGCATATGAACGTGAACCAAGCAAGACGATCAAAGTTCGAGGAGGAGAAATTTTTTTGTTCATTACATTTATTCAAACTCCATGCATGTGCGAATGAGGTTACCACGTTCATATTTCATGGAAAAATCAACTTAGGTGTCAAGTGTTGTCAAGCAATCAAGAGTATTCAACACGAGTGTTGGCCAAATTTCCTCAACTTTGTTGGAATCACGGCTAAACAAGGCACAATTCTTACGTCCTACTGTGATATGGCTATTGGTCATTAAGTACGGTTATGGCCATTGGGAAGAAAATGATGTTTGCAATAGAATATATAATAATAATATGTGTGGGAATAAAGCTATATATTATATATAAGGTTATGGTGATTATTGTTGTGGGTTTGAAGTAAAATATTTGATGTATTATGCATTGTATTGAAGTACTGTTATTTTACTAAATCATAAATGAACTTTAATTATGTTATTTATTGATTTTATATTTTTAATTGATGTGGTGTTGTGGTGTAAGCTGGAAAACCAAACTTGCCTAGCAACATTGGTTTAGGGTTTAATTTGAAATTAGAGGAAGAAAGTGATGAGATTATTTGGATATGCACATGGAATGATGGAAGGCAAAAGAGAAGTAAAGAAGGAAGGAAGATAAAATAAAGGAATAGATAAAAAATAACAAAAAAACATAGAGAGTGGAATGTTGAAGGTAGAATAAAAAACAAACACAAAAGTTAAATTAAAATTCAAGGAAAAGTATTTTTATTTTTTATTTTTTTTGGGAGGAAGAAGATGGAAATAACAAAAATATCTAATATAAATGGACCCATATCCTTTTTAAAATGAAACTAATTTCCAAATATTCACAACTCATATTCCTCATTATTAATAGAAACTTGCCTAACTCTAATGGTGTCCATAAAAGGATTAAATTGCAATACACCGAAAAACCTAAATATTAATACGTTAGTTCATCTAGATTAAAGAATACTAAAACAAATAAGTATTAAAGAAGATAGAGAATGGGAATACTAGAGTAATAAAGGGGGAAATAATTAGGCATCTAAGGAGAGAATGAATGAGAATATTATATTGAAGAGAAAAAATCCTAACATTAGAATTAAGAAGCTTTTGTTAAAATGCCAAAAACCACCGACTGCAAGGAACCGAATTCTTGTCATTTGATTTGTTACATTCTACTTAACTCACAATAAATTTCAATTTAACTTTCAAAATGACCTATCACAATATGCAAATATTTAGTGCATCTACATAATTCACTTAAAATTATGGTAATGTAATTGCAAGGCACGCCGTTTGTCCAAAAGATTTTTTTTTTTTAATAAAGAAATAGAACGGTAATGTAACGTGATATAATTAATTTTTATAAAATAGCACTATAATTAATTTACATAAAATATATTGTATAATTTATCCCATTCATAATAAAAAGAAAGTAATTTTGTTTGATATAAAATACTTCAAACCAACAAGATGACCAAATTGTAAGTCATGTCTATTTGGTATAACTTTGAATTTTATATCTAATAAGTCCTTATTTTTTAAAATTGACAGATCTACTAAATAAAAATATGAAGTTTAAGGTCCCAATAGACATAAAATTCAATTTTATATTTTAATTTTTAAAAATCTCGAATGTACCAAGAACTATTAGACACAATTGAAAGTCTATTGGTCTATTAGACATTTTTAAAGTTTAGGAACTTAGATACAAAATTAAAGTTCAGAAACCTATTAGACACTTTTTATAGTTCATGAACCCAATTGATACGCAGAGACCAAACTTGTAAAACCTTAATTTTATTTTTCAACTCTGATGTTGACAATGTTACAATAATTATAGAAAAGATAAGTGAAAAAGACATTCATATTAAAATGATTTCTTCCTTGTGAAGCCTAATACTTTTAATTGACACTTTTTTTTTACAAATATTAAATTATTGAAACTAATAGAATAAATATTGCTTTTGTAGTTGTTTATTAGAAAAAAAATCAACAAAATTGCACATTTTCGTTTTTTTTTTCTTCGCTTTTCTCACTTTTTTTCTTCTTTTTTTCCCTTCTCCTTTCAATTCTTTTTCAAAAAAATAAAATAAACTTCCATTTTTTTCTTTTATTTTTCTCTAAAAAATCAAATAAATTAGTAACATTTTTTGTTTAATGTTTTATACACATTGAATATTATATTACAATTTTTTTTCATAACGAAACTGAAATTTACTTAAGTATAATTTTTTTTTTAATTAAATAAACAAACTACAAGTAACATCAAATTGAAAAAACAAAAAAGAAAAAATAAAAACAATTAATACTTAATTAAATTTTAATTTCTTTTGTTTTTTTTTTAAATAAATTGTAAATAGTATTTATTGTGTTTAAAACATTAAACAAAAGATGTAACTAGCTTATTAGATAAAAAAAAATAAAAAATAAAAACCGTTAATACTTAATTAAACTTCATTATATATATACACATCCATAGTATATGAGAAAAAAGGGTTAAATAAAGAAACTTTTCAACCTCATTTCTCCAAATTTGATATTGTATTCTATCAAAAAAGGTTAAAAATGAAACTTTTCAACTTCATTTCTCCAAATTTGATATTGTATTCTAATTCTAGCTTTTGCTTAATATTATTTAATTATATATTGTAATTTTTCAATTAGAGATAATTTACTGTATAAGCAATTTATGGTTTAAAATGCAATCTTAATTACATATTTGGCTCCCTTTTCTTGTTAAATATTCATAAATACCAAATTATTTAAAAATAAGATTTCACCTTAATTATATCCAATCTAAAATGTAAATTAAAACAAAATAAATTCTTCACAGATCCCCTAATCAAGAAATTCCAACAAAAATAACAAATACATAATAATTAAAACTATTAATCAAAATAAAATTTAAAAATACATATAAACAATAAAAGCAAACAATCAAAGATAAGTTACAATCAAAGATGTTTACAATGAGACGATAAAACAAGAAAAAGGTTAGAAGAACTAGACCACCAACTTCGTAAACCCAAAAACAAAAAGACGAAATCCTAATATCCATCAAAATCTTCTCGCAACGGGAACAATAATCCAACAAATCTATTTATATCTCTATTTTTTTTCACCAGCAGTTGTGTAAAAAAATTAAACACATGAAGATGGCAACCAGAAAACGAACAAAAGAATTTGAGAAAAATTCTTCAACCAAGAAGACAAAAAATGAAGGTTTGAGATCGAAACACACCAGAAAAAACTAAAGGTAAATCAAAGAACAGTAAACATTCAGAGAAGAATATGAGCTACAAAGTCAGAAGAACGAGTTTGGTATGGGCCCTTAAAATAGAAATATAAACACATTGTAAAACACTCAAAATGATTATAGTAGAAAATGAAATTCTCAACAAGATAAAGAACCCTAGAATGATTATTATGGTAGTAGAAGAGAATCAAGATAAGATATGAAGCACACTAGGAGGGTAGAATAAAATCTAAACAAGTCATAAAGCAGACCAAGACGATTATAACAGGATAAGAGAATCTAAACTAGTTATAAAGCACGCCTGAACAGTTATTCAATCCAAAACATCATAACAATCCAACAACAAATCTAGACATGTTATTAGAGACTCAAGAAAAAAATGTCACGTAAAAAACACCAACCTTATGTTGTGCAGATCTACGGACCTATCAATCTGACGAGCGAGACAAATCTTTTTCAACACATACCTTAATACATAGAGGTCAAAATAATTAAAACCAAAACTAGGCACTAACAATACTATGTGTAACACAGATTTAAAGTTCTAAATAAGAGATTAACAAGAACAATGTGAAAATAACATTAAAAAAGAAAAAACTTGAACGACATTTTCTTACTTCTTTTCATGTTTATGTCTCACAAGAAGAGCAGAAAAAAATTATCGCTTCCCTATTTGCTCCAAATATTTCATATTGCTCCATTTGGACAGATTAATAATTCACTTTCTCTGAGTAGACCAAAAAAAGAAAAGAAAAAGAAAAGGTATAATTTCACCATAGTATTCAAAATCCATTTAAGAAGCTACTCTAACTGTTTTATGCTTTTTCTGAGCATAAACTCAACATTTCACAAGGAAAAAGCTGAAATTTTGTAAAATGCTAATAAACAGAGATATTATCTAAGAAACCACATTGGATCATAAGGATTCCACTCAAATTTTCTTTCCAAAACAACTTCTTATCTTCAAACAGAGCTAAAAGAGCACATTGGCACTAACCCCATCAACAAAATTTACAAGATTCAACAAAAAAAAAAAAAAAAAAAAAAAAGCAAATACGGAGTGGGAAAGAGAGGTTGATAAAAATTTAAAAACCCATAGAGGGAACAATGTCCACTTTAATATGAACATTGCAAAATCTGAGGTTCATCTCAAGCAAAAATCTTCTCGTAAAACAAAAATTAATCCCCAAAATTTTGAAACCCCACTTTCCATTTCTATGTGAAAACCCCCCAAAAGATCCAATGTATCAGAGAGAAAAGAGAAAGAGAGGCACCTGAAAGTTGAAGTAGAAATGTGGATCCAAGAGACTGAGGCAAATGTAGCACAATAGAGAAGAAACAAATATATAAATCAAGCTTCATGCTTCAATGATATATATCCTCTAAGCTCTACCTCAATTCACGTTAATTATTCTAAGTTTACCTAACCTAGTAGCATTACTAAGCCTTTATTATCTTAACTCCAAATCGGATGCTCCAAAAATTTTGGTAGCATAACGACATATATAAGACTAACCCAAAATTTTCCTTAACCCGTTAAACACGAGACACACACGTCTAAAGACACAAAATTCCACTACAAACTCCCACCAATAAAAGTGAGTAAGATCTCGCATCAATCACTATTCAAATGAATGGCTACAAGTTACACAACAACTAAAAACGCCTTATACTTCTAAACAAGTCTATCAAATTCAATTTTAAAAATGAAATGACTCTACTCACAGGAAAACCATTAGAACAAGTAAACTAAGAAATTAATATCAAAGTCAGATCACAACTTAAACCAATTACAAGAACATCTACCAAGTAGTAAAATCAACTAGGTAAGTCTAGTGGAAACAAAACTTTAAAGGAAGAACAACTAAACTAATTAATGGTGTTAAAAACTACACTAAAGTTAATCTAGTTGCATTCAAAAGGTTTAAGGGTGTGGGAACTTACCAATCGACACCCAACGACATCGAATGCTAGTTGTCCAATGTCCGAATGAGTTTGAAATCGCTAATCCGAACCTCATAGCCTATGGGCATTCAATCCCAAGGTTGTGCGGGTTGTGGGTAGTCAGCAAAAGCTGACTTTGAAGCCGAAAGCTTGCTGATTGGGAAGTGGAAGTGCTGGAATACGCTTGGAAGTACAATCAGTGGGTATACAAAGATTAGAAACATGAGTTAAAGCGCTTTTAAAGATTTGAATGGGACTAATGTGCTGAAAAATACCTATTGGCATCGAATTATCTTGGATAGGCGTTGCTTGAAGAGGAAAGGGGCTTAATCCTGCGAATATAGAGTCAATCACAAATGGGTAATCCAAATTCGAAGTCGAATAAGCATGGGTCAATGTCGAAACATACCGAGATCGCTAAAGGACGTCGAAATGGCCAAGATTGGGGAGGAAAACGTTGCTGGCCACGCGGATCCTGACTGAAACGAGAGAAAGTGAGAGATTTATCCTTGAACCCAAAAGAGAACGAGAGTGAGGCAGAGAGAGAGACTTACGCGTGGAAGAAGAAGAAGAAGGAGAAATGCTAGCTCGCGATCTTGCTCGCCGGCGTAGGTCTTGGTCGAAAATCAAGGCTCGCCGGCATGGAGGAAATAGCGGGATCATGCTCGCCGGCGTAGGTCTTGGTCGAAAATCAAGGCTCGCCGACATGGAGGAAATAGCGGGATCTTGCTCGCCGGTGTAGGTCTTGGTCGAAAATCAAGGCTCGCCGGCATTGAGGAAATAGCGGGGGAGATGGAGAATCAAGGCTGCCATTACCGATGAAACAAGGGTTTGATTGGGGGAATTGAGAGAAAACGAGGGTTTGAGAGGGAGAGAGAGAGATTGAGAGATTGAGAGACCAAAGGATAACACATACACCTAGGTTTAGAATTTCTTTTTTTTTTTTTTTTTTTTTTTTGTCTTTCTCTTTTTTCTTTAAAATAATAATTACTTCAAATAAATAAATAAACTCATAGATTTATGATTTTTTTTAATTTTTTAAAAAAATGTACCAAAAATCTTCTTTTTTTACAACTATTTACCACTTTTTTTTTCTTTCCTTCCTTTATTTGGGTTAGCTTATAGCTTTATAAAATGTCAAAATTGTACTAGTGACAATTACCCAAGTTGCTATTCATAGCGAGCAAAGTGAGTTGTTATTATTTTTAAATTAGCTAGGGGCAAATTTCAAAAGTGAATGACCATGAGGGATATCCTAGCAAAAATAATTCTAATCTCTTCAATCTCTTAGCTCATCCAACCTTTTCTTTTCTTTCTTCTTTGTCTTTCTATCTTCAAACCCTAGTGAAATTACATAAAAAAAAAAAAAAACAAAAACAATTCATTTAGAGGTGAAAGAATATGTTTTTACTCCAAAATCAAAAGTAATTACTCTAGCAAGAATATTCATAAAATATAGTGGTCAAACCTTAATTTTATAGGTAAGATATATAATGACACATATTAGATAGTAAAATCAAATGATTCTCTTTCCATTGTCAATAAAATAAAATAAGGCATGCAACGAGAGAGAAAATGAGTCTAAATTAGACTTAAAGGGAGAAAGTGAAAATTTGTTGAAACTTGAGAATATTTGAGTTTTCAATAAGGGCTTAAATTTAAACTTATACAAGAGTTAAAATATTGAGGTCATAGGGATATAGTTTCTTGTTCAAATCCACTACCAGTACTTTACTTGAATAATTCTTTTTGTATTTATTTTCTCTTTTTCATTGATATTGGCAGTTTCATGACTTTTTTTTTTTTTTTGTCTTGATGAAAAACAAATTATACATTTTACTTAATTTATTCAATTTTACCTTCAAAATTTTCCTTTCATAACACTAACCAACTGGTAGTACAAAATGTTTCATCATATAATAAATTATCTTTAATTGAAAAATTATAATATATAATTAAATAACATTGGTTGTTTTTTCTTTACATATTCCTTTGGAGTTCCACCTATGACCCATAGGACAGACGTCCTTTCTTTCCCCTGCCTTCCTCATTTCTCTCCTCTCATCTCGAAATAATAATATTGACCTCCCCTATTTTAATAACACTACTAGAAAAACGGTATTACTTGACGCTTTTGGAATGTCAAATTTAAATATTCTTAACGTTTTTAAAAGCGTCGAGAGAACCACTGTCAAGAATAAGGTATCGAAAATGTGACGAACGAAAAACGTCAAAATATTTTTTCCTTGATATTTTTTAAACGTCAAGAATATAACATCATTGACATTTATGACGCGTCATGTATATAGATTTCTTGACATTTATTAAATATCATTTTGTTAAAACTTGACGGATCTAACGTGTCAAATGATACTTTATCTTGACATTTTAAAAATATCAATTTAATAAGTTTTTGACACATTTTACATGTCATGTTTGTTTGTGATTTTTTTTTTCAATTATAATAGTTGTTCCCTATTATCTTGAATCTCCTGCATTACATTCCAACAATTTGATATATTGATCAACCAAATAAAAAAAATACACATTCAAGATTCATCAACCAAAATTTCTCCAATAACTTCAATAAAATTCATATCTTCAACATTACAAAAGTATCCAACCTCCATATGAGCAATTCCAAAATTACAACTATCAACCCATATGAACAATTCCAAAAATTACAAGTCCTATCAACCCACATGAACAATTACAAAATTACAATGACCTATCAACTCCATTTGGACAATTCCAAAATGAAGATCTTTACACCAATTTCCACCATATATTCAAAATTACAAAATACCTATCTCCACCATATATTCAAAATCACAAACTACCTATTAAATAATTTGTGTGCTTCTGTGCCTTAAAATACTTACTACTTCCAAACAGGGGGAAGCTTCTGTCTTCTTGTAATACCGAGTCAGACGATGGATCCTGCTCTCCACCAAAATCAACTTGAACTTGGGAATCCTTGTCTTTCTTGTTTCTCTACAAATGCTTTCTGGTTGAAACAACTTTCTTGATGAGATGGTAAAGATCCTTCGAGATTTTAGGAGCTAGCCCTAAGCCAAAAAAGAAAACATGTTAAAAAGAATAAGATAATAATTCTGACTGATGTATAGAATAGAAGTTTAATGGAGGAATGGTAGATGGGGCTCACCATGAGCCTTCAATATACGCAAGATCTTGCTCCCAGTTACACTTTTCACCTGAGCAATCCCGTGAGAATCACGGAGAATAACACCAATTTCAGATGGTGTCAAACCCTTCTTCGCAAATTTGCAAATGTTCTCGGCAACCTGAATGGTCAAAGGAAAGCCATCAATTTCTATAGAAAGTACAGAGATTCACTTCTCTTTCTAAGCAGTTAAAATGACAAGCAATGGAAGAACTTGCGATTTTCTTAGACATTCGACAAGTATAACCATCAGAATTGACACTCAGATGACACTATGAAACATGTCACCATGCTTCACTAAAATCAACGACTGTAATTCTCATCGTTAGTCAATCACATGAGCAATCTTTTACAAGAACCTATTTTTCTTCCTGGTAATTTTCAATGGGACCCTATCTGCCATGAGCAAAGTATACTGAAAGCTGATTTCAATGAAGAAGTTAACAACGCAACTAATGCAAACCTGAAAGATGAATTCTGCATAAGCACTAACATTGCGCAACAATGTTTGTTTTGCATTAATCCTTCTAAAACTCTTCGTATAATGGTTGCATCTCTGCAGAAAAGTGTATAAATGTTAGTATAAAATATAAAATCAAGAGGTTAACCATCATGGGTTGGCCCTAATGGTCAAAAAGGACCATAGAAAAAATAAAGGGCTTAGAGGGCATGGGTTCAATCCATGGTGGCCACCTACCTAGGATTTAATATCCTACGAGTTTCCTTGGCAACCAAATGTAGTAGGGTCAGGTGGTTGTCCCGTGAGATTAGTCGAGGTGTGCATGAAAGAATGACATTGCATCATTACCACATGGGGGGACGTGTGGGGGTGGGCACAATGTTAACTCCCAGTTACAACTATTATAAGGTCCCTCTTTGATAAATTTACAAGGAATCAACATTTATAAGTTATGTTACAACTATTAAGTCAATACCATATGATTACTGTAACAGACCTGGAGAGAAGGACGTAATGGACGTTTCAAGTACCTTACAGAGTAGTAGACAACGACAAGTAATGGACAGCGACACCCACACAAGAGACCTACACAAGAGACCTACTGCCGTGCAAAATCAGAGACCCATGAAAGAAACCCACACCTTCTTCTCTGCCGCCTGCTCGAGAGTAAGACCCACAAAGCCTCCTTCTTCGTCGCCTACTCTAAATTGCATGGTTGTTGTCGATGAGGGAAATACTTTTGCCGCCGTTTGAAAAGAAAGGTCCCTCTTTGTCGCCGCCGTTGGTGTGTTAGACCGTTCACAAAGACAAGTCGCCTCGCCGTCGTTGGTTCCGTTTGCGAAGATAAGTCTTCTCGCCGAAGAGAAGACACGACTACATTATTTGCCGTTCGCGAGGGGGAGAGGCAGGGGACCAACAAAAAAGATAAGAATTCGGTCAAAGCCCTAATTTTGATTTTGACCCTATATTAAATTAAAAACAATGTCATAATTCTTGACATTTAAGAAATATCAAGTCTTCCTTAGCGTGAAAAAATCAGAAAAAATTCATAAGACTCCGTGTTTTTGTATTTTTCTTGACGTTTTTTTGTTGAAATTTTGTAAGTCTTGACATTTTTTTTGTTGAAATTACATAAGTCTTGACATTTTTTCTTAAAAATGTCAACTAATAACAAAACTCAAATGTCAAGTAACATTGTTTTTCTTGTAGTGTAAGATGAGAAAGGAATTGAGACGACATGAAAAGGAATTTTCGTATTGTCATTGAACTCCTAAAAAAAGTTGCAAAAGTAGAACCTCAAGAAGATGAAAGTGCGTGGGGTCGAATTCAAACAAGTATTTAACAGAGGCAAAATAACTTATCCAAAAACCATCAACGATAAAAAACCCTAGAGAAACATTCAAAGATAAAATCCATCCAATTCTTCTCCAAACCATTCAACAAGAACAATAAAAAACATACAAAGAAGATCTCAAAACCATAATTAGACATATCGATTCTAAAAAATCAAGATCCACACGCATGAAAGAAAGAAATGTTCAGAGCAACTGACCCCCTAGAGATGAGATTCAACGGCAAAATTTGGCGGAAATTCTTAAGAGAGATGGAGATAGAGCACACATGATGAGATTTTTTGGTTAGGTCAAAATGAGGAGACAAGGGGGGGGGGGGGTGCTACAAGGTTATTTTGGTCATTTTTCCACCCACTTTAAATTTGGAAACAATATTCAAATATGGCTTCCTTTATTATATTTTAACTTTAAAGTGCACTTATCAACGACTAATTGACAAAGTTAACCCCCTCTAGTTTATGTTTTGTAAAAAATGACTCATCTTTAGAAACAATGTTTTTTTGGACCCCTTGATGATGAAGATGATGTAAGCAAGTACTTGAAATTACTTATATTTTCTTTATTAAAAAAAATATATGGGTATATATATAAGCAAGTAACTGTGTATATTTAATACTATAGTTATGACAAAAAAAAAAAAAAAAAACAACTCAAGTATATGTGGCTACAATAATGATTAAAAAAATAAAAACTTATGTTTGGTCATTTTTCCACCCCCTTCAAATTTGGAAACAAAATTCAAATATGGCTTCCTTTATTATATTTTAACTTTAAAGTGCACTTATCAACGACTAATTGAAAAAGTTAACCCCCTCTAGTTTATGTTTTGTAAAAAATGACTCATCTTTAGAAACAATGTTTTTTTGGACCCCTTGATGATAAAGATGATGTAAGCAAGTATTTGAAATTACTTATATTTTCTTTATTAAAAAAAAATATATGGGTATATATATAAGAGAGTAACTGTGTATATTTAATACTATAGTTATGACAAAAAAAAAAAAAAAAACAACTCAAGTATATGTGGCTAAAATAATGATTAAAAAAATAAAAACTTATTTTTGGTTGTTTTTCCACCCCTTCAAATTTGGAAACAAAATTCAAATATGGCTTCCTTTATTATATTTTAACTTTAAAGTGCACTTATCAACGACTAATTGACAAAGTTAACCCCCTCTAGTTTATGTTTTGTAAAAAATGACTCATCTTTAGAAACAATGTTTTTTTGGACCCCTTGATGATGAAGATGATGTAAGCAAGTACTTGAAATTACTTATATTTTCTTTATTAAAAAAAATATATGGGTATATATATAAGTAAGTAACTGTGTATATTTAATACTATAGTTATGACAAAAAAAAAAAAAAAAAAAAAAACAACTCAAGTATATGTGGCTACAATAATGATTAAAAAAATAAAAACTTATTTTTTGTCATTTTTCCACCCCCTTCAAATTTGGAAACAAAATTCAAATATGGCTTCCTTTATTATATTTTAACTTTAAAGTGCACTTATCAACGACTAATTGAAAAAGTTAACCCCCTCTAGTTTATGTTTTGTAAAAAATGACTCATCTTTAGAAACAATGTTTTTTTGGACCCCTTGATGATAAAGATGATGTAAGCAAGTACTTGAAATTACTTATATTTTCTTTATTAAAAAAAAATATATGGGTATATATATAAGCAAGTAACTGTGTATATTTAATACTATAGTTATGACAAAAAAAAAAAAAAAAAAAAAACAACTCAAGTATATGTGGCTAAAATAATGATTAAAAAAATAAAAACTTATTTTTGGTCGTTTTTCCACCCCTTCAAATTTGGAAACAAAATTCAAATATGGCTTCCTTTATTATATTTTAACTTTAAAGTGCACTTATCAACGACTAATTGACAAAGTTAACCCCCTCTAGTTTATGTTTTGTAAAAAATGACTCATCCTTAGAAACAATGTTTTTTTGGACCCCTTGATGATGAAGATGATGTAAGCAAGTACTTGAAATTACTTATATTTTCTTTATTAAAAAAAAATATATGGGTATATATATAAGCAAATAAATGTGTATATTTAATACTATAGTTATGACAAAAAAAAAAAAAAAAAAAAACAACTCAAGTATATGCGGCTACAATAATGATTAAAAAAATAAAAACTTAGTACATATTATATATAAAATGGTATATATAAATATAAATGTTTTTTCGCAAAATAAAAAAAAATTGGAAAAAAATATATGATACAAAATAAACGCTAAGATTGTGAGACATTTCAGAAAAACGTATTGTATATATATACACATACGTATATGATATATATATAAGTATATATGAAATTATATAAGGTATATATGAATCTATATACGAATATCGACACTTTTTTTGTAAAATGAAAAAATCTAGAAAAAAAATCGTTTAGCAAACTCGAGCACGAAAATCTGAAGGAAAATCAGCTGGTAATTGAATAAGATGAAAGGAAAATAAACTTATTCATTATGACGTGAAATAAAATCAGTACAATAATATTTTCCTAAAATTAAGAAATTTGTTTAAATAATATTTTATATAATAATTGGTCCTATAAATGTAATATTATTATTTTTAATATTAATTGAAAATAGATGATAAAAACAAAGGTATAAAGATAAGAAAATATAGCTAGAAATATAATCTTGTAAATATCCAAAATTTTAAACATATATGAAAACATGTCTCCAAAACATGCTATCTACCAAAATTTATCTAAAAATAATAATAATTTGACTATATTGTTTAGATTGGTTTGATAAAATTTTAAGTTTCATTTTTATCTTGTTACTTTCCATATTATCTTTTTAGATAGTTATCCTTACTTAATTGATGGTAGATAAACATGCCAAATTTACTTTTGAAAATTTTCCAACCAATGAAAATAATGGCTAAACTATTTTGTATTTTTCAATCATATGATTTTTCTTCCAAATGTACCCATATTTAATTTTCTTGTTCGCACCCTATTTTTAAGGCAATGGTTATCTAATTTATTTCTAAATATATATTTTATGTGCTAAATATGTAACGCAAAAAGAAAAGAAAAAATAGAGTGAATTAAAAAAAATTGTAATTGTAAGAACTAAAAAGAAGAGATGAGTGAAAGAAAAAAGAATGGAGGGAAAGAAAAAAGAGAGAGACAAAAAATTAACGCTAGGATTCGAACCCACACGGGAAGAGAGGCAAAAATTAGGAGTGTTAAACCAACTGAGCAAACTTGCAAAGTATTGTATTTTATTTGGACCTAATTTTGATGATTTATGTACGATGCTCCACGATTTTTCTTGAGACTGGTGGATATATCATGAAAATGATATTTTGCCAAAATATCAACTATATTTTAAATATTTCAACCAAAAATTGGTAAAAAGGAAATGTTTTTCCCCTATATCTCTTTCAGGCCCATGAAATTTTCAATATATCACCGTTATCTTGATGACTTTTGGCGATTTTTTCATCCTTAGTTACATCATATACATTCTCTCTTGTATCTTTCAAAATTAAAATTCAAAATTTGTATGCTTTTTAAAACCAAAAGATTACATAAAATTTAGGTATTTAGTTTTTAATATTTTCAGTTAGATTTTTTATTTAAAATTATCCAATCAATATCCTCATTGTTCCATCGATTTTTTGTTCTACACTTCCTATCATTATTCAATGGGTCATTGATCTTTAAACATAGTTAAATTATATGTACATATAACAAATACGGACTATTTGTATAGAAGACATTTTCTACGTTAAAAAATTGTATGGGAACTCTATTCCAAATAAGGAGCATTTGTTTATTCCATTATTATTTTCTATTCTTCCAAATTATTTGAGTTTTATATTTATTAATTTAAGATTTCTTGATTGAATTTTGTGGTTAAGATATATAAACTGTATTTGGTAATTAAAAAAAAAAAAAAAGATATTTGTGATGCAAAACGCATGCAATTGGGGATTGGGCTTAAGAATCTACATACAATGTTCTACTAATACAACCTGACATAGCAATATTGGAGAGCCACCAAATGTCCTACTTTTCTTTAAACATTTGGAAGATTAGCCATCAATGTGAACTACACAATAAGATTGTCAAGGGTTAGAAAAAATTAAAACACATCATCTCATCCATCAACTGGAAAAGGAAAAAGAATTAAAGGCTCAATAGCTAAACCCTCTGCTGGAATCCAAGTCAACAACTCATGAGTTGTGTTGTTGGACGTCGTCACTAAAGATCAAAGGAAGTTGTAGGTTATGTAGGAGGTGTTGGCTTTTTGGCCCTTAATCTCATATTAATTAATTTTAATTAATTAATTAATCAATGTTTTGATGATAACAAACTCAATTTTTAATTACTGAAAATTTTAGTGTTTTAATATGCTCATAGCGTAGAGCTCGGAACAACAATTCCAACGCCTCTTGAATCACTCAAATCGGAGCTAAGACGAAGAAGTTATGATCGAAACAAGCTTTAACGAAATATACCGGTAGTGATGACGTGGCAGCTGAGTCAGCATCATGGACCAATCCGAAGACGACACGTGGAGCGATGGGAGAGTGACATGTGGGGCTTTTGATTATTTAAAATATTATATATATATATATATATATTACTTTATTTTAAAAAAAAAATCAAACGGTTAATTTCTCAAATTATTAAAAAAAAAAAGTTGAAAGCATTAAATGTTGTTTTACCGTTGGTGTTTAAAAATATATATATATATTATATTTTGAAAGTTTTTTACCGTTAACCTATTTATATATATATATATATATATATATATATATATATTATTATTATTACTATTATATATTAAAAAAAAGTTACCGTTTGTTTTTTTTTTAAAAAATAAATAATAAATAATTTATTTTAATTCTATATTTTATATTTATTCTTTTTCTTTTATGTTTCTTTTAATCTCCACCCTTTATTTTTCTTTATCTTCAAATCCAACGGTCCAAATTTAAATTCACTTTTTACCCCATTTCCCTCTCTTTTTAAACTCATCTTCCTCCCCAAATTTTTACCAACAATATTTTACAATTTTACAATCCTCCAAAACTCAAAAGTTTCCATTGTTGCTCTCTCCAAGCTCCCAAAATTTTTCTTTTCATCTTATTCTTGAGAGAGTTCTATTGTATTGTGAGGATCAATTTATTGAGTGCTCAAATTTGTAAATCTACTCTATTGAGAGTTGTATTGTGTTATCCAAAAATTTCATCACTTGTAACGGTTTGATCCTAACCCGTGGAAAGGATCGGGTTTGCTCTTGAACTCGTAAAAGGAGCGGTGGTGTAACGGTTGGGCTCTAATCCGTGGAAAGAGTCGAAAGGTTTTTATTCAAATTCCCAAGAGGCGCTTGGGGAGTGGAGTAGTTCGAGTTTGACCGAACCACTATAAAAATTACGGTGTCTTCTTCTCTAACTCTTTCATTTTTATTTTTGCAATTAATTTAAGAATCTATTGAATGCTTTAGTTTGTTCTTATTTGTTGCATATATTGAAATTTCTCTTATTGCTTATAAAAAAGTGTGTTAATTAGTTTAATTGAGTCATTTTAGGAAAAATTTTAATTAAACCCTATTCACCCCCCCTCTAGGGTTGCCATACCGATCCAACAGGAGGGACAACAAAAAAGAAATATATTTTTAACATTGGTTTGGTTTTCCAAGTTACACCACAACACCACACCAATTAAAAATATAAAATCAATAAATAACATAATTAAAGTTCATTTATGATTTAGTAAAATAACAGTACTTCAATACATTGCATAATACATTAAATATTTTACTTCAAACCCACAACAATAATCACCATAACCTTATATATAATATATAGCTTTATTCCCACACATATTATTATTATATATTCTATTGCAAACATCATTTTCTTCCCAATGGCCATAACCGTACTTAATGACCAATAGTCATATCACAGTAGGACGTAAGAATTGTGCCTTGTTTAGCCGTGATTCCAACGAAGTTGAGGAATTTTGGCCAACACTCTTGTTGAATACTCTTGATTGCTTGACAACACTTGACGCCTAAGTTGATTTTTCCATGAAATATGAACGTGGTAACCTCATTCGCACATGCATGGAGTTTGAATAAATGTAATGAACAAAAAAATTTCTCCTCATCGAACTTTGATCGTCTTGCTTGGTTCACGTTCACATGCAAGGGTTGTTTTGATTCTTCCACAAAAGAGAAAGCAATCGATAGGAACGAGAAGAGAATAACAAACTTAAGAAGGAGAGCCATGATAGGTTGAAGTTTTGTGTATGAGGGATGTGAAAGAAAGAATAAGTTTATGTGTGTGTTGTTAAGGAGTGGTGTGATGTGGAATTTATATAGAGGGATAGAAAACAAAGGATTTCAAGGGATGTTAGTGAAGAATTAAAAAAAAAAAATAGTTGAAATTCAAGAATTAGGTGGGTGAGGGAAGGGCACATGTGTTGTGTATGGGAAATTACATGTGGGTGAAGGGTTTGGTTTGATGATGGGTTTAATTTGAAATTAGAGGAAGAAAGTGATGGGATTATTTGGATATGCACATGGAATGATGGAAGGCAAAAGAGAAGTAAAGAAGGAAGGAAGATAAAATAAAGGAATAGATAAAAAATAACAAAAAAACATAGAGAGTGGAATGTTGAAGGGAGAATAAAAAACAAACACAAAAGTTAAATTAAAATTCAATGAAAAATATTTTTATTTTTATTTTTTGGGAGGAAGAAGATGGAAATTACAAAAATATCTAATATAAATGGACCCATATCCTTTTTAAAATGAAACTAATTTCTAAATATTCACAACTCATATTCCTCATTATTAATAGCAACTTGCCTAACTCTAATGGTGTCCATAAAAGGATTAAATTGCAATACACCGAAAAACCTAAATATTAATACGTTAGTTCATCTAGATTAAAGAATACTAAAACAAATAAGTATTAAAGAAGATAGAGAATGGGAATACTAAAGTAATTAAGGGGGAAATAATTAGGCATCTAAGGAGAGAATGAATGAGAATATTATATTCAAGAGAAAAAATCCTAACATTAGAATTAAGAAGCTTTTGTTAAAATGCCAAAAACCACCGACTGCAAGGAACCGAATTCTTGTCATTTGATTTGTTACATTCTACTTAACTCACAATAAATTTCAATTTAACTTTCAAAATGACCTATCACAATATGCAAATATTTAGTGCATCTACATAATTCACTTAAAATTATGGTAATGTAATTGCAAGGCACGCCGTTTGTCCAAAAGATTTTTTTTTTTTTTAATAAAGAAATAGAACGGTAATGTAACATGATATAATTAATTTTTATAAAATAGCACAATAATTAATTTATATAAAATATATTGTATAACTTATCCCATTCATAATAAAAAGAAAGTAATTTTGTTTGATATAAAATACTTCAAACCAACAAGATGACCAAATTGTAAGTCATGTCTATTTGGTATAACTTTGAATTTTATATCTAATAAGTCCTTATTTTTTAAAATTGACAGATCTACTAAATACAAATATGAAGTTTAAGGTCCCAATAGACATAAAATTCAATTTTATATCTTAATTTTTAAAAATCTTGAATGTACCAAGAACTATTAAACACAATTGAAAGCCTATTGGTCTATTAGACATTTTTAAAGTTTAGGAACTTAGATACAAAATTAAAGTTCATAAACCTATTAGACACTTTTTATAGTTCATGAACCCAATTGATACGCAAGACCCAACTTCTAAAACCTTAATTTTATTTTTCAACTCTGATGTTGACAATGTTACAATAATTATAGAAAAGATAAGTGAAAAAGACATTCATATTAAAATGATTTCTTCCTTGTGAAACCTAATACTTTTAATTGACACATTTTTTTTACAAATA
Organism: Luffa acutangula; assembly: GCA_036850905.1. NCBI lineage: Eukaryota > Viridiplantae > Streptophyta > Magnoliopsida > Cucurbitales > Cucurbitaceae > Luffa > Luffa acutangula. The sequence goes on from CM072099.1 coordinate 41,981,803, forward strand.
TTAAATTATTGAAAGTAATAGAATAAATATTGCTTTTGTAGTTGTTTATTAGAAAAAAAATAAACAAAATTGCACATTTTCGTTTTTTTTTCTTCGCTTTTCTCACTTTTTTTCTTCTTTTTTTTCCCTTCTCCTTTCAATTGTTTTTCAAAAAAATAAAATAAACTTCTATCTTTTTCTTTTATTTTTTCTCTAAAAAATCAAATAAATTAGTAACATTTTTTGTTTAATGTTTTATACACATTGAATATTATATTACAATTTTTTTTCATAACGAAACTGAAATTTACTTAAGTATAATTTTTTTTTTTAATTAAATAAACAAACTACATGTAACATCAAATTGAAAAAAAAAAAGAAAAAATAAAAAGAATTAATACTTAATTAAATTTTAATTTCTTTTGTTTTTTTTTTAAATAAATTGTAAATAGTATTTATTGTGTTTAAAACATTAAACAAAAGATGTAACTAGCTTATTTGATACAAAAAAATAAAAAATAAAAATCGTTAATACTTAATTAAACTTCATTATATATATACACATCCATAGTATATGAGAAAAAAGGGTTAAATAAAGAAACTTTTCAACCTCATTTCTCCAAATTTGATATTGTATTCTATCAAAAAAGGTTAAAAATGAAACTTTTCAACTTCATTTCTCCAAATTTGATATTGTATTCCAATTCTAGCTTTTGCTTAATATTATTTAATTATATATTGTAATTTTTCAATTAGAGATAATTTATTATATAAACAATTTATGGTTTAAAATGCAATCTTAATTACATATTTGGCTCCTTTTCTTGTTAAATATTCATAAATACCAAATTATTTAAAAATAAGATTTCATCTTAATTATATCCAATCTAAAATGTAAATTAAAACAAAATAAATTCTCCACAGATCCCCTAATCAAGAAATTCCAACAAAAATAACAAATACATAATAATTAAAACTATTAATCAAAATAAAATTTTAAAATACATATAAACAATAAAAGCAAACAATCAAAGATAAGTTCCAATCAAAGATGTTTAGATTGAGACCATAAAACAAGAAAAAGGTTAGAAGAAATAAACCACCAACTTCATAAACCCAAAAACAAAAAGACGAAATCCTAATATCCATCCAAATCTTCTCGCAATGGGAACAATAATCCAACAAATCTATTTATATCTCTATTTTTTTTTCACCAGCAGTTGTGTAAAAAAAATTAAACACATGAAGATGACAACCAGAAAACGATCAAAAGAATTTGAGAAAAATTCTTCAAGCAACAAGACAAAAAATGAAGGTTTGAGATCGAAACACACCAGAAAAAACTAAAGGTAAATCAAAGAACAGTAAACATTCAGAGAAGAATATGAGCTGCAAAGTCAGAAGAACGAGTTTGGTATGGGCCCTTAAAATAGAAATATAAACACATTGTAAAACACTCAAAATGATTATAGTAGAAAATGAAATTCTCAACAAGATAAAGCACCCTAGAATGGTTAATTATGGTAGTAGAAGAGAATCAAGATAAGCTATGAAGCACACTAGGAAGGTAGAATAAAATCTAAACAAGTCATAAAGCAGACCAAGACGATTATAACAGGATAAGAGAATCTAAACTAGTTATAAAGCACGCCTGAACAATTATTCAATCCAAAACATCATAACAATCCAACAACAAATCTAGACATGTTATTAGAGACTCGAAAAAAAAATGTCACGTAAAAAACACCAACCTTCTGTTGTGCAGATCTACGGACCTATCAATCTGACGAGCGAGACAAATCTTTTTCAACACATACCTTAATACATAGAGGTCAAAATAATTAAAACCAAAACTAGGCACTAACAATACTATGTGTAACACAAATTTAAAGTTCTAAAGAAGAGATTAACAAGAACAATGTGAAAATAACATTAAAAAAGAAAAAACTTGAACGACATTTTCTTACTTCTTTTCATGTTTATGTCTCACAAGAAGAGCAGAAAAAAATTATCGCTTCCCTATTTGCTCCAAATATTTCATATTGCTCCATTTGGACAGATTAATAATTCACTTTCTCTGAGTAGACCAAAAAAAAAAAAAGAAAAAGAAAAGGTATAATTTCACCATAGTATTCAAAATCCATTTAAGAAGCTACTCTAACTGTTTTATGCTTTTTCTTTGCATAAACTCAACATTTCACAGGGAAAAAGCTGAAATTTTGTAAAATGCTAATAAACAGAGATATTATCTAAGAAACCACATTGGATCATAAGGATTCCACTCAAATTTTCTTTCCAAAACAACTTCTTATCTTCAAACAGAGCTAAAAGAGCACATTGGCACTAACCCCATCAACAAAATTTACAAGATTCAACAAAAAAAAAAAAGGAAAAAAAAAGCAAATACGGAGTGGGAAAGAGAGGTTGATAAAAATTTAAAAACCCATCGAGGGAACAATGTAAACTTTAAAAAGAACCTTGCAAAATCTTCAGAAGATTGATGTTTGAGATGAACATTGAAAAATCTGGGGTTCATCTCAAGCATAAATCTTCTCGTAAAACAAAAATTAATCCCCATAATTTTGAAACCCCACTTTCAATTTCTATGTGAAAACCCCCCAAAAGATCCAATACATCAGAGAGAAAAGAGAAAGAGAGGCACCTGAAAGTTGAAGTAGAAATGTGGATCCAAGAGACTGAGGCAAATGTAGCACAAGAGAGAAGAAACAAATATATAAATCAAGCTTCATGCTTCAATTATATATATCCTCTAAGCTCTACCTCAATTCACGTTAATTATTCTAAGTTTACCTAACCTAGTAGCATTACTAAGCCTTTATTATCTTAACTCCAAATCGGATGCTCCAAAAATTTTGGTAGCATAACGACATATATAAGACTAACCCAAAATTTTCCTTAACCCGTTAAACACGAGACACACACTTCTAAAGACACAAAATTCCACAACAAACTCCCACCAATCAAAGTGAGTAAGATCTCGCATCAATCACTATTCAAATGAATGGCAACATGTTACACAACAACTAAAAACGCCTTATACTTCTAAACAAGTCTATCGAATTCAATTTTAAAAATGAAATGACTCTACTCACAGGAAGACCATTTGAACAAGTAAACTAAGAAATTAATATCAAAGTCAGATCACAACTTAAACCAATTACAAGAACATCTACCAAGTAGTAAAATCAACTAGGTAAGTCTAGTGGAAACAAAACTTTAAAGGATGAACAACTAAACTAATTAATGGTGTTAAAAACTACACTAAAGTTAATCTAGTTGCATTCAAAAGGTTTAAGGGTGTGGGAACTTACAAATCGACACCCAATGACATCGAATGCTAGTTGTCAAATATCCGAATGAGTTTGAAATCGCTAATCCGAACCTCATAGCCTATGGGCATTCAATCCCAAGGCTGTTCGGGTTGTGGGTAGTCAGCAAAAGCTGACTTTGAAGCCGAAAGCTTGCTGATTGGGAAGTGGAAGTGCTGGAATACGCTTGGAAGTACAATCAGTGGGTATACAAAGATTAGAAACATGAGTTAAAGCGCTTTTAAAGATTTGAATGGGACTAATGTGCTGAAAAATACCTATTGGCATCGAATTATCTTGGATAGGCGTTGCTTGAAGAGGAAAGGGGCTTAATCATGTGAATATAGAGTCAATCACAAATGGGTAATCCAAATTCGAAGTCGAATAAGCATGGGTCAATGTCGAAACATACCGAGATCGCTAAAGGACGTCGAAATGGCCAAGATTGGGGAGGAAAACGCTGCTGGCCACGCGGATCCTGACTGAAACGAGAGAAAGAGAGAGATTTATCCTTGAACCCAAAAGAGAACGAGAGTGAGGAAGAGAGAGAGACTTACGCGTGGAAGAAGAAGAAGAAGGAGAAATGCTAACTCGCGATCTTGCTCGCCGGCGTAGGTCTTGGTCGAAAATCAAGTCTCGCCGGCATGGAGGAAATAGCGAGATCTTGCTCGCCGGCGTAGGTCTTGGTCGAAAATCAAGGCTCGCCGGCATGGAGGAAATAGCGGGATCTTGCTCGCCGGCGTAGGTCTTGGTCGAAAATCAAGGCTCGCCGACATGGAAGAAATAGCGGGGGAGATGGAGAATCAAGGCTGCCATTACCGATGAAACAAGGGTTTGATTGGGGGAATTGAGAGAAAACGAGGGTTTGAGAGGGAGAGAGAGAGATTGAGAGATTCAGAGACCAAAGGATAACACGTACACCTATGTTTAGAATTTCTTTTCTTTTTTCTTTTTTTTTTTTTTGTCTTTCTCTTTTTTCTTTAAAATAAAAATTACTTCAAATAAATAAATAAACTCATAGATTTATGATTTTTTTAATTTTTTTAAAAAATGTACCAAAAATCTTCTTTTTTTACAACTACTTACCACTTTTTTTTTCTTTCCTTCCTTTATTTGGGTTTGCTTATAGCCTTATAAAATGTCAAAATTGTACTAGTGACAATTACCCAAGTTGCTATTCGTAACGAGCAAAGTGAGTTGTTAATATTTTTAAATTAGCTAGGGGCAAATTTCAAAAGTGAATGACCATGAGGGATATCCTAGCAAAAATAATTCTAATCTCTTCAATCTCTTAGCTCATCCAACATTTTCTTTTCTTTCTCCTTTGTCTTTCTATCTTCAAACCCTAGTGAAATTACATAAAAAAAAAAAAAAAACAAAAACAAAACAAAAACAATTCATTTAGAGGTGAAAGAAGATGTTTTTACTCCAAAATCAAAAGTAATTACTCTAGCAAGAATATTCATAAAATATAGTGGTCAAACCTTAATTTTATAGGTAAGATATATAATGACACATATTAGATAGTAAAATCGAATGATTCTCTTTCCATTGTCAATAAAAGAAAATAAGGCATGCAACGAGAGAGAAAATGAGTCTAAATTAGACTTAAAGGGAGAAAGTGAAAATTTGTTGAAACTTGAGAATATTTGAGTTTTCAATAAGGGCTTAAATTTAAACTTATACAAGAGTTAAAATATTGAGGTCATATGGATATAGTTTCTTGTTCAAATCCACTACCAGTACTTTACTTGAATAATTCTTTTTGTATTTATTTTCTCTTTTTCATTGATATTGGCAGTTTCATGACTTTTTTTTTTTTTTTTTTGTCTTGATGAAAAACAAATTATACATTTTACCTAATTTATTCAATTTTACCTTCAAAATTTTCCTTTCATTACACTAACCAACTGGTAGTACAAAATGTTTCATCATATAATAAATTATTTTTAATTGAAAAATTATAATATATAATTAAATAACATGAAAATAGAAAAAAGCTAGAATTAGAATACAATATTAAATTTGGGGAAAAGGAGACTGAAAAGTTCTTTCTTTAACCCTTTTTGTGATATACCATGGATGTAGATATACTTTTTTTCTTAAAGATTTTTAACATACCAATTCATTGGAGAAGTTTTGGGAAGGGAAAATCCTTTTAATTTGTTGAAAATATAAGTACTCTATCTAACCAAAAAATAAAAGAAAAAAAAATATTAAGCTGAAAGTCAAACCTTGTTTTGAACACCTTGGTTTTTTTTTTTTTTTTTTTTTTTTTTTTTTTTTTTTTAGAAATTCATTGGTTGCTTTTTCTTTACATATTCCTTTGGCATTCCACCTATGACCCTATAGGACAGACATCCTTTCTTTTCCCTGCCTTCCTCATTTCTCTCCTCTCATCTCGAAATAATAATATTGGCCTCCCCTATTTTAATAACTGTAGGATCGAAAGGCAACACTAGAGGGGGTGAATAGGGTTGAACTACCAATTTTTAAAACAATTTTATCTATGAAATATGCTCAAATAAAAATTAACACACAAATTTAATTTAAGAAAAAATTAAGCAATATAAAACCTAAAGCATGCACGCTAAGATAGCTTTGAATTTAAATATGATTTAATCAAGAGAAATTTAAATAGCCCACTAAAATTAAATCATGCAATTAAAGAGAAATTAAAAATTAAGACAATAAAGCAAAGGAAATAATTAAGGGCTTAAAATAAAAGAGAGAGAGAGGAAGAGAAAACACCAGGAATTTATAGTTGTTCGGCAAATTGCCTACTCCACTCCCCAAGACTCTTTCTTGGGTATTTCACTAGTGATCCTCTTGCGGGTGAGAACCAAACCGACACACGACCCTCTTTTTCCTAGGCTAAAGAGAAACCCAAGATCCTTTTAACTGGTTCAGGATCAAACCAATTTCTTTTTCTCACGACCCAAGGTGTACCCACACCTTAATACAATTCCCAAAAAGAAAAGAAAAGAGAACCTCACAATATTGCCTCTTAAAGGCTAGATACACAAGTTGAGCACTCTAAAAAGAAAACCTCACAAAAATATAACTAGGCCAATTTTGGAGCAGGGAGGACAAGAATTTTAAGAGTAGAGATGTAACGACCCTACTTTTCATGCCTAGATCCTAAGGCCGTTACTACATGCATTTCATTCTACTTCTAAGAACGGCGGAAAACTTCCATATAAAGAAATCGTACTTAGAAACTTGCGAAACATTTAAATCTGGGATCCCAGTTTAAAACAGAACAACAAAACCTTTAGTAAATCAACAAACTAAAAACGGAAAAACGTAAGTCATTCAATACAAGTTCAAAGGGGAAATTTCAAAACGAAAAATGCGGAAGACTTAAACTAAAGGAGATCCATGGCCCAGAAAGCTACTCACTCAATCCACTAACACGCCACATAACATAATCAAAATCCTTATTCCCAAATAACTACTTATACAACGACAAAAGTTAATATGCGACCATTAACTCAGACATTCTTAACTAGTTCCATGCTTTCAAGAAATAAAGGACCAACCATGCTTGATTTAACCCAACGACGACACTTAGAGCTTAAATCCAAATGGCTACTTACATTCCAAGGGACAACTTAAGGTTTAAGTTCAACTCACGCTATAGCAACCATACTCAATTTAAATGAGTTTAAAGCAGAGAATCTATTCCAACGGCTACTTACCTGAGATACTACGCTTGATCGAAAATCCTCCAACGACTCGATACAACACCAACCACGTGATGCGAAATACTCGTCTATTAACACATAAAACATACATAAATATATATTCACACACCATTGGCACACCAAACTTAACAAATTTCCTAAAGCACTAGACTTGAGAGGGCCGAAAACTCACCCAAATGAAGCTACTGCTTGCTGTCCAATTTCCAACTTCGCTCCAATTCAACAATTCGGCCTTCAAACGTTGTGGGTAACTAGAAATCAATAGCTAATATTAATGGGTACTCTTTTAACATAATTAAATCATTCAAAACTTAACTTAGTTCACTTACCCAAAGTCGGAAACTCTCCTAAAACAGTAACACTACTTGCTGTCCAACTTCCAAGTTTCGCTCCGATTCGACAACTCGGCCTCCAACGCCACGGGCACCTTGAAATCGAAAACTAAAACCAGTGGGTATCCTTAATTTAACATTAAATCGACCAATAACCCACACTTATAAACTCCTTACCCACTAGATGAAGACGGCAGCGGTGGCGGCGATCTGCGAACAACGGCGGCGGCTCACGGCTGAAGACAATGGCGTGCGGCGCGGAGGTGAGAGAGACGGTGCAGACGGAGAGAGAGGCTGCGAGGGAGAGACGAGTTAGAGAGAGAGAATTCGAGGGAGAAAGAGAGAGAACTCGAAGGAGAGAGAGAGAGGGAAAAGAAGAACGTTACCGGCGGCGGCGGAGCGTGCGGCTGAAGACGGCGACGTGAGGCGGCGGCGAGGCGCGCGGCGGAGGTAGACGGCGGCGTGGGACTGAGGGCGTGCGAGGGAGAGACCGAACGAGAGAGAGAGAGCTCGAGGGAGAGAAAGAGAGTCGGGGAGAGAGGGGAAAAACTGATTCTTTTTTTTTTTTTTTTTTTTTTTTTTTTTTTTTTTTACAAACGGTCACTTTGACCGAAAATTGGGGGGAAAGTTTCCCCCCTTTTTCCCTTTCCCCCCTTGACCGGCTGCCCACTCCCCTTTTTCTCCATTTCTTTTTTTTTTAAAACGCCGGTTGCTACATCATACTAACCTTAAAAGAACTTTCGTCCTCGAAAGTTGCTAGTACTGGAACAACTCTGGATACTTGGTCATCATCTCGTCTTCTCTCTCCCACGTTGCCTCTTCAGACAAATGGTTTCGCCAAAGGACCTTCACGAGAGCTATCTCGCGATTGTGAAGGACCTTCACCTCTCTGTCAAGGATTAGCACAGGTTCCTCCTCATAAGACAAGTTCTCGCTCAAATGTAAAGGTTCGAAGTCCACTCTGTGGGTTGGATTTGTCAAATACTTTCGCAGCATGGAGACATGGAAAACGTTGTGTACCGCCGAAAGAGAAGGCGGCAAGGCTAAACGGTAGGCTACCGGACCAATCCGTTCTAAAATCTCAAACGGACCAATGAAACGCGGGCTGAGCTTGCCCTTCCTTCCAAACCTCAATACTCCTTTCATCGGAGCTACCTTCAAGAAAACATGATCACCCACGTCAAACTCTAAATCTCTTCTCCTTGTATCAGCATAGCTCTTCTGTCGGCTTTGAGCTGTTAACATCCTCGACCTGATTGTGCGAATAGCCTCGCTGGAGGCTTGGATCAATTCAGGTCCCAACAACTGACGTTCTCCGACCTCATCCCAATAAACAGGGGACCTGCATCTCTTCCCATAAAGGGCCTCAAACGGTGACATACCGATGGTTGCTTGATAACTATTGTTATAAGCAAATTCCATTAAGTGCAGGTGTGCATCCCAACTACCTGAGAAATCCAAGACACATGCTCGCAACATGTCTTCTAGAGTTTGGTTCAATCGTTCAGTTTGACCATCTGTCTGAGGGTGAAAAGCTGTACTGAAACGTAACTGAGTACCCAAGGCTCTTTGCAAACCTCTCCAAAAATTAGATGTGAACCGAGGGTCTCTATCTGACACAATTGATACCGGCACCCCATGAAGCTTGACTATCTCCGTCATGTATAACTGTGCCCACTTTTCAAAAGTATAAGTAGGCTTTCCAGGGAGAAAGTGCGCTGACTTGGTGAGTCTGTCGATAATGACCCAAATCACAGTGTAACTCTTGACCGTTCTAGGCAATCCTGTGATGAAGTCCATAGATATATGCTCCCACTTCCATTCTGGAACACTCAGCGGCTGCAACAAGCCTGCTGGTTTCTGTCTCGGGGCTTTCACCTGTTGGCAAACAAGGCATCTACTGACAAAATCCGCTATCTCTCTTTTCATGCCCTGCCACCAGTAATACTGTTTCAAATCATGGTACATCTTCGTACTTCCTGGATGGATTGAAAAAGGTGAACTATGTGCCTCAGCTAATAATTCTTGTTTGAGTTCGGCATTCTCAGGTACGCATAAGCGACCCTGGTAACACAAGCCGAGGTCTGAAGATAAAGAGAACTCGCTCACCTGCCCCGCCTCTACTTGACTGCGTTTAACAACAAGATCAGGGTCATTTGGTTGTTCATCTATGATCCTCTGTCTCAAGCTCGACTTAACTGTCAACTGAGCTAGGCGTGCTGTAACTTCGCCCACTGCAATCATAATCTCTGCACGTGCCAAGTCATCCAATATATGAGCCTGAGTAGTAATCAAAGCAGACGCATGAGCGGTCTTCCTGCTGAGGGCATCTGCAACCACATTTGCCTTGCCCGGGTGGTACTGGATGTCACAATCATAATCTTTTACTAACTCTAACCATCTCCGCTGCCTCATATTCAACTCTTTCTGGGTGAAGAGGTATTTCAGACTTTTGTGGTCCGTGAAGATTTGGATTTTCTCTCCGTATAAATAATGTCTCCAAATCTTCAAGGCAAAAACCACTGCTGCCAATTCTAGGTCATGAGCCGGGTAGTTCTTCTCATAATCTTTCAGCTGACGAGACGCATAAGCAATGACCTTACCATGCTGCATTAACACACAACCCAGTCCCTTCTTTGAAGCATCACTGTAAATAACAAATTCTCCTGAACCATCAGGTACTGTAAGTACTGGTGCTGAAACTAGTCTCTGCTTAAGCTCTTGGAAGCTTGCCTCACAAGCTTCATTCCACGCGAAGGGAATACCCTTTCGAGTCAACTGAGTTAGAGGTGCGGCTATACTGGAAAAACCTTGCACAAAACGACGATAATAGCCTGCTAACCCCAAGAAACTCCGAATCTCGCTGACTGAAGTAGGTCGAGACCAATTGGTCACTGCCTCTATTTTGGATGGATCTACTGTGACACCTTCCTTCGACACCACGTGCCCTAAGAAGGAAACTCGTTGTAACCAAAACTCACATTTAGAGAATTTGGCATACAACTTGTTCGTTCTTAAGGTAATTAGAACTCTCCTGAGATGATCCTCATGTTCCTCTTCTGTCTTGGAGTAGATAAGAATGTCGTCGATAAAAACAATCACAAATGAATCCAAGAATTCCTTGAATACCCTGTTCATCAAGTCCATGAAAACTGCGGGAGCATTAGTAAGCCCAAAGGACATCACGGTGAATTCGTAATGCCCATACCTGGTTCGGAAAGCTGTCTTGGGTACATCGTCCTCTCTAATCCTCAACTGATGATAACCTGACCGTAGATCTATTTTAGAAAATACTGCTGCACCTTGAAGCTGATCAAAAAGGTCATCAATCCTGGGCAGAGGATATCTGTTCTTTATTGTTACCTTGTTCAGCTCCCGGTAGTCGATGCACAAACGCATTGTCCCATCCTTCTTTTTCACGAATAAAACTGGAGCACCCCACGGCGAAACGTTGGGGCGTATATAACCTTTGTCCAACAGCTCCTGAATCTGGACCTTGAGCTCTTTCAATTCCGCTGGAGCCATCCTGTATGGAGCTTTAGAAATCGGATTAGTACCTGGCTCAAGCTCAATGCAGAAGTCAACCTCTCGTGCTGGTGGTAGTCCTGTCAGGTCTTCAGGGAACACATCTGTGAACTCCCTTACTACCGGAATTGAGGTCATTGATGCCTCGGTTTTCCTTGTGTCAACCACGCTAGCCAATAAGCCCCAGGCTCCTTGGCTAATCAATTTTCTCGCCTTTATTGCAGAGACCACTTTAGGAGCGCCTTTGATCATCGATCCTTTAAACTTGAAGCTTGCCTCTGACGGAGGGTTAAAGATCACCTCCTTACGATGACAGTCTATGTTGGCATAATTAGAAGCCAACCATTCCATTCCCAAAATAACATCAAAATCACTCATATCCAGGGCGATCAATGTCACATCCATCGATCGATCAGACACTAACATTTGGCAGGCTTTCACCGCTTCACTAGCTAGTAGTGTTACCCCCGCAGGGGTTGAGACTGACAAGACATAGCCTAGCGGCTCTAGTTCCAGGTTGGCTTGACTTACAAATGATGCAGAAATAAAGGAATGCGTAGAACCCGAATCAAACAACACAAAAGCATAGTGGCCGAGGATAGGGATGGTACCTGTCACTACTGCATTAAGGTCCTCGGCCTCTTGTCGGGTGGTGGCAAATATCTTGCCCTGATGTTGTGCTGGTCTCGCCCCAGATGCCTGATTTGAACTGGACGGCTGGTCGGCATAATTAGCTCTCTTCTGATTACAATTCGGAGCAATATGCCCCTCCCGACCACACTTGAAGCAAACACGGGTCCCTGCCAAGCAACGACCCCAGTGGTACTTCCTACAGGTCTGACATAATGGCCTATCCTGATTAGGCCCTGGCTGATTCTGTGCTCTCTGTCGACGGTCTTGGGGCGGACCTCGTCTAGGGTAACGATGACCCCTCTGTGTGTTCGAGCTCATCTGATCGTACCTTCGCTTATGACCTGAGGAATGTTCTGAAGAGACAGCTGACGGTCGTCGATCAACCAGCTGTGCCACCCTAACTGCCGTGGCATAGTCTTGGGGTTCATGGGCTGCCACATTGCCCTGAATCTCTTCCCTTAAGCCTGTGATGAAACGTTCCACCTTATCAGCCTCTACAGCTACCAGGGCAGGGGCAAACCGTGACAGTCTGGCAAATTCAGTCTCGTACTCCTCTACCGTTCGGTTTCCCTGCGTAAGAGCCACGAACTCTGATTGCTTCTTGAATCGGGAGGCGGCAGGGTAATACTTCCTGAAAAACTCCCCCCTGAACTGAGTCCATGTGACAGGTCCGTTGTTGACGTCTAAGGTCCTTTCAATCGATTGCCACCAAATCAGGGCGTTATCTCGTAACAAGAACCGGCGCAGTACACTTTCTGGTCCTCCGGGCAGTTCATGTGGCGAAAAACAGTCTCGATGGAGGACAGCCACAACTCTGCTACCGTGGGGTCCCTTGAAGCTCCATCGAACGGACATGGGTCCCACTTCCTGAAATCTCTTAAGCACCTAGCCTCCCGTGATAAGGCGGCTTCGTTGTTCTGAGGCGCTTGGGCCTGTCGCCCTACAAGCACGCCTGCAACTGCAGCCTGCACTGCGGTCTGAACTATTGCCTGAATATCCACCGGGACAGGTCCTACCGCAGGCCCCGGTTGTTCCACTTGTGGGTTTTCTGGTAGGGTTCCTTCCTGCTCTACTGGCGGCACGACTTGCTCAGGGGCTGTACGACCCCTGCCACGTCCTCTTCCTCGACCTCTTCCACGTCCTTGTGCTCGGGGAGGCATGATCTATTTCACAAAAATTTTATCATCTTACTAACAGGCTTGAGTCCTTTAAACAAATCATAGGTACTAAACCCTATGCATATCTTTCCCACAACATGGATCTTTTAAGAACATGCATAACATATAACATTTCCAAACTACAAAGTAATCAAACGTGTACCTGGCGTGACCGGATGCTTGCTGATAAGCCATGGACATACCTAAGGTTTACGATGTAAACCAGTCTACAGAACCTATAACCTAGAGCTCTGATACCAACTGTAACGACCCTACTTTTCATGCCTAGATCCTAAGGCCGTTACTACATGCATTTCATTCTACTTCTAAGAACGGCGGAAAACTTCCATATAAAGAAATCGTACTTAGAAACTTGCGAAACATTTAAATCTGGGATCCCAGTTTAAAACAGAACAACAAAACCTTTAGTAAATCAACAAACTAAAAACGGAAAAACGTAAGTCATTCAATACAAGTTCAAAGGGGAAATTTCAAAACGAAAAATGCGGAAGACTTAAACTAAAGGAGATCCATGGCCCAGAAAGCTACTCACTCAATCCACTAACACGCCACATAACATAATCAAAATCCTTATTCCCAAATAACTACTTATACAACGACAAAAGTTAATATGCGACCATTAACTCAGACATTCTTAACTAGTTCCATGCTTTCAAGAAATAAAGGACCAACCATGCTTGATTTAACCCAACGACGACACTTAGAGCTTAAATCCAAATGGCTACAGCAACCATACTCAATTTAAATGAGTTTAAAGCAGAAAATCTATTCCAACGGCTACTTACCTGAGATACTACGCTTGATCGAAAATCCTCCAACGACTCGATACAACACCAACCACGTGATGCGAAATACTCGTCTATTAACACATAAAACATACATAAATATATATTCACACACCATTGGCACACCAAACTTAACAAATTTCCTAAAGCACTAGACTTGAGAGGGTCGAAAACTCACCCAAATGAAGCTACTGCTTGCTGTCCAATTTCCAACTTCGCTCCAATTCAACAATTCGGCCTTCAAACGTTGTGGGTAACTAGAAATCAATAGCTAATATTAATGGGTACTCTTTTAACATAATTAAATCATTCAAAACTTAACTTAGTTCACTTACCCAAAGTCGGAAACTCTCCTAAAACAGTAACACTACTTGCTGTCCAACTTCCAAGTTTCGCTCCGATTCGACAACTCGGCCTCCAACGCCACGGGCACCTTGAAATCGAAAACTAAAACCAGTGGGTATCCTTAATTTAACATTAAATCGACCAATAACCCACACTTATAAACTCCTTACCCACTAGATGAAGACGGCAGCGGCGGCGGCGATCTGCGAACAACGGCGGCGGCTCACGGCTGAAGACAATGGCGTGCGGCGCGGAGGTGAGAGAGACGGTGCAGACGGAGAGAGAGGCTGCGAGGGAGAGACGAGTTAGAGAGAGAGAATTCGAGGGAGAAAGAGAGAGAACTCGAAGGAGAGAGAGAGAGGGAAAAGAAGAACGTTACCGGCGGCGGCGGAGCGTGCGGCTGAAGACGGCGACGTGAGGCGGCGACGAGGCGCGCGGCGGAGGTAGACGGCGGCGTGGGACTGAGGGCGTGCGAGGGAGAGACCGAACGAGAGAGAGAGAGCTCAAGGGAGAGAAAGAGAGTCGGGGAGAGAGGGGAAAAACTGATTCTTTTTTTTTTTTTTTTTTTTTTTTTTTTTACAAACGGTCACTTTGACCGAAAATTGGGGGGAAAGTTTCCCCCCTTTTTCCCTTTCCCCCCTTGACCGGCTGCCCACTCCCCTTTTTCTCCATTTCTTTTTTTTTTTTTTTAAAACGCCGGTTGCTACAAGAGAGACTTTGAGAGCTTAAAGACTTGAAAGCTTTTAGTGTGTCTATGAATGAGAAAATCAAGTCCAATTTATAGGCAACGAGGATGAATTTTGGCCGTTGGATCAATTTTAGAATGAATGGTAGAGATTGAGTTTAAAATTGGAAAAGGAAAGAATTTCAAATTTAAGAGAGAATTTTGAAGGATTGGAATTTTAGGATTAGTAGAATAAAATCAATGAATCATGGGATGAATTTTGGAAAGAATCAAATTTGAATTTGGGGGAATTTTGATATTAAGAGCAAATTTTGAAGATATGGAATTTTGGAGATAATTAGAATAAATCAAGGATTTTTGGGATGGATTTTGGAAAGAATAAATTTTGAATTGGGAGGAATTTTGGGAAAAAATAAAATTTGAATTGGGAGGAATTTTGGGTGAAAATTTATTTATACATAGTTTGTCACGTGTCACTATTCCATTGGTCCACGTAATCCACGTCAGCCGCCATGTCACTTGACACGTCATCGCCACGTCAGCAAAAATCGACCATTGTGGAGCCACGTCATCCGCCACGTCAGCTGCCACATCATCATATTTGGTCGTGTGTTGTGCCACATCAGCGCCACGTCAGATGCCACATCAGCGACTGACACGTGTCACTGCCACGTAGGTTTTTCTCCATAAAATTTGTTTTGGCCATAACTTTTTCGTTTGAGCTCCGATTTGAGTGATTCAAAAGGCGTTGGAATTGTTGTCTCGAGCTCTACAAGATACTGACTTTGAAACACTGGAAATGTTAGTATAAAAAAATCAGAGTTTGTTATCATCAAAATACTTGGTTTGATTGAAGCCCTAAAGCTAACAATAACACTACTAGAAAAACGGTATTACTTGACGCTTTTGGAATATCAAATTTAAATATTCTTAATGTTTTTAAAAGCGTCGAGAGAACCACTGTCAAGAATAAGGTATCGAAAATGTGACGAACGAAAAGCGTCAAGATATTCTTTCCTTGATATTTTTTAAACGTCAAGAATATAACATCATTGACATTTATGACGTGTCATGTATATAGATTTCTTGACATTTATTAAATATCATTTTTGTTAAAACTTGACGGATCTAACGTGTCAAATGATACTTTATCTTGACATTTTAAAAATATCAATTTAATAAGTTTTTGACACATTTTACATGTCATGTTTGTTTGTGATTTTTTTTTTTCAATTATAATAGTTGTTCCCTATTATCTTGAATCTCCTGCATTACATTCCAACAATTTGATATATTGATCAACCAAATAAAAAAAATACACATTCAAGATCCATCAACCAAAATTTCTCCAATAACTTCAATAAAATTCATATCTTCAACATTACAAAAGTATCCAACCTCCATATGAGCAATTCCAAAATTACAACTATCAACCCATATGAACAATTCCAAAAATTACAAGTCCTATCAACCCACATGAACAATTACAAAATTACAATGACCTATCAACTACATTTGGACAATTCCAAAATGAAGATCTTTACACCAATTTCCACCATATATTCAAAATTACATAATACCTATCTCCACCATATATTCAAAATCACAAACTACCTATTAAATAATTTGTGTGCTTCTGTGCCTTAAAATACTTACTACTTCCAAACAGGGGGAAGCTTCTGTCTTCTTGTAATACCGGGTCAGACGATGGATCCTGCTCTCCAACAAAATCAACTTGAACTTGGGAATCCTTGTCTTTCTTGTTTCTCTACAAATGCTTTATGGTTGAAACAACTTTCTTGATGAGATGGTAAAGATCCTTCGAGATTTTAGGAGCTAGCCCTAAGCCAAAAAAGAAAACATGTTAAAAAGAATAAGATAATAATTCTGACTGATGTATAGAATAGAAGTTTAATGGAGGAAGGGTAGATGGGGCTCACCATGAGCCTTCAATATACGCAAGATCTTGCTCCCAGTTACACTTTTCACCTGAGCAATCCCGTGAGAATCACGGAGAATAACACCAATTTCAGATGGTGTCAAACCCTTCTTCGCAAATTTGCAAATGTTCTCTGCAACCTGAATGGTCAAAGGAAAGCCATCAATTTCTATTGAAAGTACAGAGATTCACTTCCCTTTCTAAGCAGTTAAAATGACAAGCAATGGAAGAACTTGTGATTTTCTTAGACATTCGACAAGTATAACCATAAGAATTGACACTCAGATGACACTATGAAACATGTCACCATGCTTCACTAAAATCAACGACTGTAATTTTCATCGTTAGTCAATCACATGAGCAATCTTTTACAAGAACCTCTTTTTCTTCCTGGTAATTTTCAATGGGACCCTATCTGCCATGAGCAAAGTATACTGAAAGCTGATTTCAATGAAGAAGTTAACAACGCAACTAATGCAAACCTGAAAGATGAATTCTGCATAAGCACTGACATTGCGCAACAATGTTTGTTTTGCATTAATCCTTCTAAAACTCTTCGTATAATGGTTGCATCTCTGCAGAAAAGTGTATAAATGTTAGTATAAAATATAAAATCAAGAGGTTAACCATCATGGGTTGGCCTTAATGGTAAAAAATGACCATAGAAAAAATAAAGGGCTTAGAGCGCATGGGTTCAATCCTTGGTGGCCACCTACCTAGGATTTAATACGAGTTTCCTTGGCAACCAAATGTAGTAGGGTCAGGTGGTTGTCCCGTGAGATTAGTCGAGGTGCGCATGAAAGAATGACATTGCATCATTACCACATGGGGGGACGTGTGGGGGGTGGGCACAATGCTAACTCCCAGTTACAACTATTATAAGGTCCCTCTTTGATAAATTTACAAGGAATCACATTTATAAGTTATGTTACACCTTCTTCTCTGCCGCCTGCTCGAGAGTAAGACCCACAAAACCTCCTTCTTCGTCGCCTACTCTAAATTGCATGGTTGTTGTTGATGAGGGAAATACTGTTGCCGCCGTTTGAAAAGAAAGGTCCCTCTTTGTCGCCGCCGTTGGTGTGTTAGACCGTTCACAAAGACAAGTCGCCTCGCCGTCGTTGGTGCCGTTTGCGAATATAAGTCTTCTCGCCGAAGAGAAGACACGACTACATTATTTGCCGTTCGCGAGGGGGAGAGGCAGGAGACCAACAAAAAAGATAAGAATTCGGTCAAAGCCCTAATTTTGATTTTGACCCTATATTAAATTAAAAACAATGTCATAATTCTTGACATTTTAGAAATATCAAGTCTTCCTTAGCGTGAAAAAATCCGAAAAAAATCATAAGACTCCGTGTTTTTGTATTTTTCTTGACGTTTTTTTGTTGAAATTTTGTAAGTCTTGACATTTTTTTTTTGTTGAAATTACATAAGTCTTGACATTTTTTCTTAAAAATGTCAACTAATAACAAAACTCAAATGTCAAGTAACATTGTTTTTCTTGTAGTGTAAGATGAGAAAGGAATTGAGACGACATGAAAAGGAATTTTCGTATTGTCATTGAACTCCTAAAAAAAGTTGCAAAAGTAGAACCTACAGAAGATGAAAGTGCGTGGGGTCGAATTCAAACAAGTATTTAACAGAGGCAAAATAACTTATCCAAAAACCATCAACGATCAAAAACCCTAGAGAAACCTTCAAAGATAAAATTCATCCAATTCTTCTCCAAACCATTCAACAAGAACAATAAAAAACATACAAAGAAGGTCTCAAAACCATAATTAGACATATCGATTCTAAAAAATCAAAATCCACACGCATGAAAGAAAGAAATGTTCAGAGCAACTGACCCCCTAGAGATGAGATTCAACGGCAAAATTTGGCGGAAATTCTTAAGAGAGATGGAGATAGAGCACACATGATGAGATTTTTTGGTTAGGTCAAAATGAGGTGACAAGGGGGGGGGGGGTGCTACAAGGTTATTTTGGTCACTTTTCCACCCCCTTCAAATTTGGAAACAAAATTCAAATATGGCTTCCTTTATTTTATTTTAACTTTAAAGTGCACTTATCAACGACTAATTGACAAAGTTAACCCCCTCTAGTTTATGTTTTGTAAAAAATGACTCATCTTCAGAAACAATGTTTTTTTGGACCCCTTGATGATGAAGATGATGTAAGCAAGTACTTGAAATTACATATATTTTCTTTATTAAAAAAAAATATATGGGTATATATATAAGCAAGTAACTGTGTATATTTAATACTATAGTTATGACAAAAAAAAAAAAAAAAAACAGCTCAAGTATATGTGGCTAGAATAATGATTAAAAAAATAAAAACTTATTTTTGGTCATTTTTCCACCCCCTTCAAATTTGGAAACAAAATTCAAATATGGCTTCCTTTATTGTATTTTAACTTTAAAGTGCACTTATCAACGACTAATTGACAAAGTTAACCCCCTCTAGTTTATGTTTTGTAAAAAATGACTCATCTTTAGAAACAATGTTTTTTTGGACCCCTTGATGATGAAGATGATGTAAGCAAGTACTTGAAATTACTTATATTTTCTTTATTAAAAAAAAATATATGGGTATATATATAAGCAAGTAACTGTGTATATTTAATACTATAGTTATGACAAAAAAAAAAAAAAAAAAAACAACTCAAGTATATGTGGCTACAATAATGATTAAAAAAATAAAAACTTATTTTTGGTCATTTTTCCACCCCGTTCTAATTTGGAAACAAAATTCAAATATGGCTTCCTTTATTATATTTTAACTTTAAAGTGAACTTATCAACGACTAATTGACAAAGTTAACCCCCTCTGGTTTATGTTTTGAAAAAAATGACTCATCTTTAGAAACAATGTTTTTTTTGGACCCCTTGATGATGAAGATGATGTAAGCAAGTACTTGAAATTACTTATATTTTCTTTATTAAAAAAAAATATATGGGTATATATATAAGAGAGTAACTGTGTATATTTAATACTATAGTTATGACAAAAAAAAAAACAACTCAAGTATATGTGGCTACAATAATGATTAAAAAAATAAAAACTTATTTTTGGTCATTTTTCCACCCCTTCAAATTTGGAAACAAAATTCAAATATGGCTTCCTTTATTATATTTTAACTTTAAAGTGCACTTATCAACGACTAATTGACAAAGTTAACCCCCTCTAGTTTATGCTTTGTAAAAAATGACTCATCTTTAGAAAGAATGTTTTTTTGGACCCCTTGATGTATGAAGATGATGTAAGCAAGTACTTGAAATTACTTATATTTTCTTTATTAAAAAAAATATATGGGTATATATATAAGTAAGTAAATGTGTATATTTAATACTATAGTTATGACAAAAAAAAAAAAAAAAAACTCAAGTATATGTGGCTACAATAATGATTAAAAGAATTAAAACTTATTTTTGGTCATTTTTCCACCCCCTTCAAATTTGGAAACAAAATTCAAATATGGCTTCCTTTATTATATTTTAACTTTAAAGTGCACTTATCAACGACTAATTGACAAAGTTAACCCCCTCTAGTTTATGTTTTGTAAAAAATGACTCATCTTTAGAAACAATGTTTGTTTGGACCCCTTGATGATGAAGATGATGTAAGCAAGTACTTGAAATTACATATATTTTCTTTATTAAAAAAAATATATGGGTATATATATAAGCAAGTAACTGTGTATATTTAATACTATAGTTATGACAAAAAAAAAAAAAAAAAAAAAACAGCTCAAGTATATGTGGCTAGAATAATGATTAAAAAAATAAAAACTTATTTTTGGTCATTTTTCCACCCCCTTCAAATTTGGAAACAAAATTCAAATATGGCTTCCTTTATTATATTTTAACTTTAAAGTGCACTTATCAACGACTAATTGACAAAGTTAACCCCCTCTAGTTTATGTTTTGTAAAAAATGACTCATCTTTAGAAACAATGTTTTTTGGACCCCTTGATGATGAAGATGATGTAAGCAAGTACTTGAAATTACTTATTTTATTAAAATAAATATATGGGTATATATATAAGCAAGTAAATGTGTATATTTAATACTATAGTTATGACAAAAAAAAAAAAAAAAAAAAACAGATCAAGTATATGTGGCTACAATAATGATTAAAAAAATAAAAACTTAGTACATATTATATATAAAATGGTATATATAAATATAAATGTTTTTTCGCAAAATAAAAAAAAAATTGGAAAAAAATATATGATACAAAATAAACGCTAAGATTGTGAGACATTTAAGAAAAACGTATTGTATATATATACACATACGTATATTATATATATATAAGTATATATGAAATTATATAAGGTATATATGAAATTATATACGAATATCGACACTTTTTTGTAAAATGAAAAAATCTAGAAAAAAAATTGTTTAGCAAACTCGAGCATGAAAATCTGAAGGAAAATCTGCTGGTAATTGAATAAGATGAAAGGAAAATAAACTTATTCATTATGACGTGAAATAAAATCAGTACAATAATCTTTTCCTAAAATTAAGAAATTTGTTTAAATAATATTTTATATAATAATTGGTCCTATAAATGTAATATTATCATTTTTAATATTAATTGAAAATAGATGATAAAACCAAGGGTATAAAGATAAGAAAATATAGCTAGAAATCTAATCTTGTAAATATCCAAAATTTTAAACATATATGAAAACATGTCTCCAAAACATGCTATCTACCAAAATTTATCTAAAAATAATAATAATTTGACTATATTGTTTAGATTGGTTTGATAAAATTTTAAGTTTCATTTTTATCTTGTTACTTTCCATATTGTCTTTTTTGATAGTTCTCCTTACTTAATTGATGGTAGATAAACATGCCAAATTTACTTTTGAAAA
This sequence comes from Luffa acutangula, assembly GCA_036850905.1. Lineage (NCBI taxonomy): Eukaryota > Viridiplantae > Streptophyta > Magnoliopsida > Cucurbitales > Cucurbitaceae > Luffa > Luffa acutangula. The sequence goes on from CM072099.1 coordinate 42,003,126, forward strand.
CTTTCCAACCAATGAAAATAATGGCTAAACTATTTTGTATTTTTCAATCATATGATTTTTCTTCCAAATGTAACCTGATTTAATTTTCTTGTTCGCACCCTATTTTTAAGGCAATGGTTATCTAATTTATTTCTAAATATATATTTTATGTGCTAAATATGTAACGCAAAAAGAAAAGAAAAAATAGAGTGAATTAAAAAAAAATTGTAATTGCAAGAACTAAAAAGAAGAGATGAGTGAAAGAAAAAAGAATGGGGGGAAAGGAAAAAGAGAGAGACAAAAAATTAACGCTAGGATTCGAACCCACACGGGAAGAGAGGCAAAAATTAGGAGTGTTAAACCAACTGAGCAAACTTGCAAAGTATTGTATTTTATTTGGACCTAATTTTGATGATTTATGTACGATGCTCCACGATTTTTCTTGAGACTGGTGGATATATCATGAAAATGATATTTTGCCAAAATATCAACTATATTTTAAATATTTCAACCAAAAATTGGTAAAAAAAAAATGTTTTTCCCCTATATCTCTATCAGGCCCTTGAAATTTTCAATATATCACCGTTATCTTGATGACTTTTGGCGATTTTTTCATCCTTAGTTACATCATATACATTATCTCTTGTATCTTTCAAAATTAAAATTCAAATTTTGTATGCTTTTTAAAACCAAAAGATTACATAAAATTTAGGTATTTAGTTTTTAATATTTTCAGTTAGATTTTTTATTTAAAATTATCCAATCAATATCCTCATTGTTCCATCGATTTTTTGTTCTACACTTCCTATCATTATTCAATGGGTCATTGATCTTTAAACATAGTTAAATTATATGTACATATAACAAATACGGACTATTTGTATAGAAGACATTTTCTACGTTAAAAAATTGTATGGGAACTCTATTCCAAATAAGGAGCATTTGTTTATTCCATTGTTATTTTCTATTCTTCAAAATTATTTGAGTTTTATATTTATTAATTTAAGATTTCTTGATTGAATTTTGTGGTTAAGATATATAAACTGTATTTGGTAATTAAAAAAAAAAAAATATTTGTGATGCAAAACGCATGCAATTGGGGATTGGGCTTAAGAATCTACATACAATGTTCTACTAATACAACCTGACATAGCAATATTGGAGAGCCACCAAATGTCCTACTTTTCTTTAAACATTTGGAAGATTAGCCATCAATGTGAACTACACAATAAGATTGTCAAGGGTTATAAAAAATTAAAACACATCATCTCATCCATCAACTGGAAAAGGAAAAAGAATTATCGGCTCAATAGCTAAACCCTCTGCTGGAATCCAAGTCAACAACTCATGAGTTGTGTTGTTGGACGTCGTCACTAAAGATCAAATGAAGTTGTAGGTTATGTAGGAGGGACAACAAAAAAAAAAATATTTTTAACATTGGTTTGGTTTTCCAACTTACACCACAACACCACACCAATTAAAAATATAAAATCAATAAATAACATAATTAAAGTTCATTTATGATTTAGTAAAATAACAGTACTTCAATACAATGCATAATACATCAAATATTTTACTTCAAACCCACAACAATAATCACCATAACCTTATATATAATATATAGCTTTATTCCCACACATATTATTATTATATATTCTATTGCAAACATCATTTTCTTCCCAATGGTCATAACTGTACTTAATGACCAATAGCCATATCACAGTAGGACGTAAGAATTGTGCCTTGTTTAGCCGTGATTCCAACGAAGTTGAGGAAATTTGGCCAACACTCGTGTTGAATACTCTTGATTGCTTGACAACACTTGACACCTAAGTTGATTTTTCCATGAAATATGAACGTGGTAACCTTAACCTCATTCGCACATGCATGGAGTTTGAATAAATGTAATGAACAAAAAAATTTCTCCTCCTCGAACTTTGATCGTCTTGCTTGGTTCACGTTCATATGCAAGGGTTGTTTTGATTCTTCCACAAAAGAGAAAGCAATCGATAGGAACGAGAAGAGAATAACAAACTTAAGAAGGAGAGCCATGATAGGTGGAAGTTTTGTGTATGAGGGATGTGAAAGAAAGAATAAGTTTATGTGTGTGTTGTTAAGGAGTGGTGTGATGTGGAGTTTATATAGAGGGATAGAAAACAAAGGATTTCAAGGGATGTTAGTGAAGAATTAAAAAAAAAAAATAATTGAAATTCAAGAATTAGGTGGGTGAGGGAAGGGCACATGTGTTGTGTATGGGAAATTACATGTGGGTGAAGGGTTTGGTTTGATGATGGGTTTAATTTGAAATTAGAGGAAGAAAGTGATGGGATTATTTGGATATGGACATGGAATGATGGAAGGCAAAAGAGAAGTAAAGAAGGAAGGAAGATAAAATAAAGGAATAGATAAAAAATAACAAAAAAACATAGAGAGTGGAATGTTGAAGGGAGAATAAAAAACAGACACAAAAGTTAAATTAAAATTCAAGGAAAAGTATTTTTATTTTTATTTTTTGGGAGGAAGAAGATGGAAATAACAAAAATATCTAATATAAATGGACCCATATCCTTTTTAAAATGAAACTAATTTCCAAATATTCACAACTCATATTCCTCATTATTAATAGCAACTTGCCTAACTCTAATGGTGTCCATAAAAGGATTAAATTGCAATACACCGAAAAACCTAAATATTAATACGTTAGTTCATCTAGATTAAAGAATACTAAAACAAATAAGTATTAAAGAAGATAGAGAATGGGAATACTAAAGTAATTAAGGGGGAAATAATTAGGAATGTAAGGAGAAAATGAATGAGAATATTATATTCAAGAGAAAAAATCCTAACATTAGAATTAAGAAGCTTTTGTTAAAATGCCAAAAACCACCGACTGCAAGGAACCGAATTCTTGTCATTTGATTTGTTACATTCTACTTAACTCACAATAAATTTCAATTTAACTTTCAAAATGACCTATCACAATATGCAAATATTTAGTGCATCTACATAATTCACTTAAAATTATGGTAATGTAATTGCAAGGCACACCGTTTGTCCAAAAGATTTTTCTTTTAATAAAGAAATAGAACGGTAATGTAACATGATATAATTAATTTTTATAAAATAGCACTATAATTAATTTATATAAAATATATTGTATAATTTATCCCATTCATAATAAAAAGAAAGTAATTTTGTTTGATATAAAATACTTCAAACCAACAAGATGACCAAATTGGAAGTCATGTCTATTTGGTATAACTTTGAATTTTATATCTAATAAGTCATTTTTTAAAATTGACAGATCTACTAAATACAAATATGAAGTTTAAGGTCCCAATAGACATAAAATTCAATTTTGTATCTTATTTTTTAAAAATCTCGAATGTACCAAGAACCATTAGACACAATTGAAAGCCTATTGGTCTATTAGACATTTTTAAAGTTTAGGAACTTAGATACAAAATTAAAGTTCAGAAACCTATTAGACACTTTTTATAGTTCAGGAACCCAATTGATAGGCATAGACCAAACTTGTAAAACCTTAATTTTATTTTTCAACTCTGATGTTGACAATGTTACAATAATTATAGAAAAGATAAGTGAAAAAGACATTCATATTAAAATGATTTCTTCCTTGTGAAGCCTAATACTTTTAATTGACACATTTCTTTTTACAAATATTAAATTATTGAAAGTAATAGAATAAATATTGCTTTTGTAGTTGTTTATTAGAAAAAAAAACAACAAAATTGCACATTTTCGTTTTTTTTTCTTCGCATTTCTCACTTTTTTTCTTCTTTTTTTCCCTTCTCCTTTCAATTGTTTTTCAAAAAAATAAAATAAACTTCCATCTTTTTCTTTTATTTTTTCTCTAAAAAATCAAATAAATTAGTAACATTTTTGTTTAATGTTTTATACACATTGAATATTATATTACAATTTTTTTTCATAACGAAACTGAAATTTACTTAAGTATAATTTTTTTTAAATAAATAAACAAACTACAAGTAACATCAAATTGAAAAAACAAAAAATAAAAAATAAAAACAATTAATACTTAATTAAATTTTAATTTCTTTTGTTTTTTTTTTTAAATAAATTGTAAATAGTATTTATTGTGTTTAAAACATTAAACAAAAGATGTAACTAGCTTATTTGATACAAAAAAATAAAAAATAAAAATCGTTAATACTTAATTAAACTTCATTATATATATACACATCCATAGTATATGAGAAAAAAGGGTTAAATAAAGAAATTTTTCAACCTCATTTCTCCAAATTTGATATTGTATTCTATCAAAAAAGGTTAAAAATGAAACTTTTCAACTTCATTTCTCCAAATTTGATATTGTATTCCAATTCTAGCTTTTGCTTAATATTATTTAATTATATATTGTAATTTTTCAATTAGAGATAATTTATTATATAAACAATTTATGGTTTAAAATGCAATCTTAATTACATATTTGGCTCATTTTCTTGTTAAATATTCATAAATACCAAATTATTTAAAAATAAGATTTCACCTTAATTATATCCAATCTAAAATGTAAATTAAAACAAAATAAATTCTCCACAGATCCCCTAATCAAGAAATTCCAACAAAAATAACAAATACATAATAATTAAAACTATTAATCAAAATAAAATTTAAAAATACATATAAACAATAAAAGCAAACAATCAAAGATAAGTTCCAATCAAAGATGTTTAGATTGAGACCATAAAACAAGAAAAAGGTTAGAAGAAATAGACCACCAACTTCATAAACCCAAAAACAAAAAGACGAAATCCTAATATCCATCAAAATCTTCTCGCAACGGGAACAATAATCCAACAAATCTATTTATATCTCTATTTTTTTTTTCACCAGCAGTTGTGTAAAAAAAATTAAACACATGAAGATGGCAACTAGAAAACGAACAAAAGAATTTGAGAAAAATTCTTCAAGCAACAAGACAAAAAAATGAAGGTTTGAGATCGAAACACACCAGAAAAAACTAAAGGTAAATCAAATAACAGTAAACATTCAGAGAAGAACATGAGCTGCAAAGTCAGAAGAACGAGTTTGGTATGGGCCCTTAAAATAGAAATATAAACACATTGTAAAACACTCAAAATGATTATAGTAGAAAATGAAATTCTCAACAAGATAAAGCACCCTAGAATGGTTATTATGGTAGTAGAAGAGAATCAAGATAAGCTATGAAGCACACTAGGAGGGTAGAATAAAATCTAAACAAGTTATAAAGCAGACAAAGACGATTATAACAGGATAAGAGAATCTAAACTAGTTATAAAGCACGCCTGAACAGTTATTCAATCCAAAACATCATAACAATCCAACAACAAATCTAGACATGTTATTAGAGACTCGAGAAAAAAATGTCACGTAAAAAACACCAACCTTCTGTTGTGCAGATCTACGGACCTATCAATCTGACGAGCGAGACAAATCTTTTTCGACACATACCTTAATACATAGAGGTCAAAATAATTAAAACCAAAACTAGGCACTAACAATACTATGTGTAACACAAATTTAAAGTTCTAAAGAAGAGATTAACAAGAACAATGTGAAAATAACATTAAAAAAGAAAAAACTTGAACGACATTTTCTTACTTCTTTTCATGTTTATGTCTCACAAGAAGAGCAGAAACAAATTATCGCTTCCCTATTTGCTCCAAATATTTCATATTGCTCCATTTGGACAGATTAATAATTCACTTTCTCTTAGTAGACCAAAAAAAAAAAAAAAGAAAAAGAAAAGGTATAATTTCACCATAGTATTCAAAATCCATTTAAGAAGCTACTCTAACTGTTTTATGCTTTTTATGAGCATAAACTCAACATTTCACAGGGAAAAAGCTGAAATTTTGTAAAATGCTAATAAACAGAGATATTATCTAAGAAACCACCTTGGATCATAAGGATTCCACTCAAATTTTCTTTCCAAAACAACTTCTTATCTTCAAACAGAGCTAAAAGAGCACATTGGCACTAACCCCATCAACAAAATTTACAAGATTCAACCAAAAAAAAAAAAAAAGAAAAAAAAAAGCAAATACGGAGTGGGAAAGAGAGGTTGATAAAAATTTAAAAACCCATCGAGGGAACAATGTCCACTTTAATAAGAACCTTGCAAAATCTTCAGAAGATTGATGTTTGAGATGAACATTGCAAAATCTGAGGTTCATCTCAAGCATAAATCTTCTCGTAAAACAAAAATTAATCCCCAAGCAAAATCTGAGAGGAACATTACCAATCGACACCCAACGACATCGAATGCTAGTTGTCCAATGTCCGAATGAGTTTGAAATCGCTAATCCGAACCTCATAGCCTATGGGCATTCAATCCCAAGGCTGTTCGGGTTGTGGGTAGTCAGCAAAAGCTGACTTTGAAGCCGAAAGCTTGCTGATTGGGAAGTGGAAGTGCTGGAATACGCTTGGAAGTACAATCAGTGGGTATACAAAGATTAGAAACATGAGTTAAAGCGCTTTTAAAGATTTGAATGGGACTAATGTGCTGAAAAATACCTATTGGCATCGAATTATCTTGGATAGGCGTTGCTTGAAGAGGAAAGGGGCTTAATCCTGCGAATATAGAGTCAATCACAAATGGGTAATCCAAATTCGAAGTCGAATAAGCATGGGTCAATGTCGAAACATACCGAGATCACTAAAGGACGTCGAAATGGCCAAGATTGGGGAGGAAAATGCTGCTGGCCACGCGGATCCTGACTGAAACGAGAGAAGGAGAGAGATTTATCCTTGAACCCAAAAGAGAACGAGAGTGAGGCAGAGAGAGAGACTTACGCGTGGAAGAAGAAGAAGAAGGAGAAATGCTAGCTCGCGATCTTTCTCGCCGGCGTAGGTCTTGGTCGAAAATCAAGGCTCGCCGGCATGGAGGAAATAGCGGGATCTTGCTCACCGGCGTAGCTCTTGGTCGAAAATCAAGGCTCGCCGGCATGGAGGAAATAGCGGGATCTTGCTCGCCGGCGTAGGTCTTGGTCGAAAATCAAGGCTCGCCGGCATGGAGGAAATAGCGGGGGAGATGGAGAATCAAGGCTGCCATTACCGATGAAACAAGGGTTTGATTGGGGGAATTGAGAGAAAACGAGGGTTTGAGAGGGAGAGAGAGATTGAGAGATTGAGAGACCAAAGGATAACACGTACACCTAGACTTAGAATTTCTTTTCTTTTTTTTTTTTTTTTTTTTTTTGTCTTTCTCCTTTTTTCTTTAAAATAAAAATTACTTCAAATAAATAAATAAACTCATGGATTTATGATTTTTTTAATTTTTTAAAAAAATGTACCAAAAATCTTCTTTTTTTACAACTATTTACCATTTTTTTTTTCTTTCCTTCCTTTATTTGGGTTTGTTTATAGCCTTATAAAATGTCAAAATTGTACTAGTGACAATTACCCAAGTTGCTATTCATAACGAGCAAAGTGAGTTGTTAATATTTTTAAATTAGCTAGGGGCAAATTTCAAAAGTGAATGACCATGAGGGATATCCTATCAAAAATAATTCTGATCTCTTCAATCTCTTAGCTCATCCAACCTTTTCTTTTCTTTCTCCTTTGTCTTTCTATCTTCAAACCCTAGTGAAATTACATAAAAAAAACAAAAAACAAAAACAAAAACAATTCATTTAGAGGTGAAAGAAGATGCTTTTACTCCAAAATAAAAAGTAATTACTCTAGCAAGAATATTCATAAAATATAGTGGTCAAACCTTAATTTTATAGGTAAGATATATAATGACAAATATTAGATAGTAAAATCAAATGATTCTCTTTCCATTGTCAATAAAAGAAAATAAGGCATGCAACGAGAGAGAAAATGAGTCTAAATTAGACTTAAAGGGAGAAAGTGAAAATTTGTTGAAACTTGAGAATATTTGAGTTTTCAATAAGGGCTTAAATTTAAACTTATACAAGAGTTAAAATATTGAGGTCATAGGGATATAGTTTCTTGTTCAAATCCACTACCAGTACTTTACTTGAATAATTCTTTTTTTATTTATTTTCTCTTTTTCATTGATATTGGCAGTTTCATGACTTTTTTTTTTTTGTCTTGATGAAAAACAAATTATACATTTTACTTAATTTATTCAATTTTATCTTCAAAATTTTCCTTTCATAACACTAACCAACTGGTAGTACAAAATGTTTCATCATATAATAAATTATTTTTAATTGAAAAATTATAATATATAATTAAATAACATGAAAATAGAAAAAAGCTAGAATTATAATACAATATTAAATTTGGGGAAAATGAGACTGAAAAGTTCGATCATTTATGGAAAAGATTAATCAATTATGGAATTGATTGGTCATGGAATTGGTTGGTCATAGAATTGATTAATTATGGAAACGATTAAATCAGTTATGGAAATAATTGATTTTAAATGAATATTTTATTCATAGCCTTTCTCCTATAAATAGAACACTAAACCTAGGGTTTAGACACTACAACACAAGGCCACAAGAATGAATTCTTGCCATTCTCTCTAGCCTCCCTCTCATATTCTCTCAACCCAAGAACGCTAGGGAGAATTTTCTCTCTAGAGTTTTTTCCATTCAAGATTAGGTAGTCCCACAACTACGTTCCTAATCTTAGAGTCATAGCGGGGAAGATAAATTGGTGGTGTCCCAATTGTTGATGCTTGGTCTAAAATCAAGAAAGGTGTCCGTTGAAGTATTCAGAGTCGTTAACGATGGTATGTTTGATTCTCCCCTTTAGATTTAGATCTAATAATTTTTATATGCTTAGCCTTAAGTTTGTATAAAATTTGTTCTATGTTTTTGCCAATGTAATAATATTTTTGGATAAACAAAATTAACTACGAATCGGTTCCAATTACACTTCCGCTTAAACGAAATTGGGAAATGCCAAATCCTTCAAATAGATCACATACTCCTTCCCTGTTACAGGAAGTGTCAGAATAAGTGTTGTCACTAATCTCTTTTTCAGCTCCTGGAAAGTTTGTTAACATTTATCCGACCACCCAAACTTAGCATTCTTCCTTGTCAAAGTTGTCAAGGGTAATTGATAACTCTCCAAAAGGGAGTTATTTAGGCCTTAATTCTACAGGGATTTGTGTGTCTTTTGTGCTTAATAGAGTTGCTTTTAGATATATGTTATATGTTTTAACCCATTTCGAAGAATGAAAGCTTTGGAAATTATTTTGTGCAAAATATGTTGTTGGGCGACTTAAGGGAGCAAATTCTGTGCTGCAGCAAAGCTGAGAGAAAAAACTTCCATGTCACAGCTTGTTAGCCAATTGAATTAATTAAATTCTGTTAAGCTATTTTGTTAACCAATTGTAATTTAAATTGCTTTTAATTTCTTAGGATATGTCAAATATGCCGGTCAATTTTGGTAGTTTTAATTTAATTATGCATGTGATGTATGTATTAAATGAATTGATTGTTGCATAAAGTATGTCATTTAATTTAGCTTAAAATCCCACCATAGGTTAAGCATATTCATTATTATAAATGTTATAATGTATGAAATATGTATGAATTTTATTTTCATTAGTATTTAATATAAATTGTTATGATTAAATGGATGAAAATTGAGAAGCATTGAGTATATGAAATTACTTTAGTAAAAAATATAAAAAGTTATATTTATGAAAGTAATTTATATTCTTATTTATTTTCATGAGCTATTAATATAAAGTGTTATGTTAATGTATGAAAATGTGAGTGCTTAATTAATTAATTTAAGAGTTAGATTAATTGAAGAAAATTAATTTGAATTGAGCATGAAATTACTTTAGTAAAAATATAAAAAGTTATATTTATGAAAGTAATTTATATGCTTATTTATTTTCATGAGCTATTAATATAAGGTGTTATGTTAATGTATGAAAATGTGAATGCTTATTTTCTTGGGTAATTAATTTAATAGTTAGATTAATTGAAGAAAATTAATCTGAATTGAGCATGAAATTTCTTTAGTTTAATAATATATAAGAGTTATATTTATATTAGTAATTAACATGCTTAATTAATTTTCATGATATATTAATATAAATGTTATGTTAATGTATGAAAATGGTAATGCTTAATTTTAATTTTATTGTATAATTAATTTAAGAGTTAGGTTAATTAAAAGTAAATTAAATTGCATTGAGCATGACATTACCTTAGATTAATATAATTATTATATTTATGACATGTCATGTATGCTAATGTATGATTTTAAAAATTAATTAGAATTTGATCGTTAATTTATTCACCATAGTAGCATGTTATAGGGTCAATTCATTAAAATTTATAATAGTTATAAAATTAATGAGCAGAAACCGTTAACCTATAACAAAGAATTGCATGCAAACATAGGATCTTAGGACAAATGAATTAATTTTAAAATGTTTAAAATTAATTAGACCTAAGATCACATTTCTAATAGGATTAGAATTATTCTTACTTAGAATTAAAATTAGTTTTAATTGACTAAGTAGGAAAAACATTGCTATGATTATAAGGGAACTCCACCGGTAAAATTCTGTCTAAGGCTTGGGGTATTTAAGTTGACGGTTTACGGAACACCTCCTACCTGGGAACTGACCCGGAATACCGGAGATGAATTAATCATAGTTAAATGTTAGCATGCAATGTCACTAGGTTTGTTAAAAGTATTTAATACACCTAGATCTTTAGAGTAAATACCTTACATTACTGTGGTTATCAGGGAACTCTCTCGGTAAAGTTCTGTCTAAGGCTGGAGGTACTTAAGATGACGGTTTACGGAACACCTCCTACCTGTGAACTGACCCGAACCTTGAGTTGAATTAGCCATAGTAATGTTGACTTGCAATGTTGGGTTTATTAAAAGAAGTTTAATTCACCTAAAACATTGCGGTTGAATCCTTTCCATAATTGTTATAATAGGATCAGACTTAGATAGATTGACTTAGCCGAATTTTATCTAAGTTAAACAACCCTAAATTAACCTTAGGACATTTTCAGTGGGAGGAAAATTACAAAACGAGATTTAAATCAAGTTTTGCTCCTACGTCCCTATATTCACAACGTGAGGTTCATGCTCGGCTTCGAGTCGCCTTAGGAGCGGCCTCCCTTTGGAAAGTGTTTGCATGAATCAATAACAAGGTGAATGGGAAAAATGTCTAGAGTAAGTGGGAGCGGGACACGTGTCAACGTATCCCTCGGTCTCCACCCCTAGTTTGCACCGTGAGAGTCCTATGATCCGCCTGCAGGTTGTCCTGGTGCAACCATCCCTTCGGAGGGCCTGATCATAGGATTCGGAACACCGCGAACTCCTGAATATGATAGGGTCACTTAAGCTAATCACCAACAGTTGTCTTTCCCTTCGGTAGCCCGTTGGTGCATGCCTCTGAGATCTGAAAGTGGGAGGGTTACACTTACGAGGATGAGTTAAATGTGTTAACTAACCCTTGACCGAACAACGGTAACTAAACGCTAACGGAATATGAGTTATTTTGGTGTTAGAGTTTGGTTGAGATTGTTTCAATTCAGAGGAGGAGTAGCTGACCACCCTTCGATGGCTGTTGTTCTAAACCTTTGAAGTATCGTTGCAAAAACTAAATCAATAGTTTTATAGGGTTTCTTTGATTGCTTATTTGTTTTTGCAGAATTTGATTGGATTATTTGTGATGGGTTAGTGCAAATAATAATACAAGTAATTTGTTACTTCAACAATTATATAATAATTTTATGTGTATTGTGTTACGTAATTTTTATAAATAACGGTAATACAACAAGCTTAAACGAAAAATTGTGGTAAATAAGTCTAGGATTATTCTTAACTGATGAATGTCCTCATGTCTCATATGCTTAATTCATTAAGAATTGTTCTTGGTGAATATGACATATAACCCTGCTTAACAAAAAGAGAACTTGTTAAAAACTGTAATTTTCATTTACTTGTCTTGAAAACGTGATTAGTGAAGAATAGTGATTCTCCCTGAATACTTGATTCAGGGGCCACAAATCATGTGTGTTCTTCTTTTAAAGGAATAAGTTCCTGGCAACAACTTGCTGCTTGTGTAATAACTCTCAAAGTTAGAATTAAAGAGGTTATTTTGGCTATAACAGTGGGGAACATTAAGTTATTTTTCTCAATGGGAGAAAATACATACTATTAGATAATGTGTATGTAATTCCTAAGATCAAAAGAAATTTGATTTCTGTGTCTTATTTGCTGAAACAATGTTACTCTTTACCTTTCTCTGCTAACGCAGTTTTGATCCAAGAAAGGGAGTTGACATTTGTTTAGCTTTACTGGAAAGTAACCTAAATGTTTTAGGACTAATCAAGAGTAAAGCAGTCATGAACACTGGGTTGTTTAAGACTGCTACTACTCAATGTGAATACAGGCAAAGGATTTCTCCTAAAGGAAAATACCTTTCTTTGGTTCTAAGGTAGACCATATTAATCTCAATTTGATTAGGAGATTGGTCAAGAGTGACCTTCTAAGCGAGTTAGAAGATGACTCTCTACTACCTTGTAAGTCATGCCTTGTGGGCAATATGATTGATAGATCCTTTACTAGAAAAGATCTAAGAGCCAAAGAGCCCTTGGAGCTTATACATTTGGATCCTTGTGGTTCAATATGTTAAAGCAGTGAGAGGGCATGCATAATTCATCTCTTTTGGATGATTATTCAAAGGTATGAGTATCTTTACCTAATGCAACTTAAGTCTGAAGCTCTTGAGATATTCGAAGGGGCTTAGGACTGAAGTTGAAAACTTGTTAGGTGAGATGATAAAAACACTTCGATCTGACAAAGTGTTAAGTATAAGGATTTGAGATTCCAGGACTATTTGATAGTACATGGGATCACACCCTAAATCTCATTTAGGAGAAATAGAACTCTATTGGATATAGTTTATTCCATGTTGAGCTATGCTCAATTGTCTGGCTCGTTTTGGGGTCATGCAGTGTTGACTGTATTGCAAACTGTAGTAGGCAACCCCAAAGGAAACGAGAAGTGGATACTTCTTCAATTCACAAGAGAACAAAGAATTTGTATTGAAAAATGCTAAATTCTCAGAAGAAGTCCACATCAAAAATAATAAACCACAAGAGTAAAGTCGGTTTAAGTAAGCTAACTAATAAAGTTACAGTAACATCCACAAGAGTTGTTGATGAGGCAGACTGTTCAAAAAGAGTTGTTTGATGGATCAGTGCATCTAGTTAGTCACATCCATCTAAATAGTTGAGATTGCCTCAATGTAGTGGGAGGGTTGTTTGATAACCTGAACGTTACATGGGCTTGTTTGAAGCCTAGGTCATCATACCTGATGATGGCATAGTGGGTTCATTATCTTTTAGAAAGAAAATGAGTGATGTTGACAAGGACCAATGGATTAAAGTCATGGACCTGGAAATGAAGTCTTTTGTATTTCACTTCCATCTAGGATCTTGTAGATCTGCTTGATGGGTAATACCTATTAGTTAGAAGTGGATTTTCAAGAGAAAACGAGACATTAAAGGTCTTAACAGGAGGGTTCAGACAGCAAGATCGAAAGCAAAAGGGTTTGCAAGCTTAAGTGATCCATGTGATAGCGAGCAGAAATGTCGCTATTTTAGTCTCAAATTATTAAGCTTTTTGGTGCTTTAATCGTGATTTTAATGAATATATTTAATGAATTCTGTTATTTTGTCTTTAGGAGCATAAATGATGAATTTGGGAGAAAAAGAGCCAAAATTGATGGAATTATAGCCCAAATCAAAGTTTGAAGCATTTGGAAGCCCAAAGAAGGCATCCATGAAGAATTCACCAAGAGAAATGAAGAAGAAGGCCCAAAAATCAGCCCAAAAAGAAGCTGATTTTTCTGGAAAATCTGGACAGCGTCTCGACGCTTAGCAAGGCAGCGTCGCGACGCTGCCCTTTCTTGTTGCCCAAGCCGCGTGCGCAGCAGCGTCGCGACGCTTCGCTACCCCTTTTCCAGGCCTATAAATAGGCGCCCTTGGTGCCTCATTTGGATATCAATGATCAATCATCAATCAATCATTTTGTCATTCATTCCTTTCTTTCCTTTCTTAAGACTCCTTTTTTGGAGCCCCTCTCAAGGCTTTTGAGCCTTTTTGAGAGGGTTCTTCTAGTGGGAATTTTTGGGAGTTTTGGGGAGCAATTCTAGAGGCTCGAGGAGTAGTCAGCGGGGGCTCCAAGCGTCAGCAAGGGGTTTTTCGACGGTCAATTCCTTTTCCTTTATGCCTTTTAATATGCTTTCCCTTGTAATTATTGTGAATATTATGTGTAGCTAAACCCCAATTTGGGGTCTTGAAATGAAATGATAGTTGCAATATTGTTATAATTTCTTGTCTCTTGCCCATGTCCTAATTATTTGTATGGATGTGCTTAATGCTTTACTCAATCTGGCCAATTGTGTGATGATTCGATTCTTAATGGAAACTCGACGGAGAGAAATTAGGATAGATCATAATCCGTGCAACTAGTTTAATTGCCCGTTGTGACACCGGGATTAGTTGATTAAACATAGATTCCTAAAATGAATCAGGGCGTAATAATTAATGATTTTTAATGGCGCTAAGGACACTTAGGTTGTTAAAATGAATTAATTGCAATTAGGGGAAACCGACAGGAGAACCTATGTGATTAACGGAGATTCTAGGTTTATAATTAGTTGGGCAATGAGATAGGATAATTATAGCAATTATTTAGCTTACCATTGATTTTCAAGACCCCTCTTCCCATTTCAAGAAAACTCTTTCTCCACATTTTATTTCTGATTGATCAAATTGTTTTTTTTTTTTGTTAATTGTTTTAAAGTTAAATCTTTTTATCACATGAACTTGGTCCCTAAATATTGTTTCACCTAAGTATTTTCAAGTGCTCAAGAGAATTTTAATTAATTGCTTAAGTTTCGCTTCGCCTCCCTGAGGATTCGATACTCGGAATACTTTCCGTTTTATATTACTTGTGGCCCGTGCGCTTGCGGATACCAACAAGTTTTTGGCGCCGTTGCCGGGGAGGCTTGATTTTTAAGCAAAAATTAATTTTTCTTGACATCGAAAAGAAAAGGGTGAATGGTAATTTAGGTGTAAATATTTTTCTTCCATCATTTTGTGAATATTATTTTATTTTCTTTTTTCGTTTTTGTTTGGTTTTTTTTTTTATTATCTGGGAGCATTGCATGCGAAGAAACAAGGTGGTTAATCTGTTTCCGTTAGATCTTGAGATTAACAGGACTCTAAAATTCATTAGAAAAGAAAAAAGATTAACAGAAACGATGGCCCACCAAGAAGAAGCTCCCAAAGCAATTAGAGATTTTCTGCAGCCAATTCTTCCTACCGAAAATTCTGGGATCGTTTACGCCCCCATCCAAGCTACAAATTTTGAGCTAAAAACAGGATTGATTCAGATGGCGCGCGATAACTCGTTCAAGGGACATCCTTCCGAGGACCCTCACTCTCATCTGCGATCATTCCTAGAAATATGTGGGACGGTAAAGATGAACGGAGTTCCGGCCGACGAGATCAGATTGAGGTTATTTCCATTTTCTCTACAGGATAAAGCAAAAGATTGGCTCGAATCAGTCGAGACGGGCAGCATCAGTACTTGGGACGAGCTTGCCCAGGCTTTTCTGACAAAATTTTTTCCACCAGCTAAGACTACCAAGCTACGAACTGAAATTGGAACATTCAGACAGCTTGACGAAGAACAGTTATACGAAGCGTGGGAAAGATATAAGGAAATGCTTAGGCGATGCCCCCAACATGGATATCCTGATTGGCTTCAGGTACAGTTATTCTATAATGGATTAAACCCCTCCACGAAGACAGTCCTAGACACATCAGCAGGAGGGAGTTTTCTTTCAAAAACAGTAACAGAAGCCAAGGACCTGCTTGAGGAAATGGCGGCGACAAGTTATCAATGGCCGACGGAGAGAGGAACAATTACAAAGAAGGCTGGATTGTATGAACTAGATGAGTCAAGTTCACTGAAAGCGCAACTAGCATCTCTGACCAATGCACTAAACAAATTGACGTCATCTGAGGTGGTTAAGTCCATTTCCACCTTAGCTGAAGGACATTCGAAGAAAGAAGGTCAAGATGTGGAAGAAGTTCAATACATAGGAAATAGATCATATACACAAGGAGTACCGAACTTCTACCACCCCAGTCTGCGCAATCACGAGAACTTCTCATATGCGAATACGAAGAATGTTTTACAGCCACCCCCAGGTTTTGCATCAACGAGTACTCCTGAGAAGAAAAATAATCTGGAGGAGATGGTGGCTTTATTCATCAAGGAACAGAGAATACTGAATGTGAGTCTCCAGACATCAGTGAACAACCACGACGCAGCTCTAAAAAATATGGAAGTGCAGATAGGTCAGATTGCTTCAGCAGTAAATGCCCTGCAGAAGGGAAAATTTCCAAGCGATACTGAGCCTAACCCGAAAGAGCAGTGTAAGATGGTGGTTTTGAGAAGTGGCAGAAGACTGGAGGACAGTTTAGAGAAGAAAAAGGAAGAAGAAAAGAGAAGGGATGAAGATGAAGGGGCTGAGGCACAAAAAGCCTCCTCTGAAAGGTTCCAACATCCTTCTAACTCTATTGAATTAAAATGTGATTTTTCTAATAGCTGTGCAGATAAAAAAGAAGAAGAGAAGCAGAATGACAAGGAAAAGATGACTGAGGAGGAAGTGGTTCCATGCAACCACCATGACAGAGGTTCGCATATTAGCCCACCCAAGCGGAGGGGCGAATGTCCAACCTTTGATTACAGGGAGTTACCTTTTCCTCAGAGATTTAAGAATGTCAAATTAGATGAACAATTTCAAAAATTTTTAGAAATGTTTAAAAAGTTGACTGTGAATATTCCATTGGTAGAAGCTTTGTATAATATGCCAAATTATGGAAAATTCATGAAGGAAATGCTTTCTAAAAAGAAAAGTCTGAAAAAAGAAGTTTTTAATTTATCTGAGAGTAGCAGTACCATCATTTCTGGTAGGATACCCTCTAAGCAGAAAGACCCAGGGAGTTTTACTGTTCCCTGCACCATAGGAGAAGTATCCTTTGATAGGGCCTTGTGTGACTTAGGAGCAAGTATAAATTTGATGCCCTACTCTGTGTACAGGAAGATTGGTTTATCAGGTATGACAGACACTGACGTCACTCTCCAGCTTGCTGATAGATCGATTACCCACCCGATGGGTGTTGTGGAGGACGTGTTGGTGAAAGTCAACAAATTCATCTTTCCTGTAGATTTCGTGGTACTGGACATGAAAGAGGACAAAGAGGTGCCAATTATCTTAGGCAGACCTTTCCTAGCCACTGGTAAGGCCGAGATTAGCGTGCATACAGGTAAGCTTACCTTGAACATTGATGATGAAAAAGTCGTGTTTAGTATTTTTGGCCAAGATGAATCTGTTTGTAGTTTGCATACATGTTTTTCTGTTGGGCCTGAATACTTGACTGATGATGATGAAGAGGTAGACTATAATCTTGGCCTAGGAGAAATGCTTGTTGATAATATGGATTTTGATCATGATGTATATATGGATAATCCTCTGTTTGAAAATGATTTGGATCTGCCTGACTTTGAAAATGAATTAGACTTGCCTGCTTGTGAAAATGAAAGATCTGCAGTTGATGATTTACCTTCCTTTGAAAATGAATTAGATTTGCCTGAAATGAATAATTTTGATGAGGATATTGAATTGCCTGACATTGAGCATGAACGCAAAAGGCACAAAAAAGATTGCTCGATAGATAATTTTGAGTCTGACCATGATTACAGTGAATCTATTGAGTCTGATCTTGACATTCCTGAATGCATGAATCCTGACAATGTGAATACTTTCTTTTCATGTCCTGATGATGTGTATAGAATAGAATCTGACCCAGAAGAACTTGAATCTGTGCATAGTATAGAATCTGATCCTGAAATTCTTGAATTTTTTAATTCTTCTGATGATGAGTCATATGATAGCTTAGTTGAATCATTTTTTTCTGAGTCTGAAGGATCTAATGAGCATGTAGATATTTTTTCTGATGAATGGACTGGCATGATAGATAGGCCACCTATAGATCCTAGACCAATAGACATTATAACGCTTGATGACTCTGTTAACAATTGTTTTGAAAATAGAGATTTAGAAAAGAGATTTGATGCGGCTGATTATTTTCTGAAATGTTATTATGAGAATCTCTTTAGTGAAGATGGGCCAGGGGAAAGTTTTTTTTCTCCCCTGTTTGTAGTATGCAATTCGGTGCGTGATTTCTTGCAGGGCCCGGAGGATGATGAAAATTTTTATTTTGAGCCTCCGTAAGCGTGCCGAGCCTAGTCTAGCTAAAGACGTTAAAGAAAGGGCTGCTTGGGAGGCAACCCAAGGATTAAAGTAGTTAGTTGTTTTTGCGGTAAATAATTTTCTTTGCTCCGTGATCCAATTTTGTTTTGCAGGATCACCTTAGCAAATCCCGAAATTCCACATTTCCCATTTTTCATGGGTCAAAAGGAAGAGGATGAAGCGCTCCTAGCTCAGGGAAGTCTCAGTATCTCTCTTTATGCTTTTCTGTTTTAAAACATTGGGGACAATGTTTAGTTTAAGTTTGGGGGGGAGGCTTCCGCTGTGTTGAGCATATTCAAATTCTGTTAGATGCATGAATAGATAGCCATGATAGCCAAGGATGTGATTTTTGAAATTTTGGGAGAAAATGGTTTATATGATTGTGGAATCTGGGAGCACGGCAGAAATTGTGAAATTTTAAAATTTTTTGATACTTAGTTTTGATGTCTAAAGCATGCAATAGTCTTATCTAATGACGTCTTTGAAAATCTAGATTCTTATTATGGTTTTCAAAATTGTTGTCACCCCGATAGGCTTAGTTTCTAATATCAGGAAGTTCATGCTTGATTGCTCTAAAGAACTAGGTAGAAAAAAAATTTTATGCCTGCTGAGAGATAAAGCAAAAGCAACAAAAGAAAATGTAAAAAAAAAAAAAAAAAAAAAAAAAATATGTTGAAAAAGAATTTTTGCTTGCTCAAAAGAAAAAAGCCTAGGGGTAAAAAGAGCTACCTGCGGTGTGATCAGTTAGGCCAACCAAGAATAAAATTCGGGTTAAGGGTCCCTGCACCGTAGTGTGAAAGCTAGTACCATTAGATATCAAAATGCAAGTTTGGGGGAGGAGCAAAAGAAAAAGAAAAGAAAAAGAAAAGAAAAAGAAAAGAAAAAGGATGACAGGCACCCTAGTTACTTTTTTTTGCATGATAGAAGGACTCCGAAGTATTAGGGGCTCTTAGCCAGTGTAGGGGGAAAATAAATGGAGAAAACCATAAGACTAATCTAGGTTAGTAAAAGAATCAATAGATAAGTCTTGAGCATGCTATTCATTAATCTTAAGTTCAAACTAGTTTAAGATTTCTTCAAGAGTATGCGGTGCCTGCTTATTCCACTTGCATGTTTTCCATTCGATCCTAAGAATTCAAAAATCACTGAGAGTTGAGCGAGTCTATTTCATGCATCTTTAGAATTTATTTTGCTCGGGACTAGCAAAAGCTTAAGTTTGGGGGTGTGATAGCGAGCAGAAATGTCGCTATTTTAGTCTCAAATTATTAAGCTTTTTGGTGCTTTAATCGTGATTTTAATGAATATATTTAATGAATTCTGTTATTTTGTCTTTAGGAGCATAAATGATGAATTTGGGAGAAAAAGAGCCAAAATTGATGGAATTATAGCCCAAATCAAAGTTTGAAGCATTTGGAAGCCCAAAGAAGGCATCCATGAAGAATTCACCAAGAGAAATGAAGAAGAAGGCCCAAAAATCAGCCCAAAAAGAAGCTGATTTTTCTGGAAAATCTGGACAGCGTCTCGACGCTTAGCAAGGCAGCGTCGCGACGCTGCCCTTTCTTGTTGCCCAAGCCGCGTGCGCAGCAGCGTCGCGACGCTTGGCAAGGCAGCGTCGCGACGCTACCCCTTTTCCAGGCCTATAAATAGGCGCCCTTGGTGCCTCATTTGGATATCAATGATCAATCATCAATCAATCATTTTGTCATTCATTCCTTTCTTTCCTTTCTTAAGACTCCTTTTTTGGAGCCCCTCTCAAGGCTTTTGAGCCTTTTTGAGAGGGTTCTTCTAGTGGGAATTTTTGGGAGTTTTGGGGAGCAATTCTAGAGGCTCGAGGAGTAGTCAGCGGGGGCTCCAAGCGTCAGCAAGGGGTTTTTCGACGGTCAATTCCTTTTCCTTTATGCCTTTTAATATGCTTTCCCTTGTAATTATTGTGAATATTATGTGTAGCTAAACCCCAATTTGGGGTCTTGAAATGAAATGATAGTTGCAATATTGTTATAATTTCTTGTCTCTTGCCCATGTCCTAATTATTTGTATGGATGTGCTTAATGCTTTACTCAATCTGGCCAATTGTGTGATGATTCGATTCTTAATGGAAACTCGACGGAGAGAAATTAGGATAGATCATAATCCGTGCAACTAGTTTAATTGCCCGTTGTGACACCGGGATTAGTTGATTAAACATAGATTCCTAAAATGAATCAGGGCGTAATAATTAATGATTTTTAATGGCGCTAAGGACACTTAGGTTGTTAAAATGAATTAATTGCAATTAGGGGAAACCGACAGGAGAACCTATGTGATTAACGGAGATTCTAGGTTTATAATTAGTTGGGCAATGAGATAGGATAATTATAGCAATTATTTAGCTTACCATTGATTTTCAAGACCCCTCTTCCCATTTCAAGAAAACTCTTTCTCCACATTTTATTTCTGATTGATCAAATTGTTTTTTTTTTTGTTAATTGTTTTAAAGTTAAATCTTTTTATCACATGAACTTGGTCCTTAAATATTGTTTCACCTAAGTATTTTCAAGTGCTCAAGAGAATTTTAATTAATTGCTTAAGTTTCGCTTCGCCTCCCTGAGGATTCGATACTCGGAATACTTTCCGTTTTATATTACTTGTGGCCCGTGCGCTTGCGGATACCAACAAGTTTTTGGCGCCGTTGCCGGGGAGGCTTGATTTTTAAGCAAAAATTAATTTTTCTTGACATCGAAAAGAAAAGGGTGAATGGTAATTTAGGTGTAAATATTTTTCTTCCATCATTTTGTGAATATTATTTTATTTTCTTTTTTCGTTTTTGTTTGGTTTTTTTTTTTTTTATTATCTGGGAGCATTGCATGCGAAGAAACAAGGTGGTTAATCTGTTTCCGTTAGATCTTGAGATTAACAGGACTCTAAAATTCATTAGAAAAGAAAAAAGATTAACAGAAACGATGGCCCACCAAGAAGAAGCTCCCAAAGCAATTAGAGATTTTCTGCAGCCAATTCTTCCTACCAAAAATTCTGGGATCGTTTACGCCCCCATCCAAGCTACAAATTTTGAGCTAAAAACAGGATTGATTCAGATGGCGCGCGATAACTCGTTCAAGGGACATCCTTCCGAGGACCCTCACTCTCATCTGCGATCATTCCTAGAAATATGTGGGACGGTACAGATGAACGGAGTTCCGGCCGACGCGATCAGATTGAGGTTATTTCCATTTTCTCTACAGGATAAAGCAAAAGATTGGCTCGAATCAGTCGAGACGGGCAGCATCAGTACTTGGGACGAGCTTGCCCAGGCTTTTCTGACAAAATTTTTTCCACCAGCTAAGACTACCAAGCTACGAACTGAAATTGGAACATTCAGACAGCTTGACGAAGAACAGTTATACGAAGCGTGGGAAAGATATAAGGAAATGCTTAGGCGATGCCCCCAACATGGATATCCTGATTGGCTTCAGGTACAGTTATTCTATAATGGATTAAACCCCTCCACGAAGACAGTCCTAGACACATCAGCAGGAGGGAGTTTTCTTTCAAAAACAGTAACAGAAGCCAAGGACCTGCTTGAGGAAATGGCGGCGACAAGTTATCAATGGCCGACGGAGAGAGGAACAATTACAAAGAAGGCTGGATTGTATGAACTAGATGAGTCAAGTTCACTGAAAGCGCAACTAGCATCTCTGACCAATGCACTAAACAAATTGACGTCATCTGAGGTGGTTAAGTCCATTTCCACCTTAGCTGAAGGACATTCGAAGAAAGAAGGTCAAGATGTGGAAGAAGTTCAATACATAGGAAATAGATCATATACACAAGGAGTACCGAACTTCTACCACCCCAGTCTGCGCAATCACGAGAACTTCTCATATGCGAATACGAAGAATGTTTTACAGCCACCCCCAGGTTTTGCATCAACGAGTACTCCTGAGAAGAAAAATAATCTGGAGGAGATGGTGGCTTTATTCATCAAGGAACAGAGAATACTGAATGTGAGTCTCCAGACATCAGTGAACAACCACGACGCAGCTCTAAAAAATATGGAAGTGCAGATAGGTCAGATTGCTTCAGCAGTAAATGCCCTGCAGAAGGGAAAATTTCCAAGCGATACTGAGCCTAACCCGAAAGAGCAGTGTAAGATGGTGGTTTTGAGAAGTGGCAGAAGACTGGAGGACAGTTTAGAGAAGAAAAAGGAAGAAGAAAAGAGAAGGGATGAAGATGAAGGGGCTGAGGCACAAAAAGCCTCCTCTGAAAGGTTCCAACATCCTTCTAACTCTATTGAATTAAAATGTGATTTTTCTAATAGCTGTGCAGATAAAAAAGAAGAAGAGAAGCAGAATGACAAGGAAAAGATGACTGAGGAGGAAGTGGTTCCATGCAACCACCATGACAGAGGTTCGCATATTAGCCCACCCAAGCGGAGGGGCGAATGTCCAACCTTTGATTACAGGGAGTTACCTTTTCCTCAGAGATATAAGAATGTCAAATTAGATGAACAATTTCAAAAATTTTTAGAAATGTTTAAAAAGTTGACTGTGAATATTCCATTGGTAGAAGCTTTGTATAATATGCCAAATTATGGAAAATTCATGAAGGAAATGCTTTCTAAAAAGAAAAGTCTGAAAAAAGAAGTTTTTAATTTATCTGAGAGTAGCAGTACCATCATTTCTGGTAGGATACCCTCTAAGCAGAAAGACCCAGGGAGTTTTACTGTTCCCTGCACCATAGGAGAAGTATCCTTTGATAGGGCCTTGTGTGACTTAGGAGCAAGTATAAATTTGATGCCCTACTCTGTGTACAGGAAGATTGGTTTATCAGGTATGACAGACACTGACGTCACTCTCCAGCTTGCTGATAGATCGATTACCCACCCGATGGGTGTTGTGGAGGACGTGTTGGTGAAAGTCAACAAATTCATCTTTCCTGTAGATTTCGTGGTACTGGACATGAAAGAGGACAAAGAGGTGCCAATTATCTTAGGCAGACCTTTCCTAGCCACTGGTAAGGCCGAGATTAGCGTGCATACAGGTAAGCTTACCTTGAACATTGATGATGAAAAAGTCGTGTTTAGTATTTTTGGCCAAGATGAATCTGTTTGTAGTTTGCATACATGTTTTTCTGTTGGGCCTGAATACTTGACTGATGATGATGAAGAGGTAGACTATAATCTTGGCCTAGGAGAAATGCTTGTTGATAATATGGATTTTGATCATGATGTATATATGGATAATCCTCTGTTTGAAAATGATTTGGATCTGCCTGACTTTGAAAATGAATTAGACTTGCCTGCTTGTGAAAATGAAAGATCTGCAGTTGATGATTTACCTTCCTTTGAAAATGAATTAGATTTGCCTGAAATGAATAATTTTGATGAGGATATTGAATTGCCTGACATTGAGCATGAACGCAAAAGACACAAAAAAGATTGCTCGATAGATAATTTTGAGTCTGACCATGATTACAGTGAATCTATTGAGTCTGATCTTGACATTCCTGAATGCATGAATCCTGACAATGTGAATACTTTCTTTTCATGTCCTGATGATGTGTATAGAATAGAATCTGACCCAGAAGAACTTGAATCTGTGCATAGTATAGAATCTGATCCTGAAATTCTTGAATTTTTTAATTCTTCTGATGATGAGTCATATGATAGCTTAGTTGAATCATTTTTTTCTGAGTCTGAAGGATCTAATGAGCATGTAGATATTTTTTCTGATGAATGGACTGGCATGATAGATAGGCCACCTATAGATCCTAGACCAATAGACATTATAACGCTTGATGACTCTGTTAACAATTGTTTTGAAAATAGAGATTTAGAAAAGAGATTTGATGCGGCTGATTATTTTCTGAAATGTTATTATGAGAATCTCTTTAGTGAAGATGGGCCAGGGGAAAGTTTTTTTTCTCCCCTGTTTGTAGTATGCAATTCGGTGCGTGATTTCTTGCAGGGCCCGGAGGATGATGAAAATTTTTATTTTGAGCCTCCGTAAGCGTGCCGAGCCTAGTCTAGCTAAAGACGTTAAAGAAAGGGCTGCTTGGGAGGCAACCCAAGGATTAAAGTAGTTAGTTGTTTTTGCGGTAAATAATTTTCTTTGCTCCGTGATCCAATTTTGTTTTGCAGGATCACCTTAGCAAATCCCGAAATTCCACATTTCCCATTTTTCATGGGTCAAAAGGAAGAGGATGAAGCGCTCCTAGCTCAGGGAAGTCTCAGTATCTCTCTTTATGCTTTTCTGTTTTAAAACATTGGGGACAATGTTTAGTTTAAGTTTGGGGGGGAGGCTTCCGCTGTGTTGAGCATATTCAAATTCTGTTAGATGCATGAATAGATAGCCATGATAGCCAAGGATGTGATTTTTGAAATTTTGGGAGAAAATGGTTTATATGATTGTGGAATCTGGGAGCACGGCAGAAATTGTGAAATTTTAAAATTTTTTGATACTTAGTTTTGATGTCTAAAGCATGCAATAGTCTTATCTAATGACGTCTTTGAAAATCTAGATTCTTATTATGGTTTTCAAAATTGTTGTCACCCCGATAGGCTTAGTTTCTAATATCAGGAAGTTCATGCTTGATTGCTCTAAAGAACTAGGTAGAAAAAAAATTTTATGCCTGCTGAGAGATAAAGCAAAAGCAACAAAAGAAAATGTAAAAAAAAAAAAAAAAAAAAAAAAAAAATATGTTGAAAAAGAATTTTTGCTTGCTCAAAAGAAAAAAGCCTAGGGGTAAAAAGAGCTACCTGCGGTGTGATCAGTTAGGCCAACCAAGAATAAAATTCGGGTTAAGGGTCCCTGCACCGTAGTGTGAAAGCTAGTACCATTAGATATCAAAATGCAAGTTTGGGGGAGGAGCAAAAGAAAAAGAAAAGAAAAAGAAAAGAAAAAGAAAAGAAAAAGGATGACAGGCACCCTAGTTACTTTTTTTTGCATGATAGAAGGACTCCGAAGTATTAGGGGCTCTTAGCCAGTGTAGGGGGAAAACAAATGGAGAAAACCATAAGACTAATCTAGGTTAGTAAAAGAATCAATAGATAAGTCTTGAGCATGCTATTCATTAATCTTAAGTTCAAACTAGTTTAAGATTTCTTCAAGAGTATGCGGTGCTTGCTTATTCCACTTGCATGTTTTCCATTCGATCCTAAGAATTCAAAAATCACTGAGAGTTGAGCGAGTCTATTTCATGCATCTTTAGAATTTATTTTGCTCGGGACTAGCAAAAGCTTAAGTTTGGGGGTGTGATAGCGAGCAGAAATGTCGCTATTTTAGTCTCAAATTATTAAGCTTTTTGGTGCTTTAATCGTGATTTTAATGAATATATTTAATGAATTCTGTTATTTTGTCTTTAGGAGCATAAATGATGAATTTGGGAGAAAAAGAGCCAAAATTGATGGAATTATAGCCCAAATCAAAGTTTGAAGCATTTGGAAGCCCAAAGAAGGCATCCATGAAGAATTCACCAAGAGAAATGAAGAAGAAGGCCCAAAAATCAGCCCAAAAAGAAGCTGATTTTTCTGGAAAATCTGGACAGCGTCTCGACGCTTAGCAAGGCAGCGTCGCGACGCTGCCCTTTCTTGTTGCCCAAGCCGCGTGCGCAGCAGCGTCGCGACGCTTGGCAAGGCAGCGTCGCGACGCTACCCCTTTTCCAGGCCTATAAATAGGCGCCCTTGGTGCCTCATTTGGATATCAATGATCAATCATCAATCAATCATTTTGTCATTCATTCCTTTCTTTCCTTTCTTAAGACTCCTTTTTTGGAGCCCCTCTCAAGGCTTTTGAGCCTTTTTGAGAGGGTTCTTCTAGTGGGAATTTTTGGGAGTTTTGGGGAGCAATTCTAAAGGCTCGAGGAGTAGTCAGCGGGGGCTCCAAGCGTCAGCAAGGGGTTTTTCGACGGTCAATTCCTTTTCCTTTATGCCTTTTAATATGCTTTCCCTTGTAATTATTGTGAATATTATGTGTAGCTAAACCCCAATTTGGGGTCTTGAAATGAAATGATAGTTGCAATATTGTTATAATTTCTTGTCTCTTGCCCATGTCCTAATTATTTGTATGGATGTGCTTAATGCTTTACTCAATCTGGCCAATTGTGTGATGATTCGATTCTTAATGGAAACTCGACGGAGAGAAATTAGGATAGATCATAATCCGTGCAACTAGTTTAATTGCCCGTTGTGACACCGGGATTAGTTGATTAAACATAGATTCCTAAAATGAATCAGGGCGTAATAATTAATGATTTTTAATGGCGCTAAGGACACTTAGGTTGTTAAAATGAATTAATTGCAATTAGGGGAAACCGACAGGAGAACCTATGTGATTAACGGAGATTCTAGGTTTATAATTAGTTGGGCAATGAGATAGGATAATTATAGCAATTATTTAGCTTACCATTGATTTTCAAGACCCCTCTTCCCATTTCAAGAAAACTCTTTCTCCACATTTTATTTCTGATTGATCAAATTGTTTTTTTTTTGTTAATTGTTTTAAAGTTAAATCTTTTTATCACATGAACTTGGTCCCTAAATATTGTTTCACCTAAGTATTTTCAAGTGCTCAAGAGAATTTTAATTAATTGCTTAAGTTTCGCTTCGCCTCCCTGAGGATTCGATACTCGGAATACTTTCCGTTTTATATTACTTGTGGCCCGTGCGCTTGCGGATACCAACACCATTCATGGATTGACCTTAGCATTTCGATCTTGAAATATAAGATTTGATATAGTGACCAAATCTTTTGGCTTTAATCAGAACATTAATGAGTCTTGTGTTTACAAGTAATCATTAATAGTTTAGTAGCTTACTTAGTGTTGTATATGATTGATATCCTAATCATTGGGAGTGTTGTAAGTTATCTTACTGACATTAAAGGAGCTAGCAGCTCATTTCCAAATGGAAATTTTGGAGAAGCCGAGTTTTTTCTTGGGATTCAAATCGTTAGGAATTGTTAGAACAAAAAGCTAGCCTTGTCTCAAGTGACTTATATCTATAAGATGTCAGTTAGATATAAGATACAGAATTCTATGAAGGGTTCACTACCTTTTTGTCTAAGAAATCGTTTCCTAAGACACCTCAAGAAGTTGAGGAGCAGTAAGTATTAATCTAATCCACGATTTAATCATTGGAAAACCGTTAAGAATATCCTCAAGTATTCGAGGAGAACGAGGAACTATATGCTCGTGTAAGGATTTGATCCTTACAGGATACACTGACACGGATTTTAAGATTGATAAGGATTTGAGAAAATCTACATCAGTATCTGTGGTCACTCTTTACGATGGAGCTATAATATGGCATAGTTACAATCTTGACCGTATAGGCCGAAAAAATAGTTGCTTGTGAAGCAGCGATAGAGACTGTATGGCTTAGAAAGTTCTTGATTTATTTGGAATGTGTTCCAAATGTGAACTTGTCCATCACACTTTATAGTGATATAGTGGTGTTGTGGCAAATTCAAAAGAACGTCGCAACCTAAGACAAACAGACACATTAAATTGAATGAAATATTGTTGATTCATTTACAAAGACTCTCTCGGCTAAAGTGTTTGAGGGTCATCTAGAAGGTCTAGATCTACGAGATATGTACAAAGGTGTAATCTAGGGTAAGTGGGAGAAATGTAATGGGTATAGTGATGCCCTAGTTTATTGTATTTGTACATTGTATATGTTTTATACATGTATTTAAACACCCACTGCTGTATAGAATATTGTACATCCCACTAAACTAGAGTTTTAGTTCAAGTGGGAGTTTGTTGGGTTGTATGCCCTAAAACTCGTAGATAGTGAATGTAAACAAATTGTATACTTGTGTCAATAAAGTGTTATTGAGTTTCCACAATAAACTGTTATTGTTAAATATTGCACAATTTGACCCAAATCCAATAAACTAAGATCCAAGGTTGTTTACATGTTACTTGAACTAGTATGTGGGGACATATGGGGATCGGAGTTCAAGTAACAACCTAAAAGGTCTATAGTACAGGGATAAGGCTGGGTACCTTATCCTGGTAACACTATGTGATACGACCCACTTTGTATTCGATACAGACGTATTGATCCAAGGCGTCCATGTAGGAGACATGCGAGCAGGGGTATCCTTTGCAATGAGTTTGCATAAGACCAGACCACGAAATAGTAAACCACTAGATGTAACACCGTTAACTAGTTAGGTTACTGTTTCAATAGGATGACTAGGTAACTTAGTCTTAATCTTTAGTGTGTCATGAACTCCTTCTCACTAGGGATTGTCCTTTGATTAGTATGGGTGAGAGTGGCCTACATGTCGACTCAATAAGCCTACCTTCTTGGGGACAAGACCGAGTGGGGGGCTGGGGACATGACAACATAAGATGGAATTCACTCTTTTCCGCTTCTAGGAGAAGTAGATGAGTGTTCCCTTAAGTGGTGACTTCGGGTCTTGAACAAAGGGATCCCGCCCTCTCACTGGCCCGAGAGGGACTTTCTGTTTACTGGTTGGACCATAAACAGGTTGTTCATTAGAGGAGCATTGGTACTTAAGGAGCCAGAGGTAACACAGGGGTAAAACGGTAATTTGACCCAACTGTAGTTACGAACACTCGTGAAAGATTGACTTACTGGTATAGGTCTATATCCGAGGACACATAAATGTTCTACAGTGAGAAGAGTTCAGCTGTGGGTCTTTAGTGGAATGACCCACAATTAATGAATATTGGTTAACCTGATTAATGAGTTTAATCTATTAACCTCATATCATTGGAGCTTCTGATCTGTAGGTCCATTAGGTCCCCCTGCTAGCTTGTAAAGAGTAATTAGGAACAAATATATGTTGAGAGAATTTGAATAGTTCAAATTCATATTAGGAATTAAGTTAATTGTATGAGATACAAATTAATATAATGTATAGGGATGCATTAAAATATAAAGTCTAATTTGAAATTAAACTTTGTTATATTGAGAGATTGATATATTTGAAAGAGTTCAAATATATGTCTAATTAAATATATGGTATTTAATTAGAAGATGAATTAATTAATTATGAAATAATTAATTATTCAATTTAGTTTAAATTAAATGAAATTTAATTAAACTATAGTCTATGAGAGAAATAAATATTTGAAGAAGTTCAATATTAATATGAATTTGATTCATATTAAATTTATAGGATATAAGAGAATTTGAAGGAGTTCAAATTTTAATATGAATTTTATTCATATTATAGAATTAATTAATTGAAGGTCTGAAATTAAATATATGATATTTAATTGGGTAATTAATTAATTAACTAATAGAAGGTCTGAAATTAAATATATGATATTTAATTGGTGATTAATTAATTAAAGAATTAATTAATTGGAGATTAATCAATTATGGAAATGATTAATCACTTTTGGAAGTAATTAATCATTTATGGAAATAATTTAATCACTTATGGAAGTGATTGATCATTTATGGAAAAGATTAATCAATTATGGAATTGATTGGTCATGGAATTGGTTGGTCATGGAATTGATTAATTATGGAAAAGATTAAATCAGTTATGGAAATAATTGATTTTAAATTAATATTTTATTCATGACATTTCTCCTATAAATAGAACACTAAACCTAGGGTTTAGGCATTACAACACAAGGCCACAAGCATGCACTCTTGCATTCTCTCTAGCCCCCCTCTCATATTCTCTCAACCCAAGAACTCTAGGGAGAATTTTCTCTCTAGAGTTTTTCCCATTCAAGATTAGGTAGTCCCACAACTACGTTCCTAATCTCAGAGTCATAGCGAGGAAGATAAATTGGCGGTGTCCCAATTGTTGATGCTTGGTCAAAAATCAAGAAAGGTGTCCGTTGAAGTATTTAGAGTCGTCAACGACGGTATGTTTTCTTCTCACCTTTAGATTTAGATCTAATAATTTTTATATGCTTAGCCTTAAGTTTGTATAGAATTTGTTCTATGTTTTTGTCAATGTAATAGTATTTTTGGATAAACAAAATTAACTATGAATCGGTCCCAATTACGCTTCCGCTTTAACGGAATTGAGGAATTCCATATCCTTCAAATAAATCACATACTCCTTCCCTGTTACAGGAAGTGTCAGAATAGGTGTTGTCACTAATCTCTTTTTCAGCTCCTGGAAACTTTGTTCACATTTATCCGACCACTCAAACGTAGCATTCTTCCTTGTCAAAGTTCTCAAGGGTAATTGATAACTCTGCAAAAGAGAGTTATTTAGGCCTTAATTCTATAGGGATTTGTGTGTCTTTTGTGCTTAAGAGGGTTGCTTTTAGATATATGTTATATGTTTTTAACCCATTTCGAAGAATGGAAGCTTTGGAAATTATTTTGTGCAGAATATGTTGTTGGGCGACTTAAAGGAGGAAATTCTTTGCTGCAACAAAGCTGAGAGCAAAACTGCCACGTCACAGCTTGTTAGCCAATTGAATGAACTGAATGTTGTTAAGCTGTTCTCGGGATAAAGGAGCAAGGAGAGCCATCCACGTGTCTAGGTCAACCTAATTCAAGTCTCCTATCACTCTATAAAAGGAGATGGCCGCCCAAGTCAAATTCATTCCACTTTCGGGAAGAGATCCTTCTCATTTCCATTTTGGGAGCCGAATAGAGGAGAGAGGTTGGAGACCATCAACAAGACCGTCATTTGCAAGCTGATCAATGGAACTAATATTTTCTTGCATTATTTTGTAAATATGGATATGCTTACTCCGATTGTAACATGTGTCTCTATGCATCTTATGAACTAAGTAGCTTTAGGCGTTGGTTAGAGAACACGTGATTGCCGTGCTTAATTTCTGGTAATAAATATTGATTTAATGCATCTTGGTTAATTGTTGTGCTTATTTCTATTTTGTGCCCGCCTGGCCAGCCGGTATGAATACCTCTCTCTAGTTTCAAGGATGATTTAGGGAGTGTGTGGCGGTTAATCACACTGGATCATTGTGTATTGGTGAACGCCAGTGACTGATCTATGGATATTCAGTTGCCTAGTGCTTGATCGGTATTACTTCATTGGAGTTGAAACACATTCCAAAAAAATTCGGAGTTCTGGGAGGAATCTGCTAATAAGACTGCGAGAGTTTTGCATGATCAATAATATTGCTAGAGCAACTTTTAAAACAATTACTGAATCCTAACCAGCGCTTGTTTGTAATCTGTCTGCCTATTTGCTTACTTTTTGTTATGTCATTTCTTTTGCTTCAACATTTCTATAAAAACCAATTATTTTAACCACCTTTGAAACCATTAAAAAGTTATACAAAATAGATAAAGTGAAAGCTAGTTCAGACCTTGGATTCGATAAATACTTATTACTTGTTGGGGACTGTGTATACTTGCATAGAGTTCTAGAGTCTTTTTATATCTTATTTTTACCCACTCTGGAAACCCAACAAGTTTTTGGCGCCGTTGTCAGGGACTTGCATAAGTTTTTATCTGATTTGTTTTGGTGTATGTGTTTTAGTGGTTTGGTGCTAGAACTTTTTGATTGTTTCTTTTGTTTTTGCAGGTGTGAGTTTGGTGCATGAGCGATCCACCTGGTGTAAGGTTCGAGCTTGATCCAGAAATCAAGAGGACATACAGGAGAAAAAGGAGAGAGCAGCGTAGACAGCAAACTCAAATGGATAACGTGTCGCGTCCCCCACAGGGTCTTGAAGATCCAGCGAACCCCCAGCAGAATCGTTTGCTGCAACAACACCAGCCGCTGGAGCAAAATGAGCAGCAAAATAATCGGGCTGAGAATCCTATCTTGGTAGCGAACGATAGGGCCAGAGCCATTCGTGCAAATGCTTTTCCAATGTTCGATGAGTTAAATCTAGGGATCGCACGTCCTTAAATTGAGGCAACAAATTTTGAAATGAAACCGGTAATGTTTTAGATGTTGCAAACCGTGGGTCAATTCCATGGTTTGTCGTCTGAAGACCCTCATTTACATCTTAAGTCTTTTCTAGGAGTTAGTGATTCTTTTGTAATTCAAGGAGTGTCTGGAGATGCCCTTAGATTAACTTTGTTCCCATATTCTCTTAGAGATGGAGCAAAGGCATGGTTAAATTTTTTTGCTCCAGGATCAATTAGGACATGGAATGAATTAGCTGAAAAATTTCTGAGTAAATATTTCCCACCAAATAGGAATGCTAAATTAAGGAGTGAAATAGTAGGGTTCAGGCAACTTTAGGATGAGACTTTTAGTGAGGCTTGGGAGAGGTTTAAGGAGTTTTTGCGAAAGTGTCCCCACCATGGTTTACCACATTATATCCAAATGGAAACATTTTACAATGGGTTAAATGGAGCAACCCAAGGTATGGTTGATGCTTCGGCTAGAGGGGCCCTTTTGGAAAAAACTTTTAATGAAGCCCATGAAATTTTAGAAAGAATATCTACTAATAGTTGTCAATGGTCGGATGTGAGAGACACAAATAAAAAGGTTAAGAGTGTGTTAGAGGTTGATGGTGTGTCCACAATTAGGGCTGATATTGCAATGTTAGCTAATGCTCTTAAAAATGTGACAGTGGTTAGTCATCAGCAGCCGCCAGCTGTGGAGCCTGCTGTAGTGGTGAACCAAGTTACAGAAGAAGCATCTGTCTATTGTGGTGAACATCACAACTACGAATTTTTCCCCAACAATCCAGCTTCTGTGTTTTTTGTAGGTTATCAGAGGAATAACCTTTATTCTAACTTTTATGATCCAGGTTGGCGCAACTATCCCAACTTCTCATGGGGAGGACAAGGAAGTAATGTGCAAGCACAACAAAAGGTGGACCAGTCGGGATTTGCTAAAGCGCAAGTATTGCCCCAGCAAAATAAGCAGGTTTTGCCCCAGCAAAATTCAGAGAGTTCTCTTGAGGCAATGATGAAAGAATATATGACTCGTACAGATGCCGTCATTCAAAGTAATCAAGCTTCAATGAGAGCCCTAGAATTGCAAGTGGGTCAGCTAACTAATGAGCTGAAGGCAAGGCCTCAAGGGAAGCTTTCTTCAGATACTGAACACCCTAGAAGGGAAGGTAAGAAGCAGGTAAAGGTAGCAACTCTTAGGAGTGGTAAGCCACTAGAAGAAAGAACACTACAAAAATGTCAGTCTTTAGCGACAAAAAAAAAAAACGTTGCTAAAGCTTAAATTTTGTAGCAAAAACTCGTTAGCGACGTAATATTTTGCGTCGCACAATTCGTCGTAAAAGGTAAGGTGCAGAAGACCATTAGCTCCATTTTTGCGTATTTTGTCGCAACGTGCGACGAAATTCAAAAACATGTCGCAAGTTGCGACGAAAACAATAAGGCGTCGCAAGGTGCGACGAAAGTAGCAAAGTGTCGCAGGTTGCGACAAAGCAATTAAACGTCGCAACCTGCGACGAAATAATAAACGTCGTAATGAGCGACGAAATTAATTAAATGTCGCACGATTGGCTTCTTCAAAATTCATTGAACGCTAGCGACGAAACTTATGTTTTGTCGCAAATTTTACAAATTTTTAAACTTTTTTTTATTTATATTTTCCCTTTTAATCCTGTATAATAGTTTATACACAAATCAGATTATATGGACTATACTAACTGCTCGATACAAGTTATTAAATACGATAAAATGTGCAAAAATAATGAAAAGAAACGAAAATTACATTGTTTAGTCATATGTCAAATGTATGTCGCAAAGATTTACAAAACTAAAATAAACTTTTACAAATAACTTCGCAAGGTCCTAAGTTAGAGTATCAGGTTACAAAATATGGACTTTTACATCAAGTTATGTGATTACAAAATATAAGTTTATATTCCAACATGCACCATCCTCCAAAATGCAAAAACAAAAGTCACGACAATCTTTTAACAAACCATCAATAATTAATCCTGCACATAAACAAATAAAATATATATGTATAAGTAAAGTTACAATGAGAATAATAAAACAACTAATATCACAACTTAAAAGTTAAAAAGTCAGATCCTCAATTGTAACTACTACCACAAACAACACCAACCACAAAGTATAATTGAACAATCACACATATAGAGAAAAACCACAAAACCAACCTCCTTCACCTAAGAAAAGTACATGCATAATCATTACATGCATAATCACACATTCTTGTCCAAAAATACGAGTGTCAAGCTCAAATTATAATCCAACAATCACACATATATCTCCCACCCTCCCCCAACCCGCCCCCCTAAAAAAAATTCTCCAAATCATTCTCATTCTCATTTTCATTAACAATCTTTATTACATATTTACCCAAACTACAATCACACAACATTCTTGTTCAAAAATACGAGTGTCAAGCTCAAATTATAATCCAACAATCACACACATATCTCCCACCCTCCCCCAACCCCCCCTCCTAAAAAAATATCTCCAAATCATTCTCATTCTCATTTTCATTCACAATCTTTATTACGTATTTACCCAAACTACAATCACACAAATATCATCCTTCTAAAAAGAAACATTTTCATGACAATATCATAGAATAACTCTCCCCCTTCAATTATCAATACATTGACTAAGAAACTCACACATACCATAATCAGAGTCCCAACAAATATATAATCAGAATCTCAATGTAAGAAATATTAATCAAAGTCTCAAAGTTACGAAAGTAGTATGAACATGTCAAAGGTATGAAAACTATATCTTTCTAGCTAATGGATTTGCTCCAGTGAATCTTTCTAAGATTTCATTCATTTGGCTAAATTTTCTTTCATACTCTCGACGCTGCATGGCCAATAGTTCTTTCATTTGTTCCTTCAAACGAGACTCTGATTCCTTCATTTCTCGTAGGCGAGTCTCTAATGATTGGACATACTCTTGTGAATAATTTGTCTTCTGACTCTGTGGTGGCTGTGGACCATATCCCATCCCTTTAACATACGATAGTCTTTTTCCAAGAACAGTAGCCATAACTTCATCATCATCCATTGGTGTACTCGAGCTGGCTTGCTCTTGGGTCAACACTACCATTTTTTCTTATACACGTCAAAACAAACATAAAATACGTTGTTGTCTTGTATGAACTAATAAATAGTACTTAATGCGGTCATGTGCTTCACTTGTTGCATCATTAGTCCATCCATTTGCTTCAGACCAATGAGTTTGATGGAAGACTTCTATGGGGCTCACATATGTACCGTCTTGTCGTTTCTATTAAGTATAATAATAAACATAAATAAATAATATAGTATGTTGAAAACTACAAATAAAGTACTTAATACTTACACTATCTTCTCTATGAGAAAGAAAAGATTTTGTTCCAGCACAATGGTTGAAAGGTAGCTTGCTACAACTACGTTTATTTTGTTCTGACTTGTCCTGCATTAGAATGTGTTATTATAAAAAAGACTTTCTTATTTAAAATTCAACTAATATTTACCTTCCATTTTGGATCCTCCCATTTATCACATAATATCTGCTAGCCTTGAGGAGAAATGTCCTTATGTGGACGTCCACGAGCTGCAACTGGATCACAAATCTTTTTGTAATATTGGTGTAACCTAGATCTGTAATCCTTAAATTGGTCACTGTTGGGTTCCTAGAGTGCGTAAAAATATAGTATAAAATACTCTAGAATTCTTGTGCAAGTATACACAGTCTGCAACAAGTAATATTATCAATCCAAGGTCTGAATGAGCTTCCACTTTATCTATTTTTGTGCAACCTTTTAACGGTTTCAAGAGTAATAAAATGACTGGGTTTTATCGGAATTATGCTGAAGCAAAATAAATGACAGAACAACGAGTAAACAAATAGATAGACAGATTAAAGACAGGCGCTGTTAGGCTTTAGTGATTGTTCTAAGATATGCTCTAGCAATATTATCGATCATGCATTTCTTGCAGTATTATTAGCGGATTCCTCCCGGAACTCCGGATCTTTTAGGATATGTTTCAAACCCAATGAAGTACGACCGATCAAGCACTAGGCAACTGGCTATCCCTAGCTCAGTCACTGGCGTTCACCAATACACAATGATCGTAGTGTGGATAATTGCCACACACTCTCTAAATCATCCCTGAAACTAGAGAGAGCTATCCATACTGGCTGGCCAGGCAGGCATAAAATGAGAATAAGCACAACAATTAACCAAAATGCGATAGTCAATTTATTACTAGAGATGAAGCACAGTAATCACATTATTCCTAACCAACACCTTAAGCTACTTAGTTCATAATAGGCATAGGAATACAAATTACAATCTGAGTATGCATGTCCATAAGTACAAGTTAATAAAGAAGGTAAACTCCCTAATCAGCTTGCGGTTGATGGTGTTCTTGTTGATCTTCAATCTCCCTTTACTATTCGGCTTCCAAGGGAAAACATGGAATGCCTTTGACTTTGACGGCTACTTCCTTTTATAGAAGGATGGGAGGCTTGAATTAGGTCAACTAGGACACGTGTAAGACTCTCCTTGATCCTTTATCACAAAAATAACTCAATAGAAGTCGGTTAATGAAGTTGGCTAACGAGCTGTGACGTGGCAGTTTCTGCTCCCAGTTTTGCTGCAGCATAGAATTTGCTCCTTCCAGTCGCTCAGCAGCATAATCTGCACAAAGTGATTTCCAATGCTTCCATTCTTCCAAATGGGTTAAAACATATAATATCTATCCAAAACCAACCCTAATAAGCATAAAGGACACACAAATCCCTATATAATTGAGGCCTAAATAACTACCTCTTGGACAGTTATCATACCCCCAAACTTGAACTATTGCGCGTCCCGAGCAATACTAACTCACCTTCCCTTAAGAATTCAGAACATTAGACAAGAAATAGCATAATCAAACCAGACAGTCCAACACTACCTTTAACCTTTACCTGAGCACTCTGCGAAACCAAGCTCTGCTGCAGCAA
Source organism: Luffa acutangula (assembly GCA_036850905.1). Taxonomy (NCBI): domain Eukaryota; kingdom Viridiplantae; phylum Streptophyta; class Magnoliopsida; order Cucurbitales; family Cucurbitaceae; genus Luffa; species Luffa acutangula. The sequence goes on from CM072099.1 coordinate 42,040,247, forward strand.
ATTGATTCCTTCAGCAGGGACAAATAATCACCACTTTCAACTCAATTCTAAGAACTCTCCACAGCTTAGCTCTATTATCAGACATTTCAAAACATATTTTTAAAGGGGTTTATATCATTTTTTATTAGACTCAACGCAGCCTTACAGTCATAAACTCTTAAGCATGGGATGACCCACTTTATGGTGCAGTATACCCTTGCCTCAAGCTTATCACAAACTAGGCTCAATACTCATTATAAAGCTCAAAAATCCTTTGTTATTCTATCTCTTGCCCCTCAGAATGGCGACATTTTATGATGAAGCTCACCTAAGTTCTAGGAGACAGAAAAACTGCTGGATCATCATTAATCCCTCAAAACTTTTGCTCTGTCAATTTTTTCAGCAAAATGTTCAACAAATAATTTTTCTCAGCAAATCATTTCATTATTTTTTCCATATTTCCTAGGTCATCTTTTGACGCGAAGACAAACTGTGGGTATCACAAATGTCCCCGGTTACTCAATAACCTAGCAAATTTTAATTTGAAGGAGAGGAATGCTCGAGCAAAATAATTGGAGTAGCAAAAAGTCCCCCAAACTTGAATTATTCATTGTCCCCAATGAATCATTATATAAGAAAGTATACCCCCAAACTTATTTTTTTCTATCTGAATTTTTAAACTAAACATGGGACTAGGACTAAGTTTAATAGTGGATCATATAAGTCAATACTACCGTCAAAATCTTCTTTGTCGCAGCAACAGTCCAGGCTAGAAGAAATGCTCAAGCAAAAGGTTTCTGGAGATCAGAATACCTTGATCTAATTAAGCGTAATCAGTCCAAGCTTCAAAAATTCAGAAGGAAAAAGTTAAGTCAGAGTTAGGCAGTGCTCATAGAACAGAAACATTGAGAAATTTCATTTAAAAACATAAGAAAAGAAATTACATAGCAGAGATATATTTTTAAAGCAGAAAAAATTAAAAAGAAACAAGACAAGCAATCATATAAAAGATGGGGTCAGGAATGCACCAGCAAACAAAATATCTCATCAAAAAGATTGTGCGCTCAAATCCTTCTTCAATCCTCCTGACCCAGATCTTCCTCTTCATCTTCTTTCTCAGCAGGCGGCGGTGGAATCCAGGGGTTCAACAGATCGTCAGGGAACATGGGAAGGGCTGGGTATGGGTTTGAAAAATTCTCCTGCAGCGCCCTCTTTAAGCTGGCATCCCGATTCTTAACATAGTTCCAGAAGGTTAAAGTCTGCCTCTCAGCAAACTCCTGCCTACTGGCCGAAAGTGCCAGTTGTTCTAGAATCGTGTTCATGTCGTAGATAAGCCCACCTTGACGTATCTCCTACGTGCGCTGGAGCCGCGCCAAATTGGGCGTATCAATGATCCCTTTATCAAATAGAATTGCATCACTCTCCTCCACTGGAACCCCTGCTTGTCTGCATAGCATAGTAATTGTGTTCGGGAATAACAACTTCCCCACCTTTTTCTTCCAGCAGCAAGCTATTTCATTACAAATAATTTTTCCTACGTCAATACTGAGAGACATTAAGATAGCAAAAGCCAAAAGAATTTGTTCCCTGGATACTGTCGAGTCGTGCGTTGTCGGAAGCAACCTCTGCCTGATGAAACCCATCCACGTGTTCGCTTCCTTTTTCAAATAAGCCGACTGGAATGTCCGTTTCTGAGTCTTAGATAGTTGCCACTGCGCCCCCTCGATTCCTACCTCCCTCACAGCATTACTTAACTGCTCCTCAGATGGCGCGACTGCCATCTAATTGAATGCCGCGTGGGGGAAGTTTTAAAGATGGTACAGTGCGTTGATCGCACTTGGACTCCAATCTATCTCGACTCCTCTGACAATTACCAGGAAACCCTCTTCTTTATCAATGTTGGCATAGAATTCACGCACCACCTGTGCGTTCACAGCCTCCAGCTTAGCACAAAACAACTCCTAGCCGTGGTCAGCTATTTTGGTCCTCAGAAATGGCGGAAGATCACCGCTGAAACCTCTTTCGAACAGAAAATCCCTGTTCAGGAGCTCAGTGTATTTTGCTCTAGCAAAATTATTGACGAAGTGATCGTATGGCACCTGTTGCTCTGCTATTTCATCGTGTTCCTCTGATGCTTTAGCAATCTTTTTGCCCTTCTCTTCTCTCCGTTTCAGCAACTATTCCTCCTCTGCCTGTTTCTCTGCTTCTTCTCGCCTTCTTTCCTCAGCCTCTTTTTTCTCTCGTTCCTCTTGCTCGACCTTCTCTCTCTCGGAATCTGATGATGGAGGCGATGGGGTATCAGTCCTGATCACTGGAATGCGCCCAGCCTTCCGCTTAATGCGGCGTCGTTTCGGAGGTTCAGGTATGAAAACCTCCACACGAGCCTCCTGAACTTGCTCTCTGTCTTCTTCCTCTACAGCCTCCGTCTGCACATCCTCACTCTGTTTCGTCTGAATTTCCTCTCGAGCTTCTTCTATAGTCGCCACTTCCTGTCCATCCTCTTCTTGATTCTGTTTTTCAGATTCTTTTGGGTCTTCTTCTTCTTCTGCAACAACCTCATCCTCTCTCGCTCTTTCTTGTTCTTCAACTCTCTGTTGTCGTCTTCTTCGCTTAGCCTCCTTCTCTTCTGGCGTTCTTTTTTTCTTAGTTTTTCCTTTCTGCACTTCCGGTGTCACGGGTATCTCTTCCTCCTCACTCTCCCTCTCTTTTCGAGCTCTTGTTTTAGCCATTGAAGGTGTAAAAGGGTTTTGACAGAGAATGGAAGGGAAAAAGAAGGAATGCAGATGGCAAAAATGATATCAAGAAGACGAAATGGAAAGAAACTTACCAGCGGTTGTAAATAAATAAGGCTTCAGCAAAATAGAATTCTAACCGAAAAGATTTGCTCTGAAATTACTAATATTACCGTTTTAATTTAAAAATGTAAACCTGAATTTCAAAAATTATCAACGGTAAAATCGTGGATATCAAACGTCCATGGTAAAATTAATGTGCTGTCATCATTGAAGCCTTCGGATAACCACTCTGCGACACGTGGCCTCATCAGACGAAGTACGCACATTTACCTGCGAGAATTCAAAGCCAAATCCAACAGTAAAAATAATAAATTCCAACGGAAACCCTTTTCATTCGGAATATTTTCCTCCAGCCATAATCTTGCTGCAACAACCTCTTAACCCTGCAGAATCTCAGATATGGAAATTCAAATTCAAATTTTAACCGACCAATCTTATTTTTATTTTCATGAAAAGCCGAATACATTAGACAAAATCTTAATTAATTCAATTTAAACCGAATTCAAATAATTGAAAATAAGATCTAGATAAAATCTAATAAAATTTAACTAATTAAAAGATAATTGGAAGATAATCTCAATAAATAACCCGAAAATCAAATCAAATTCAAAACAAAATAGATAAGATCTAATCAAATATTTAAAAACAAAATTTAATAAATCAAGCAAAATCAAATCTAACCTAGCCGCAATAAAAATCAAATCTAACCTAGCTGCAATAAAAATCAAAAACAAAATTTAATAAATACAAACTCTGGGAGCTCAAAATTTTGCTCTGTGAAATGCTCCCGCAAAAAATCCTGCTCTCTCAATCATCAACCAACCGTAGGGAAGGATATTTCGCCTGAAATTCCTCACCCCAATAATGCTTCACACGCTGTCCATTCACCTTGAATACTCTCCCATCTTTTTCATCCTGCAAAGTAATTGCTCCATTGGAGAAAACCTCAATCACAATAAATGGTCCTGACCATTTAGATTTCAATTTTCCAGGAAATAGTTTTAATCTAGAATTATAAAGCAGAACTTTCTGACCCTTGACAAATTCCTTTGATTTTATTTTCTTGTCATGCCACAGCTTAGTCTTTTCTTTATACATTTTCGCATTTTCATAAGAAAATTGACAAAATTCCTCTAATTCGTTAAGCTGCAGCATTCTTATTGCTCCTGCACGACTCAAATCAAAATTTATTTTTTTCAGAGCCCAAAATGTTTTATGCTCAAGCTCTAATGGTAAATGGCAAGCTTTCCCATATACTAACCTATAGGGAGACATACCTAAAGGAGTCTTATAAGCTGTCCTATAAGCCCAAAGAGCCTCATCCAACCTAAAGGACCAATCCTTTCTAGATGGACGGACTACTTTCTCTAAGATAGCTTTAATTTCCCTATTACTAATTTCAGCTTGACCATTTGCTTGTGGGTGATAAGGGGTAGCTATCCTATGCTTAATCCCATACTTAGATAAAAGCTTAGTTAAGATATTATTAACAAAATGTGTACCCTCATCACTCACTAGAGCCCTAGGTGTCCCGAATCGCGCAAAGATGTGCGATTGAAGAAACCTTGAAACCGTCTTGGCATCACTCTGATGGCATGCAATGGCCTCCACCCATTTGGACACGTAATCAACTGCCAATAAGATAAAAACATTGCAATTAGAAGGGGGAAATGGCCCCATAAAGTCAATACCCCATACATCGAATAGTTCAACTTCTAAAATGTAAGTAATAGGCATTTCATCTCTAGGCCCCAAATTTCCTCTCCTTTGGCAAGCATCACATTGCTTGTAGAACCAATGGGCATCCTTGAATAACGTAGGCCAGAAAAATCCGCAATGCAAAATCCTCATAGTTGTCCTCTGAGCACTGAAATTGCCTCCATACGGAGAAGAATGACACTGCTCCAGGATTTCCTTTGCTTCAGCACCTGAAACACACCTACGAATAATACCGTCAGAGCATTGCTTATACATAAATGGCTCATCCCAAAAGAAAAATTTTGCATCATGCTTAAACTTTTTCTTCTGCCTCCAATCCATGTCAATAGGAGTGACTCCATTCACTAAAAAGTTAGCAATATCAGCATACCAAGGGACATCCCTGACTACCTTTACCTGAACAGCAAAGAGTTGTTCTTCTGGAAAAGAATCGGAAATGGAAGATTGCTCCAGCAAAGATGATGATGGATCAAGACGAGACAAGTGATCTGCAATGACATTCTCTGATCCCTTCTTGTCCTTTATCTCCAAGTCGAATTCCTGCAGTAATAAAACCCAACGAATTAGTCTAGGCTTTGCATCTTTCTTTAACATTAAATACCTTATTGCTGCATGATCCGTGAACACCGTGACTTTTTATCCAACCAAATATGGCCGGAATTTCTCAAAAGCAAACACAACAACTAACAACTCCTTTTCAGTAGTTGTGTAGTTGACCTGTGCCTCATTTAAAACCTTGCTTGCATAATATATAGGATGAATAAATTTGCCCTGCTTCTGCCCCAACATTGCACCTACTGCAACATCACTCGCATCACACATTACCTCGAATGGCAAATTCCAATTAGGCGTGCAGAGAATGGGTGCTGAGATTAAAGCAACCTTCAATGTTTCAAAAGCCTTCCTACAATCTTCATTAAAGTAAAAAACATGATCAGTGCACAATAAGTTACAAAGAGGTTTACTTATTTTGGAAAAATCCTTTATGAACCTCCTATAAAATCCAGCATACCCTAAGAAGCTCCGAATCCCCTTCACTGAATTCGGTGATTCTAATCTTTCAATAACCTCAACTTTTGCTCTATCAACTTCTAGACCATTCTTAGAAATCCTATGACCTAACACTATGCCCTCCTTCACCATGAAGTGGCACTTCTCCCAATTAAGAACTAGATGGGTATCCTCACATCTTTTTAACACCTTACCTAAATTATCTAAACAATTCTGGAAAGACCCTCCAAAAACTGAAAAATCGTCCATAAAGACCTCAACAGTGGATTCAATCATATCAGAAAAAATTGCTAACATACACCGCTGAAATGTTGTTGGAGCATTGCAAAGGCCAAAAGGCATTCGCCTGAAAGCAAACGTCCCATAAGGGCAGGTGAAAGTGGTTTTTCCTGATCTTCAGGAGCAATAGTAATCTGGTTATACCCAGAATAACCATCCAAGAAACAGTAGTAGGCCTGACCAGCCAATCGATCCAACATCTGGTCAATAAATGGCAGAGGGAAGTGGTCCTTACGGGTGGCTTTGTTAAGCCTCCTGTAATCCATGCAAACCCTCCAACCAGTGACTGTCCTAGTTGGGATCAACTCATTGTCTTCATTTCTTACCACCGTGACACCTCCTTTCTCAGGAACACATTGGACAGGGCTTACCCAATTGCTGTCTGCAATCGGATAAATGATGCCAGCATCCAACCATTTAATCACCTCCTTTTTAACCACTTCTTTCATTGCAGGGTTAAGCCTTCTTTGTTGCTCAATACTTCTCAAGGACCCCTCCTCTAGAGTGATTTTGTACATACAAAAAGATGGTCTAATTCCCTGAATGTCAGCCAATGTCCAACCAATAGCCTTGCGGTATTGCTGCAGCAAATTTATTATGGCCTCCTCATGCTCCGGCATTAAATCTGATGCAACAATAATGGGCAACGTCCTATTTTCCCCAAGATACACATACTTTAGATGATCCGGTAAAGGCTTCAAATCTAAAGTAGGTGCCTCAATTAGGGATGGCTTAATTGGGGGAGCCTTTCTTTGATCTAAATCTAAAGACTCAAAAACATCCTCACACCTAAACAATTCTTTTTCATTTTTTCTATCTAAAGAACAAACTTCTAAATCCTCTACACTAACCTCTCCATGCTTTTCCGAATGCTTATTAGCCAAATCCTGAATTGCTGTCTCAACAATTGTGCTCTCCAGAATCCTAATGAAAGAGCAATCCTCCATCTCGTCTGGATACTTTATGGACTTAAACACATTAAATTTCACTTCCTCATTACAAACTCTCATCGTTAATTCCCCTTTTTGAACATCTATCAATACCCTACCAGTAGCCAAAAATGGACGTCCTAGAATAATTGGGACATCTCTATCAGCCTCATAGTCTAAAATAATGAAATCAACAGGAAATATGAATTTATCCACTTTTACTAAAACATCCTCAATTTTACCCTCTGGATATGTGATAGACCTATCAGCTAGTTGGAGTGTAACTGTGGTAGGTCTAGCTTCACCAATACCTAACTTTCGATAGACCGAAAGAGGCATAAGGTTAATGCTTGCACCTAAATCACAGAGTGCTCTACCTAATTCTTTTCCACCTATAGACACAGGTATAGTAAATGATCCTGGATCCTTAGCCTTGGTGGGTAGCCCATTCTTAAGAATAGCACTACACTCCTCAGTAAGAGATACAGTTTCAAACTCACCTAACCTCTTCTTTTTAGTTAGAATATCCTTAAGAAATTTAGCATAATTAGGCATTTGCTCAATAGCTTCTACTAAAGGGATATTTATATACAATTGCTTAAGAATCTCTAAAAACTTTTTAAATTGACCATCCTGATTCCTAGGCTATTGCCTTTGTGGAAAAGGTAGAGGTGGTACATATGGTGGGGGCGGCACATATGGTGGTTATACATCTGGCTCAGAACCAGATGCTCCAGCATCTTTATTGCTGCCTCCAGCACCCTGACCAGACTCCAATTCTTTCTCGACAACAACATTTCTATCACCATTATTATTTAAATCCTGGGTCTTTCTAGACTCTTCTAGTGGCTTACCACTCCTAAGGGTTACTGCCTTTACCTGCTCCTTACCTTCCCGTCTAGGGTGTTCAGTATCTGATGGAAGTTTCCCTTGAGGCCTTGCCTTGAGCTCATTAGCTAGCTGACCCACTTGCAATTCCAGGGCTCTCATTGAAGCTTGATTACTTTGAATTGCAGCGTCTGTACGAGCCATAAATTCTTTCATCATTGCCTCGAGAGAATTCTCCTAATTTTGCTGGGGCAAAGCCTGCTTATTTTGCTGGGGCATTACCTGCGCTTTAACAAATCCCGGCTGGTTCACTTTTTGTTGTGTTTGCACATTACTCCCTTGTCCTCCCCACGCGAAGTTGGGGTGGTTGCGCCAACCTGGATTATAGAAGTTAGAATACGGGTTGTTCCTCTGATTACCTACAAAAAACACAGAAGCTGGATTGCTGGGGCAAAACTCGTAGTTGTGATTTTCACCACAATAGACACATGCTTCCTCTGTGACTTGGTTCACCACTGCAGCAGGCTCCACAACCGGCGGCTGCTGATGACTAATCACTGTCACATTCTTAAGAGCGTTAGCAATCATTGCAAGATCAGCCCTAATGGTGGACACATCATCAATCTCTAATACACTCTTAACCTTTTTATTTGTGCCTCTAACATCCGACCACTGACAACTATTAATAGATATTCTTTCTAAAATTTCATAAGCTTCATCAAAAGTTTTTGCCAAAAGGGCCCCTCCAGCCGAGGCATCGACCATACCTTGGGTTACTCCATTTAAACCATTGTAAAATGTTTCCATTTGAATACAATGAGGTAAACCATGGTGGGGACACTTTCGCAAAAGCTCCTTAAACCTTTCCCAAGCCCCACTAAAAGTCTCATCCTCAAGTTGCCTAAACCCTACTATTTCACTCCTTAATTTAGCATTTCTATTAGGTGGGAAATATTTACTCAAAAAATTTTCAGCTAACTCATCCCACGTCCTAATTGATCCTGGAGCAAAAGAGTTTAACCATGACTTTGCTCTATCTCTAAGAGAATACGGGAACAAAGTTAATCTAAGAGCATCTCTAGGCACTCCTTGAATTACAAAAGAATCACTAACTCCTAGAAAAGACTTAAGATGTAAATGAGGGTCTTCAGATGACAAACCATGAAATTGTCCCACGGTTTGCAACATCTGAAACATTACCGGTTTCATTTCAAACTTTGCCACTTGGATTTGGGGACGTGCAATCCATGGATTCAACTAATTAAACATCGGGACAACATATGCTCGAATGGCCCTGGTCCTATCGTTCGCTATAAAGATAGGATTCTCAGCCTGATTATTTCGCTGCTCATTTTGCTCAAACAGTGGGTTTTGCTGCAGCAACGGATTCTGCTGGGGGTTTACTACTACTGTACCTTCAGGAACCTGCGGAAGTTGCGAGACGTTCTCCATCTGGTTTCTGCGCTGCTCCCTCCTTCTGTTCCTAAATGTCTTTTCAATTTCTGGATCAAGCTCAAATCGTACCCCAGGCTGATCGCTCATGCATTGAAATCACACCTGTAAAAACAAAAGAAACAATCAAAAAGTTCTAGCACCAAACCCCTAAAACACATACACAAAATAGATCAAATAAAAAATTATTCAAGTCCCTGGCAACGACGCCAAAAACTTGTTGGGTTCCTAGAGTGCGTAAAAATATAGTATAAAATACTATAGAATTCCTGTGCAAGTATACACAGTCTACAACAAGTAATATTATCAATCCAAGGTCTGAATGAGCTTCCACTTTATCTATTTTTGTGCAACCTTTTAATGGTTTCAAGAGTAATAAAATGATTGGGTTTTACCTGAATTATGCTGAAGCAAAATAAATGACAGAACAACGAGTAAACAAATAGATAGACAGATTAAAGACAGGCGCTGGTTAGGCTTTAGTGATTGTTCTAAGATATGCTCTAGCAATATTATTGATCATGCATTTCTCGCAGTATTATTAGCGGATTCCTCCCGGAACTCCGGATCTTTTGGGATATGTTTCAAACCCAATGAAGTACGACCGATCAAGCACTAGGCAACTGGCTATCCCTAGCTCAGTCACTGGCGTTCACCAATACACAATGATGGTAGTGTGGATAATTGCCACACACTCTCTAAATCATCCCTGAAACTAGAGAGAGCTATCCATACCGGTTGGCCAGGCGGGCATAAAATGAGAATAAGCACAACAATTAACCAAAATGCGATAGTCAATTTATTACTAGAGATGAAGCACAGTAATCACATTATTCCTAACCAACACCTTAAGCTACTTAGTTCATAATAGGCATAGGAATACAAATTAAAATCTGAGTATGCATGTCCATAACTACAAGTTAATAAAGAATGTAAACTCCCTAATCAGCTTGCGATTGATGGTGTTCTTGTTGATCTTCAATCTCCCTTTACTATTCGACTTCCAAGGGAAAGCATGAAATGCCTTTGACTTTGATGGCTACTTCCTTTTATAGAAGGATGGGAGGCTTGAATTAGGTCAACTAGGACACGTGTAAGGCTCTCTTTGATCCTTTGTCACGAAAATAACTCAACAGAAGTCGGTTAATGAAGTTGGCTAACGAGCTGTGACGTGGCAGTTTCTGCTCCTAGTTTTGCTGCAGCATAGAATTTGCTCCTTCTAGTCGCTCAGCAGCATAATCTGCACAAAGTGATTTCCAATGCTTCCATTCTTCCAAATGGGTTAAAACATATAATATCTATCCAAAACCAACCCTAATAAGCATAAAGGACACACAAATCCCTATTTAATTGAGGCCTAAATAACTACCTTTTGGGCAGTTATCAGTCACCAATCTCGCGACGAATGATCTTCTTAACATGCGGCTGCGAGTAGTCCACATCAAATTTATTCTTTAAAAAAGAAAAAAACATTGGTTAGTAATTGATTGTCATTCATTAGTGAAAAGTCTATAATGAGGAATAATAAATTAAGTAACTAATCTCACCAATAGTTTTTCTACGATGTTAGTCATAACTTCCTCTGGAATGTCTTTTTTTTTCGCATACTTCATGGGGATACACCCTCTTGTCAAAATGTCAATTTCCGTGCTAAACATATTGGCAACACTTCCCACCAGTCTGCCTTGCTGAGGAGTCCATGAAATACTTACTTTATTTCCAGTAGCCTCAATAATTCTATTTGTGACAATTCCACGTGAGACCCCACGTGTTACACTACTATTAGACGATACCCCTTCATTCATATCATTCTCATCATTTGAAAGTATTTTTCCCTAGAAAACACAAAAGTTCAATTCAATAAAAGTGTAGGATAAATTATATTATAAGTAAAAATAATGAAGCATATTGTACTAACTACGTGTCGACATCAAATTCATCGCTATTTAATGATGATCTTTCGTGCTCGTCTTCATCTTCTTCATCTTCTCCTTCATCTTCTTGATCTTCTTCCTCAACTTCCTCATCTTCATCTTCATCTTCTTCTTCTATTTGTTCTTCCAAATTCAACATTTTTCACTCATATCACTACTTTCAGAAACTATGATCGGATTCACACCAATCTATGAAATGTTTGTGTTTCAAAATCTATATCTTGAACTACACATTCATGTATATCTATTTCAGGTGGATTAACTTCTTCTGTTTTAGCCATATCCCATAAATGTCTATGTTCAACTCTTTGAACTATCTTCCACCCATGACCTAATTGAATATCGTCAACATAAAATACCTGTTGTGCTTGGGAGGCAAGAATGAATGTTTCATCCTGATACCAAAAATATCGAGTATCTACGCTTATGAAATTTGGGTCCTCACGAATTCGATTTCTTCTAGGATTTGTATCAAACCAATCAGAACGGAATAAAATGACGTCTTTCCTATCAACATATTTCAATTCGATCACTTCTTTCAGGATACCATAGAAGTTGGCCCCCTCACTATCATGTCCTCCGAAAACAAAAACTCCACTATTTTGAGTTGTGCAACGATCATCCCGATCCTTGCAGCTACATCGAATGCCATTAACAATACACCCACTATACGAACTAATTCGAGTATCAGGACCACATGATAGTGCATAAAACTCTCGCTCAACTTCATTAGACGTCGACTGAACTTGGGATTGAATCTAAAAACAAAGTTATAAAATGGACAAATTACCATACAGTTGTATCTACGACAATTTTAACGTAAACTAAAATGGTAAAAACTCACTTTATTTTTAAACCACATTGGAAATTGTGCTTCATGTATTCCAGGAATATTATCTTACCTCTTATTCCTTAGCTCAACCTCATGTTCAATACTGACATGAAATCAACAATAAGTAAAAAACTACAATAAAAGATTTTTTGTTAATGTACGTGAAGTTCATACCTTCTATATGGATCTACTGCTTCACAGTTGGTTAGAACATACCAATGAGTTTTTTGTAATTCGTCACGCGATAATTGTTGCATTCGCGAGCCACCGATTCGACGCACTTTTTGGAAAAATATAGGAAGTTGTCCATTATTGTTGGATGTACTAGAGTCCATTGTATCATCATTTCGAATTGTCCTATTGAATTTTGTTTCAATTCCATTCAAGTACATTGAAGAAAATGTTAATGCTTCATTTGCTATGAATGCCTCAGCTATCAAACTGTCAGGACGAGCTTTATTTTTGACATATTGTTTCAATGTTCTCAAACTCCTATAATACTTGTTATTTGTATATTAACAAAAAATTTGAAAAAAAACATATTTCATATAAAATTAAGGATAATAAAAGGTAAAAAGATATACCTCTCTATTGGATACATCCAACTATACCTGACAGGACTGACAAGTTTGACTTCTTCCGATAAATGAAATGCTAGATGAACCATAATATCGAAAAAGACTGGAGGAAATATTCTTTCAAACTTACATAGGATTATCACGATTGATTCTTGTAGTTTATTCAAGGTCTCAACTTTTAATTTCTTCACAGTCAAATCTTTGAAAAAATTCGACAATTCAGCAACTGCACCACCCACATCCCTTGGTAAAAAAAGATGATCTCCCACTGGTAAAAGTCGTTGCAGTAACACATGTGAGTCATGACTTTTTAGTCCATGTATCTTTCCATCTTTGACACTGACACACCTTGAGATGTTCGATGCAAAACTGTCCGGAAACTTGATTGTTTATAAGAAACCACAAAACTTTTTTCGTTCCTCAACTGTTAACGTGTAACTAGCATGTGGTTTAACCAATTTTTTTCCAACATGTTGAAGATGTAATTCTTTGTGAATATTCAACTTCATTAAATCCTTACGTGCTTTATCAGTGTCTTTTGTTTTTCCTTCAATATTCAATAAGGTACCCAGGACATTATCACAAATATTTTTCTCAATATGCATCACATCGAGTTTGTGTCGGATCTTAAGACTTGACCAATATGGTAACTCAAAAAAAATACTTTTTTTCACCCAATTTAATTAAGTATGAGGTCGCTTCCTTTTCCATTGCAATATATTTATAGTTTTCCCAAGTGGTGGAAAATCTATAGTCTCTAACTTATGAAGAACATCTAATCCCGAGAAAGATCGAGGTGCCACTTTATATTCTTTTTTGCCATTAAATTGTTTTTTTTTCCGCCAAGAATGATTTATAGGTAAATAACGACGATGTCATGTATAACATATCTTATTATGCAATGAATCAGATTAGACATTTTGATTACAAACTGGACATGCCTTATATCCTTTTGTGCTATATCCTGACAAATTACGATACGCTGGAAAATCATTAATTGTCCACATCAAAGCTGCATGAAGACAGAAGTTTTCACCACTATAAGCATCATAAATCTCTATTCCATTATTCCATAAATCTTTCAATTCTTCTATCAGTGGTTGTAAATAAATATCTATCTCTTTTCCTGGAGACTTCGGCCCCGGTATAAGTTAGGACATAAAGAAAAATGTTTCCTTCATGCATTTCCATGGTGGCAAGTTATATGGAATTAATATCACTGGCCAGGTACTGTATGATGTACTCATATTGCCAAATGGGTTGAATCCATCAGTAGCTAGAGCTAATCTTACATTCCTTGGATCGTTTGCAAACCAATCATATTGTATGTCGAACTGTTTCCATGCCTCAACAACTGCTGGATGACTTAAAACTCCATCAATATTCATCCTTTTTTTCATATGCCATCTCATATCAATAGCAGTATGCTTATAATAGAATAATCTTTGTAATCTCGGCGTCAAAGGAAAGTGTCTTAAAATTTTGTGAGGAATCTTTTTATAAAGAGATTCATTGCATTGAAGACAAACTTCTACTTGCTCATTTTCTTTCCAAAATAACATACAATCATTCTTACAGGCATGTATGCATTCATAACCTAAACCTAAGTCACGTAACATCTTTTTTGCACCATAATAAGAATTAGGAATGTTGGTAACATCAGGTAAAACTTTTTTGAGTAATTTTAATAACATATCAAATGACTTATTACTCCAATGATTACGTATTTTGATATGCATTAATTTTACCAAAAAAGTTAAACTTTAAATCTTAGTACATCCAGGGTATAATTCTGCATTAACTTCATCATACATTGATTGAAACTTATCCGTACCTCCCATGCTAGCATTTGTTTCAACCGGCCCTACTTGCGTTATCTTCACCAATATGTTCATTGACTTCTGTCAAATCATTCAATAATTCAACCATTTCATCTTCCTTATCCTTATTTTCAGAAGACTCTGTAGATTCTTTAGGTTTCAAATAAGAAGACAAATCTGGAGTTTCTCCATGATATACCCATCTATCATAGGTAATCGACATTCCATATTGATATAAATCACCTTCGACATCATAAGGTCGTTTCATTATGACATTTTGACACTTTTTGCATGGACAACGTGTAAACCCTCTCGTATCAGCAAAATCTTCAACAAATAATTTTTTCAGCAAATCATTTCATTATTTTTTCCATATTTCCTAGGTCATCTTTTGACGTGAAGACAAACTGTGGGTATCACAAATGTCCCCGGTTACTCAATAACCTAGCAAATTTCAATTTGAGGGAGAGGAATGCTCGAGCAAAATAATTGGAGTATGATGACCGCAAAGTGCACGGGCCGCAAGTAATATAAAACGGTAGTAATACCGAGTATCGAATCCTCAGGGAAATTGAATTACTTCCATTAAGTACCAAGAATCATCATGTTTTAATTTTATTTAGAAGATCAACTCGAATGATAGTGCGAAAAATTAAGGAATTAATAAAAATAAACATGCAATAATGAAATGAAAATAACCAAATAAGGGAACTTGACCTAGGGTGTTATCTAGTTTTCTTGGATTTGTAGCTCAATTACATGGATGTATGTAACTAATAATCTTCAATTCCATAAATCTAGAAGTAATTTTAAGCGGATTTCTCTTTCAAGCTCCTCCACATCTCATACCATCATAACTAATTTATGTGTCCATCTCCTTAGTTAATCATAGTATGGCATTAAGCAACTTCATAATCAATTTCTAACAATTCTCTTTCACTCTCGTGTTCCAAGCAATCGTTAGCCATGCAATTAGGATCTAATCTAATTTCTCTCTGTCGAGTATCAATTTAGACCAACATATCAATTAATCCGTGATCAAGAGATTAAAAGCATTAAGCAAGAATTGCATAGATGAAATATGGAGAATTTCATTACATAATCAAAGTAATTGCGCTACAATATCCAATTAACTAGAATAACGGCCCTAGGTCTCAAGATCTACTCACACATGGAAATAATTTTGCCAAAATGATCTTGATCCATAGGCCTAACTCAAATTACAACAAGGAATTATAAAGAAGTAAGGAAGAAATAACCGATAAGTTGATCCCAAGCTCCCGCTACGATCATCTCGAATCTTGAGCCTTGGAATCTCGCCCAATTCCACATTTTTCCTCACAATTCTTCTCACTTTTTCTCTCTATTGAGCTAGGGGAGAGCTCCCCCAAATTTGGGATGATTTGAACCAAAGGAAAGGGCCCTTTTTATAGCACAAGGGGCTGGACATTTCTTGCTGAGCAAGTCGACAGCGTCGAGACGCTACGTCACAGCGTCTCGACGCTGTGACGTCATGTTGTCTTGGGGCAGAAGTTGTCGCAGCGTCGCGACGCTACGCAGACAGCGTCGCGACGCTGTCGCGATTTTGGCACGCGCTTTTCTGATTACCTAGCGTCTCAACGCTACGGTCCTAGCGTCTCGACGCTAGGCCTTCTAGAAGCCTGATTTGTGGATTTTAGCCTCCTTTCTTTAATCTTTTGGGCTTTTTGGGCCTTCCCACTTCAATTGTCTTTTCTTCTTGGACCTTGGGGCTTGGATCTTCAATGGTTATTCTTTAATTTGCCCATAAAGTCTCCAAATTTACCCAAATTCTCTTAAAATCTCAGTTTTGCTGTCCGAACTCGGTTTTCTGTAAAATCAACATAAAAATACATTAAAGCTCACAATTCATGCACAAAACTAGCTAAAATTAATAGGAAAATGATGACATTTTTGCATGTCATCACACCCCCAAACTTAAAGTTTTGCTAGTCCCGAGTAAAATAAAGTAATACATATGAATCATAACTTGCATGCTAACAACTCTATTTTCAATGCTTCTAGCCATGAATGCAAACTATTGAAACAAATAAGTAAGCATGAACAAACATCAAGAAGTTTTAAAATTTAATCCTATCCTCCCTTGCAAAAATGAATCATCATTTGTTTTATCATAATCTTTACTAGCCCGGAATCATTTATATACTCCTCCATTCATCTTCCCCCTACACTGGCACTAAAGCTCGCCCTTTTAGCCATCATACTTATCTAGCAAGCACTACCTTACTAAGGTGCTCATGATTCTGGAGGTGTCCCCCAAACTTTTCTCTTTTTTTTTTTTTTTTTTTTTTTTTTTTTGATGCATAGATGTGAAGATAATCCTTTTAGATGTAACGCCTTCGTTCTGGCTTGCCAACATTGGTGATGAAAGCATCCAACTACGAGCGCTTCATCTTTCAGGATGCCGAAGCATGCTCATTTCTTTCCAGCGTTTTCATGCAAAGGCAAACGATGGGTGTCATGAATGCCCCTGGTTACTAATGCTTTCAAGAAAGTGAAGCATTTATTATTATTATTAACCTTTGAGCAATTCATTTTCTTTTTCCCAAAGCTCAGTATTACTGACTATTACGCATGAAAGCTATCTAGACAAACTTTACACCTATCGGAGTGACAACAAACTTCCAAAGCATATAACTTTCATCTAGGCTTTCAAAATCATACTAAAACAAGTGAATCATCATACTTTGCAAGGGGATCAAAGAAAAAATTTTAAATTTTCTTGAATTTAGACATGCTTCCAAATTTGCAACAATAAGAGAGAATCATGGCTAAAAGCAAATCATCAGACGTCATCATCATCAACATGCATTTAATTCATCATAAGCATTACTTTTCTTATGCAAAACCTAAGCAGAGCGAATCTCCCCCCCAAACTTAAAATATACATTGTCCCCAATGTAAGAATATTTCATCAGATAAAGAGAGATCAATACTGCCCTGAAAAAGTGAGAGAATCTGAAACATCTTGAATTTTCGTCCGAAGAGAAAATGAGCGGATAGGTGTCATTTTCACGGGCTTCCTGCATAAGGATCAATCTCAAGGGAGCATTAGGATCAATGCGAAAAACAAAAATGAAATCTAAAAACTTAAACAGCTTGGGTTGCCTCCCAAGAAGCGCTTGTTTAACGTCCTGAGCTAGACGGGGCTTTGTCACTCTGGATCCGTTAAAATCATTTTTTCGACCTTGCGTTCTTCGAATCCACAATAGTGCTTCACTCTCTGCGCATTGACTTTAAAAGTTAACCCGTTGCTATCCATTAATTCAATTGGTCCATATGGGGATACTTCCTTGATTATGAATGGACCGGACCATCTTGACTTCAATTTTCCTGGGAACAATCGCAATCGAGAATTGAATAGAAGAACTTGCTGCCCTGGCTCAAAAGAACGCTTCTGGATTACATTGTCATGCCATCTTGCGGTTCTTTCCTTATAGAGTTTTGCGTTTTCATACGCCTGGCTCCTGAATTCTTCTAGTTCGTTGAGCTGCAGAAGACGTTGTTCACCAGCCTTCTCTGCGTCCAAGTTTAGCTTCTTGATAGCCCAATATGCTTTGTGTTCAAGCTCCACAGGCAGGTGACAGGCCTTACCATACACTAATCGATACGGGGATGTACCGATTGGAGTTTTGAAAGCTGTCCGGTAGGCCCATAAAGCATCGTCCAACTTGTATGCCCAGTCCTTTCGGTTGATACGAACTGTCTTCTCCAGAATTTGCTTAATCTCCCTGTTAGAAATCTCAGCTTGCCCGTTGGTTTGGGGATGATAAGCTAAAGAAGTCTTATGCTTGACACCATATTTCCTCAGTAATGATTCAAACAATTTATTGCAAAAATGAGACCCCTCATCACTAATTATAGCTCGTGGTGTGCCAAATCTAGTGAAAATATTTTTATGCAAGAAACGTAACACAACACGAGCATCATTAGTCTTTGTGGCTACTGCCTCTACCCATTTAGATACGTAATCAACAGCAACTAGGATGTACGAGTATCCATTGGAAGAGGGAAAAGGACCCATAAAGTCCATGCCCCACACATCAAAAAGTTCAATTTCGAGAATAGGGGTTAAAGGCATTTCATGGCGTCTAGAAATATTTCCTGTCCTTTGACATCTATCACATGTTCTCACGAAGGTATAACAATCTTTAAATAAAGTAGGCCAATAAAAACCAGATTGAAGTACCTTTGCTGCAGTACGAGTTGGTCCAAAATGACCACCATAAGGAGAGGCATGACAATCATGAATAATCTTACCTACTTCTTCTGCCGGAATGCACCTTCGAATGATTTGGTCAGAACATACTTTAAAGAGAAATGGGTCATTCCACAGATAGGACTTCACATCATGGAAAAACCTCTTTCTTTTCTGAGCATTTAAGTCTGGAGGTATTTCTTTTCCTGCAAGAAAGTTCACAAAATCGGCGTACCAAGGAAAAGAAGTTTTAACAGCATATAACCTTTCATCAGGAAAAACTTCTTTAATAGGAAAGGTTGCAATGTTCTTTTCATGCTTTATCCGAGACAAATGATCTGCGACTACATTCTCGCAACCTTTCCTATCCTTGATCTCATAGTCAAATTCTTGCAATAACAGAATCCATCTTATGAGTCTGGGCTTGGAATCCTTTTTACTACTCAAATAACGAATAGCAGCGTGGTCAGTATGCACTATAACCTTTGTACCGAGTAAATAGGGCCTGAACTTATCGAAAGCGAACACAACAGCAAGCATCTCCTTCTCTGTAGTGGTGTAGTTTTGCTGAGCACTATCTAAAGTTCTGCTTGCATAATAGATTGCCCTAAAGAACTTATCTCGTCGTTGCCCTAAGACAGCTCCTAAAGCATAATCACTAGCATCGCACATGATTTCAAATGGTTGACTCCAGTCAGGGACAATAATGATGGGTGCAGAAATCAATTTTTCCTTCAAAAGATTAAATGCTAGCAAACACTCTTTTGAAAACACAAACGGAGCATCCTTTTCGAGCAAGTGGCACAGGGGTTTAGCAACTTTTGAGAAATCTTTTATAAAACGCCTGTAAAACCCTGCGTGGACTAAGAAGCTACGAACTCCTTTAACATTAATGGGAGGAGGAAGTTGCTCGATAGCAGAAATCTTGGCTTTATCAACCTCTAAACCCTTTTCAGACACTTTGTGACCTAGGACTATCCCTTCTTTTACCATAAAATGGCATTTTTCCCAATTTAAAACAAGGTTAGTTTCTTGGCATCTTTGCAAAACACGAGAGAGATTATGCAAACAGTTATCAAAGGATGAACCAAAAACAGAGAAGTCATCCATAAATACTTCCATGATCTCTTCTACAAAGTCTGAAAATATGGCCATCATACAACGTTGAAAGGTAGCTGGAGCATTACATAACCCAAATGGCATACGCCGAAAAGCATATGTGCCATAGGGACACGTAAATGTTGTTTTCTCTTGATCTTCGGGTGCAATCGCGATTTGATTATAGCCCGAATAACTGTCAAGAAAACAATAATATGGATACCCAGCTAGCCTATCAAGCATTTGATCAATAAAGGGGAGGGGGAAATGGTCTTTTCTGGTGGCTTTATTCAACTTCCTATAATCGATACACACACGCCAACCGGTGACTGTCCTAGTAGAAATGGGTTCATCTTTCTCATTCTTAACAACAGTCATTCCCCCTTTCTTAGGCACAACTTGAACAGGACTCACCCAAGGGCTGTCAGATATAGCATAAATAATTCCTGCATTTAATAATTTTAACACCTCGGCTTTTACCACTTCTTTCATTGCTGGATTTAATCTCCTTTGATGTTCTACTGTAGGATTAAAGGTATCTTCCATTAAAATTTTATGCATGACAATTGAAGGACTAATACCCTTAATATCACTAATGGACCATCCTAAGGCAGATTTATGCTTTTTCAAAATATCCAACAATTTTTCCTCTTCTACCTTACTTAAATCGGCAGAGATGATAACGGGAAAAGTAGAAGAGTCTCCTAAGAATGCATAGCGCAAGTGGGCAGGCAATTGTTTTAATTCAGGGGAAGGGGCATTAACTTGAGCACACATATCTAATGTCAACGTTTCTTCCCTTCCTATAGATCTATCAATTAAAGCACTTTTCTGATCAACATCTAATAATTTATCTCCAAACACGTCAGGCATGCTTATCTCATAATGATCAACAGGAGACTCTGACTCTACACATGCATTGATAATAGCGTCAACTGAATCAATCGAGAAGCAGGAGCTAACCTCTTCTGGATGTTTTAATGCATTAAAAAGGTTGAACACTACCTCGTCGTCTTCCACTCTGAGAGTCAGGGTTCCTTCTTGTACCTCAATTAGAGCACGAGCGGTTGCCAAAAATGGTCTCCCAAGAATGATTGGGACTTCAGGGTCTTCTTCCATGTCTAAAACTATAAAGTCTACAGGGAACATGAATTTGTCGACATTGATCAGAACATCTTCTAACACACCTTTGGGGTATGTTATTGAACGATCTGCCAATTGCAAGACAATTGTGGTTGACTTCAATTCCCCCAAACCCAGTTTCCTGTAAACACTGAATGGCATTAGGTTTATACTTGCCCCTAAATCACACAGAGCTTTTTTTATGAACAAACTACCAACAGTACACGGAAGAGTAAAACTCCCTGGATCTTTTAATTTTGGTGGTAGATGTTTCTGGATTATAGCACTGCACTCGGCTGTCATATTCACTGTTTCATGGTTCTCGAATTTCTTTTTCTTTGACAATATTTCTTTCATGAACTTGGCATAGTGTGGCATCTGTTCCAAAGCATCAGAAAAAGGAATGTTAATATGAAGCTGTTTAAAAATATCAAGAAACTTTGAAAATTCATCATTCAACTTTTTCTTTTGAAATCTCTGAGGATAAGGAATCTGGTTAAGAACTAAAGGAATAGAATCAGAAGACTTATCTGGTACTGATGGTGCTGACTCTTCCTCTGGTTTGTGTTCATCTTCCTCATCCACTATCCTTCTAGTGATGGGGTTTGCTTCTTCTTTTCTTTCAATTTCTCTTAACTGTTTCCCACTTCTAAGAGATATGGCGGGGCATTGTTCGTGTGGGTCCATGGCGACGTCATTGGATAAATTTCCTTGCTGGATTTCCTTCATAAATATTGTCATTTGATCCATCTTTGCTTCCATTTTATTAATAACAATATTTACTGTGGCTTGAACATTTTCATTCAAATTTCTAGTCTCATTCATGAAGTCTCTTAGCATTTCTTCCAAAGGGCTTTTCTTTTCTTTAAACTCCTCTTTTAATTCAGCTTTCGGCGAACTTGGAGTTTCTGATCCTGTGAGCTTGTTTAGAGCCTTGGTTAGAGCTTCGACTTGCAACCTTAAAGCACTCACTCCTTCATTTTCACATAGTTTCTCCTTAATTTTGGACTCTGGTTGCCATTGGTGACTTGTTAAAGCCAATTCTTCTACTATGGTTCGTGCCTCCTTGACAGTTTTGGCTAAAAAGTTTCCTCCAGCCGTAGTGTCAAGAATTGTCTTTAAATTCCTATTTAACCCACTGTAGAAAATTTGAATTTGAAGCCAATCAGGATATCCATGCTGTGGACATTTCCTTAACAAGTTCTTATATCTCTCCCAAGCTTCATATAATTGCTCTTCCTCTAATTGTTGAAACTTTCCAATTTCAGCTCTAAGCTTGGTAATCTTTTCTAATGGGAAAAATTTTGCAAGGAAAGCTTTGACTAAATCATTCCAACCAAGGATGCTATTTGAGGTTAACGAGTCTAACCAATCTCTAGCCTTGTCTTTTAAAGAAAATGGAAATAACTGCAACCGAATTGAGTCAGAGCTAACTCCTCCCATTTTTACAGTTCCACAGATATTTAAAAATGATCTTAGGTGATGATGTGGATCTTCTGATGGGTCGCCTTTGAAAGCATTCTCTCTCACCATTAGAATGAGACTAGCCTTGAGCTCAAAATTATCGACAGTGACTGGCTCATAAGCTATTCCAGAATAGTTTAATGGAAATTCAGGCAAGAAATAATCTCGAATTGCTTTGTCTTCTGCCATGATTAAATCTCAAAAGAACAGATTATCCACCTTATAGCTCCACAAAACTAAAAAAATAAAATGCAGAAAAATAAATTTCTAAATTAAAATCAAACACTTAATTCTCAATATTAACGAAAAAATTACAATTTCCCCGGCAACGGCGCCAAAAACTTGATGACCGCAAAGTGCACGGGCCGCAAGTAATATAAAACGGTAGTAATACCGAGTATCGAATCCTCAGGGAAATTGAATTACTTCCATTAAGTACCAAGAATCATCATGTTTTAATTTTATTTAGAAGATCAACTCGAATGATAGTGCGAAAATTTAAGGAATTAATAAAAATAAACATGCAATAATGAAATGAAAATAACCAAATAAGGGAACTTGACCTAGGGTGTTATCTAGTTTTCTTGGATTTGTAGCTCAATTACATGGATGTATGTAACTAATAATCTTCAATTCCATAAATCTAGAAGTAATTTTAAGCGGATTTCTCTTTCAAGCTCCTCCACATCTCATACCATCATAACTAATTTATGTGTCCATCTCCTTAGTTAATCATAGTATGGCATTAAGCAACTTCATAATCAATTTCTAACAATTCTCTTTCACTCTCGTGTTCCAAGCAATCGTTAGCCATGCAATTAGGATCTAATCTAATTTCTCTCTGTCGAGTATCAATTTAGACCAACATATCAATTAATCCGTGATCAAGAGATTAAAAGCATTAAGCAAGAATTGCATAGATGAAATATGGAGAATTTCATTACATAATCAAAGTAATTGCGCTACAATATCCAATTAACTAGAATAACGGCCCTAGGTCTCAAGATCTACTCACACATGGAAATAATTTTGCCAAAATGATCTTGATCCATAGGCCTAACTCAAATTACAACAAGGAATTATAAAGAAGTAAGGAAGAAATAACCGATAAGTTGATCCCAAGCTCCCGCTACGATCATCTCGAATCTTGAGCCTTGGAATCTCGCCCAATTCCACCTTTTTCCTCACAATTCTTCTCACTTTTTCTCTCTATTGAGCTAGGGGAGAGCTCCCCCAAATTTGGGATGATTTGAACCAAAGGAAAGGGCCCTTTTTATAGCACAAGGGGCTGGACATTTCTTGCTGAGCAAGTCGACAGCGTCGAGACGCTACGTCACAGCGTCTCGACGCTGTGACGTCATGTTGTCTTGGGGCAGAAGTTGTCGCAGCGTCGCGACGCTACGCAGACAGCGTCGCGACGCTGTCGCGATTTTGGCACGCGCTTTTCTGATTACCTAGCGTCTCGACGCTACGGTCCTAGCGTCTCGACGCTAGGCCTTCTAGAAGCCTGATTTGTGGATTTTAGCCTCCTTTCTTTAATCTTTTGGGCTTTTTGGGCCTTCCCACTTCAATTGTCTTTTCTTCTTGGACCTTGGGGCTTGGATCTTCAATGGTTATTCTTTAATTTGCCCATAAAGTCTCCAAATTTACCCAAATTCTCTTAAAATCTCAGTTTTGCTGTCCGAACTCGGTTTTCTGTAAAATCAACATAAAAATACATTAAAGCTCACAATTCATGCACAAAACTAGCTAAAATTAATAGGAAAATGATGACATTTTTGCATGTCATCAGAGTAGCAAAAAGTCCCCCAAATATTTCATCAAAAAGATTGTGCGCTTAAATCCCTCTTCAATCCTCCTGACCCAGATCTTCCTCTTCATCTTCTTTCTCAGCAGGCGGCAGTGGAATCCAGGGGTTCAGCAAGTCTTCGGGGAATGTAGGGAGGGTTGGATATGGCTTTGAAAAATTTTCTTGCAACGCCCTTTTCAAACCAGCATCACGATCCTTAACATAGTTCCAGAAGGTTAAAGTATGCCTCTCAGCAAACTCCTGCCTACTAGTCGAAAGTGCCAGTTGTTCTAGAATCGTGTTGATGCCGTAGATAAGCCCACCTTGACGTATCTCCTGCGTACGCTGGAGCCGCGCCAAATTGGGCGTATCAATAATCCCCTTATCGAACAGAATTATATCATTCTCATCCACTGGAACTCCTGCTTGTCTGCATAACATAGTAATTGTGTTCGGGAAGAACAACTTCCCCACCTTTTTCTTCCAGCAGCCAGCTATTTCATCACAAACAATTCTTCCTGATGAAACCCACAAGAATTCGTTCCCTGGATACTGTCGAGTCGTGTGTTGTCGGAAGCAACCTCTGCCTGATGAAACCCATCCATGTGTTTGCTTCCTTTTTCAAATAAGCCGATTGAAACGTCCGTTTCTCAGTCTTAGATAGTTGCCACTGCGCCCCCTCGATTCCTACCTCCCTCACAGCATTACTTAACTGATCCTCAGATGGCGCGACTGTCATCTCATTGAATGCTGCGTGGGGGAAGTTTTGAAGATGGTACAGTGCGTTGATCGCACTCGAACTCCAATCTATCTCGACTCTGACAATCACCAGGAAACCCTCTGCTTTATCAATATTGGCATAGAATTCACGCACCACCTGTGCGTTCACAGCCTCTGGCTTAGCACAAAATAGCTCCCAGCCGTGGTTAGCTATTCCGGTCCTCATAAATGGCGGAAGATCACCGCTGAAACCTCTTTCGAACAGAAAATCCCTTTTCACGAGCTCAGTTTATTTTGCTTTCGCAAAATTATTGACGAAGCGATCGTATGGCACCTGTCGCTCTACTATTTCATCGTGTTCCTCTGATGCTTCAGCAATATGTTTGCCTTTTTCTTCTCTCCGCTTCAGCAACTGTTCCTCATCCGCCTGTTTTTCTGCTTCTTCTCGCCTTCTTTCCTCAGCCTCTTTTTTCTCTTGTTCCTCTTTCTCGACCTTCTCTCTTTCGAAATCAGATGATGGAGGCGATGGGGTATCATTCCTGATCACTGGTATGCGCCCAGCCTTCCGCTTAATGTGGCGTCGTTTCGGAGGTTCAGGTATGATAACCTCCACACGAGCCTCCTCAACCGGCTCCCTGCCTTCGTCCTCCATAGCCTTCGTCCGTACATCCTCACTCTGTTCCGTCTGAATCTCCTCTCAAGCTTCTTCTACAGCCGCCACTTCCTGTCTATCCTCTTCTTCATTCAGTTCGACAAATTCTTTCGGGTCTTCTTCTCCCTCTGCAACAACCTCTTCTTCTCTCACTCTTCCTTGCTCTTCAACCTTCTGTTGTCGTCTCCTTCGCTTAGCCTCCTTCTCTTCTGGCGTTCTCTTTTTCTTAGATTTTCCTTTTTGAACCTCCGGTGTGACCGGCACCTCTTCTTCTTCACTCCCTCTTTCTTTCCTAGCTCTAGTCTTCGCCATTGAGGACTCAACAGGTTGACAGAAAATGGAAGGGAAAAAGAAAGAATGCAGATGGCAAATCAAATGTTATGTTATCAAGAAGGCGGAGTGGAGAGAACTTACCAGCGTTTGCGAATAAATAAGGCTCCAGCAAATTTAAATCCTAACCGAAAAGATTTGCCCTGCAATAACTAATATTACCGTTCTAATTTAAAAATGCAAACCTGAAATTCAAAAATTACCAACGGTAAAATTTCGAATTCCAAACGCCCATGGTAAAATTGACGTGCTGTCATCATTGAAGCCCTCGGATAATTACTCTGCGACACGTGGCCTCATCAGATGGCGCACACACATTTACCTGCGAGAATTCAAAGCTTAATCCAACGGTAACAATAATAAATTCCAACGGAAACCTTTTTAACTCGGCATGTTGCTCCAGCAAAATCCTTGCCGCGACAATCTACTGGTCCTGAAGAATTTTAAATACGGAAGTAGAATTTCGAAAACAGAAAAATCAAAGATTTATTCCCTTAAACCAATCATCCAAATCTCTTATTTTCAAAAGAAGCCGAATAAATTAGAGAAAATCTCTATGAATCAAAACTAAAATTCAAATAACTGAAAATAAAATCTAACTGATAAAAAGATAATTGCAAGATAATTTAAATAAATAACCCGAAAATCAAATCAAATTCATAACGAAATAGATAAGATCTAATCAAATATTCAAAAGCAAAATTGAATAAATCACGCAAAATCAAATCTAACCTAACCGCATAATCAAATCAACGAAAAAAATAAAATAAAAACAAACTCTGGGAGCTCAAAAATTTGCTCTTTGAAATGCTCCCGCAAAAATCCTGCTCTCTCAATCATCAACCAATCGCAGGGAAGGATATTTCGCCTGAAATTCCTCACCCCAATAATTTTTCACACGCTGTCCATTCACCTTGAATACTCTCCCATCTTTTTCATCCTGTAAAGTAATTGCTCCATTGGAGAAGACCTCAACCACAATAAACGGTCCTGACCATTTAGATTTCAATTTTCCAGGAAATAATTTTAATCTAGAATTATAAAGCAAAACTTTCTGACCCTTGACAAATTCTTTAGATTTTATTACTGAGGAATGTAGTGCTATTCTTAAGAATGGGCTACCAACCAAGGCTAAGGATCTAGGATCATTCACTATACCTATGTCTATAGGTGGAAAAGAGTTAGGTAGAGCACTTTCTGATTTAGGTGCAAGCATTAACCTTATGCCTCTTTCGGTCTATCGAAAGCTAGGTATTGGTGAAGCTAGGCCTACCATAGTCACACTCCAACTAGCTGATAGGTTTATCACATATCCTGAGGGTAAAATTGAGGATGTCTTAGTGAAAGTAGATAAGTTCATATTTCCTATTCATTTTATTATTTTAGACTATGAGGCTGATAAAGATGTCCCAATTATTCTAGGTCGTCCATTTTTGGCTACTGGTAGGGCACTGATAGATGTTCAAAAAGGGGAATTAACAATCAGAGTTTATAATGAGGAAGTACAATTTAATGTGTTTAAGGCCATGAAGTATCCAAACGAGATGGAAGATTGCTCTTTCATTAGGATTCTGGAGAACACAATTATTGAGACAACAATACAGGATTCGACAAACAAGCATTTGGAAGATCATGGAGAGGTTAGTATAGAGGATTTAGAAGTTTGTTCTTTAGAAAGAAAAAATGAAAAAGAAGTGTTTAGGTGTGAGGATGTTTTTGAGTCTTTAGATTTAGATCAAAGAAAAGCTCCTCCCATTAAGCCATCCTTGATTGAGGCACCCACTTTAGATTTGAAACCCTTGTCGAATCATCTAAAGTATGTGTATCTTGGGGAAGGTGAGACGTTGCCCATTATTGTTGCATCAGATTTAATGTCGGAGCATGAAGAGGCCTTAATAAAGTTGCTGCAACAATATCGCAAGGCAATAGGTTGGACATTGGCTGACATTCAGGGAATTAGCCCATCTTTTTGTATGCACAAAATCACTCTAGAGGAGGGATCCTTTAGGAGTATTGAGCAACAAAGAATACTTAACCCTGCAATGAAAGAGGTTGTTAAAAAAGAGGTGATAAAATGGTTGGATGCTGGCATTATTTATCCAATTGTAGATAGCAATTGGGTAAGCCCTATCCAATGTGTTCCTAAGAAAGGAGGTGTCACTGTGGTGAAAAATAAAGACAATGAGTTGATCCCAACCAGGGCAGTAACTGGTTGGAGGGTTTGCATGGATTACAGGAGGCTTAATAAAGCTACCCGTAAGGACCATTTCCCTCTACCATTTATTGACCAAATGTTGGACAGATTGGCTGGTCAGGCCTACTACTGTTTCTTAGATGGTTATTTTGGGTATAACCAGATTACCATTGCTCCTGAGGATTAAGAAAAAACCACTTTCACCTGCCCTTATGGGACGTTTGCTTTTAGGCGATTACCTTTCGGCCTTTGCAATGCTCCAACAACAGTTCAGCGGTGTATGTTAGCAATTTTTTCTGATATGATTGAGTCCACTGTTGAGGTACTTATGGACGATTTTTCAGTTTTTGGAGGGTCTTTTCAGAGTTGTTTGGATAATTTAGGTAAGGTGTTAAAGAGATGTGAGGATACCCATCTAGTTCTTAATTGGGAGAAATGACACTTCATGGTGAAGGATGGCATAATATTAGGTCATAGGATTTCTAAGAATGGTTTAGAAGTTGATAGAGAAAAAATTTGAAGTTATTGAAAGATTAGAACCATCGAATTCAGTGAAAGGGATTCGAAGTTTTCTAGGTCATGCTGGATTTTACAGGAGGTTCATAAAGGATTTTTCAAAAATTAGTAAACCTTTATGCAACTTATTGTGCACTAATCATGTTTTTGACTTTAATGCAGATTGTAGGAAGTCTTTTGAAGCTTTAAAGGCTGCTTTAATCTCAACACCCATTCTTTGTGCACGTAATTGGAATTTACCATTTGAGGTAATGTGTGATGCGAGTGATGCTGTAGTAGGTGCTATGTTGGGGCAAAAGCAGGGCAAATTTATCCATCCTATCTATTATGCAAGCATGGTTTTAAATGAGGCACAAGTCAACTATACAACTACTGAAAAGGAGTTGTTACCTGTTGTGTTTGCTTTTGAGAAATTCCTGCCATATTTGGTTGGATCCAAAGTCACAGTGTTCACGGATCATGCAACAATAAGGTATTTAATGTCTAAAAAAGATGCAAAGCCTAGATTAATTCGTTGGGTTTTATTATTGCAGGAATTAGACTTGGAGATAAAGGACAAGAAGGGGACAGAAAATTTCATTGCAGATCACTTGTCTTGTCTTGATCCATCATCATCTTTGCTGAAGTAATCTGCCATTTCAGATTCTTTTTTAGATGAACAACTCTTTGCTATTTAGGTAAAGGTAGTCAGGGATGTCCCTTGGTATGCTGATATTGCTAACTTTTTGGTCAA
This sequence comes from Luffa acutangula, assembly GCA_036850905.1. Taxonomy (NCBI): domain Eukaryota; kingdom Viridiplantae; phylum Streptophyta; class Magnoliopsida; order Cucurbitales; family Cucurbitaceae; genus Luffa; species Luffa acutangula. The sequence goes on from CM072099.1 coordinate 42,069,258, forward strand.
GGGAGTTACTCCTATTGATATGGATTGGAGGCAGAAGCAAAAGTTTAAGCATGATGCAAAATTTTTCTATTGGGATGAGCCATTTATGTATAAGCAATGTTCTGATGGTATTATTCGTAGGTGTGTTTCAGGTAATGAAGCAAAGGAAATCCTGGAGCAATGTCACTCTTCACCGTATGGAGGCCATTTCAGCGGTCAGAGGACAACTATGAGGATTTTGCATTGTGGATTCTTCTGGCCTACTTTATTTAAGGATGCCCATTTGTTCTACAAGCAGTGTGATGCTTGCCAAATGAGAGGAAATTTGGGGTCTATAGATGAAATGCCTCTTACTTGCATTTTGGAAGTAGAGTTATTTGATGTATGGGGTATTGACTTCATGGGGTCATTTCCCCCTTCTAATGGCAATTTTTTTATCTTCTTGGTAGTTGATTACGTGTCCAAATGGGTGGAGGCCATCACATGCCATCAAAATGATGCCAAGACAGTAGCAAGGTTTCTTCAATCGCACATCTTTGCGCGGTTTGGGACACCTAGAGCTTTAGTGAGTGATGAGGGTACACATTTTGTGAATAATATCTTAACTAAACTGTTAGCTAAGTATGAGATCAAGCATAGGATAGCTACCCCTTATCACCTACAAGCAGATGGTCAAGCTGAAATTAATAAATTTGTCCGGAATTTTATTCTTTTAATTGATTTTGTCTTTTTTAAAAAAATAATAAATAAAAGAAAAAAAGTGTTCTAGAGCTTTTAAATAGCCCAATGATATTTATTAATTATGGTGAGAATAATTAGGTCAAATATTTTATTTTGATTAATTAATTTGTCAAATCAAATATTAGGTTTATTTGGCAAAGTTAATTAAACAAAATATTTTGTTTCCTTGGATGATTGATGATCAAATAATATTTTGTAATTTTGGGAGGTAGAATTTGTGTATTTAATTATTTTTCTTTTCATTTTTTATTTTATTAGATTTTTATTATTTTATTATTTTATTCGATTCATTCCTAATATGTAATGCTTGGAATTGACTATAAATAGGGAGCCTCCCATCTTGCATTTTCACGTTTTTTGGAGCCCAAGGAAGACCTCTCTACACATTTTTTAGGTCTAAAAATAGGCTCCTCAAATCTCTCTCTTTGAAAACCCTAAATACAATTTTCTCTCCTCCCATCTTGCATTTTCACGATTTTTGGAGTCGTGGAGTACCCTCTCTACACGTTTTTTTGGGCTAAAAATAGGCTCCCAAATTTCTCTTCATTCAAACCGTAGATACACTTTCCTCCCTTTCCCACCTAACTTCCCTCCCATACTATAACACTTTCTCTTTTCCTCTCCAACGATTTCACCCCCTCGCCATCACCCTCTCTCTAAATTTCACATCGCCACTTCTCCAAGTCTTATTCCCAATCCAACGGTCACACATGTTTTTTGTAAGTATTTTTTTTAAACCTTTGTTTACAATTCTTTCTCCAATAATTTTCTTTCTTTTCATGCTTTATAAAGTTTAATTTATTTATTGTTTCTTCGCTTTATTTTAATATGTTTTTTTTAGCATTTAGGAAGTTATGTGAATTTTCTTTTAGGGAACATTTGAAAATTGCATCATGTATTATATTAAATTTTTATTATTTATATTTTGATTTAGTTAAATCTTTAGGGTTGATGGTTACATGTCATTTATGTTTAATTTGTTAGTTTAAATTGTGTACAATTGTATCTTGTATTATTATTTATAATTTAGTCATGTAACTTCATTTAAATTAGTATGTAGATACTTTTGCTTAAACCAATGTTTCTTTTGTTATTTGTGTTCAAAAAATAATATAAAAAAAAGTCTCCAATGATAAAATCTCAAATTTTTGGAATGCCAATGTTTGAGTTTCTTGAGGTATATGTCTTGGAATGCCAAGATTTAGTTTTAATATGTTTCCATTAAAGCAATTGAATTTAATAAAATTTTATTTCTTGTATATTATAGTTTTTATCCCTTTTTAGATATTTTCTATCAATTATATATGTTTTTTTTTTATTTCTCTAAGTAATGATATTTAATCCATAATTCCGCTGTAAACTTCTTTCCTTACGTAAATGGTTTCAAAAATCTTCCAACGATGGAATCTTCAATTTTCGGGATGCTGGGATTTGACTTTAATATTTCCTTCCTTGCACAAATAAAAATTCTTCATATTTTTCTTTTAAAACGTTTTTTTCCAAAGAAGCATATTTCATATATGACATTTTTTTAAAAGAAATGTGTTTAAAGCTTTTGCTAAAATTGATTTTCATAAACTTTATTTTTAAAATAATAAATCAATCAAAAATCAATTTTCCATAAAAAAGCCACTTGCGTTAAAAATAAAATTAATTAAGAGTTTTCCTTAAAAAGTATTTTTACTTCACAATTTTCAAAATTAATAAACCAAATGTTTAAAAAAAAAAACAAACTTTCCTATGACGGAAGTTAGGAAATCAAGACATTGACTTTCCTAATATTCTTGAGGTATAATGAATTTAAATTTGAGATGCCAAATTAAATTCATACAAATTTTGAATGGCTTTATGCCACCCACAATTATTGCTCATTATTTATTTATGGAATAATGAGAATTAAAATGTGGGACCTTCAAAAATCAACAAAAAAAAATCTTCTTTGATATTTACAATAGCCAACTTCCTTAAATAACACAAGAAAAATAAAATTTCGTTCTTCGAACGAGTGTTGTGGGGTGTTAATACTTTCCCCATACACAAAAGACCCTCGAATCTTAAATCTTTTATTTGCAGATCATTTTTGCATATTGTTGGGTGCCCAATCACACCCTCTAAATCAAGACTGGTGGCGACTCCATTTTCCTCCTCTTGGGAACAAAGTCGGCCGCTCCGCGTCGCAAACCCGTAGCGACAGCTTGGCGACTCCACTAGGGACTTTTTTTTTTGTAAGCGGGTCATTTTATTTTCTTGTGTTGTTATTTTTTTTATATATTGGCTTTTTTGTATTTATTCTCCTTTTAAACACACACGTACAAAAGCCTCCTACCCAGGCTTTACCATTAGGATTAGGATCGAGGATGAGTAGTGGCGACCTTCGTGGAGTTATAACTCTCGTGTAGGCACATGAAAACCCTCACTCAAGTCGACCTTATTCAGGATGCTGATAAGGGTGCCTCTGATTTATTTTCTTGAAAAAGGAAAGGAATCGAGGACAGCTTGGGGACCTTTTTCCGTTAGACATTAGAGCCTTACCACACGTGTTATGATATAATCCATTGATTTATTTTAATTATGTGTATGTTATTTAATTTACTTTAGCTTAACATGTTTATTTATATCCTTGATTTAGCATACTTTGATAATACACATTTATAAATGCATTCTTCATGTTTTCCTTTCATATTTTCCCTCATATTTAATTCTTTTTATATTAAAAAGATCTTTTATTTTTTCGCTTCATTCTCATATTAGTTACATGCTCATCATTTGTTGTGCAAAAAAAACAAAAAAAAGGCAAAAAAAAAAAAAAACAAACATTCAAACTTTATTACTTGAGATTTTGGACGATTTTAGACAAACCAAATACCGAGGTTGCAATGGAAAGAGAAAACCGATAATCACAATTGAAAGTCCGAAATTGTGCAGCAATGGTTCGAACAAATACAAGCGAAATGTGAGAATGCTCTGTTGAAGGATGTTTTAGATCAACCCCCAGCAACCAACATCTTTAGTCATACTATTCTAAGCATAAGGAAGCTAAAAGAGATTTGGGGAGGAATTAAAACCAGAGCAAAGGATATCATTCATGAAAAGATATGAGCACATGACAAGTCTTTTATACGTTCAAATTGATGAAAAATATCCTGGTAGCTGCATTATATTTTTGGGATCCAGCTTACAAATGTTTTATATTCAATTCCCTCGTCACGACACCCACTATTGAAGAATACCAGGAGTTGCTTCGAATGCCAATAACGTTTGAAGCCAAAGCTTATTTTTTCGACAAAAGACTGACTAGAAGAATAGCTTTTGCAAGGATTATCGGTAATATAACTACTGTTGAAATGGGACATCAACTCAAGAATAAAAGAGAAGAGGAAGGAGTATCCTTAAATTACCTCATAAGCTTTGTTCAACAACGTAAGGATGATGAGTTAAGCTTGAAGCTCTTTGCACTATGTATGTTTGGGTCAATCGTGTGTCCAAATCTCCAAGGGTATGTAGATGTGAAGGTTGCCAAGTTATTGATGTGGACTTTTCCTACCGCAAGCGCACGGGTCAAGTAATAATATAGTGAATAGTAAATTCGAATGTCGTCCTCTGGATTGGATTTTTAAGCAAATCAAGTATTGTGAATTATCTTGCCCAATTTTATTTAGGGATCAAAAAGTGATGAAAGAATGATAATAAAACCGAATCAAAGCAAATAAAAAGAATGGAAATTCAATTGGGAAAACTACTTAGGGAATTGATTTCGCCGATTTCGTTTAGGATTGATTTTAAAGAATAAGTTATTATGCACAATGAAATTATGAGCCAAAGACCCTTTAATCACAATTACCTCTCCCGAGTATAATTGATTCTCATGCAAATTAACCAACTTGATATCCCTATCTAAGTTTATTAACATGCAAGGCAATGAGATCTTTTAACTAATTCTAAAGATAATCTAAAACCGTCAAGAATTAGAAAGTAAACTTTATTCATGCAATCTTGAGTAAGTCTAGATCAAATCCCCTCTCTCGAGCTAGATTCGAAACTTAAATCATCCAACCAATGGCCAATTAATTGAAAGCATTAAATCAAGATTACAAACACAATAACATTGCACAACTTAAACCATAAATCAATCCATAAACTTAATCAACTACATCAATCCCTAAGCTACAAGCTTAGCTACTCATGAATGTAAATACAAGCTCAACTAAACATGTGAAAGCCATAAATTTAACTAAAGAAAGGAAAGGGAAAAGAAAACTCAATGTAGGTCGAATCCCGACGTCCCCGTCACGATCCCCACGAACAATGGGTTGATTTCCAAGTCTCCCCCTTAGTCTTCAGCCTCCAAATGCTCTGTTCTGTCCTCTTTACGGCTATCCAAGGTCCGAAATTGAACTCCCCTCAAACCTAGCCGAAAATAAGCTTTTATTCTGATTTTTCGTCTTAGCGTCGAGACGCTGTCAAGACAGCGTCGCGACGCTGCCTCTTATACGCACGTTTTGAATAAGGAAAAACGGTAGCGTCGGGACGCTTCCTATCACAGTGTCTCGACGCTGTGAGCTTTACGCGCCTAATCTGATATGGAATGTGAGCGTCGAGACGCTCAAGAGCTAGCGTCTCGATGCTAGCCTGCTGTTGACCGAGATTTGACTTTTTTTTCACTTTTACTCTTTTCATTCCGATGCATCTTTTCACGCCCCGAGCACCCGATTAACTCTAATATGGCATTATAGCTCCAATCAACCATTTCCTACAAAATAAACAATAAAGCACAATAAAATGGCCCAAACATTATAAAAGACTAGCTAAATTAAATCAGTAAAGATAGCTAGCTATGCTCGCTATCAGTTATTCCTTCAAATCGAATATGGCATTAATCCAATTTTACCCATCTTCGCAGAAACAATATGATCATTAGATTTTGTAAAATACGAGGGAAAGGTAGATTTATCGGTTGCACTCCTCCATTAAATATCTGGTTGATGAGTCATTTGAGGTGTCCACTTAAGGTTGGCAATCCAGAAGTAAAATTCTCCAATTCATAGGACACTACAAACAACCTTATCATTGAATTGGGAATAGTCGAACAAAAAGAAGACGTGCCAAGTAGAGAGTCGTGGATATCATTCTTGACAAACTTGGAAAATGAAGACATAATATGGAAAGTTGTGTGTGGATGCCTTTGCAGCCAGTAAAAGTGTGGTAAATTTCAAGATGTTCTACTGTTGGGCCCGTGGGGATGTACTAGTTATGCACCTCTCTTAGTTTTATGCCAAATGTGGATAAAAAAATTCATCCCTATGACACATGAGATAGGAAATTTTGATTACGAGCAAGAGGATTCAGGTCATAATATTTGCAAGTGATGGAATCTTGAAAAACATATGGATGTCTCCATTCTAGAATACAAGTTATGGTATGAAGCTATTCAAAAAGCTATCCAGATAAAAAAAAAAAAAACAAATGTCACCACTTCAAAAAGAGCTCGCTAATGGATGCACTGGCAAAAAGACAAAAAATCTATTACTCCACCAAGAGAAAGAAAAGTTACTTCAAGAAATGAGTCAGTTGAAGCGACAAAGGGTAGAAACAGGAAAAAAAGTTGATTAAAGAATCAAATAAAGCTCGGGAAAGAGAATCAAGAGTTAGGCTATATGCATCCAGAAAAAATGGTAAGAAAATCAAAAGAAAGAAATGAAGACTTGCATAAGGTTCTAAAAGAGAAATATGCACAATTTTCCAGTCTGGAAAGTTGTATTTCTTTTTAACAACTCGTTTTGGAGCTAAACGCAATGATAGAAATGCAAGTTAAATAGGCGGTTGAATTTGAGAAAAGCAATAGTACATTGCAATGGACTATTGACAATTTGGAGCACCATATCCAGAAAGGTTAGAATGCAACAAAGATACCGACAAAACATAAATAGTTGCAAGGAGATAAGATTCACTTGTAAGTTACAAAGTTATTTCAAAGGTCTTTCGGCAAGAAAACACAAGTTTAGTTCAACATGGGGAAACACATAGACAATGTTGTAGAAAGAGTAATGGCTAAAAGAGTTGGGACATTCATAGAGGCATTTCACAATTGCAGTCCAAGGGAGAAGAATTATGAACTTTGATATGGAATTATCCTACGTTAGTTGTCTCCCTTAGAGCAATGACAGTTTCTTTGAGTATTTTGGATTTGATCTAATATTTCGTTCAATTATTTCATTTAATAAAATTTGAAGTTTATTGTTTCATTTTTTGCACAACAATTTGGGCCAAAGGACATTTCATCTATTTTCATTCATTTCATTGATTGTTTTTTCTTTCCATCCTTTTAAGACTTCAGTAAAAACAAAATCAAAGTAACATTTTGCAATATAATCTTTTATAAAAAAAAAATTAAAAAAAAAAAAAAGATCATTGTACATTTTTTTTAAAAAATATGACTTCCACGTTTTTTTTCTAGGTTTACTAAGTTTTTTTTAGGCCAATTAACTTAGTCTTATTTTCCTTATAGACAAACATGAGAGTTTAAACCATGTTCGGAAAAAGTGGAGTCCTTGTCTGAAAAAGAAAAGAAATAAAAGCCAAAAAAAAGAAAGAAAAAAAAAAGAAGAAAAAAAACTGTGAATGTCATCATGAGCCCTTGATCAACCATACAAGTTTTTTTGTCAAGACCTCTTTTGCTTGCAAGATCTCCTACTTGACCACCTTTTCTCCATAATATCATTAAATTCATATCTCATCTCTCAATCCAACACCCAACGTCTTCACACGTACACCTTTCTTCCTAGACCTAACACCACATTTTCTTACCATGCAGACTTGAGCTTTGAGTTAAACAAAGACCTTATTGACCTACACCATAACATTACAATGGGGAAATTAGTTTTTTTTTCTTGATCTATACCGTAATGCTACTATAGTGGGGCAATTTGTTGTTTTCCTTATTCTTACCCATATATCTACCAACTTTGCAAAACCCATGCTCATATATTATACGATGACTTTAAAAGTAACAAATAGTATTTATCTCTTATTGGCACTATTTCAAGTCATGATGCGAATTGCAATTTGATCCATTATTCTTACACCCTTCTTTGTCGTACCATCAAAATCCACATACGATTCATTTGAATGTGTCATCTTATCCTCCATCCCATTTTTCATCTTTCTTTGAATAAAGTGAGTCGATCTTATATTTCATAGTTGAGTTAATCCTATTTTTCATCTTCTCTTGAGTCGATCCTATTCTTCATCTTTCCTTGATTAGAGTTTAGTCCATCATATTCTTCATCCTTCCTTGATTAAAGTGATTCAATCCAATTTTTCATCTTCACTTAATTAAGGTAAATCAATCCCATTTTTTATCTTCTATTGATCAAAGCAAGTCAATTCTATTTTGCATCCAACAGTTATCAAAGGGAGTCAATCATTTCTTTTATCCTCCCTAGATTAAAGTGAGTCATTTTCTGAAAAACAATAAATCTAAGGCTTTATGTGTTGGTAACCTTAGAGTAAATCTCATTGAAGAGCTAAGTTCAAGTATCAAATGCAAGCAGATAATATGTTCACGATCGATTTGGGATTATCTTTGAAGCCAAAAGTTTTTGTATGAGCAAAAGTACTGCAAAGTAGGTTAATCTTCAAAAGAGGGAAAACATAATGGAAGCAGGAAATGAAAGAAAAGAAAGGGTGATACACTTAGACAAATGAACATTCCATGTCTCATGCAGTGAAGTTATATTGAAGAACAAGGTTGAAGATCGAAAATGAAAGACACATATGTCAAAGATTCAGGTCAAGGCATCCTAATTCAGTGATCATAATGATAAGCTTTGAAATTCTCATTTTGTGGTTTTCTCTCGAAGTATGTGCAGATCCAGGTATTGATTCTCAAAACAAGTGAGATAGAAAATAGTCCTTGCAACAACAAAAAAAGAAAAAAAAAAGCAAAAAGCAAAAAAAAAAAAAATAGAAAAAAGAAAGAGAAAAAAAGAAAAAATAGAAAAAATGCAAGGACTAGTGAGTTCGATGGTGATACTTTTGGGTTTGACCATTATATTTCTTTAATGTTGAAGCAAAGATATCTCAAATGACGTGCATGTGATTGATGCATCATTTCTTATTGAGAAATAATGCATAAGTAAGCTTGACGCAGATGCTGGGGCAATCGCAACATATGGGGCTATTATGACAAATGTCAAAAATATGAAACAAATGTCAGGTGACAAAATCACCATGTTACGCATCTTTTACTCAATTTTGGCAACGGGCAAAACTTTTCTCTTCAAATAGCGAGTAAAAAGACATTGGAGTTCTCTTCACAGTTATCCAAATTAACAGAAGAAGAAGTGATACCCTTACATGACTATTGACTACTTAAAGTACTTAATTGAAGAATACAGATGTCTACGCAAAAAGTCATATGATCAGTTGTAGCAATAGTCATTTCATCAGCCCCAAGACCTTAACTGGGGCAATAAAGTGTTTTAGATGAAAAGAAGTTTTTCTCAATAAGGATCGAAGCTAGGTGATTGCAAACAGATCACACAGGCATGTCATTCCTAATCAGTTTATCAAGAAGCCACTTAAGAAGAAAGATAGCATTGACAAAGCAAAGGTGGCTCATTCTTTGAAGAAAACTATCATTTGTGGGAAGAAATATATGAGTTAGAACATTATAAGTGGCCTGAGGAGTTTGTTACATCGAACTTGAGCCAGCAATCATATGCTTACCAACACATTTGATCAATCTATGAGATAAATCTTGGGAAGCTAAGCATCAAGTTTTAGAGGAGTTGTTTAAGGAATGATTTCACTTTCATCTCCCTTTCGGTTATATCTTCGTTTTCCCACATTTATACTTCTTAAGCCCCATTTGTCAACTTTTTCGTGTCTCGTGCTTCTTTCATCCAAATACTACTTTGAGAAACGATAGTTCCTCGTTCTCGTCATCCACGTTTGTCTTTATTTGTTCGTCCTTCTCAGGTCTTGAATTTGAAAGTCTCATTCAACTTTTTATCTTTTGAGATCATGTCATTCCCATCATATGCTTGATATTTCCAAATTGAGATTGTGCTATAAGTTACCTTTATTAGTCATTCAAATAGTATATGAGACCATTTTAGCCCATCATATCCCATCATGTCTATTGTAAATAGTCAAGCTTATCTATTAGAGCATCTTTGTAACAACAAAAAGAGTTGCAGCAATATCAAAATGAGGACATTCACAAAAAAAAAAAAAAAAAAAAAAAAAAAAAAAAAGACAAAAAAAAGTGCAACAAAAAGAAAAGAAAAGAAAAGAAATTTTTAGACAATGATAAAGTTATTTCCTCATGATTTAATATCACTTGATAGTCTATAAAGGAGTATGAGAATAAGTAAAATTAGTCACCTTTCTTTTTCTTTTCTTAAAAAAAAAAAAAAAAAAAGCACAGATACATACACACAAATTTTCTTCTTTCTGAATAAAGCATTGCAAAAAAAAAAAAAAAAAAAAAAAAACACAAAAAAATCATGCATAAATACTGGGGCAAATTGCAGATAAGAATGTCTATTGGAACATACCAATGAGCTTTTTGTAATTCGTCACGCGATAATTGTTGCATTCGCGAGCCACCGATTCGACGCACTTTTTGGAAAAATATAGGAAGTTGTCCATTATTGTTGGATGTACTAGAGTCCATTGTATCATCATTTTGAATTGTCCTATTGAATTTTGTTTCAATTCCATTCAAGTACATTGAAGAAAATGTTAATGCTTCATTTGCTATGAATGCCTCAGCTATCAAACTGTCAGGACGAGCTTTATTTTTGCCATATTGTTTCAATGTTCTCAAACTCCTATAATACGTGTTATTTGTATATTAACAAAAAATTTTAAAAAAACATATTTCATATAAAATTAAGGATAATAAAAGGTAAAGAGATATACCTCTCTATTGGATACATCCAACTATACCCGACATGACCGACAAGTTTGGCTTCTTTCGGTAAATGAACGGCTAGATGAACCATAATGTCGAAAAAGACTGGAGGAAATATTCTTTCAAACTTACATAGGATTATCACGATTGATTCTTGTAGTTTATTCAAGGTCTCAACTTTTAATTTCTTCACAGTCAAATCTTTGAAAAAATTCGACAATTCAGCAACTGCACCACCCACATCCCTTGGTAAAAAAAGACGATCTCCCACTGGTAAAAGTCGTTGCAGTAACACATGTGAGTCGTGACTTTTTAGTCCATGTATCTTTCCATCTTTGACACTGACACACCTTGAGATGTTCGATGCAAAACTGTCCGGAAACTTGATTGTTTATAAGAAACCACAAAACTTTTTTCGTTCCTCAACTGTTAACGTGTAACTAGCATGTGGTTTAACCAATTTTTTTCCAACATGTTGAAGATGTAATTCTTTGTGAATATTCAACTTCATTAAATCCTTACGTGCTTTATCAGTGTCTTTTGTTTTTCCTTCAATATTCAATAAGGTACCTAGGACATTATCACAGATATTTTTCTCAATATGCATCACATCGAGTTTGTGTCGGATCTTAAGACTTGATCAATATGGTAACTCAAAAAAAATACTTTTTTTCACCCAATTTAATTAAGTATGAGGTCGCTTCCTTTTCCATTGCAATATATTTATAGTTTTCCCAAGTGGTGGAAAATCTATAGTCTATAACTGATGAAGAACATCTAATCCCGAGAAAGATCGAGGTGCCACTTTATATTTTGTTTTGCCATTAAATTATTTTTTTTTCCGCTAAGAATATTTATAGGTAAATAACGACGATGTCCTGTATAACATATCTTATTATGCAATGAATCAGATGAGACATTTTGATTACAAACTGGACATGCCTTATATCCTTTTGTGCTATATCCTGACAAATTATGATACGCTGGAAAATCATTAATTGTCCACATCAAAGCTGCATGAAGACAGAAGTTTTCACTACTATAAGCATCATAAATCTCTATGCCATTATTCCATAAATCTTTCAATTCTTTTATCAGTGGTTGTAAATAAATATCTATCTCTTTTCCTGGAGACTTCGGCCCCGGTATAAGTTAGGACATAAAGAAAAATGTTTCCTTCATGCATTTCCATGGTGGCAAGTTATATGGAATTAATATCACTGGCCAGGTACTGTATGATGTACTCATATTGCCAAATGGGTTGAATCCATCAGTAGCTAGAGCTAATCTTACATTCCTTGGATCGTTTGCAAACCAATCATATTGGCTGTCGAACTGTTTCCATGCCTCAGCAACTGCTGGATGACTTAAAACTCCATCAATATTCATCCTTTTTTTCATATGTCATCTCATATCAATAGCAGTATGCTTATAATAGAATAATCTTTGTAATCTCGGCGTCAAAGGAAAGTGTCTTAAAATTTTGTGTGGAATCTTTTTCCCCTTATTGTTATCGACTTTATAACGAGATTCATTGCATTGAAGACAAACTTCTACTTGCTCATTTTCTTTCCAAAATAACATACAATCATTCTTACAGGCATGTATACATTCATAACCTAAACCTAAGTCACGTAACATCTTTTTTGCACCATAATAAGAATTAGGAATGTTGGTACCATCAGGTAAAACTTTTTTGAGTAATTTTAATAACATATCAAATGACTTATTACTCCAATGATTACGTATTTTGATATGCATTAATTTTACCAAAAAAGTTAAACTTTAAATCTTAGTACATCCAGGGTATAATTCTGCATTAACTTCATCATACATTGATTGAAACTTATCCGTACCTTCCATGCTAGCATTTGTTTCAACCGGCCCTACTTGCGTTATCTTCACCAATATGTTCATTGACTTCTGTCAAATCATTCAATAATTCAACCATTTCATCTGAAGGGATAATAGCCCTTTTGCAGCGGAAAACCACAGAGACCTTTTCGAATAAAACGCCGATTGGGATACCAATACGACGGCAAAAAGAATTAAGTTTTACAGCGACAATTATAGACAAATTAAATGCTGTAAATCAGATATAAGCATGCTAATATTCAAAAAAAAAAATCTAGATCCTAATCTAGAATAGGATCCTAATGATCCAATAATTCAAGAACAACTTACCCTTGAAGATTTCTTGAATTGCTTCGCCAAAAACCCTTTGATGATTTGTTGGAAAATTATCACGAACACCTCCACTTGGTTGCACCGGTATTCTCAAGCGAGTATACGTTGGGAGCTTGTGGGAGCAAAAAATTCTAAGGCTTCTCTGATGGGTCTTTTTCTTCTGTTGATTATAGAGAGGAAAAACGAGAGAGTGAGATAGAGAGAGGGTTTGCGTGAGGGAGTCAGAGATTCTATTGCCCAAAAAATCACTTAACCCCTCTTCCTATCGTTCAGCAGACTAAAATAGGGCAACTGCACGCACAACTTCAGGTAACTGAAGGTCAGTTACCTGATAATTAATATTAATTTAAAATTCAATAATTTTAAATTATAATTAATAGAATTTCAATTAATAAATATTAATTAAAATATCATTAATTTAAATCTTATTTAAATTAATATCCCTATTTTACCTATAGTTTAATTAAATCAAATTTAATCAAACTTAACCAATTAATTAATTCAAAATTAAGTAATAATAAAAACAATAAAATTGAACATCACATATTCAATTATTATTCTCTCTCTCAAAACTATAGTATTAATATACATCCAATGTACATTAATTATAACCTATAGTTTTAATATGAACCAAAAGCATATTTTAGTTTAGCATTCGAACACCTCCGAATATTCAATCCATCCTTAGAATTTTACCTCAACGCCCTAAATGAGCTACCGGTGGGACCTAATGGACCTACAGATCAGAAGCTCCAACGATATGAGATTAGTTGGTTAAACTCATTAACCAAGTTAATCAATATTCGTTAACTGTGGTTCACTCCACTAAAGAACCACAGCTGCACTCTTCTCACTGCAGATATATTTCTGTGTCCACGGATATTGACCGTCAGCAGCAAGTTAGCCCTTCACGTGTGTTCGTACCCCAGCTAGGTAAAATTACCGTTTTACCCCTAGGCTACCTCTTGGTCCTTAAGTACCAGTGCTCCTCTAATGAACAACCTGTTTGTGGTCCAACCAACAAACAGAAATCCCTCTCGTGCCATAAAGAGGGTAGGGCCCATTGTTCAAGACCCGGAGACACCACTTAAGGGAACACACCTCTACTTACCCTCATATCAGGAAGGAGTGAATTCCATCTTGTAAGACTACGTTCCCAGCTCCCCACTCGGTCTTGTCCCCAAAATGGTAGGCTTATTGAGTCGGCGAACAGGCCACTCTCACCCGTACAAATCAAAGGACAATCCCTCATGGACAGGAGTCCATAATCCACTCAGGATTAAGGCCAAGTTGCCTAGGTCATCCTAGTGAAATAGAAACCGAGCTAACTAACGGTGTTAGAGTTAGTGGTTAACTATTTCGCGGTCCGGTCTTTGTGCAAACTCATTGCACAGGATACCCCCACTCGCATGTCAGCCACATGAACGCGTTGGATCAGTACGTTTGTATCAATATACAAAGCGAGTCGTATCCATAGTGTCACCAGGATAAGGTACCCAGCCTTATCCCTATACTACAGACCCTTTAGGCTAAAACTTGAACACTGATCCCCGTATGTCCCTACATACTAGTTCAAGCCTCATTCTATTAGCCATGGATGTTTAGTTTATTGGATTAGGGTTAACAAGACAAGATATAATACAAACATTGAATAATACATCAATTTATTAATGTTCGGTCAAATGTACATTTACTATCTACGAGTTTTAGGGCATAAAACCCAACAAACTCCCACTTGAACTAAAACTCAAGTTACAGGGAAAGTATATACAATTTAATCCAAAGCTGGAAATGGTACATGTATGTTGTACATTACATAAAAGGTAAATATACAAAATACAATAAACTAGGGCATCCTTATACACATCTCCCACTTGCCCTAGATTATGCTATATACATGTCTCGCAGACCTAGACAATTATTGTTGCATCAGATTTAATGTCGGAGCATGAAGAGGCCTTAATAAAGTTGCTGCAGCAATATCGCAAGGTAATAGGTTGGACATTGGCTGACATTCAGGGAATTAGCCCATCTTTTTGTATGCACAAAATCACTCTAGAGGAGGGATCCTTTAGGAGTATTGAGCAACAAAGAATACTTAACCCTGCAATGAAAGAGGTTGTTAAAAAAGAGGTGATAAAATGGTTGGATGCTGGCATTATTTATCCAATTGTAGATAGCAATTGGGTAAGCCCTATCCAATGTGTTCCTAAGAAAGGAGGTGTCACTGTGGTGAAAAATAAAGACAATGAGTTGATCCCAACCAGGGCAGTAACTGGTTGGAGGGTTTGCATGGATTACAGGAGGCTTAATAAAGCTACCCGTAAGGACCATTTCCCTCTACCATTTATTGACCAAATGTTGGACAGATTGGCTGGTCAGGCCTACTAATGTTTCTTAGATGGTTATTTTGGGTATAACCAGATTACCATTGCTCCTGAGGATCAAGAAAAAACCACTTTCACCTGCCCTTATGGGACGTTTGCTTTTAGGCGATTGCCTTTCCGCCTTTGCAATGCTCCAACAACAAATCAGCGGTGTATGTTAGCAATTTCTTCTGATATGATTGAGTCCACTGTTGAGGTATTTATGGACGATTTTTCAGTTTTTGGAGGGTCTTTTCAGAGTTGTTTGGATAATTTAGGTAAGGTGTTAAAGAGATGTGAGGATACCCATCTAGTTCTTAATTGGGAGAAATGACACTTCATGGTGAAGGATGGCATAATATTAGGTCATAGGATTTCTAAGAATGATTTAGAAGTTGATAGAGAAACAATTTGAAGTTATTGAAAGATTAGAACCATCGAATTCAGTGAAAGGGATTCGAAGTTTTCTAGGTCATGCTGGATTTTACAGGAGGTTCATAAAGGATTTTTCAAAAATTAGTAAACCTCTATGCAACTTATTGTGCACTGATCATGTTTTTGACTTTAATGCAGATTGTAGGTGAAGGGAATAAAAGTCCCCACGCAGCGGAAGCGCATCGATTGGACCTTACGCCGTATATTAATTAACATTAAAATACCGTTACGAAAACTCAATTAAACTTTAAACTCCTTTTAAAGTTGTTGGAAATTCAGTTTAAACATGCTTAAAAATAAATCTAAATCTATTTTCATGTTTTTCTAAAGAAAAGGGAAAGAACCGTCACATACCTTCGTTGAAGACTTGACCGTTCTTCGCCAACGACGCTCCACGAACGAAAACGCATAAGCTGCCTTTGATTTTCTTCGCTGGAAATTCCTTCTTTGAATGACACAATAACCACAGAGGTTACACCGGTATGTCTCTAAGTCTAGGAGGCAAAAGACTTGTGGGAGTCTTTCTCTAAGAGGGAGGCTAGAGAGAATTCTAGGTCTTGTCTTTGAGAGTCTAAGAGCAAGAGCAAGAATATCAAGTGTCATGACCAATTAGGTCTAGTGTCCTTTTAAAATATTCAAGACTCGGAGTAACCAATTAAGGGAACACTCAACTGCTTCCCTAAAGTCGGGAAGGAGTGAATTCCATCTTGTATGATTATGTTCCCAGCTCCCCATTCGGTCTTGTCCCCAAAGTGGTAGGCTTATTGTGTCGGCGTATTGGTCACTCTCACCCATACAAATCAAAGGACAATCTCTCATGAGCAGGAGTCCATAATCAACTCGGGATTAAGACTCAGTTGTCTAGGTCGCCCTAGTGAAATAGAAAACCAACTAGTTAACGGTGTTATAACCAGTGGTTACTATTTCGCGGTCCGGTCTTATGCAAACTCATTGCATAGGATACCCCCACTCGCATGTCTCCTACACGAGTGCGTTGGATCGTAGCGTTTGTATCAAATACAAAGTGCCCCGTATCCATAGTGTCACCAGGATAAGGCACCTAGTCTTATCCCTATACTATAGACCCTTTCGGCTGTTTCTTGAACAATGATCCCATATGTCGCTACATATAGTTCAAGACTCATATTACAACCTTGGATGTCTAGTTTATTGGATTAGGGTTATTATTAGGCAAAGACAAATATAAAATAACTAATAACAATTAATGGAAAAATATATCAATATTATTTCATTAATATCCGGTCAACGGTTACATTCACTATCTACGAGTTGTAGGGCATAAAACCCAACAAACTCCCACTTGAACTAAAACACTAGTTAGTGGGATGTAAATGCAATAATCTAAAGTTGGAAATGTCATGTATATAATACAATGAACTAGGGCATCCTTATACCAATTATACATTTCTCCTACTTGCCCTAGATTAGATGGCATACATATCTCGTAGACCTAGACCCTTTAGATGACCCTCAAACACTTTAGTCGTGAGAGCCTTCGTAAATGGATCAGCGATGTTGTGCTCCGAGGCGATCTTAGTGACGATCACATCTCCTTGTTGCACAATCTCCCGTATCAGGTGATACTTCCTCTCGATGTGTTTACCCCGTTTGTGGGTTCGAGGTTCTTTTGAGTTGGCTACAGCCCCACTGTTGTCACAGTATAGTGTTATGGGCACGTTCATATTCGAAACCACATCCAAATCAGTCAAGAACTTTCTAAGCCATACTGCCTCCTTAGCTGTTTGATAAGCTGCTACATACTCAGCCTCCATGGTTGAGTCTGCTATGCATCCTTTTTTGATGCTTCTCCACACTACTGCTCCTCCATTGAGGGTGAATACTGACCCTGATGTGGATTTCCTTGAATCCTTATCAGCTTGAAAGTCAGAGTCAGTGTATCCAGTAAGAATCAAATCCTTAGCTCCATACACAAGCATGTAGTCCCTCGTTCTCCGAAGATACTTGAGGATGTTCTTAACCGCTCCCCAGTGGTCCAACCTTGGATTAGACTGATACCTACTGACTACTCCCACTGCATAACATATGTCAGGCCTAGTGTAGAGCATAGCATACATTAAGCTGCCCACAGCTGAGGCGTAGGGAATGTGTCTCATGTTCTCAATTTCTTGAGGTGTCTTAGGAGACTGTTCCTTAGACAGGTGTACCCCATGTCTGAAGGGTAGTAGTCCCTTCTTGGAGTTTTGCATCGAATATCGAGACAACATCTTGTCAATATACGTTGCTTGAGACAGAGCTAGCGTTTTGTTCTTACGATCCCTAATGATTTGGATTCCCAGAACGTATTGAGCCTCTCCCAGATCTTTCATTTGGAATTGGGCTGCTAGCCATTTCTTAATGTCAGTGAGGTATCCTACATCATTCCCAATGAGTAGGATATCGTCTACATAAAGTATTAGAAAAGCTACTTTCCTTTTGTTGACTTTCTTGTACACACAAGGCTCATCAACGTTTTGGTCAAAGCCAAAAGATTTGATTGCAGTATCAAATCTAATGTTCCATGATCTGGATGCTTGTTTCAATCCATAAATGGATCGATTGATCTTACAAACCTTTTGTTCGTGACCTTGGGCTATGAACCCTTCGGGTTGAGACATGAAGATATTATCTTCAAGATTACCATTCAGAAAGGCAGTCTTGACGTCCATTTGCCATATTTCATAGTCATAATATGTGGCTATGGATAAGAGAATTCTTATGGATTTTAACATGGCTACAGGAGAAAAGGTTTCCTCATAGTCAACCCCTTCCTTTTGGGTATAACCCTTTGCCACTAGTCTAGCTTTGAAGGTCTGTACCTTTCCAGCTGCATCTCTTTTTCTCTTATAGATCCATTTGCACCCTATGGGTTATACCCCATTTGGTAGATCTGTAAGTTCCCATACAGAATTGGAGTACATTGACTCCATTTTCAGGTTCATGGCTTTGACCCATTCATCCTTATCTTCGCCATTCATTGCCTGTCAATAGGACAATGGATCCTCAATGCCATCATTAGGTATGACAACCTGAGTTTCAGTTAAACCCAAGTAGCGGTCAGGTTGTAATACAACCTTCCCACTGCGTCGAGGCATTCCCAACGTTTGAGATGGACAGGATGGATTTGAAGAACTAGTTCCTTCATCAACCCTTGTTGAAGGTCCAACTGATAGCGAGCAGAAATGTCGCTATTTTCGTCTCAATTTATTAAGCTTTTTGGTGCTTTAATCGTGTTTTTAATGAATATATGTAATGAATTTTGTTATTTTGTCTTTAGGAGCATAAATGATGATTTTGGGAGAAAAAGGGCCTTAATTGAAGTAATTTTAACCCAAATCAAAGGATGAGGCATGTGGAAGCTCAAAGAAGACATCCATGAAGAAAACACCAAGAAAAATGAAGAAGAAGGCCCAAAAATCAGCCCAAAAAGAAGCTGATTTTTCTGGAAAATCTGGACAGCGTCTCGACGCTTAGCAAGGCAGCGTCGCGACGCTGCCCTTTCTTGTTGCCCAAGCCGCGTGCGCAGCAGCGTCGCGACGCTTGGCAAGGCAGCGTCGCGACGCTACCCCTTTTCCAGGCCTATAAATAGGCGCCCTTGGTGCCTCATTTTGGGGAATCAATCATCAATCATCACTCATTCCTTCCTTTCCTTTCTTAAGACTCCTTTTTTGGAGCCCCTCTCAAGGCTTTTGAGCCTTTTTGAGAGGGTTCTTCTAGTGGGAATTTTTGGGGAATTTTGGGGAGCAATTCTAGAGGATCGAGGAGTAGTCAGCGGGGGCTCCAAGCGTCAGCAAGGGGTTTTTTTCAACGGTCAATTCCTTTTCCTTTATGCCTTTTAAAATGCTTTCCATTGTAATTACTGTGAATATTATGTGTAGCTAAACCCCAATTTGGGGTCTTGAAATGAAATGTTAGTGGAAATATTGTTATAAATTCTTGTCTCTTGCCCATGTCCTAATTATTTGTATGGATGTGCTTAATGCTTTACTCAATCTGGCCAATTGTGTAATGATTCGATTCTTAATGGAAACTCGACGGAGAGAAATTAGGATAGATCATAATCCATGCAACTAGTTTAATTGCCCGTTGTGACACCGGGATTAGTTGATTAAACATAGATTCCTAAAATGAATCAGAGCGTAATAATTAATGATTTTTAATAGCGCTAAGGACACTTAGGTTGTTAAAATGAATTAATTACAATTAGGGGAAACCGACAGGAGAACCTATGTGATTAACGGAGATTCTAGGTTTATAATTAGTTGGGCAATGAGATAGGATAATTATAGCAATTATTTAGCTAATCATTGATTTTCAAGACCCCTCTTCCCGCTTAAAGAAACTCTTTCTCCACATTTTATTTCTGATTGATCAAATTTGTTTTTATTTAATCATTTTAAATTTAATCTTCTTATTTCATGAGCATAAGTCCCTAAATATTATTTCGCCTAAGTATTTTCAGTGCTCAAGAGAATTTTAATTAATTGCTTAAGTTTCGCTTCGCCTCCCTGTGGATTCGATACTCGGAATACTTTCCGTTTTATATTACTTGTGGCCCGTGCGCTTTCGGATATCGCCCAACAAGTTTTTGGCGCCGTTGCCGGGGAGGCTTGATTTTTAAGCAAAAAAAATTAATTTTTCTTGACATCGAAAAGAAATGGATAAATGGTAATTTAGGTGTAAATATTTTTCTTCCATCATTTTGTGAATATTATTTTATTTTCTTTTTTCGTTTTTGTTTGGTTTTTTTTTTTATTATCTGGGAGCATTGCATGCGAAGAAACAAGGTGGTTAATCTGTTTCCGTTAGATCTTGAGATTAACAGGACTCTAAAATTCATTAGAAAAGAAAAAAGATTAACAGAAACGATGGCCCACCAAGAAGAAGCTCCCAAGGCAATTAGAGATTTTTTGCAGCCAGTTCTTCCTACCGAAAATTCTGGAATTGTTTACGCCCCCATCCAAGCTACAAATTTTGAGCTAAAAACAGGGTTGATTCAGATGGCGCGCGATAACTCGTTCAAGGGACATCCTTCCGAGGACCCCCACTCTCATCTGCGATCATTCCTAGAAATATGTGGGACGGTAAAGATGAACGGAGTTCCGGCCGACGCAATCAGATTGAGGCTATTTCCATTTTCTCTACAGGATAAAGCAAAAGATTGGCTCGAATCAGTCGAGACGGGCAGCATCAGTACTTGGGACGAGCTTGCCCAGGCTTTTCTGACAAAATTTTTTCCACCAGCTAAGACTACCAAGCTGCGGACTGAAATTGGAACATTCAGACAGCTTGACGAGGAGCAGTTGTACGAAGCGTGGGAAAGATATAAGGAAATGCTTAGGCGATGCCCCCAACATGGATATCCTGATTAGCTTCAGGTACAGTTATTCTATAATGGATTAAACCCCTCCACGAAGACAGTCCTAGACACATCAGCAGGAGGGAGTTTTCTTTCAAAAACAGTGACAGAAGCCAAAGACCTGCTTGAGGAAATGGCGGCGACAAGTTATCAATGGCCGACGGAGAGAGGAACAATTACAAAAAAGGCTGGATTATATGAATTAGATGAGTCAAGTTCACTGAAAGCGCAACTGGCATCTCTGACCAATGCTCTAAACAAATTGACGTCATCTGAGGTGGTCAAATCCATTTCCACCTTAGCTGAAGGTCATTCGAAGAAAGAAGGTCAAGAAGTGGAAGAGGTTCAATACATAGGAAATAGATCATATACTCAAGGAGTACCGAACTTCTACCACCCCAGTCTGCGCAATCACGAGAACTTCTCATATGCAAATACGAAGAATGTTTTGCAGCCACCCCCAGGTTTTGCATCAACGAGTACTCCTGAGAAGAAAAATAATCTGGAGGAGATGGTAGCTTTATTCATCAAAGAACAGAGAATACTGAATGTGAGTCTCCAGACATCAGTGAACAACCACGACGCAGCTCTAAAAAATATGGAAGTGCAGATAGGTCAGATTGCTTCAGCAGTAAATGCCCTTCAAAAGGGAAAATTTCCAAGTGATACTGAGCCTAACCCGAAAGAGCAGTGTAAGATGGTGGTTTTGAGAAGTGGCAGAAGACTGGAGGACAGTTTAGAGAAGAAAAAGGAAGAAGAAAAGAGAAGGGATGAAGATGAAGGGGCTGAGGCACAAAAAGCCTCCTCTGAAAGGTTCCAACATCCTTCTAACTCTATTGAATTAAAATGTGATTTTTCTAATAGCTGTGCAGATAAAAAAGAAGAAGAGAGGCAGAATGACGATAAGAAGCTGACCGAGGAAGAAGTGGTTCCATGCAACCACCATGACAGAGGTTCGCATATTAGCCCGCCCAAGCGGAGGGGCGAATGTCCAACCTTTGATTACAGGGAGTTACCTTTTCCTCAAAGATTTAAGAATGTCAAATTAGATGAACAATTTCAAAAATTCTTAGAAATGTTTAAAAAGTTGACTGTGAATATTCCATTGGTAGAAGCTTTGTATAATATGCCGAATTATGGAAAATTCATGAAAGAAATGCTTTCTAAAAAGAAAAGTCTGAAAAAAGAAGTTTTTAATTTATCTGAGAGTAGCAGTACCATTATTTCTGGTAGGATACCCTCTAAGCAGAAAGATCCAGGGAGTTTTACTGTTCCCTGCACCATAGGAGAAGTATCCTTTGATAGGGCTTTATGTGACTTAGGAGCAAGTATAAATTTGATGCCCTACTCTGTGTACAGGAAGATTGGTTTATCAGGTATGACAGACACTGACGTCACTCTCCAGCTTGCTGATAGATCGATTACCCACCCGATGGGTGTCGTGGAGGACGTGTTGGTGAAGGTCAACAAATTCATCTTCCCTGTAGATTTCGTGGTACTGGACATGAAAGAGGACAAAGAGGTGCCAATTATCTTAGGCAGACCTTTCCTAGCCACTGGTAAGGCTGAGATTAGCGTGCATACAGGTAAACTTACCTTGAACATTGATGATGAAAAAGTCGTGTTTAGTATTTTTGGCCAAGATGAATCTGTTTGTAGTTTGCATACATGTTTTTCTGTTGGGCCTGAATACTTGACTGATGACGATGAAGAGGTAGACTATAATCTTGGCCTAGGCTTAGGAGAAATGCTTATTGATAATGTGGATTTTGATCATGATGTATATATGGACAATCCTCTGTTTGAAAATGATTTGGATCTGCCTGACTTTGAAAATGAATTAGACTTGCCTGCTTGTGAAAATGAAAGATCTGCAGTTGATGATTTACCTTCCTTTGAAAATGAATTAGAATTGCCTGAAATGAATAATTTTGATAATGATATTGATTTGCCTGACATTGAGCATGAACATAAAAGGCATAAAAAAGATTGCTCGATAGATAATTTTGAGTCTGACCATGATTACAGTGAATCTATCGAGTCTGATCTTGACATTCCTGAATGCATGAATCCTGACAATGTGAATACTTTCTTTTCATGTCCTGATGATGTGTATAGCATAGAAACTGGACCAGAAGAACTTGAATCTGTGCATAGTATAGAATCTGATCCTGAAATTCTTGAATTTTTTAATTCTTCTGATGATGAGTCATATGATAGCTTAGTTGAATCATTTTTTAATTCTGAGTCTGAAGGATCTAATGAGCATGTAGATATTTTTTCTGATGAATGGACTGGCATGATTGATAGGCCACCCATAGATCCTAGACCAGTAGACATTATAACGCTTGATGACTCTGTTAACAACTGTTTTGAAAATAGAGATTTAGAAAAGAGATTTGATGCGGCTGATTATTTTCTGAAATGTTATTATAAGAATCTCTTTAGTGAAGATGGGCCAGGGGAAAGTTTTTTTTCTCCCCTGTTTGTAGTATGCAATTCGGTGCGTGATTTCTTGCAGGGCCCGGAGGATGATGAAAATTTTTATTTTGAGCCTCCGTAAGCGTGCCGAGCCTAGTCTAGCTAAAGACGTTAAAGAAAGCGCTGCTTGGGAGGCAACCCAAGGATTAAAGTAGTTAGTTGTTTTTGCGGTAAATAATTTTCTTTGCTCCGTGATCCAATTTTGTTTTGCAGGATCACCTTAGCAAATCCCGAAATTCCACATTTCCCATTTTTCATGGATCAAAAGGAAGAGGATGAAGCGCTCCTAGCTCAGGGAAGTCTCAGTATCTCTCTTTATGCTTTTCTGTTTTAAAACATTGGGGACAATGTTTAGTTTAAGTTTGGGGGGGAGGCTTCCGCTGTGTTGAGCATATTCAAATTCTGTTAGATGCATGAATAGATAGCCATGATAGCCAAGGATGTGATTTTTGAAATTTTGGGAGAAAAATGGTTTATATGATTGTGGAATCTGGGAGCACGGCAGAAATTGTGAAATTTTAAAATTTTTTGATACTTAGTTTTGATGTCTAAAGCATGCAATAGTCTTATCTAATGACGTCTTTGAAAATCTAGATTCTTATTATGGTTTTCAAAGTTGTTGTCACCCCGATAGGCTTAGTTTCTAATATCAGGAAGTTCATACTTGATTGCTCTAAAGAACTAGGTAGGAAAAAATTTTATGCCTGCTGAGAGAAAAGCAAAAGCAACAAAAGAATATGTGAGAAAAAGAAAATCTGTTGAAAAAGAATTTTTGCTTGCTCAAAAGAAAAAAGCCTAGGGGTAAAAAGAGCTACCTGTGGTGTGATCAGTTAGGCCAACCAAGAATAAAATTCGGGTTAAGGGTCCCTGCACCGTAGTGTGAAAGCTAGTACCATTAGATATCAAAATGCATGTTTGGGGGAGGAGCAAAAGAAAAAGAAGAGAAAAAGAAAAATCATGTGAGAATTCTGCTCCCCCATGAGAAAAGAAAAAGGATGACAGGCACCCTAGTTACTTTTTTTTTGCATGATAGAAGGACTCCGAAGTATTAGGGGCTCTTAGCCAGTGTAGGGGGAAAACAAATGGAGAAAGCCATAAGACTAATCTAGGTTAGTAAAATAATCAATAGATAAGTCTTGAGCATGCTATTCATTAATCTTAAGTTCAAACTAGTTTAAGATTTCTTCAAGAGTATGCGGTGCTTGCTTATTCCACTTGCATGTTTTCCATTCGATCCTAAGAATTCAAAAATCATTGAGGGTTGAGCGATTCTATTTCATGCATCTTTAGAATTTATTTTGCTCGGGACTAGCAAAAGCTTAAGTTTGGGGGTGTGATAGCGAGCAGAAATGTCGCTATTTTCGTCTCAATTTATTAAGCTTTTTGGTGCTTTAATCGTGTTTTTAATGAATATATGTAATGAATTTTGTTATTTTGTCTTTAGGAGCATAAATGATGATTTTGGGAGAAAAAGGGCCTTAATTGAAGTAATTTTAACCCAAATCAAAGGATGAGGCATGTGGAAGCTCAAAGAAGACATCCATGAAGAAAACACCAAGAAAAATGAAGAAGAAGGCCCAAAAATCAGCCCAAAAAGAAGCTGATTTTTCTGGAAAATCTGGACAGCGTCTCGACGCTTAGCAAGGCAGCGTCGCGACGCTGCCCTTTCTTGTTGCCCAAGCCGCGTGCGCAGCAGCGGGCAGCGTCGCGACGCTACCCCTTTTCCAGGCCTATAAATAGGCGCCCTTGGTGCCTCATTTTGGGGAATCAATCATCAATCATCACTCATTCCTTCCTTTCCTTTCTTAAGACTCCTTTTTTGGAGCCCCTCTCAAGGCTTTTGAGCCTTTTTGAGAGGGTTCTTCTAGTGGGAATTTTTGGGGAATTTTGGGGAGCAATTCTAGAGGATCGAGGAGTAGTCAGCGGGGGCTCCAAGCGTCAGCAAGGGGTTTTTTTTCAACGGTCAATTCCTTTTCCTTTATGCCTTTTAAAATGCTTTCCATTGTAATTACTGTGAATATTATGTGTAGCTAAACCCCAATTTGGGGTCTTGAAATGAAATGTTAGTGGAAATATTGTTATAAATTCTTGTCTCTTGCCCATGTCCTAATTATTTGTATGGATGTGCTTAATGCTTTACTCAATCTGGCCAATTGTGTAATGATTCGATTCTTAATGGAAACTCGACGGAGAGAAATTAGGATAGATCATAATCCATGCAACTAGTTTAATTGCCCGTTGTGACACCGGGATTAGTTGATTAAACATAGATTCCTAAAATGAATCAGAGCGTAATAATTAATGATTTTTAATAGCGCTAAGGACACTTAGGTTGTTAAAATGAATTAATTACAATTAGGGGAAACCGACAGGAGAACCTATGTGATTAACGGAGATTCTAGGTTTATAATTAGTTGGGCAATGAGATAGGATAATTATAGCAATTATTTAGCTAATCATTGATTTTCAAGACCCCTCTTCCCGCTTAAAGAAACTCTTTCTCCACATTTTATTTCTGATTGATCAAATTTGTTTTTATTTAATCATTTTAAATTTAATCTTCTTATTTCATGAGCATAAGTCCCTAAATATTATTTCGCCTAAGTATTTTCAGTGCTCAAGAGAATTTTAATTAATTGCTTAAGTTTCGCTTCGCCTCCCTGTGGATTCGATACTCGGAATACTTTCCGTTTTATATTACTTGTGGCCCGTGCGCTTGCGGATATCGCCCAACACCAACTTCATCAACAACTCTTGATGATTCTTCAGTAGCTTCTCCTAATAATATTTTGTTGCGTGGTTTATGATCTCTCATGTGGTCTTCCTCTAAGAAAGTGGCGTTTGTCGATACAATCACCTTATTTTCTTGTGGGTCGTAGAAATAACCACCTCTCGTTTCTTTAGGGTAACCAAAAAATTGGCATAGTTTTGAACGAGGTTCCAGTTTCTTAGGATTGGTCATAAGCACGTGTGCTGGACAACCCAGATGCGAATGTGATGCAAACTAGGTTTACGCTCCTTCCATAATTCGAAAAGTGTTTCAGAAACACTTTTCGAGGGAACATTGTTCAAGATGTATACTGCAGTCTCTACTGCATACCCCCAAAACGAGCTAGGCAATTGAGCATAGCTCATCATTGATCGAACCATGTCTAACAAGGTTCTATTCTCCTTTCTGACACAACCTTCTGCTGAGGTGTACCATGGGCTGAGAGTTGAGATTGGATTCCATGTTCTATCATATAATCTTGGAATCTTTGATCCATATACTCCCCTCCTCGATCAGATCGAAGTACTTTAATAGATTTACCTAATAGGTTTTCAACTTCAACCTTAAACTCCTTAAACTTTTCAAGGGCTTCAAACTTATGTCCCATTAGGTACAAGTAGCCATATCTTGAATAATCATCGATAAATGAGATGAAACATTCGTACCCTCCTCAAGCTTTTACATTCATTGCACCACATAGATCTGAATGTATTAACTCTAAGGGTTCTTTGGCTCTGTAACCTTTTCCAGTAAAGGGTCTCTTGGTCATTTTTCCCTCGAGACAAGATTCACAAGGTGGTAGTGAATCATCTTCTAACTTGCTTAGAAATCCATTCTTTACCAAACGACCGATCCTATCGATGTTTATATGACCAAGTCTGAGATGCCAAACATGAGTATTGTTACTTGATGGAGAAATCTTTTGCCTTTTACTTTGAGTTTCAACAGTTTTAAATAATTCGTGATTTAAAAGTGCTTTGTTTTCTGTTGGTCTTAAAACATACAAGTTATTTTCCAATTTGGCTGAACAAATAAGTACACCATTTTTATAAATGAACGCTTCATTCATATCAAAAGTAACAGTATACGATTGTTCAATCAAACATGAAATAGAAATTAAGTTCCTCTTAATCTTGAGAACGATTAACAAACCTTCTTAAAGTAAGAATCTATTTCTAAAAAATAACTTCGCAGCTCCCACTGCTTTAGCTGAAATGACTTCTCCAGTTCCGACCCTGAGTGTCATTTCCCCATCGTTCAACTGTCGAAAGGAACTATTTTCCTGAAAAGAAGAGCAAACATGATTAGTTGCTCCTGAATCAAGTATCCAGGTCAACTCATCATGTTCTACCAGGCATGTTTCTAAAACCAGTAAATCAAATTTACCTTCATTTTCCTTCTTTTTCTCAGCAAGGTACTTTGGGCAGTTTCTCTTCCAATGTCCATCTACATTGCAGTGGAAACACTTGCCCTTGTCTGCCATAGCTTTGGCTTTTCCCTTGCTTTTAGCTGTAGTACTGGGAGTCTTCCCCTTGTTTCCTTTCTTCTTCTGAGTTTTCTTTGGAGAAGTGGCTACAGATTTAGTTCCAGAGGATGAACCCTTCTCGAAATTTCTTTTAGAGTGAACAACGTTTGCCTCTCCTTCTATCTGTCCCTTGTTCTTAAGAAGAGACTGATAGATTTGTAACTCATTCAGGAGGCTAGTCAGGTTGAATGTTATCTTATTCATCATTGCATTGCTTCGAAACTGCAGAAAACTCTTCGGAAGAGATTCTAAGATGAATGCAACCTGACTACGCTCATCTATGACCACCCCGTTTGCCTCTGCCACGTTGAATTGGACCATCATATCAAGGACATGCTCCCGAACAGACGTGCCCTCTTTCATGCGACAACTATAAACGTATTTGAGAGCGTCATGGTGGAGTTGGTAGGACGGTTGTCCAAACATCTCCTGGAGAGAGTTCATAATCTCCCTCGTTGTTACCATGCCCTCATGCCTTTTAGCCAAAACTTCAGATAAGCTGGCTAAGATATAGACGCGAGTCTTATCATTGGCCTTTATCCAAAGGTCATAAGCATCCTTAACTGCTTGGGATGCATTACGAGCAGGGGCTGGAGGACAATCCTCCCTTAAGACGAACCGCAGATCATCGACAACAAGAACCGTATTCAGGTTCGACTTCCACGTAGCATAGTTTTCGTCGGTTAATTTCTCATTTTTAAGTAGAGAGACAATTGAGGAAGACATTGCTGAAATTTAAACAAACAATGACCGTATTAGTTATCTTTGCCTTAACCCATCATACAAGAAATCAATTACACACAATCCAATCAATTTAGCAAAACAGACAATCACAGAACCCTAAAACTATCGATTTAGTTTTGCAACGATGTTTCAAAGGTTTAGAATATCAGCCACCGAAGGGTGATCAGGCACTCCTCCTTTGAAATGAGACACCTCTCAGCTAATTCTAATTCCAGAATAACTCATATTCCTATAGACATTAGCCACCGTTGTTCGGTCAAGAAATTGTTAATACTTTTAACTCATCCTTGTAAGTGTAATCCTCCCACTTTCAGATCTCAAAGGCACGCACCAACAGGCTACCGAAGGGAAAGACAACTGTTGGTGATTAGCCTAAGAGCTCCTATCCTTTTCAGGAGTTCACGATGTTCTGAATCCTATGACCAGACCCTCCGAAGGGATGGTTGCGCCAGGACAACCTGCAGGCGGATCATAGGACTCTCACGGTGTGAACTATGGGCGGAGACCGAGGGATACGTTGACACGTGTCCCGCTCCCACTTACTCTAGACATTTTTCCCATTCACCTTGATATTGATTCATGCAAACACTTTCCGAAAGGAGGCCGCTCCTGAGGCGACTCGAAGCCGAGCATGAATCTCACGTTGTGAATATAGGGACGTAGGAGCAAAACTTTGATTTAAATCTCGTTTTGTAATTTTCCTCCCACTGAAAATGTCATATGGTTGATTTAGGGTTGTTTAACTTAGATAGTATTCGACTAAGTCAATCTATCTAAGTCTGATCCTATTATAACAATTATGGAAATGATTCAACTGCAATCTTTTGGGTGAATTAAACTTCTTTTAATAAACCCAACATTGCAAGTCAACATTACTATGGTTAATTCAACTCAGTGTTCGGGTCAGTTCCCAGGTAGGAGGTGTTCCGTAAACCGTCAACTTAAATACCCCCAGCCTTAGACAGAACTTTACAGAGAGAGTTCCCTTATAACCTCAGTAATGTAAGGTCTTTACTCTAAAGATCTAGGTGCATTAAACACTTTTAATAAACCTAGTGACATTGCATGCTAACATTTAACTATGATTAATTCAACTCCGGTATTCCAAGTCAGTTCCCAGGTAGGAGGTGTTCCGTAAACCGTTAACTTAAATACCCCCAGCCTTAGACAGAACATTACCGGTGGAGTTCCCTTATAATCATAGCAATGTTTTTCCTACTTAGTCAATTAAAACTATTTTTAATTCTAAGTAAGAAAAGATTCTAATCCTATTAGAAACTGATCTAGGTTTAATTAATTTTAAACAATTTAAAATTAATCCAATTCATCCTATGATCTTATGTTTGCATGCAAATCTTGATTATAGATCGACGGTTTCTAATCATTAACAATAAAGAACCATTTCAAATTTTAATGATTAATCCTATAATCAAGAATCTAGGGTTTAATTCATTCAACAATCTCATTCAAATTAAATAATTAAACCACATTAATGCATGAATAATATAAAATTTATATTATTAACTATGGATGTTTCATGCTTCATGCAATTTTGATTTTCTTTTATTATAACAATTATAAGCCAATCAAGAAAATCAATCAAGCATGCTTCATTCATCACATTAAACATAACTATTTATATTTAATTTAAGTAATGACATGCTTCATGCTTTCCAACTTTTCATATAATTAATATACACTTATATTAAAAAATATGAAAACAAATCCATGCATTTAAACATACATTATAACATTTTATAATATATAAAAATGCATGAGCATGTTTATAACCTAAGGTGGGATTAAATATTCTATATGACATCAATAAAGCATATAAATAGCAATTGAACCGGTTAATTTTGGCCCCTAGGATAAAATAAAGCATTAAATTACATTAATTTAGCTAAATTCTATCCTAAAAAATCCTTGTACAGCTCCGGAATTGGTCTAGACAGCACGAAACCGCCCCGAACCACCTCGAACCGGCTTCGAAAATCACGAACCATGCCAAAAATTGGCTGAACCGGACCAAATAGGTCCCAACCCAGCTGAACCTGACCGACCACCCCTTGAACCGCGCCTTTTGAAACCCTAATGCGCGCCTCCATCGTGACAGCGTCTCGACGCTGTGTTGATAGCGTCTCGACGCTGTGCGCTTTCCATGTCTGGCGCCTGCGGTATCGAGACAGCGTCCCGACGCTGTTGAGGTAGCGTCTCGACGTTGTTGCGTCTGGAATCGATTTTTGGGCAAAAACAGCAGCTGTTGCGTCTGACTTCATGGGGTCATTTCCCCCTTCTAATGGCAATGTTTTTATCTTATTGGTAGTTGATTACATGTCCAAATGGGTGGAGGCCATCGCATGCCATCAAAATGATGCCAAGACAGTAGCAAGGTTTCTTCAATCGCACATCTTTGCGCGGTTTGGGACGCCTAGAGCTTTAGTGAGTGATGAGGGTACACATTTTGTTAATAATATCTTAACTAAACTGTTAGCTAAGTATGAGATCAAGCATAGGATAGCTACCCCTTATCACCTACAAGCAAATGGTCAAGCTGAAATTCGTAATAGGGAAATCAAATCAATTCTAGAAAAAGTAGTTCATCCATCTAGAAAGGATTAGTCTTTTAGGTTGGATGAGGCTCTGTGGGCTTATAGGACAGCCTATAAGACTCCTCTAGGTATGTCTCCCTATATGTTAGTATATGGGAAAGCTTACCATTTACCATTAGAGCTTGAGCATAAAACGTTTTGGGCTTTGAAGAAATTGAATTTTGATCTGAGTCGTGCAGGAGCAATAAGAATGATGCAGCTTAATGAATTGGAGGAATTTCGCCAATTCTCTTACGAAAATTCGAAAATGTATAAAGAGAAGACTAAGTTGTGGCATGAAAAGAAAATTAAATCTAAAGAGTTTGTCAAGCGTCAAAGAGTTTTGCTTTATAATTCTAGATTAAAATTATTTCCTGGGAAGCTAAAATCTAAATGGTCTTGACCATTTATTGTGATTGAAGTTTTTTCCCATGGAGCAATTACTTTGCAGGATGAACAAGATGGGAGAGTGTTCAAGGTGAATGGACAGCGTGTGAAACATTATTGGGGTGAGGAGTTCCAGTCGAAATATCCTTTCCTAAAGCTGGTTGATGAATGAGAGAGCAAGATTTTTGCGGGAGCATTTCACAGAGCAAAATTTTGAGCCTCAGTGGTTGTTTTAATTTTATTTTCTCGCTATGATTGTCAACACAAAGATTGATGCGTTGACAACAAAAATGGATGCACTGACGGCTAGCACAGCACCTTTGATCGCGTAACTCAAGGCGGTTGGGTGCGGGATCTGCGGAGAGGGACACACGCATGACTAGTGTCCTTCAAACCCAGAATCAGTTTTCTTGACCACAAGGAGTTGTACGGAACAACCCATTTTAAAACACATACAATCCAGGATGGAGAAATCACCTAAACTTTTCATGGAATGGTGGCGCAAATAAACAGCCACAACAAGGTAATGTAAACCCTGCGCCCAGATTATTTAATTCTAACAATGAACAATCCTCGCAGGGACAATTTCAGCGCAATATCAACACAGACGGTGGAAACCAAAGATCATCATCCTCGTATGCTCTGGAAACAATGATGAAAGAATTTATGGCGAGTCAGAAGGAATATATGACAAAAAATGATGCGGTGGTTCAGAGCCAGGCTGCAACCTTGCGCAGTCTGGAGATGCAAGTAGGACAACTTGCGTCAGAGCTTAAGAATAGACCTTCCGGAGCATTACCCAGCAATACGGAAGACCCAAAAAGGAAAAAGCACTATCATGTTGTAACTCTTCGCAATGGAAGACAGTTGCAGGCAAATGACCATGTGCCAACGCAAGAAAATTTGACCAAAAATGCAACCGCAGAAGACAACAACCAGGCATAAGAAGAAAAAGTAGCTGAAGAAGAATAACCCAAAAAGATGGAGGCTCACGCAGAAAAGGAGCCTGACGCATACAAGCCCACAGTACCTTTTCCTCAAAGATTAAGGAAAAAAATGACGAATCCCAGTTTAAGAAAAGACTACATTCACCTGCCCATATGGAACCTTTGCGTTCAGAAGGATGCCTTTTGGGTTGTGCAATGCGCCAGGAACATTCCAGAGATGTATGATGGCCATCTTTTCAGAATTCTTAGAAAAATCAGTAGAAGTTTTTATGGACGACTTCACAGTATATGGAAAGTCTTTCGCAGACTGTCTGACGCAGCTGGAACGAGTATTAGAACGATGCGAGGAGACTAACCTAGTGCTAAATTGGGAGAAATTTCATTTTATGGTAGAAGAAGGAATCGTCCTAGGTCATCGCATATCCAGCGCAGGAATTGAAGTCGACAAGGCAAAAATTGATGTCATTGAGAAATTGCCACCTCCTACCTCTGTAAGGGAATTCGAAGTTTCTTGGGTCACGCAGGATTCTACCGCAGATTCATCAGGAACATCTCGCATATTGCAAAGCCACTTTGCGCATTGTTAGAAACAAATAGAAAATTTTAATTTTCAGAGGAATGCAGCAAGGCATTCAAGGATCTGAAGCATGCGCTAGTCAATGCACCCATTCTCGCAACTCCTAATTGGAAAGAACCTTTTGTCCTAATGTGTGATGCTAGTGACGTAGCAGTTGGAGCAGCCCTGGCCCAGAAAAAGGAGAAGATTTTGCACCCTATTTATTATGCCAGTAGAACATTGAATGCTCAAATTAATTACATAAAAACCGAGAAGGAATTTTTAGCGTTGTTTGTGCTTTTGATAAATTTCGTGCTTATTTAATTGGCTTCAAAGTCAATGTCTACACAGATCATGCGGCGATAAAATATATAATCACAAAAAAGGATGCGAAGCCAAGATTGATTAGGTGGATCTTATTGCTGCAAGAATTAGACTTAGAGATCAAGGAAAAAAAGGGAAGTGAGAATTTGGTCGCAGATCATTTATCGCGTTTGGAGAATCCTGAGAAGGTAGATGCGACAGAAATCCCTATCGCAAAGGAATTTCCTTATGAGAAGCTTTTAATGATTGAAGAAGAAGAACCATGGTTTGCGGACATCGCAAACTACCTTGCCGCAGGGGTCCCTGAGGAATACTCAACGCAACATCGTAAGAAATTTTTTCATGAACTAAAGATTTATTTATGGGATGACCCTTATCTTTATCGCAGAGGACCAGACCAGATCATTAGGAGATGCGTTGAACATTTAGATTCGTTGAAAATTTTGGAAGCATGTCATGAAGTTCCATATGGTGGACACTTTGGAGGCCAACGCACTGCGGCAAAGGTATTGCAGAGTGGTTACTAGTGGCCCACCTTGTTCCAAGACGCAAAGAGATATGTGGATAGATGCGACAAGTGCCAACACACTGGTAATATCAGCGCAAGAAGCGAGATGCCGCAAAACTATATAGTAGAAATTGAGCTATTTGACGTCTGGGGCATTGATTTTATGGGACCTTTCCCATCATCGCAAGGATACCAGTACATCCTTCTCGTAGTTGACTATGCCACCAAGTGGGTGGAAGCAATCGCTTGCGTTAAGAACGATGCGGCGACCGTGGCAAAATTCTTTAAGAATAATATTTTTACAAGATTCGGTGTGCCACATAGACTTATCAGTGATGAAGGGACTCATTTCATAAACAAGATCATGACTAATCTGTTGCAAAAATACAATGTTAAACATCATTCTCGCAACAGCTTATCCCCCCGTAAAGCAATGGACAGGCCTAGGTATCAAACAGGGAAATAAAGAAAATTCTCGAGAAGGTGGTCAGCACAAGTAGGAAAGACTGGGCGCAGCATCTGGACGATGGGCTATGGGCATACCACACAACTTTCAAAACACCCATAGGGATGTCTCCATATGCGTTGGTGTTTGGCAAGGCTTGTCATTTACCCTTAAAATTGGAATATAAACCACAGTGGGCAATGAAACATCTCAACTTTGATCCAGATGCGGCAGGACAAGAGTGATTGTGCCAGCTATCAGAATTAGAAGAATTTAGAAGATGCGCGTATGAAAATGCCTAGTTTAACAGAGAAAAACAAAAACAATGGCATGACAGAAGAATATGCAAGAAGGATCTTAGATAAGGTATGAAGGTTTTATTATTCAACTCTCGTTTACGTCTTTTTCTAGGTAAGCTGAAATCTAGATGGTCGGGCCCATACACTATCCATAAGGTATATCCATATGGGGCAGTGGACCTACATTCCACTGACAGAAAAAGAATTTTTAAGGTCAACGGGCAAAGAATAAAGCCATACATTGATGGGACCTTGGACGAGGTAGTTGAAATTATTCTTCTAAAAGATCTGCCTTATAATAACAAGACAAAAATAGGTCCAGGACAAAAAGTGCTCTCAGTTGCGTCAGGACCTAACGTAAGGTAAGAGCACAACATGTTAAAAGTTTTAATTATTTGTTTCCTTCCTCGTGTTTATTTTATTGCGTTAATATTTTTGATAATTTAGACCCCATCGCATGTTTTACTCGCATTGGATTTATTGCGTTAGTATTTTTGTTGCGATAGAGCCTTATGAAGGAAACCCTAACGCATGTCCCAATTCATCTTAACTTTCCTCGCATTGGAAGCGCAACCATAATCAATTTTACATTTAATGAGCTGCACTAATCCCTGTTTTTACACATTAACCAAGGCAACTGCCCACATTCCTCCATGATAATCATGATCACCTACCTACGTGGGATGCGAAAGGGCATCAATACCAAAGTTAGCCAAAGCCTTACGTTAGCTATAAAAGGAATGCACCCCTTCTTCATTTCCTTCATCTTCTTCGTGCTAAACCCTAAACCCTTACCTTCCCTCTCTCCCGCGAAGCTCCTCTCGGTTTTCTCCAAAAATGACCATGTCAAGCTCACAAAATCCCTCTCTCACCGTTTACGTTGACGACTCACCTCCATCATTGCCGGAGGTGGAAGGGCCGCATAGGGACGTCATTATCTCCTCGGATGAAGACCACGATAATCAGTCAAACGATGACCACATGGAGGAAGACGAAATGGAGGTCATTGTTGGGTTCCTAGAGTGAGTAAAAATAAGATATAAATAGACTCTAAACTCTATGCAAGTATACACAGTCTGTAGCAAGTAATAAGTATTATCGAGTCCAAGGTCTGAACTAGCTTCCACTTTATCTATTTTGTATAACTTTTCAATGGTTTCAAAGATGGTAAAAATGATTGGTTTTTATAGGAATAATGCTGAAGTAAAAGAAATGACAGAACAGAAAGTAAACAAATAGGCAGACACATTAGAAACAGGCGCTGGTCAGGATTTAGTAATTGTTTTAAAAGATGCTCTAGCAATATTATTGATCATGCAAAACTCTCGCAGTCTTATTAGCAAATTCCTCCCGGAACTCCGGATCTTTTGGAATATGTTTCAACCCCAATGAAGTACTATCGATCAAGCACTAGGCAACTGGCTATCCCTAGCTCAGTCACTGGCGTTCACCAATACACAATGATCTAGTGTGATTAACCGCCACACACTCCCTAAATCATCCCTGAAACTAGAGAGAGGTATTCATACCGACTGGCCAGGCGGGCACAAAATAGAAATGAGCACAACAAATAATCAAGATGCAGTAAATCAATATTTATTACTAGAATTTAAGCACGATAATCACATTGTTTCCTAACCAATGCCTAAAGCTACTTAGTTCATAAGATGTATGGAAACACACATTACAATCTGAGTAAGCATATCCATAATTATAAAGTAATGTAACAAAGTATTAATTCCCTTGATCAGCTTGCAATTGATGGTCTTCTTGATGGTCTCCAATCTCTCTCCTCTATTCGGCTCCCAAAGGTGGAAGTAACCTTTCCAAGAATGGAATGTTTCTCCCAAGATGGAATGAATTTGACTTGGGCAGCTATCTCCTTTTATAGAGTGGTAGGAGGCTTGAATTAGGTTGACCTAGACACGTGGATGGCTCTCCTTGCTCATTTATCCCGAGAATAACTTAACAGAATTCGGTTTGTAAATTTGGCTAACGAGTTGTGACGTGGCAGTATTGCTCTCAGCTTTGCTGCAACACAGAATTTGCTCCCTCCAGTCGCTCAACAATACATTCTGCATAAAATAACTTCCAAAGCTTCCATTCTTCCAAATGGGTTAAAACATATAATATACATGTAAAAGCAACCCCATTTAGCACAAAGGACACATAAATCCCTATAGAAATAAGGCCTAAATAACCACCTTTTGGAGAGTTATCAGTCATCGATGGAGAACAGCCTGTCGAAAGTCTAGAACTTAAGCCCACCGCCGCTTCGTCCTCCTCCGGCGCAAACACCACTGAAGTGCTCGATGTGGCACCACTAAACACCTCCACATTCAACGTGCAGCCGGTAACCCTCCAACGAGCACAAAATATCACCGCCCCGTGTAACCTAACCCCATTTTCCTCTCCTTTCCAATTCGTTTCCATTCTTCCACCTCCAAACTCTTCCACTACCCTACCACCCATCCACCTCCAAAAGTCCCACTCTCCTGCAGTTCTCTGCACTGGAGGTCGTCGCATGGAACTCCCTGTTAGGGGAATGGGGCGAAGAAGGCGACGAAATTTGCCTGCAAGAAGAAAGAGAGCGAGTTGCGGCAGAAGAAACTACGCGCAAGGCCGCCGCAGATGCTGAAGCAGCCAGAACAACAGAATGCACCAGCAAAATGGAGCACGACCCAATCGTCGCAGAAGTTGCCGCAACCAATCTAGCCATCATTGCGGCCGCATTGGACTCCAAGTCCACTGATTCGGAGGATGAGCTTCCCCTAACACATTGCCGCAACATCCAGCCAACGAGGGTAGTCATTCGAGAACCATCAGAATGACCTGCGGCGGCCCCAAGAAAAAAAGGAAAGCGCCCACCACATCCAAAAGCAAAAGAAAAGAAAAAGTGGGCGAAGGAAAAGAAAATGAGGGGAAGGACTGGGGGAAGTTTCAAGAGGAAAGGGGTTTCAGCTGCACCCTCCCGCAGACAATGACAGAACAGATCTCCCAACACAAATGGGAGACGGTTTGCGAGAATCCCCGCTCCTACGCCCCTGCGCTAGTTCATGACTTCTACCGAGCACAATGGCGAGACGAAATCGCCGAAGTGCTGGTTCTAGGCCACGCAGTCGTATTTTCCTTTACGTGCAGCAACAATGTATTCGAGCTGCGAGATATCCCTGACGCAAAAGGGAATGCGTTACTCAACTGCCTCGATGACGATTTCCTGAGCGCAGTTCTACTTGCGGTGGCTAGACTTGGGGCCAAGTGGGATGACCACAGAGCTGCGTGGACCCTCAAATTGCAGCTACTAGACTTTGAGGCCACCTGCTAGATGCACTGGGTGAAAAATCCCATCATTCCCACAACGCATGATGCCACATTAAGCCTTTAGCGGGTAGTTCTCGTTTATTGCATCATGAAGGGAACCCCAATTGACCCAGGCCAAATACTCGTCGAAACATTGCGCCAGACTGCTGTAGAACCTAAAGGCGCAATGTTTTGCCCTGGCCTTGTCACTCGTTTATGTCGCGCATCAGGCCTCTTACCCACCACAGATGAAGAAATCCAACCCATGCGGAAGGATTTTGACGACCAATGGTGACGCGCGTAACCAGCACCCGAGATAGGCGTCTGCAAGGAAACACGCAGCAACGAACCCTCCCGCATTCCAACCTACGGCTCCTGCTCCTGAGAAGCCAAAGAAAAATAGGCGCAAGCAAACCACGGGCACACAACCACCACCAGCCGCAAAGACCCCTCAATCTACTCCACTAGCACAGGAAAACACTGTCTGTGCCCAACCCTAGGGATCCTTGCCACCGCCTCCACCTCCACCACCATCGCAAGAAACAATCCAACATTCACCCCCTCCGCAGTACAACGACGAATTGCGTTCAGAGGAGGTTTTTGAAGGTTCATTGCCAAGCCCTCCTCGCAATGAAGAAATCCTCGCGCCAAATCCCACACCACAAGCCACTGCTTCTGCGTGCGCAAGAAATGTTGCGGCTGATTCACAGCTAGATGTGGATACAACTCTTATATTTTTAGAGATGCGGCAAATGATTCACGAAGTCACAGAGCCCCTGCGTTTACAA
The DNA here is from genome assembly GCA_036850905.1 of Luffa acutangula. NCBI lineage: Eukaryota > Viridiplantae > Streptophyta > Magnoliopsida > Cucurbitales > Cucurbitaceae > Luffa > Luffa acutangula. Next base: position 42,107,927 of record CM072099.1, read on the forward strand.
CAAGTGCGGATGTGCCAGCAGCAGGAGTTGCTACGCAAGCAACATGAAGAACTATCGCAGAGGGTAAACGCCTTAGTCCTCTTCTTGATGCGATGGACTGAAGGTTTTGGTTGCTTGCCAGTCACGTCAAACTTGTTCGCACGGTCAGCTGTGCAACAAAGACCCTCTGGCGTAGGCCCATCACACATGCACGGATCCATGCCTCTGTCTGCGCCGAGGGGCCCAAGACCACCTCTGCCACCACCATCGCAGGAGTAGAATACACTTACTTAGTTTTCTTGCTTTCTTTTTGTTTCCTTTAGCTGTATGCGCCCTTGTTTTATAATTTTGTACCGCATTACATCAATATATCTCGCCACTTTAACTCATCCTAATTTTATTTTTGCCTTAATATAATGTATTTATCTACTAAATTCTTTGTGTTAGCTTCTTTGCTTTAATCCATTCATCTAACAATCTCGAATTTCTTGCCCGCATTAATTAAAATTGAGTTAACCTTTGTTTTCATTTCCTCAGAACTTAAGGAAATTCCCTTCGCATTTTCGACTTGCTGCAACTCAGCCTTGATCTTCTTAAGTCCAAGCGCTCCAGTGTAAGTTTGGGGGACAATGGGGACATTGTCCACTTTAAGTTTGGGGGAGTCAGCGCATAAATAAAATAACAGATGTGTTCCTCTGGAATGCGACGTGTTTGTAGCCAGGGGCATTTATGACACCCATAGTTTGCCACTGCGCGAAGAGAAATGCATCCCATGAGCGTAGAGGACAGTAAAAAAATATAATACCCGTAGTTGGATACCTATCATCACAAATGTGGGTAAGCCAAAAAAAAACATGCTTTTTGATGTCCATTGCTTTCATTAATTGCCTTCTAAAATATATATATATATGTATATAGAATAAAATAAAATAAAAAATATATATAATAATAAAATAATGCGCCCAAGACATGCAAGAGAAGATTGGTTGAGTTAACGGAAGGAAGAATCTAAGCTCAAAGAACTTTCCTTAAGCAATGAAGGAAATTTGGCAAAAGTTAACCCTGTTTAGTAATGCGCACAAGAAAAAAAGAAAAGAGGATGCTAAGACCACAGGCGTTGATGAGTTAAGTAACTATCGCAGAGTTGATATAAGGCATTACTTGAGGACAAGCAATAGTTTAAGTTTGGGGGTTTGATAACTTGCAAAAAGCAAGTTATTTATCCTTCAAACTTAAGCTAAAACAAGGGCAAAAGGAAACAATGATGCGTGGCTGATGTGGAATTTTTCCTACCGCAAGTGCACGGGTCAAGTAATAATAAAGTGTTCGTATAAACGAGTGTCGTCCTCTGGATTGGATTTTTAAGCTAAATCAAGTATTGTGAATTATCTTGCTCAATTTTATTTAGGGAACACAAAGTAGTGAGTGATAGATCGAAAACTAAATCAAAACAAGTAAACAGTGGATATGCAATTGAGAGAACACTTAGGGAATTGATTTCGTCAAATTAGCCTAGGATTGATTTTAAGGAATAAGTAATCATGCACAATGGAATTATGAGCCTAAGAACCTTTAATCACAACTACCTCTCCCGAGTATAATTTATTCTCATGCAAATTAATCAACTTGATATCCCTATCTAAGTTTATTAACATGCAAGGCATTGAGTTCTTTTGACCAATTCTAAAGTTAATCTAAAAACCGTCACGAGCTTAGAAAATAAACTTTAGTCATGCAATCTTGAATAAGTCTACATTAAATCCCCTCTCCCGAGCTAGACACAACACTTAGATCATTCAACTAATGGCCAATTAATTGAAAGCATTAAATCAAGATTGCATACATAATAACCATTGCACAACTTGTACCATAAATCAATCCTTAAATTAAAACGACTACATCAATCCCTAAGCCACAAGTTTAGCTACTCATACATGGCGTTACAAGCTCAACTAAACATGAAAAAGCCATTAAATCTAGCTAGAGATAAGGAAAAGTAAAGGAAACACTTAATGTCGTCAAACCCGGCATGTCCCCTTCTCGATATCTGTGCCACCAAGTGAGATTCCCGGCCCTCGTCCTTGCTTCAGCTCCCACAGTAGGTCTCTAGTCGAAATTAGGGCTAAAATCTCTCAATTTGGCCTCCCCTAATCCGTAGCTGAAAAGAGGATTGTATAGAAAATCTGTCGATAGAGTCGAGACGCTGTCTGCCTCTTTAACGCGCGTTCTGGTTATGGAAAAATCAAGAGCGTCGAGACGCTCTTGTCACAGCGTCTCGAGGCTGTGAGTCTGCCGCCTATTTTAATTAAGGAAAAGCAGCGTCGAGACGCTCCAAGAGTGGCGTCTCAACGCTAATAGGCAAATTGTCCTCTCTTGGCTCCTTGTTGATTGAATCTTTCCGCTTCTTTGGCATCTTTTCACGTCCCGAACACCCGATTAACTCCAATTCCATGTTTTATCTCTAATCGACACTTTCCTACAAAATAAACAATTAAGTACAATAAAATGGCCAATAAATCATAAAAGACTAGCTAAATTAAATAGGAAAAAATAGCTAGCTATGCTCGCTATCAAATACCCCCAAACTTAAGCTTTTGCTAGTCCCCGAGCAAACTACAAATCAAACATACAGTAGAAGAATGGATGCAACAATCATGACTCAATCCTCAAGGCTCAAAAGCCAATAGTCAAGCAAGCAAGAGACATGCACAGAAGGACCAACGAGGGAGACAAATTAAAATTTTTCCAAAATTAACTTGCATAAGCGAGATCTAACTCAACGAGATTAGACTCTACTAGCCCGGGATTGGATTATTAAACTCTCAACTCATCTTCCCTCTACACTGGCACTAAGGTTTCACTAATGAGTTAATGGAACAAATTAGTTTGTTTTCCTTCATACTTAGGTGCTTATAATTAACAATTAAATTAAGCATGTATATGTGGCACTAGCTTTCACACACCCATTGCAGGGACCCTTAACCTAAGTTTTCTCTGGTTGGTCTAACTGATCACAACAGGGGTAGCTCTTTTTGCCTAAATCTTTATTAACCATTGTAAAATGTGCACAAGTCATGGCATAAAATTTTCATTTTTTCTTTCAAAAGTAACAACAAGAATGATTTTTCTTTATGAGCATGATAAGCATATATTCTTTTCTTTCTTCCTAAGCAAGATCAAACATGCTAATTTGCAAAAAAAAATTAACTCTTTAGCTCTTCCCTACACCTATCGAGGTGACAACAAGCATATGAATCCAATAATTCGCTCCTAAGCATTCAAATCCAAATCTAGTCAAGTCAAATACTCTACTCATGCAAGCCATCTCTTAGATAAAGTTTAAAAAGTCTCCCTTTTTGGACACTCATGCTTACAACTCATCGAAAGCTTGAAAATTGACAAGAAAGCCTATCCTAGGACATCATAGTCATGCAAATATAGCATCCAGAAAACAACCATATGCTCAATTCAAAGAAAGCTCAAAACTATAGCTCGAACTCAGATGCTCAAGGGCTCCACAAACATGCTATTCCACCCCCAAACTTAAAACATGCATTGTCCTCAATGTATAAAGAAAATAAGGCATAATCAAGCATGAGAACAAAGAAAGAATGGACGGAGCGAACAATACTGCCCTCAAATGATGATGACCTTTCTCATGGAAGCTTGAAAGCAAAGGAGAAACTGGAACCAAGAACTACAACACAAAAACAAACAATAAATCAAAAGCAAACAGAAAAGCACAACTAAACTTACTTGGGTTGCCTCCCATAAGCGCTTGTGTAACGTCATTAGCTCGACGTGTTGATCGTGCATCAAGGAGGCTTATTTTTTGTGAATCTAACAGAGGTGCTCTTGCTTGCACCTTTCTTATAGCCCATGATAAGCACTTCAGAGTGTCCCTTAGAGTCTTCAACTGCTTTAAATATTTCTTTTTCATTCCTGACTCTAACAGTGAGCTCCCTGCGATCAATATCAATAATCACTCGCCCAGTAGCGAGGAATGGTCTTCCTAGTATGATAGGCATTGAAGAACTTTCCACCATATCCATAACATATAAATCAATAGAGAGGAAAAATCTACCTACTCTGATTAAAACATTTTCTATAATGCCAACTGGTCTAACCACAGACTGATCAGCCAATTGGAGCCTAACAGGAGTAGATTTAATCTCACCTATATCTAACTTTTTGCACAAAGATAGAGGAATAATATTAATGCTAGCACCTAAATCACATAATGCTCTAAAAGAATAAGTACCAAAACTGCAAGGAACAGAAAAACTCCCTGGATCTGCTACTTTTTCAGGTACCTTCTGTTGTACTCTGGTGCTGCATGTGGAAGCAAGATATACAGTGTCAACCTTCTTTTCTTTTCGTTTCTTTGCTAACCATTCCTTCATGAACCTGTTGTACTGGGTCATCTCTAATGCTTCTGCGAAAGGAATGTTAATGTTCAGACTCATAAAAGCATTCATAAATTTATCAAACTGAACCTGATTGTTCTTTTTCTTCTTTTTCTTTTTCTTGTCTTTGAGGACCATCAAGGTGGGAGAAGGAATAGGAGGCTCAGGTTCAGGCTTTTCAGCTTCATCAGATGATGTGTCCTCCTCAACTTCCCCAGTAGGAGTGTCATAATCCTCAGACTCAGACTCCTCTTCGACTTCCTTCTGGTGCACAGTGATTGCCTTACAGTACTCCATCTGGGTTTTCTCTTCTTTAGCCGGGGCCTTACCTTTATTCATGGTGCTCACAACACTTACCAACTATCCCAGCTGAGTCTCAATGTTCTTGATGGTTCCACTATGGCCATTCACCGTGGTGTTGATGGCAATGACTACCTCCTCCAATTTGGTTGTCATGTTACTAGACTTTGCAATGAAAGCTCCAACAAGATCTTCTAACTTTTTATTTTCTTGAGTTTGAGGGGCAAAACCAGGAGGATTAAGAACATTCTTATTATTCGCATAAGAAAAATTTTCATGGTTCCTATTGTTAGGGTGATAATGTGTAGGCGTAGAATTATTATTATATCCCCTAGAATTAAAATTTGATACGTACTGAACCGACTCGATGGTCTCCTCCTGAGGTCTAGATGCTAACGCAGCGGCTGGTTCAATTGATTGTGCACTCCCTGTACCTGAAAATTTTAGAAAGGCATTAGCAAGGGAGGTCATCTGGGCCTGGAGTGCACTTACCTTGTCAACCTCAAACACTCCAGCAGCAATCTTTTTAGGTGCAGACCGCTCAAATGGCCACTGATAGCTGTTGGTGGCCATATCCTCTAGAAGTATGCGAGCATTTTCCACGGTCTTAGACAACAGAGTCCCACCTACAGCTGCATCAACAATCGTTTTTGTACTAGGAGTTAAACCATTATAAAACAATTGAACCTGAAGCCAGTCGGGATAACCGTGCTGAGGGCACTTCCTCAGTAACTCTTTAAATCGCTCCCAAGCCTCGAACAACTGCTCATCATATTGTTGTTGGAACGTCCCAATCTCGGTCCTCAGCTTGACCGTCTTTGCAGGAGGGAAAAAATTCTTCAAAAAGGTCTGGACCAAAGCATCCCAGGTGGTGATGCTCCCAAGAGGAATAGACTGCAACTAATCTCGTGCTTTATCCGGCAAAGAAAAAGAAAACAAGCGTAAGCGAATGGCATCCTCAGAAACTCCATTTATTTTTACCGTCCCACAAATGTCTAAAAATGATTTTAGATGAGAGTTTGGATCCTCGGTGGGCAATCCTCTATATGCAGTCTCGGGCCATCTGAATGAGACCGGTCTTCAGCTCAAAGTTGTTGGCATTGATCGGGGCATAGACAATCCCCAATTGTTGCCCCTGAAACACGGGCTGAAAGTAGTCTCTAATAGGCCTAGGCTCCTCATGTGGATTTTGGTCAGCCATTTGAATAATTTCTCTATTTTCCTTTCGAATCCTATGAATTATTCTCTCGATCTCGGGATCAAAAGTTGCCAAAATTAAATCTTTGTTCCTTCGCATAAACAACCTATACTATTCTAAAAAGGAAAGAAAACAAATAAGGAAAAAAATAAAGAAAAGAAACCACTAATCTAAATACGGAAAATTTAATCTAGATAAGGAAAATACTATCTAATTAAGGAAAACAAGAAAAAAATATGGAAAATTACAATTAAGGTAAATTACTAACAAGGAAAATATCTAACTAAAGAAAAAAATGGAAAATCAAAAATAACAAAAGCAATTAAGGAAAAAAAATTACACAACTAAAAGAAAAACTAAACTAAAAAAAAAAACAAATTAGGAAATAAATACAATCAACCAAAAAAATAAAAATACACCCTAAATTAAGATCAAACATTTTTTTCACAATATCAATCTAACTAAATGTGCCAATCCCTGGCAACGGCGCCAAAAACTTGATGTGGAATTTTCCTACCGCATGCGCACGGGTCAAGTAGTAATAAAGTGTTCGTATAAACGAGTGTTGTCCTCTGGATTGGATTTTTAAGCTAAATCAAGTATTGTGAATTATCTTGCTCAATTTTATTTAGGGAACACAAAGTAGTGAGTGATAGATCGAAAACTAAATCAAAACAAGTAAACAATGGATATGCAATTGAGAGAACACTTAGGGAATTGATTTCATCAAATTAGCCTAGGATTGATTTTAAGGAATAAGTAATCATGCACAATGGAATTATGAGCCTAAGAACCTTTAATCACAACTACCTCTCCCGAGTATAATTGATTCTCATGCAAATTAATAAACTTGATATCCCTATCTAAGTTTATTAATATGCAAGGCATTGAGTTCTTTTGACCAATTCTAAAGTTAATCTAAAAACCGTCACGAGCTTAGAAAATAAACTTTAGTCATGCAATCTTGAATAAGTCTACATTAAATCCCCTCTCCCGAGCTAGACTCAACACTTAGATCATTCAACTAATGGCAAATTAATTGAAAGCTTAAATCAAGATTGCATACATAATAACCATTGCACAACTTTTACCATAAATCAAACCTTAAACTAAAACGACTACATCAATCCCTAAGCCACAAGTTTAGCTACTCATACATGGCGTTACAAGCTCAACTAAACATGAAAAGGCCATTAAATCTAGCTAGAGATAAGGAAAAGTAAAGGAAACACTTAATGTCGTCGAACCCGGCACGTCCCCGTCTCGATATCTGTGCCACCAAGTGAGATTCCCGGTCTTCGTCCTTGCTTCAGCTCCCACAGTAGGTCTCTAGTCGAAATTAGGGTTAAAATCTCTCAATTTGGTCTCCCCAAATCCGTAGCTGAAAAGAGGAATTTATAGAAAATTTGTCGATAGTGTCGAGACGCTGTCAGACAGCGTCTCGACGCTGCCGCTTTACTGCGCGTTCTGGTTATGGAAAAATCGAGAGAGTCGAGACGCTCTTGTCACAGCGTCTCGACACTGTGAGTCTGCCGCCTATTTTAATTAAGGAAAAACAGCATCGAGACGCTCCAAGAGTGGCGTCTCGATGCTGATAGGCAGATTGCCCTCTCTTGGCTCCTTATTGCTTGAATCTTTCTGGTTCTTTGGCATCTTTTCACGTCCCGAACACCCGATTAACTCAAATTCCACGTTTTAGCTCTAATCGACACTTTCCTACAAAATAAATAATTAAGTGCAATAAAATGGCCAATAAATCATAAAAGACTAGCTAAATTAAATAGGGAAAAATAGCTAGCTATGCTCGCTATTAGTGGCTTCAACACAAAAAGAAAGGAAAATGTAATTATTTTATGCGGTAGGCTATATTCCCATACGGTGCGCAAAAACAATGGTGCGAGGCTTCAGCGCAAATAGAGGATTCCTCTGCAAACAGTGCGCTACTCAGAAAGACGTATGATAAAGCTCACGCAATCCTCGATCGGATCGCACGCAACAATTACGAGTGGGGCACTGTGGAAGATAGAAGAAGAAGACCCATTAAAACTAGCTCGAGAAGTTTTAAAGTTGATCCAATGACTTCTGTCAATGCAAAGATTGATGTGTTGATAACAAAAATGGATGCGCTGACGGTTAAGAAATAAACTACTGTATGAATGCCCGCTAGTTCCCATTACGAGCTCTGGTTGACGACAATCTGGGTAGTAACGACTAAACACGATAAGCCCCTCGCTGCAACCCATTTCGTTTAACCGATTGGGACAGAGCCCTAATGCTTCAGACAAAAATTTGAAAAGATCTAGGCGAGCGACGACCTACTCGTGCGAGACAGATCTAGGCGAGCAACGGCGAGATCTTGCTGCTAGCGGAGGAGAAACGAAAGGGAGAGAGACGGATCTGGGTCGTGCCTAGCAGAAGAGAATTGAAAGGGAGAGAGAGAGACGACAACAAGGCCTACTCGTCCTCTTGTTGCCGATGAGAGGAATGCGAACAGAAAAATCGAAGGAGGAGAAGGTTGAACGCGCGAGAGAGTGAGGAAAAGGAGAGAAAAGAAAGAGAAAGAAAGGAAAAAAATGTTGTCAACCACCGGAGATGAAGAAAAAGAAGATGAGGGAGAGGGGGGAAAGAGAGGGAAAGAAATAATAAATCTATTATAAATTAATAATTTTTTATTATTTTAATATATTTATATTTTAAAAAATCAAAAATATTTTTTTAATAAAAAATTAGTGCCATGTCAGCATTCTGTTAATTATTAATGGAAAATTGGAGGGAGTGGCCAAAATGAAACTAAAACCAAACCTCAGGAGCTAAATTGTTGGGTTTGAAAACTCATGGACCAAAATGAAACCTAACCCAAACCTCAGAGACTAAAAGTATATTTTTCCTTTTTCTTATTAGATTAATTATTAGACGATGATAAATATTATGGTTGTGAAAATTAGAAGATTTTTTTTATAGAAGATTTATTTATGTAATTATAAATTCTAAGGGAAAAATACACTTTTGGTCCCTGAGGTTTGGGTTAAGTGACACTTGGGTCCCTGAGTTTTCAAACTCAACAAAAATACCCCTGAGGTTTGAGATAAGGAGCACTTTGGTCCCTGCCGTCAAATTACTATTATTTTAATATAAAAAATTATTTTTGTTTTATTTTTTAAATAAAAAATATTAAAAAATTAAAAAATTAATTTTTAATTATTTTTTTTATTCTTTCTCTCCTTCTCTCTCATCTTCTTCTTCTCCATCTTCCTTCTTCTCCATCTTCTCCCTTCTCCTTCTTCTTCTTCCTAAGTCCGGCGACCGGCGACCACCACACGCCGCCGCCGCCGGCCGCCGGTCGCCGGCGACTGTTTTTTTGTTTTTTTTTCTTCTTTCTTCTTTCTTCTTCTTCCTTTCTTTCTTCTTCTCTTCTTTTTCTTCAATGTTTTTTTTTTAAAAAAAATAGAAAAGGGAGGGAGGAGGGGCCTCCCTCCTCCTCCGTTTCCGAAAAAAAAAAAATCAGTCGCCGGCGGCGGCGGCGTGTGGTGGTCGTCGGTCGCCGGACTTAGGAAGAAGAAGAAGGAGAAGGGAGAAGATGGAGAAGAAGGAAGATGGAGAAGAAGAAGATGAGAGAGAATGAGAGAGAGAATAAAAAAATAATTAAATATTAATTTTTTAATTTTTTAATATTTTTTATTTAAAAAATAAAACAAAAATAATTTTTATATTAAAATAATAGTGCCACGTCAGCAACCGTTAAAAGTTAACAGAAAATTTGACGGCAGGGACCAAAGTGCTCCTTATCTCAAACCTCAGGGGTATTTTTGTTGAGTTTGAAAACTCAGGGACCCAAGTGTCACTTAACCCAAACCTCAGGGACCAAAAGTGTATTTTTCCCTAATTATAATTATTTTTTGTTGTGAAAATTTAAAGATTTTTTTATTTAATGATTTTCTTTTTTTATTTAATTATTCAATTATTAATTATATTAATTATGAGTTGACCATATTTTGGAGGTTGAGGCGGTGTGAAATTTTGAATATTTTTATTTAATTATTAATTCTAATTGATTTTCAGTTATGAAAAATTGAATATTTTTTATTTAATTATTTTTTGTACTTTTTTATTTAATTATTAAATTATTAATTATATTAATTTTGAGTTAAGCATTTTTTGGAGGTTGAGCTGGTTGTGAAAATTTGAATATTTTTTATTTAATTATTATTTCTAGGTGATTTTCAATTGTGAAAATTTGAATTTTTTTATTTAATTATTATTTGTCATTTTTATTCAATTATTAAATTATTAATTCTATTAATTTGAGTTGAACATTTTTTGGAGGTTGAGCCGATTGTGAAATTTTGTAAATGTTTTATTTAATTATTAATTCTAAGTGATTTTCGTTTTAGAATAATTATTGGGACATTGATAAATATTACGGTTGTGAAAAGTAGAAGATTTTTTATTTAGTTATTAATTCTAATTGATTTCCAGTTGTGAAAATTTGAATATTTTTTGTTTAATTATTATTTGTCCTTTTTTAATTATTAAATTATTAATTATTTTAGTTTTGAGTTGAACATTTTCTGGAGGTTGAGCCGGTTGTGAAAATTTAAAGATTTTTTTATTTAATTATTAATTTTAATTGATTTTCGGTTGTGAAAATTAGAAGATTCTTTTTTTTTTAATTATTAATTCTAATTGATTTTCCATTGTGAAAATTTGAATGTTTTTTATTTAATTATTAATTCTAATTGATTTTCGGTGGTTATGATAAATAACAAGATAACTGGTTTTAGGTTTTCCGTTAGATTTAAATCAAATTTTGAAAATTAAATTTTGTGAAATCTAAATTTAGGTCAATTGTTTTGATTTTTCAAAAATAAAAATAGAATTGAGTTCAATTTTCGGTTAAATCAAATCAAGTTTTGAAATTATATTTGAAAAACTAAAATTTTAATAAATTGTTTTAAAATTCAAAATTTTATAATTTGAAAAGATTTATTATAACCACTAAGATTCACTTGAACCCTATAATAGCGGTCTAAACTACACGGGAAGACTGATTGAAAATCATAGACCGACTTAGAAAAGATAGTGAAATTTTGAGTTTAGAGGATAGAAAAGTTTTTTTTTTTTTTTTTTTTATTGTTGGTCCAAATCCCTTCTTTGACCAAAAAGAACTTATTCTCTCATCTCTATCCCCACGCATTCTCTCTTTCTCTCCCCCGCTCCCACGTTACCACCATAAATAATATAGTTTTTTTTACCCCTCCTTAATTAGTATTGTTATGGGTGAATTTGGACCTAGTTCTGAGAAAGTTGGAATGATGAGAGCCCAAAGAAGAAACAAGTCCACAAAGGCCCATTGGGCCCGAATCAATCTCTAGGACTATTCCCTCTCCTAAAAGGAAGGAGAAAACTCTAATTTCAACTATAAATAGAAGAGGTTAACCCCAAGGTAAGGGAACGGAACGAGGTATTGAACCTTCTCCCTAATTCTTAATTTACTTGCTTCACTTACGATCTCCTGACTGACTTAAGCATCGGAGTCGGTGTGGCAAGCACCACACCGGTGCTCAGTTTTCTCTTATTTTGCAGGCCACGTCTTTTCCCTTTAAATAAATTTTTCGTTGATGTCACGTGAAGGTTAGGTGAGTCGTTTGGGCAAATTTTGGCATCAACAAGTATTATTTTATTGACTTTTTAATTAATATTTATTTTAAAATATTTTGTTATTTTCAAAAAAAAATATTACGATTATAGGACATTTAGTTTTATTTAGTTTTCTTTATTTGAGTGTTCTGAGTTTTCTTTATTTGATATGTAAAGATTGAAAATCATAAGAAGCCAAAGGAAGAAGAGTGATTATAAGATGAAGAAGAATATAATATGTTTTTAAATTTCTTTTAATTTTCTTCTTTTTAGATTTTTTAAAGAAATTGTTTAACGTTAAAAAATAAATTGAGGAGCAAATTAAAGGGAATTAGAAAGAAGAAAGAAAATACCAGAGAGAAATCATCTAAAATATGTATCTATTCAAATTTTAATGAAAAGTAATGATTTTGTTATTGAGTTCAAGAAATGGGAGGAAGAATAATGAATTTGATTCACTTGCAATTTTAGTAAATTGAATTATAAAAAGTTATAATTAAATAATAGGAGTTATTAAAAAAACATATATAATACACAATTTTGTTGGGTTTTATGTCCTAAAACTCATGGTTTTTAATCTTTTTGCAATAAAGATGTTATTGTATTATTCAGTGAATTGCTTGTTTATATATAACCTAAATCCAATAGATACACATCCTTGGTTATAACATGAAATACTCGAACTATATGTGCAAATATAGACAGGGATCAAGTTCGAGTATATAACCTAAATGGTCTATATTATAGGGATAAGGTTAGAACGATGTGATCCTGGATCGTTCATGTGGAGACATGCGAGTAGGGGCATCCTGTGTAAATGAGTTTGCAAAAGGTCGAACAAAGAAATAAGTCACTCTTACTTTATAACGCACTTTACTGATAAGACTGACTATTTCATACGATGACCTAGGTAACTCGATCTTAATCCTTAGCTAACTATGAACTCTTGTTTGTTCAGGATTATTCTTTGATTTGCATGGATGAGATGAAGGAATGAAAATCCTACGCAGCGGAAGCGTATATCAGATCATTTCGTTCTTAATTGGGTTAAAACGAAAACACTGATACATTGGCCAATAATTTCATAACAATTCTCAAATTAATCCTAGATTAAGCATGCAATTCTAAACAATTTAGAGATTTGGAGACTTACTTGTTGAAGAACGAATTTCTTCACTGCACAATGCTCCACAACGAACAGTTCGTCAACAATCTCCCCAACGAACACAACCATTAACGAGCACCTACTATACTCTGAGTTATTGAGGTAGAGATTGTGGGATCTCAACTTTGATCTTGGGAATCATTAACCGCAAAAAAACTTTTGCTGTGTTTTTCCTTGAGAGGAAAAACTTTTGAGAGAGCAACTTGCAAGAGAGAGTCACTGCAGAGCATGGAGAATCTCTGATGGTTGAAGGAGGGTGAGGGAGAGTTACACGATTAACTCCCCACACCTGGCAACTTCTTATTCCTCAGCATAACTGCTGGGGAATTTAATTTAACCGTTAAATTACCAAACCTATATAATATAATATTAATTTAATCAAATTCTAAAATTCAATTAAATTAATTTTAAGATAAAGTTTTTATTTAATTAATTCAATTAAATCATATTTAACTGAATTAAATAAATTAAACCAACCAATTAATTAAATATCATATATCCAATTAATTTTATATTTGAATCATATTCAAACATGTCTCTCTCTTTTAATCTATAGTTTTAATGTGCATCTAATGTACATTAAATATGAACTATAGTATTAATTTAATTAAATCATATTTAATCAAATTAAATTAAACTAATTAATTAATTCTCCAATTAATTAATTCTTTAATTAAATATCAAATATTTAATTAATTTTCTATTTGAATCAAATTCAAATAAGTCTCTCACTAATTAATTTTGAATCACATCCAAAATTTAACATAAAGTTTAATTCATCAATTAAACTTATACCATAATGTATCTATATACATTATCTTAATTGTATCATATACAATATAATTCCCTTAACGAATTTGAACACACTTCAAATTCTATTTAAGACTATTTAACCTCAGAATCCTTTACGAGCTAGCAGGTGGACCTAATGGACCTACAGATCAGAAGCTCCAACGATACGAGACTAATTGGCTAAACTCATTAACCAAGTTAGTCAACATTCCTTAACTGTGAGTCACTCCACTAAAGACCCATAGCTACACTCTTCTCACTGTAGAATATTTCTGTGTCCACAGATATCGACCAATAACAGTAAGTCAATCCTTCACGAGTGTTCGTAACGCCAGCTGCTAGGTCAAATTACCGTTTTACCCCTAGGTTACCTCTGGATCCGTAAGTACCACTAATTCCTCTAATGAACAATCTGTTTATGATCCAATCAATAAACAACAGTTCCTCTCGGGCAAGGAGAGGATGGGCGCCATTTTTAAGGACCCGGAATCAGCCCTTAAGGGAACACACATCTACTTGCCCCAATAGGGGAAGGAGTGAATTCCATCTTGTATTGTTATGTTCCCAGCCCCCATTCGGTCTTGCCCCTGAAATGGTAGACTTATTGAGTCGGCGAACTGGACACTCTCACCCATACAGATCTAAGGACAATCCCTCCTGAAAAGGAGTTCATAACAGACTCAGGATTGAGATTGAGTTACCTAGGTCATCCTATTGAAATAGAAACCTAAACTAGTTAATGGTGTTACATCTAGTGGTTACTATTTCGCGGTCCGGTCTTATACAAACTCATTGCACAGGATACCCCCACTCGCATGTCTCCTACATGGATGCTTTGGATCGTTGCATCTGTATCGAATACAAAGTGGGTCGTATCACATAGTGTTACCAGGATAAGGTACCCAACCTTATCTCTATACTATAAACCATTTAGGTTGTTACTTGAACATTGATCCCCGTACGTCTCCACATACTAGTTCAAGTTTCATCTAAACAACCTAGGATCTTAGTTTATTGGATTTGGGTCAAATTGTGTCATTTTAGTAACAATAACTCTTTATCGTACAAACCTCAATAACGACGTATTGAGACAAGTGAACAATTTGTCATCATTCGCTATCTACGAGTTTTAGGGCATAAAACCCAACATGAGAGTGGTCCAACATTGCAGACTCAATAAGCCTACCATTTTGGGGATAAGACTGGATAGATAGTTGGGTGATGCACGATTTTTCTTGCCGCAAGTGTACGGGTCAAGTAATAATATAGTGTTTTCGTGATTAAACGAGTGTCGTCCTTTGGATTTGTTTTCTAGCAAATTAAGTACCATGAATAATCTTGCCCAATTTTATTTAGGGAGCAAAACTTAATGCAAAAGATAAATTTAAAGACAAAAAGCATAAAATAAAAGTGGAGACTCAAATGGAAAGACTCTTAGGGAATTGATTTCATTATTTGAGATTGAGGATTGATTAATTGGGATGAATTTATCGTGTAATTATTCTACAAGCCAATGAAACTTTTATCACGATTACCTCTCCCGAGTATAATTGATTCTCTTGCATATAACTAACTTGATATCCCTATCTAAGTTCATTAACATGCAAGACATTATTTGGTTTAGTCCTTGTTATACTTCTAGAGATATTCCAAATCCCGTCACATACTTAGAATTTCTACTCTAGTCATGCAATTAAACAAGGTAAGTCTTAGGCCAAATCCTCTCTCCCGAGTTAGATTCAACACTTAAATCATTCAATTAGTGATCAAGTAATTGAAAGTATTACACAAAATTGCGTGCATAAAATAACAACACATTCATACCAAAAAACAATCCAACAACTAAAACAACTACATCAAACCCTAAGACAAACAACTAGCAATTCATAGTCTTTAAGCCACAAACACTAATTGCAAGAAAAGTTATAAAAACTACCAGAGGTAAGGGAAAGAGAAATGTAAACTCGAATCCGTTGAAACCGGCATGTCCTCGTCACGATCTCCATGTCTTCTCGCTTGATTCCCACTCATTTGCCTTGTTTCAGTTCCCACCAAAGGTCTCTAGTCGAAATTAGGGCTAAAATCTAACCAATTCAACTACCCTTGGTCGTGCAAGAAAGTGATGATTATATAGGAAATTTGCCGACCGCGTTGAGACGCTATGTACAGCGTTGCGACCCTGTCGCGCCACCATTGGTAAACAAGGGAAATTTTGACAGCGTCGGGATGCTCTATGGCATCGTCGCGACGCTGTCGCAGATTCTCATAACAAAGCTTAAAGAGTAAATAAATCTTGCTTGAATCTTATTGATGATCACAACTTCTATAAATAAGCTCTGTGAATACAAGAAGATGAAGTAACAGAATAAAACTATCCCAACTGAAAAACTGAAGATACAAAGATACAAAACTTCCCCTTTCTTATAACTAATATCACGCCTAATGTCTTCTCGGGTTGGGCAACTCTAAATTCTTTCCTTATTTATTTTCTTTGCTTTTGTTTTAGCGCCCGAACACCCCATTATCTCCAATTTCTCTATTATGATTCCAATAATCAATTCCTACAAAAAGAACATGAAAGTGCATTAAATTGGCCCAAAACCACTCAAAGACTAACTAATATATATCGAGAAATATAGCTCGTTATGCTTGCTATCAAACACCCCCCAAACTTAAGCTTTTGCTAGTACCCGAGCAAACTAAAAATCAAGCATAGGTTGAAGAATAGATGCAACAAACATGACTCACTCCTCAAGGCTCACAAGTCAATAAACAAGCAATTAAGAGACATGCACATAAGGTCCAATGAGGGAGACAAATCAAAAGTTTTCCAAAATTAACTTGCATAAGAAAGATCTAACTTAGCTAGATTAGACTCTAATAGCTCGGGATTGGATTATTAAACCCTCAACTCATCTCCTTCTACATTGGCACTAAGGATTTACCAATGAGTCAATGGAACAAATTAGTTTGTTTTCATCCATACTTAGGTGCTTTAAATTGAAAATTGAATCAAGCATTTATAAGTGGCACTAGCTTTCACACACCTATTGCAGGGACCCATAACCCGAGTTTTACTCTTGGTTGGCCTAACTGATCACAACAGGGGTAGCTCTTTTTGCCTAAAAAATTATTACACATTGCATATTGAGCTCATATATATGACGTCATTATTTTCTTTCAAAAGTAAAGACAAGAATTCTTTTTCTTTCATGATCATGATAATCATATGTTCTTTTCTTTCCTCCTAGGCAAGATTAAACGTGCTAATTTGCAAAAAAAAAAAAAAAAATAACTCTTTAGCTCTTCCCTACACCTATCGAGGTGACAACAGGCATATGAACCTAATAATTCGCTCCTAAGCATTCAAGTCATATTCTAACCAAGGAAAATACTCTACTAATGCAATACATCTCCTAGAAAAAGTTTAAAAAGTCTCCCTTTTTGGGCACTCATGCTTACAACTCATCAAAAGCTTGAAAATGGACAAGAAAACCTATCCTAGGAAATCATAATAATGCAAAAATAGCATCCACAAAACAACCATATGCTCAATTCACAATAAGCTCAAAAAATATAGCCCGAACTCATATGCTTAAGGGCTCAACAAGCAAAGCATTCCACCCCCAAACTTAAAACATGCATTGTTCTCAATGTATAGAAATCTAAAGCATACATAATCATGAGAACAAGAAAAAAATGGAAGGGGTGAACAATACTACCCTGGAATGATGACCTTTTCATGAATGCTTGACAAAGGAAAGAACACATGAACTCCTACAAAAAAAAAACAAAAAAAACAACAATCATAAAAACAATAACAAAGTAAGTTGGGTTGCCTCCCATAAGCGCTTGTTTAACGTCTTTAGCTCGATGTGCTCGTGCATTCTGTCAAGGCACATAAAAATTCTCGTATTTCTTTGGGCCCTTCTTCCTTGAATCAATAAAACTCACGACCGCTAGCAAGCTTACTAGTTTCTCATGGGCCCCTGAAACATAATTATTTTTAGTATTTTTGTATAACACTACAGGAAAAAAAGTCTATGATAGCTTCAAAAAAATGCTATGATAGACCTTTTATAGCGTTTTCGCAAAGTCGTGACAGCCCATGCTATAAAAAAGTCTGGACTTTTTATAACGTTTTTATAAAAGCTATAAAAAGTCAGACTTTTTATAGCGTTCTATTAACGTCATCAAAATGCTATGATATAAGTTTTTCCATAACATAATTTCTTCTTCTTAAAACATATGATAGCGTTTTTGAAAAGCTATAAAAGTCTTTCTATAGCGAAAATAAAAAGTTATTGTTTGTCAATGATAGCATTTATTTACAGCTATAGATATTTATTTATAACTTTAAATTAAAACTATAATAAGCTTTTAAATGGTCAAACTTTTTCCTATTTATAACATGTATGAATGCTATTATTGTATCTTTTGCAGCTTTCAAGATATGTTCATAATAATACTATTCATGTTTCATACCTTATGTCAAATTAGAAGTAAAATAATAAATAAATGATCACCACGAATGGATACAATTAAAATGTGTCTTTATTTAAGCAAACATTCGTACAATATTCACATTAATCTACTATTCATTCATTACAAAACGTGTTCCTATCCAAAATCAAAATAACTCAAGCTAGTGTTTGTGGCCAAGAGATATTCCATTGATATACTTTGGCAAGTCTACCCAAACTCTGACAGCTTGTGGACAAGCTTCGATGTATGTCGTCATTTCTGAGTAGACTCCATGAGTTCATTCGTTTAATTAGAATGTTGCTCACTTGTATTACCCTAAAATTAGAAGAAGTAAAAAAGTATTAAATAATAAGAAAATATGAACATAAAAATGAATTAATTGTACTCTCAAAATTTGACTAGATAAGTGGAGCGTAAACTTCAAGGGCCATATGGATCGTAATGAATTTCTAACAAAATGCAATCACACATCAATATATTCTGTCCTTTCATGATACATATGATTTTTAGATAATTTCAGTCTACAAACATATAATGACATTCATTTAAAGGTTGGTAGGTTGCAAATAAAATAAAAGAAGAGGTAGCATGATAGTGTTATACATACACCCAACAAACCTATAGAACATAATCTATAAAAACTACAATTTAGATGAACTAAATAACTCTAGAAATAGAAAATTACACAAGAAACTCAAAAGATAAAAACGAAAAAGCCCACGATTCAAGTCTCACCATGAGCTCCATTGAAAAAAAAAAAAAAAACTACTTAGAAACTTCCAGACAAAAAAACCAACCAAAATGCTCAAAATTGAGCTAGAAAAACGATAACCAGTTTGAATAATCAAATGAACTTTCTTTTTGCTTATAGAAAGAGAGTGCAAGAATACACGAACAAGAAGAGCCTACTTAAACAAAAAGTTCACACTTCAATATAATGTGGTTGGGAGCGTACGTATGCAAATGGGAGAATATTCAATCATGGTAACAAATTCACTATTTCAAATTGGGGATATTATTGAGAGATAGACTTACAAACAGGAAATTTCGGGACAAATACCTGAAAGTGGATCATACAAATGTTGGAAATCTTGAGAAGCTTATATAATAGATCTTCAAAATTATTGCCTCCCACACCAACCTGATTTAAATTTCTATAGATGCACAGATTGGTACCTGATGGAAGCCAAGTTCATGTGTTAAAAAAAACAAGATTCTTTTTCATAAAGTTTGTACCTGATGGAAGTTAAGTTCATAGATTTCACAAGATTCTATTCGACACCAATCTATGCCAAGAGAGAGTAAACTTTTGAGTTATTTTCATAAGGATGAGGATATCGTCCTATGCAATAATTTAAAAAAAAAAAAAAGTTCAAGACTTTGGCAAGAGAATGACTTTGGCAAGAGAATTGTAACGACCCTACTTTTCTTGCCTAGATCCTAAGGCCGTTACTATATGCATTTCATTCTACTTCTAAGAATAGCGTGGAAATAACGTTTAAAGAAAACATACATAGAAATTTGCGAAAACTTTTCAATCTGGGATCCCAGTTAAAACAGAACAAACGAAACATTTAGTTATTCAAACAGAACTTAAAGCGGAAAAAAAATCTTGAATCATTCGCAATACAAGTTCAAAAGGGGAATTTCAAAACGTAAAATGCGGAAGACTATACTAAAGGAGATCCATGGCTCAGCAGCTCTCCGTCACGCGTGCTATACACCTTTACCTCTACCTGCAATTGTATGTAAGGGAAAAGAATGAGTATTTAAGAAAATACTCAGTAAGTAGCCATACTTCAAGACACCCGCAGCAATAAAAGCTTTAATATCCTATTTGAGTTAAGGGCCTAAGGGTTAGGTCATCTCAATCTCATTCATTTCATTTCATTTCATTTCATTTCATTTATCGGCAGTTCGGGTCTCGTGTTCAATTAGTACACCTGTATCTATATGAAAGTTTGCCAACTCACTGGTAGTGCACATGTCGGAGTTTTGGGAGGTCTCTACTCCTAATGATGGTAGATGGCACCCAGTCAGAGGAGCTAAGTCTCATCCCTCAAGGCACTAATGGGCACGTAGCGCTCTAAGCTACCATTTCACTGGTGGGGCGTTCATGGGTTTAAGTCGGGAATTTACTTCCACAGTTAGTAAATGGCACCTAGACTGTGAAGCCAAGTCCCGCCCATTAAGCCCCTCATTTCAGTCTATTGCATCTCAGTCCTAGGTGTCTAATTGACACGACCCTCGACTCAGGCACTAGCCTATTCCTTTCTCTTTCCTAATCCTTTCCCTCAAGGTAGATATGATTCCCAGGCCGTCATGAGGCTACCGAAGATTCGGCAGCATAACGGCACTCGCAGAGGGAACCCAAAATTTTTATACACCTGGAAACAATATAATGCACTTCTATAGTCACAACGGGTCAGATGTCGCATCCAAACTTCAATCCAAACTCCAACAGACATTTAACCCATTTCCCAATATTACAAATAAAATCCAGAGAAACACATAGCCATCCAAGCCAAACATGCTTTAAAATAAACCAAGAGATGCTAGGTTAACTTTAAGATCCTCGTGCTATCAACATGTCTTATAATGAAGCTTATCATGATTCCACAATCAAAACTCAAGGCTCAAAACTTATCCATGCTAACATATTAAATTTTCAAAGAAAATTAAGCCAAAACATAGAACTAAGTCCAACGGCTACATATATAGTAATCCCAAACATTTCAGTTCATGGCTAACCAATTAAAACATGAAATTCACGGCCTCAACACAAACAAAGAACACTTAGCCCAAACTCCAATTATTCCATAATCCACGCTACCCATTTAATGCCCAAATAATGGCAATCTCAACATGCTCATCATGCTTCAAAAGTTAACCCAACACACTTTACTTAAGCTTAAGGACCAACTTGGTTTAAAAATGGAATTTCAATCCAACTATCCACTTTAAATTCCCAATTAACAAACAATGGTCAATTAGTCTAAGACATAGAATTTGAATCCAACTAGCTACTTACCTTAGTGAAGGAGATACTTGATTAACCTCCAAGAAATTCCTTAACTCCAAGGCTCTTAAGCAAGCTACAACAAGGAAATGAACTCTTAAATTAACTATGGACTCTAACCAAGCATTCAACTAAGAACCCATTACATTTGGGGTAAAATTAACAACTAAAGCTTACCCAAACAGAACCACAGCTTGCTGTCCAGCAGTCCCAAATCGCTCAAATTTGATAATTCGGCCTCCAAACACCACAGGCACCTTGAAATCGGAAGCTAAACTCAATGGGCATCCATGATTAAAAATTAAATAGACCCAAAACACCTTAAATCTCACTTACCCACTGCCGGAATTGCTCAAACACGCTGAAACTTGAAGACCCACTGCTTGAATCGCCGGAATTGAATGGGTACGCTTGCTGAACGGGAGAAAAAGTGAATGGGTAATCGTTTAAATGCAAGAACTAACCCACACAAGTCTCAAATCAACTTACCCAATGTGAAAACTCACCTAAAACAGCCGAAAACGCGGAAAAATGGTCCCTCCTCGCTGCTGTCCGCGCCTACAGTGGCGACGGCGACTCGCAGATCGACGGCAGCTCGTGAGTGTGTTGCAGGCGGCGGCGCGTCGGATCTGCTACACAGAGAGAGAGTGGCTGAGAGAGAGGGAGAGAGAGAGATCGAGGGAGAAAGAGACGAGAGAGAGAGAGAAAGAGACATTACCGGCGGCGGCAGCGGCGGCTGAGAGGGAGCGAGGGAGAGAGAGTTCACCGTGAGGGAGGGAGAGAGAGGGATTGCCGAGAGAGAGAGAGTGATCGTGAGAGAGAGAGAGAGTTAAGATTTTCCTTTTTTTTTTTTAATTGGTCAATTGACCGAAAATGTGGGGGGAAATTCCCCCCCCACTTCCCCTTTGACCGGGCATTAGCCCACTCCCTTTTTTCTCTTTTTTTTTTTTTCTTTTTTGAAAAAGCTGGCTGCTACAAGAATGACTTTGAGCAGTAAACCATCTGCACCAAACCCAACAAACAGTAATATCTTTTATGTGTCTTTTTGAAACAATGTAGAAATGACACCAATAATTATAGTACAAAAAGAAAAAGAAAAAGAAAATGGGGAATTGCATATAAACTATCCAAGAAAACTATTAATAATGAAATTCAACAACAATTAAGCCATCACAAGGATCGGAGTTCAAGAGAAATGGGATGATTATTATTAGAAATTGTGAAACAGGCTATATAAGCAAAAATACCTCAGACCCATGAGGCAATATCAAAAAAATTATATTCATTTAAGCAACACTAGATATATAACTCATTGATAAGTCCCTTTAAAGTCAAACATAAAAGGACTTCTCGATATGGTAGTGCTTCCGACCACCACAAACTTGTTTGTAAGTTCCCAAGCTGCATAATCAACAGTAAAACTAACAAACGTTTGTTTAACTTTTATGATCTTGCATTTATAATCAATTATTAAAAAAAAAAATCAGAAAGCTTAATCCTTAGAAAGTAAAATCCTAATAGAAACTTAATTGGAATAATGTTGAAAGGAAAATAGTAATCATTGAACACAATAAGAAATAAAAAGCGATGCAAAGTAGATTGAGGGATTGGATACCATATTTGAGAGGAGGCAAACAATCGTAAGAGATCTCCTGAAGTGGGTAGGGAAGGGTGAAGGGTTGTGAAGAACTGCAACATTCGTGATATTTAAAATTATCTTGAGTTGATATCCACTACCTAGGCTTCTTCAAGATTTTCTCTTGCTCCTCCTAGACATAATCCAATACATAACAATAAAGTCTAACACATATGTTACTGGAATGTTAAACAAATTTTTTAGAGGTTTTGTAAACATACCAATGTTTCGGCGACTTTTGAGTTAATTGGATTTCCATCCCTTTTTTTTATGTGTCTTTGTCCATAAGGCAACCCTTGTCACTGACGATGGATGTGAACAACTCTTTTTCTTGAAAATAAAGTATGCATCTACAATTTACAATAAATTGAAATAATCAATAAGGTTTTTAGCAACTCAAAACTAAATAATACCATTTAATCTGCCAATTGAACATATCCCTTGAGGTTACATGTATGTAGAAGATCAATAACTATGATTGTTAAAGATAAAGTCCTTGCACATAGCAAAATCAGAGCACATGGAGTAATATTACTTTCTAAACAACTAAGGTCAAACATTTTATCACGACATGTTCTCACAAGCAATGCCTCTATTTCTTTGGTAGAACACAATATATTAGTCAAAATACTATTGATAGGTACTTGTAATATTTCTATTATTACAAGTTCCTATCAATAGTATTTTGACTAATATACAACTACAAGGTTTACTATTAATTACAAAACTAGAAGTCAAGGTCAACAATCAATTGAGCTATACATGAGAACACTAGAAGGCAATAAAGATATCAGCTTTTGTTTTCTTAGTTCACTTAATTATGCTTTAAATTGGAGAATTGAAAGAAGAAAATAGAAGAGCTAATATTCTGGAAAACAAAAAAACAAAAGTTGCAGTCCAGGAGATGTCTTGAACTTGGCTTAATAAAGAACTAAATTCAATAAAAGTAAAAGAAGATAGATTATTCAAAAGAGATATAGAATACATTTTTATTCTTCAAGAATTTCAAAATTTTATCTTAAATTGAATACGTCCTCAACGACAAAGCCTAGTTAGACAATAGATAAGTTGCAAGTTACAGAATTTTGACGAGTACCTGACAGAATTTTGACCATCCAATAACTGCTCCTCCTTGAAAAATTGGATATGAAACAGACCATAATTAAATAAGCATCATATTCATATTGCTTGTTAACTCATGTAATTTACAATCTTCTTGAATTTTTTTTCAATAAATAAGTAAGTCAAATTTTCTCTTTTATTCTATGACCATGAAAAGACTAGAGATAGACACATAGCAAAGAATAAACCTTGTTGGTACTTTGAGTTACAAGTGTGAGTTCTTCTCCCTCCCATTTTGTGTCTCTGCAATTTACAAAAGAGGTTTTATCAAGTTAGAGAGACAAATAAGGACAATAGGAATAAAAATAGTCTACAAAATACAATGATAAATGAGAGTAATACCTTGAAATAGAGCATATTCGAGTAAATGAAAGGCCATAACTCAGCTTGTGAAAGTGAAAATTGATTTTTGGGTTTTCAAAGAGAGCAGAAACCCAAAATGTTTTTATCTTTGTTATATTCATCATGGGTTTATGCCACTTTGAGGGCTAAAGACATTTCAATCATAAATATTTGATGGTGTGGAAGATGGACTTTGGAGGAATGTTGGGAAGAAGTGAAAGACGAAGACTGGTTTTGTTGGTAAATGTTAAATAACCCAAACATGAAATTAGGTGAGAAGGTGGGAGATTGGGAAAATGAACGTTTTGGGTTTTCAATAACAAGAAAAAGAAAACACATAGCATCAATCTTTATGGGTTTTAATTTAATGAAGAAGAAACAGATGGGTAGAGGTAATCGATGGAATTTGAGAAAAGGAAAAAGTCTTTGGTTTGATAAGTTTGGGCTCTGTAACTAAGCCCCCCCACCCCCACCCAAAAAAAAAAAAAACAGTGGGATGCAAGAGAAAAAGAGCGAGGGAAGTGGGGAAGAAATTCCCTAAAGAAAGAAAGATGGAAACCTATAAACCAAACACACACAAAACCTACCACTTGAGTCACCAGTGTGAGAGCGAGAAATTGTGACCGACGGCGTGTGAAAGAGACTGACGGTTGCGTTGTGATGTGAAGTTCGTGATTGTGGGTTGAGAGAGAAGCAGATCGATGACTTCACTCTGTATACGAAATGGTGAATCCAGAGAATCGCATGAACAAGCTGAAGATTGGAGATGGGAGATGAGAGCTTGGGATATAGGGTTTCGTATGTGAGGGAGATGAGAGGGTGAGAAAGTGAACAAAGGAGATGGGAGTCGTGCGAAAATGAACGGGAAATTTTTTATTATTAAAATTTAAAAAGGGTGCAAATATTACCGCCACATTTTTTTCTTCTCCGCCTTTTTATTTTAATAACGTTTTGTAGAAGTGTTGTAATTAAAAGCTATTAAATCCTTAAATTGTTGTAGTGTAAAATAAACATAAAAGGAGAATGATCAAAATAAGAAGACTCAGACTCTAAAACTGACTCGTGAGGATAGAAAGAAGAACAATCAAAATCTACAGAGGATGGAGAAGATAAAACAGACGAAGGCTTTTCAACCTCAAACTCTACCTCCTGAACTTCCTCTGGCACTACAAGCTCATTTTTTTTTCTTCCTCACAAACATGTTCTTGATAGGTGCTACAACTCTCCAATTCTTCCCCACTATTCATGAAACTCTCCCCTAAATGCTCATCCTTAGCAAGATCGAAAGAACTAAGCCCTTGAATGAGTGCCAATGAATCATCGACCACATGACTCACTAGATAAGCTATGGAAGTGGATCTCACCTCACTAACTTCCTTTGGGGTTTGAAGTCCTTTTACAATTTCATCAAATTTTAGACTCCTCGCTCTAGACTCCTCAATATAATTTTGAACTAAGCTTTTTAAGGAAGAATTTTCTTTTAGAGGGGTATAACTTGAAGATGAAAAATTGGAATATGTAGTTGAATAAAAAGTCATTCAAACCAATTAAAGCAACAAAGATAATAGGCTTCCAATCAAATAATAACCCAACAAGAACAAATGACTAAGACTCAAACAAAAAAGGAAAGAAAAATAAGAACAAAGAAAACAAAAATAGAAAAGGAAAACAAAAACAAAAAAGGAAAAAAAATCAAACAAATAAGGAGAGAACTAAAAAGGAAAAGGGTAAAATATCTTTTTGGTCTCTCATGTTTCAAGTTCGTTTCCAATAGATCCCTAGGTTTCAAAATCAAACAATCAAGTCCCTACTGTTTTAGAAATGCTTCTATTGAGTCCCTCCACTGTTAATTTTTTAACGGTGTTGACGTGGCATTTAACAGAGGCTGACGTGGCACATTTAAAGAATAAAATAATATTTTTTAAAATTAAAATAAATAATAAATAATGTATTTAATAAATAATTAAATAAAAACCAAAAAAAAAAATCTCACACTCTGTCTCCTCTCTCCCTTATTCTTCCCCCAACCGAAACCCTAATTTTTTCTTCCTTTTCTTTCCTTCTTCTTGTTCTCCTCGCTCACCGTCGTTACCGCTACCTTCCACCACCATTGTTGTCGTCGTTCCATTTCTCCTCTCTCCCCTTCACTCCCTCTCTTTGAAACCCTATTTCTTTCCTCTATCTTCTTTTTCTTCTTCTTCTTCTTCTCACCGATCATAGTCGCCATCACTCTCTAGCACCATTGTTAACCGCTACTCCTTTTCTCCTCTCTCCCCCTTCACCGGTACGATTTTGAAAGAAAAATAAGGAAATGGGATGGGTATTTGATTTTAAAGAGGAGAGGGGGTGGGGTCCGATTATGAAGAATAAGATGAAGGAAAGGGGATAGGGATGGGGGTTCGATTATGAAGGATAAGAGGAAGAAAAAGGGATGGGGGTGGGGTCTGATCATGAAAAAGAAGATGAAGGAAAGAGGATGGGGGTGGGGCTGGAAGAAGAAGAAGGAGTTCAATAGTTCATCTTTCATTTTTCAATTTTTTCTGTATAATTAATTGGGGCTTTGTTCAGATTTAGGGATTTTGAATTGGGTTTTGGTTCTTCTTCTGGAGGGATGGCTTCATTACACAGAGCTTTCTGTGATGCATTGGCAAAGGAAAGTGTAAAAGCTAAGCCTAGCTAAGCCAATGGACAAACCGGATTTGGACTCCAATCCGAAAGGCGTTCTCAGACAGCGGTGGCGAGAATAAGGAGGAGGCGTCCATCGCCGACGATAATAATGATGAGGCAGCGGCGACGGTGATCGGTGTGAAGGGGAAGGAAGGTGTGACCGGCATGTTGGAGGGTGGTGTTGGCGATAAGATGAAGGAGAGGGAGAGAAGAAGAGGGGGAGAGAGAAGAAGAAGGAAAAGGGAAAAGGGAATCGGGGGGAGAGAAGGGATTTTTTATTGTTTATTTCATTTTTTTAATTTTTAATTTTGTTATTTACTATTTTATTATTATTTTAATTTAAAATTTAATATTTTAAAATTTACGTGCCACGTCAGCACCGTTAAAGAAATTAACGGTTGAGGGACTTAATAGAACCATTTTCGAAACAGTAGGGACTTGGTTGTTCAATTTTGAAAGCTAGGGACCTATTGGAAACGAACTTGAAACACGAGGGACCGAAAGGGTATTTTACCCAAAGGAAAATTACAACTAAGGAAATAAAACAAATAAGGAAAAAAATAGCAATCTACCTAAAAAATAAAAATACACCTGAAATTAAGACCGAACAATTTTCCCACAATATTAATTTAACTAAATATGTCAATTCCCGGCAACGGCGCCAAAAACTTGAAAGAGACGATTTTTCTTGCCGCAAGTGTACGGGTCAAGTAATAGTATAGTGTTTTTGTGATTAAATGAGTATCGTCCTCTGGATTGGTTTTTTAGCAAATTAAGTACCGTGAATAATCTTGTCCAATTTTATTTAGGGAGCAAAACTTAAGGCAAAAGATAAATTTAAAGACAAAAAGCATAAAATAAAAGTGGAGAGTCAAATGGAAAGACTCTTAGGGAATTGATTTCATTATTTGAGATTGAGGATTGATTAATTGGAATGAATTTATTGTGCAATTATTCTACAAGCCAAGGAAACTCTTATCACGATTACCTATCCCGAGTATAATTGATTCTCAGGCATATAACTAACTTGATATCCCTATCTAAGTTCATTAACATGCAAGGCATTATTCAGTTTAGTCCTTGTTATATTTTTAGAGATATTCCAAATCTCGTCACAAACTTAGAAATTCTACTCTAGTCATGCAATTAAACAAGGTAAGTCTTAGGTCAAATCCTCTCTCCCGTGTTAGATTCAACACTTAAATCATTCAATTAGTGATCAAGTAATTGAAGGCATTACACAAAATTGCATGCATAAAATAACAACACATTCATACCAAAAATCAATCCAACAACTAAAAAAACTACATCAAACCCTAAGACAAACAACTAGTAATTCATAGTCTTTAAACCACAAACACTAATTGCAAGAAAAACCATAAAAACTACAAGAGGTAAGGGAAAGAGAAAGGAAAGCTCGAATCCGTTGAAACCGGCACGTCTCCGTCACGACCTCCATGTCTTCTCGCTTGATTGGCTCCTTGGCCTTGCTTCAGCTCCCACCAAAGGTCTCTAGTCGAAATTAGGGCTAAAATCTAACCAATTCAACTCCCCTTGGTCGTGCAAGAAAGTGATGATTATATAGAAAATCTGCCGACAACGTCGAGACGCTATGGACCGCGTCGCGATGCTGTCCCTTGCGGCCTTCGGTAAACAAGAGAAATTTTGACAGTGTCGAGACGCTCTAGGACATTGTCACAATGCTGTCGAAGGTTCACGCCTAATGCCTTCTCGGGTTGGGCAGCTCCAAATTCTTTCCTTATTTATTTTCTTTGCTTCTTTTTTAGCGCCCGAACACCTCAATATCTCCAATTTCTCTATTATGATTCCAATAATCAATTCCTACAAAAGAACATGAAAGTGCATTAAATTGGCCCAAAACCACTCAAAGACTAACTAAAATATATCGGGAAATAGAGCTCGTTATGATTGCTATCATTGGGGACATAGGTTTGCAAGAAGAAGTCACTCCTACTCGTATTAGGGATAGCAGAAAGGTTGTTCTCTTATGCACTGACTCCGAGTCTTGAACAAGGGGTCCCACCCTCTCATTGGCTCGGGAGAGACTTTGTTTAGTGGTTGGATCATAAAAAAATTGTTCATTAGAGGATCGGTGGACTTAAGGAATCAAGAAGTGCTTGGTAAAACAGACCTTTTGACCTAGTTATAGTTACGAACGACCTGTGTGAAGGATCGACTTGCTAATTATGGTTATATCGAGTAGACAGAAATATATCTACAGTGAGGGGAGTGCAACTACTAGGCTTTAGTGGAGTGACCCAGTAGTTAACGAATGTTGGTTAACTAAGTTAAAAGAGTTTGGCCGGTTAAACCTCGAATCGTTGGAGCCCATGATCTGTAGGTTCATTAGGTCCCCTTGCTAGCTTAAGGAATAAACTTTGTAACAATACGATGGGAAGTATTAGAAATGTTCAAACTTGAAAAATGGAACAAATATCGGTTAAGTTATGGACACGTTGGTTTAATTTCGAATTAAACTAAAACTTGAAAGTTGAACTTATTTAAATATGATTTAAATATTGGGCTCGTACATAGGGATTAATTTTCGAGAACATTAATTTTGAGGATGGTCGGGATTAGTGGCAAAAATATTAATTTAATATTTGATATTAAATTAATATATTTATAATCAATTAATTAATTATTAATTATTTAAATAATTAAAATTAAAATTAAATATAATTATGAATTATATTTAAAAGGAAAATAGAAATATAATTATGAATTATATTTAAGAATAAAATTAAGATTAATTTTGAATTAATTAATTCAAAATTAAAATTAATTTTAGGAGGTGGTGGATTACACACCACCTCCATGCACTTAACCCACCTAAGACACCTTAATCCTTCTCTAATTAGGTGTCCAATTTGCTGTTCAATTTTGGGGGTTTTGAGTTGTACAATTTTCTCTATATATATAGAGCAAGAATGGCTGAAGAAAAGTATGAAAATTGTGTAGTGTTATGCTTCCAATTTTGCTTCTCCAACCCATAAGTTCATAACTCCATAAAGCTTGAAACTCAGGCACTTTTCCTTCCAATTCCAATCACTAGAGGATCCCACAATCCATTCCAAAGGTCTGAGAATAGCAAGGAAGATCTTGTGGTGGTTCGTGATTAGTTGTGAGGAAAAACAACACAACAATTGATCCAATTTTGAGCTACAAAGAGGTTGGTATTCAAAACTCTGTTCTAGTAGTTTTGGACAGCATGCTTTGTAGGATCAAATTGATATTATTATGTGCCTAAGATCCAAAATTGCTTCCGCATGTTAGATACTAACACCTTCAAATTTATCATTTAAATCTAAATTTCAACTAAAATTTTCGTATAACATAAAATTAAATTCTAATATATCTATATAGACAATAATAAGATGTTGAAACTTTATGCTACTGTTCATTAAATTTAATATAATTTATCTTTTTTTTTACTATTTCTCAATGTTTTCATTTATTTGTATTTTAAAATAAACTACAAATTTCACGTGCTTTGCACGTGTTTGCCTACTAGTCTATACTAAACATCTACCTATTAGATTAAAAATAAGGGATAAGTACATGATTAGCCTATAAATGGACCCTATATTTCGTTTTTGTCTAAACCTACCATTTTTTACGCAAATAGCCTAATAACTTAGAGTTTTGACATATAAGTTGTTATTCAATTACATTTATGCCCTCTTTCATATTTTTTGTATTTAAAATACAACAAAAACTCATAAAAGGAAAAACCATATTTTATTCTTTCCTATTAAAAAAATTTAACTCATTAATTCACTTTCCAATTTTGGAAGGATCCCTAAAATCACTCACCATCTTAAAAAAAATCTCGATTTTATTTTATGTCTATTTTCCTTCCATTTTATTCAATTACCAGTAGATTTTTCTTCCATTTTCGTGCTCTGGTTTGGTCTAAACGATTTTTTATCAAGATTTTTTCATTTAAAAAAAAGTGTCGATATTCGTTTATAATTTCATATATACCTTATATATATCATGTATGCATGTGTGTATATATATATACAATACGAAGCTCAATGAAAAGTCACATGGTTGTCGGAAAAGGGGGTTTTTGAAAAATAATAAATTTTTTTTATATATATATAGTTGTATATTTGTTTCATGTCACATATATATTTCCTAATGTAGTAGTATATTTAATATTATGAGGGATATTGTATATAACTTTTTTTTGGAAAATATATATCTCTATATATATATATATATATATATGTATATGTATATATTTATGCAAATAAGTGGTGACGAACAAATATATAGAGTATATATTTGCAAATAACGAAATATACCGAGTGTATTTGATGAAATTCAAAATAAGAGAAGATTTTTTATTATTATTGAAAACAATAGAGTTTTATGGTTGTATATTGATTTTTTCAATATTAATGTAGTATATTTTCTTTATTAAAAAAATATATGGGTATATATATTAGCAAGTAACTGTGTATATTTAATACTATAGTTATGACAAAAAAAAAAAAAAAAACAACTCAAGTATATGTGGCTACAATAATGATTAAAAAAATGAAAACTTAGTACATATTATATATAAAATGGTATATATAAATATAAATGTTTTTTCTCAAAATAAAAAAATGGGAAAAAAATATATGATACAAAATCAACGCTAAGATTGTGAGACATTTAAGAAAAACGTATTGTATATATATACACATACATATATGATATATATATATATATATATATATATATATATATATGAAATTATATACCAAAATGAAAAAATCTAGAAAAAAAATCGTTTAGCAAACTCGAGCACGAAAATCTAAAGGAAAATCTGCTGGTAATTGAATAAGATGAAAGGAAAATCAACTTACTCATTATGACATGAAATAAAATCAGTACAATAATATTTTCCTAAAATTAAGAAATTTGTTTAAATAATATTTTATATAATAATTGATCCTATAAATGTAATATTATCATTTTTAATATTAATTGAAAATAGATGATAAAAACAAGGGTGTAAAGGTAAGAAAATATAGCTGGAAATCTAATCTTGTAAATATCCAAAATTTTAGACATATATGAAAACATGTCTCCAAAACATGCTATCTACCAAAATTTCTATAAAAATAATAATAATTTGACTATATTGTTTAGATTGGTTTGATAAAATTTTAAGTTTCATTTTTATCTTGTTACTTTCCATATTATCTTTTGAGATAGTTCTCCTGACTTAATTGATGGTAGATAAACATGTCAAATTTACTTTTGAAAATTTTCCAACCAATGAAAATAATGGCTAAACTATTTTGTATTTTTCAATCATATGATTTTTCTTCCAAATGTACCCTGATTTATGTTTCTTGTACGCACCCTATTTTTAAGGCAATTGTTATCTAATTTATTTTTAAATATATATTTTATGTGCTAAATATGTAACACAAAAAGAAAAGAAAAAATAGAGTGAATTAAAAAAAAAATTGTAATTGTAAGAACTAAAAAGAAGAGATGAGTGAAAGAAAAAAGAATGGAGGGAAAGAAAAAAGAGAGAGACAAAAATGAACGCTAGGATTCGAACCCACACGGGAAGAGAGGAAAAAATTACGAGTGTTAAACCAACTGAGCAAACATGCAAAGTATTGTATTTTATTTGGACCTAATTTTGATGATTTATGATTGGTGGATATATCATGAAAATGATATTTTGCCAAAACATCAACCATATTTTAAATATTTCAACCAAAAATTGGTAAAAAAGAAATGTTTTTCCCCTATATCTCTATAAGGCCCTTGAAATTTTCAATATATCACCGTTATCTTGATGACTTTTGGCGATTTTTTCATCCTTAGTTACATCATATACATTCTCTCTTGTATCTTTCAAAATTAAAATTCAAAATTTATATGCTTTTTAAAACCAGATTACATAAAATTTAGGTATTTAGTTTTTAATATTTTCAGTTAGATTTTTTATTTAAAATTATCCAATCAATATCTTCATTGTTCCATCGATTTTTTGTTCTACACTTCCTATCATTATTCAATGGGTCATTGATCTTTAAACATAGTTAAATTATATGTACATATAACAAATACGGACTATTTGTATAGAAGACATTTTCTACGTTGAAAAATTGTATGGGAACTCTATTCCAAATAAGGAGCATTTGTTTATTCCATTGTTATTTTCTATTCTTCCAAATTATTTGAGTTTTATATTTATTAATTTAAGATTTCTTGATTGAATTTGGTGGTTAAGATATATAAACTGTATTTGGTAATTAAAAAAAAAAAAAAGATATTTGTGATGCAAAACGCATGCAATTGGGGATTGGGCTTAAGAATCTACATACAATCTTCTACTAATACAATCTGACATAGCAATATTGGAGAGCCACCAAATGTCCTACTTTTCTTTAAACATTTGGAAGATTAGCCATCAATGTGAACTACACAGTAAGATTGTCAAGGGTTAGAAAAAATTAAAACACATCATCTCATCCATCAACTGGAAAAGGAAAAAGAATTACCGGCTCAATAGCTAAACCCTCTGCTGGAATCCAAGTCAACAACTCATGAGTTGTGTTGTTGGACGTCGTCACTAAAGATCAAAGGAAGTTGTAGGTTATGTAGGAGGGACAACAAAAAAAAAAATATTTTTAACATTGGTTTGGTTTTCCAACTTACACCACAACACCACACCAATTAAAAATATAAAATCAATAAATAACATAATTAAAGTTCATTTATGATTTAGTAAAATAACAGTACTTCAATACAATGCATAATACATCAAATATTTTACTTCAAACCCACAACAATAATCACCATAACCTTATATATTATATATAGCTTTATTCCCACACATATTATTATTATATATTCTATTGCAAACATCATTTTCTTCCCAGTGGCCATAACCGTACTTAATGACCAATAGCCATATCACAGTAGGACGTAAGAATTGTTCCTTGTTTAGCCGTGATTCCAACGAAGTTGAGGAAATTTGGCCAACACTCGTGTTGAATACTCTTGATTGCTTGACAACACTTGACACCTAAGTTGATTTTTCCATGAAATATGAACGTGGTAACCTCATTTGCACATGCATGGAGTTTGAATAAATGTAATGAACAAAAAAATTTCTCCTCCTCGAACTTTGATCGTCTTGCTTGGTTCACGTTCAGATGCAAGGGTTGTTTTGATTCTTCCACAAAAGAGAAAGCAATCGATAGGAACGAGAAGAGAATAACAAACTTAAGAAGGAGAGCCATGATAGGTGGAAGTTTTGTGTATGTGGGATGTGAAAGAAAGAAGAAGTTTATGTGTGTGTTGTTAAGGAATGGTGTGATGTGGAGTTTATATAGAGGGATAGAAAACAAAGTTTTTCAAGGGATGTTAGTGAATAATTAAAAAAAAAAAAAGTTTAAATTCAAGAATTAGGTGGGTGAGGGAAGGGCACATGTGTTGTGTATGGGAAATTACATGTGCGTGAAGGGTTTGGTTTGATGATGGGTTTAATTTGAAATTAGAGGAAGAAAGTGATGGGATTATTTGGATATGCACATGAAATGATGGAAGGCAAAAGAGAAGTAAAGAAGGAAGGAAGATAAAATAAAGGAATAGATAAAAAAAATAACAAAAAAACATAGAGAGTGGAATGTTGAAGGGAGAATAAAAAACAAACACAAAAGTTAAATTAAAATTCAAGGAAAAGTATTTTTATTTTTATTTTTTGGGAGGAAGAAGATGGAAATAACAAAAATATCTAATATAAATGGACTCATATCCTTTTTAAAATGAAACTAATTTCCAAATATTCACAACTCATATTCCTCATTATTAATAGAAACTTGCCTAACTCTAATGGTGTCCATAAAAGGATTAAATTGCAATACACCGAAAAACCTAAATATTAATACGTTAGTTCATCTAGATTAAAGAATACTAAAACAAATAAGTATTAAAGAAGATAGAGAATGGGAATACTAAAGTAATTAAGGGGGAAATAATTAGGCATCTAAGGAGAGAATGAATGAAAATATTATATTCAAGAGGCTTTTGTTAAAATGCCAAAAACCACCGACTGCAAGGAACCGAATTCTTGTCATTTGATTTGTTACATTCTACTTAACTCACAATAAATTTCAATTTAACTTTCAAAATGACCTATCACAATATGCAAATATTTAGTGCATCTACATAATTCACTTACAATTATGGTAATGTAATTGCAAGGCACGCCGTTTGTCCAACAGTTTGTTTTTTTTAATAAAGAAATAGAACGGTAATGTAACATGATATAATTAATTTTTATAAAATAGCACTATAATTAATTTATATAAAATATATTGTATAATTTATCCCATTCATAATAAAAATAAAGTAATTTTGTTTGATATAAAATACTTCAAACCAACAAGATGACCAAATTGTAAGTCATGTCTATTTTGTATAACTTTGAATTTTATATCTAATAAGTCCTTATTTTTTAAAATTGACAGATCTACTAAATACAAATATGAAGTTTAAGGTCCCAATAGACATAAAATTCAATTTTATATCTTAATTTTTAAAAATCTCGAATGTACCAAGAACTATTAGACACAATTGAAAGCCTATTGGTCTATTAGACATTTTTAAAGTTTAGGAACTTAGATACAAAATTAAAGTTCAGAAACCTATTAGACACTTTTTATAGTTCATGAACCCAATTGATACGCAAAGACCAAACTTGTAAAACCTTAATTTTATTTTTCAACTCTGATGTTGACAATGTTACAATAATTATAGAAAAGATAAGTGAAAAAGACATTCATATTAAAATGATTTCTTCCTTGTGAAGCCTAATACTTTTAATTAACACATTTTTTTTACAAATATTAAATTATTGAAAGTAATAGAATAAATATTGCTTTTGTAGTTGTTTATTAGAAAAAAAATCAACAAAATTGCACATTTTCGTTTTTTTTTTCTTCGCTTTTCTCACTTTTTTTCTTCTTTTTTTCTCTTCTCCTTTCAATTGTTTTTCAAAAAAATAAAATAAACTTCCATCTTTTTCTTTTATGTTTTCTCTAAAAAATCAAATAAATTAGTAACATTTTTTGTTTAATGTTTTATACACATTCAATATTATATTACAATTTTTTTTCATAACGAAACTGAAATTTACTTAAGTATAATTTTTTTTTTTAATTAAATAAACAAACTACAAGTAACATCAAATTGAAAAAACAAAAAATAAAAAATAAAAACAATTAATACTTAATTAAATTTTAATTTCTTTTGTTTTTTTTTTTAAATAAATTGTAAATAGTATTTATTGTGTTTAAAACATTAAACAAAAGATGTAACTAGCTTATTTGATACAAAAAAAAATAAAAAATAAAAACCGTTAATACTTAATTAAACTTCATTATATATATACACATCCATAGTATATGAGAAAAAAGGGTTAAATAAAGAAACTTTTCAACCTCATTTCTCCAAATTTGATATTGTATTCTATCAAAAAAGGTTAGAAATGAAACTTTTCAACTTCATTTCTCCAAATTTGATATTGTATTCTAATTCTAGCTTTTGCTTAATATTATTTAATTATATATTGTAATTTTTCAATTAGAGATAATTTATTATACAAGCAATTTATGGTTTAAAATGCAATCTTAATTACATATTTGGCTCCTTTTCTTGTTAAATATTCATAAATACCAAATTATTTAAAAATAAGATTTCACCTTAATTATATCCAATCTAAAATGTAAATTAAAACAAAATAAATTCTCCATAGATCCCCTAATCAAGAAATTCCAACAAAAATAACAAATACATAATAATTTAAACTATTAATCAAAATAAAATTTAAAAATACATATAAACAATAAAACCAAACAATCAAAGATAAGTTCCAATCAAAGATGTTTAGATTGAGACGATAAAACAAGAAAAAAGGTTAGAAGAAATAGACCACCAACTTCATAAACCCAAAAACAAAAAGACGAAATCCTAATATCCATCAAAATCTTCTCGCAACGGGAACAATAATCCAACAAATCTATTTATATCTCTATTTTTTTTTCACCAGCAGTTGTGTAAAAAAAAGTAAACACATGAAGATGGCAACCAGAAAACGAACAAAAGAATTTGAGAAAAATTCTTCAAGCAACAAGACAAAAAATGAAGGTTTGAGATCGAAACACACCAGAAAAAACTAAAGGTAAATCAAAGAACAGTAAACATTCAGAGAAGAATATGAGCTGCAAAGTCAGAAGAACGAGTTTGGTATGGGCCCTTAAAATAGAAATATAAACACATTGTAAAACACTCAAAATGATTATAGTAGAAAATGAAATTCTCAACAAGATAAAGCACCCTAGAATGGTTATTATGGTAGTAGAAGAGAATCAAGATAAGCTATGAAGCACACTAGGAGGGTAGAATAAAATCTAAACAAGTCATAAAGCAGACCAAGACGATTATAACAGGATAAGAGAATCTAAACTAGTTATAAAGCACGCCTGAACAGTTATTCAATCCAAAACATCATAACAATCCAACAACAAATCTAGACATGTTATTAGAGACTCGAGAAAAAAATATCACGTAAAAAACACCAACCTTCTGTTGTGCAGATCTACGGACCTATCAATGTGACGAGCGAGACAAATCTTTTTCAACACATACCTTAATACATAGAGGTCAAAATAATTAAAACCAAAACTAGGCACTAACAATACTATGTGTAACACAAATTTAAAGTTCTAAAGAAGAGATTAACAAGAACAATGTGAAAATAACATTAAAAAAGAAAAAACTTGAACGGCATTTTCTTACTTCTTTTCATGTTTATGTCTCACAAGAAGAGCATAAACAAATTATCGCTTCCCTATTTGCTCCAAATATTTCATATTGCTCCATTTGGACATATTAATAATTCACTTTCTCTGAGTAGACCAAAAAAAAAAAAGAAAAAGAAAAGGTATAATTTCACCATAGTATTCAAAATCCATTTAAGAAGCTACTCTAACTGGTTTATGCTTTTTCTGAGCATAAACTCAACATTTCACAGGGAAAAAGCTGAAATTTTTTAAAATGCTAATAAACAGAGATATTATCTAAGAAACCACGTTGGATCATAAGGATTCCACTCAAATTTTCTTTCCAAAACAACTTCTTATCTTCAAACAGAGCTAAAAGAGCACATTGGCACTAACCCCATCAACAAAATTTACAAGATTCAATAAAAAAAAAAAGAAAAAAAAAAGCAAATACGGAGTGGGAAAGAGAGGTTGATAAAAATTTAAAAACCCATCGAGGGAACAATGTCCACTTTAATAAGAACCTTGCAAAATCTTCAGAAGATTGATGTTTGAGATGAACATTGCAAAATCTGAGGTTCATCTCAAGCATAAATCTTCTCGTAAAACAAAAATTAATCCCCAAAATTTTGAAACCCCACTTTCCATTTCTATGTGAAAACCCCCCAAAAGATCCAATGCATCAGAGAGAAAAGAGAAAGAGAGGCACCTGAAAGTTGAAGTAGAAATGTGGATCCAAGAGACTGAGGCAAATGTAGCACAAGAGAGAAGAAACAAATATATAAATCAAGCTTCATGCTTCAATGATATATATCCTCTAAGCTCTACCTCAATTCACGTTAATTATTCTAAGTTTACCTAACCTAGTAGCATTACTAAGCCTTTATTATCTTAACTCAAAATCGGATGCTCCAAAAATTTTGGTAGCATAACGACATATATAAGACTAAGCCAAAATTTTCCTTAACCCGTTAAACACGAGACACAGGCTTCTAAAGACACAATATTCCACTACAAACTCCCACCAATCAAAGTGAGTAAGATCTCGCATCAATCACTATTCAAATGAATGGCTACAGGTTACACAACAACTAAAAACGCCTTATACTTCTAAACAAGTCTATCGAATTCAATTTTAAAAATGAAATGACTCTACTCAAAGGAAGACCATTTGAACAAGTAAACTAAGAAATTAATATCAAAGTCAGATCACAACTTAAACCAATTACAAGAACATCTACCAAGTAGTAAAATCAACTAGGTAAGTCTAGTGGAAACAAAACTTTAAAGGAAGAACAACTAAACTAATTAATGGTGTTAAAAACTACACTAAAGTTAATCTAGTTGCATTCAAAAGGTTTAAGGGTGTGGGAACTTACCAATCGACACCCAACGACATCGAATGCTAGTTGTCCAATGTCCGAATGAGTTTGAAATCGCTAATCCGAACCTCATAGCCTATGGGCATTCAATCCCAAGGCTGTGCGGGTTGTGGGTAGTCAGCAAAAGTTGACTTTGAAGTCGAAAGCTTGCTGATTGGGAAATGGAAGTGGTGGAATACGCTTGGAAGTACAATCAGTGGGTATACAAAGATTAGAAACATGAGTTAAAGCGCTTTTAAAGATTTGAATGGGACTAAATTGCTGAAAAATACCTATTGGCATCGAATTATCTTGGATAGGCGTTGCTTGAAGAGGAAAGGGGCTTAATCCTGCGAATATAGAGTCAATCACAAATGGGTAATCCAAATTCGAAGTCGAATAAGCATGGGTCAATGTCGAAACATACCGAGATCGCTAAAGGACGTCGAAATGGCCAAGATTGGGGAGGAAAACGCTGCTGGCCACGCGGATCCTGACTGAAACGAGAGAAAGAGAGAAATTTATCCTTGAACCCAAAAGAGAACGAGAGTGAGGCAGAGAGAGAGACTTACGCCTGGAAGAAGAAGAAGAAGGAGAAATGCTAGCTCACGATCTTGCTCGCCGGCGTAGGTCTTGGTCGAAAATCAAGGCTCGCCGGCATGGAGGAAATAGCGGGATCTTGCTCGCCGGCGTAGGTCTTGGTCGAAAATCAAGGCTCGCCGGCATGGAGGAAATAGCTGGGGAGATGGAGAATCAAGGCTGCCATTACCGATGAAACAAGGGTTTGATTGGGGGAATTGAGAGAAAACGAGGGTTTGAGAGGGAGAGAGAGAGATTGAGAGATTGAGAGACCAAAGGATAACGCGTACACCTAGGTTTAGAATTTCTTTTCTTTTTTCTTTTTTCTTTTTTTTTTTTTTTTGTCTTTCTCCTTTTTCTTTAAAATAAAAATTACTTCAAATAAATAAATAAACTCATAGATTTATGATTTTTTTAATTTAAAAAAAAAAATTACCAAAAATCTTCTTTTTTTACAACTATTTACCACTTTTTTTTTTCTTTCCTTCCTTTATTTGGGTTTGCTTATACCCTTATAAAATGTCAAAATTGTACTAGTGACAATTACCCAACTTGCTATTCATAACGAGCAAAGTGAGTTGTTAATATTTTTAAATTAGCTAGGGGCAAATTTCAAAAGTGAATGACCATGAGGGATATCCTAGCAAAAATAATTCTAATCTCTTCAATTTCTTAGCTCATCCAACCTTTTCTTTTCTTTCTCCTTTGTCTTTCTATCTTCAAACCCTAGTGAAATTACATAAAAAAAAAAAAAAAACAATTCATTTAGAGGTGAAAGAAGATGTTTTTACTCCAAAATCAAAAGTAATTACTCTAGCAAGAATATTCATAAAATATAGTGGTCAAACCTTAATTTTATAGGTAAGATATATAATGACACATATTAGATAGTAAAATCAAATGATTCTCTTTCCATTGTCAATAAAAGAAAATAAGGCATGCAACGAGAGAGAAAATGAGTCTAAATTAGACTTAAAGGGAGAAAGTGAAAATTTGTTGAAACTTGAGAATATTTGAGTTTTCAATAAGGGCTTAAATTTAAACTTATACAAGAGTTAAAATATTGAGGTCATAGGGATATAGTTTCTTGTTCAAATCCACTACCAGTACTTTACTTGAATAATTCTTTTTGTATTTATTTTCTCTTTTTCATTGATATTGGAAGTTTCATGACTTTTTTTTTTGTCTTGATGAAAAACAAATTATACATTTTACTTAATTTATTCAATTTTACCTTCAAAATTTTCCTTTCATAACACTAACCAACTGGTAGTACAAAATGTTTCATCATATAATAAATTATCTTTAATTGAAAAATTATAATATATAATTAAATAATATTGGTTGCTTTTTCTTTACATATTCCTTTGGCGTTCCACCTATGACCCATAGGACAGACGTCCTTTCTTTCCCCTGCCTTCCTCATTTCTCTCCTCTCATCTCGAAATAATAATATTGGCCTCCCCTATTTTAATAACACTACTAGAAAAAAGGTATTACTTGACGCTTTTGGAATGTCAAATTTAAATATTCTTAACGTTTTTAAAAGCGTCGAGAGAACCACTGTCAAGAATAAGGTATCGAAAATGTGACGAACGAAAAGCGTCAAGATATTTTTTCCTTGATATTTTTTCCTTGATATTTTTTAACCGTCAAGAATATAACATCATTGACATTTATGAAGCGTCATGTATATAGATTTCTTGACATTTATTAAATATCATTTTTGTTAAAACTTGACGGATCTAACATGTCAAATGATACTTTATCTTGACATTTTAAAAATATCAATTCAATAAGTTTTTGACACATTTTACATGTCATGTTTGTTTGTGATTTTTTTTTTTCAATTATAATAGTTGTTCCCTATTATCTTGAATCCCCTGCATTACATTCCAACAATTTGATATATTGATCAACCAAATAAAAAAATACACATTCAAGATCCATCAACCAAAATTTCTCCAATAACTTCAATAAAATTCATATGTTCAACATTACAAAAGTATCCAACCTCCATATGAGCAATTCCAAAATTACAACTATCAACCCATATGAACAATTCCAAAAATTACAAGATCTATCAACCCACATGAACAATTACAAAATTACAATGACCTATCAACTCCATTTCGACAATTCCAAAATGAAGATCTTTACACCAATTTCCACCATATATTCAAAATTACATAATACCTATCTCCACCATATATTAAAAATCACAAACTACCTATTAAATAATTTGTGTGCTTCTGTGCCTTAAAATACTTACTACTTCCAAACAGGGGGAAGCTTCTGTCTTCTTGTAATACCGGGTCAGACGATGGATCCTGCTCTCCACCAAAATCAACTTGAACTTGGGAATCCTTGTCTTTCTTGTTTCTCTACAAATGCTTTCTGGTTGAAACAACTTTCTTGATGAGATGGTAAAGATCCTTCGAGATTTTAGGAGCTAGCCCTAAGCCAAAAAAGAAAACATGTTAAAAAGAATAAGATAATAATTCTGACTGATGTATAAAATAGAAGTTTAATGGAGGAAGGGTAGATGAGACTCACCATGAGCCTTCAATATACGCAAGATCTTGCTCCCAGTTACACTTTTCACCTGAGCAATCCCGTGAGAATCACGGAGAATAACACCAATTTCAGATGGTGTCAAACCCTTCCTGGCAAATTTGCAAATGTTCTCGGCAACCTGAATGGTCAAAGGAAAGCCATCAATTTCTATAGAAAGTACAGAGATTCACTTCCCTTTCTAAGCAGTTAAAATGACAAGCAATGGAAGAACTTGCGATTTTCTTAGACATTCGACTAGTATAACCATCAGAATTGACACTCAGATGACACTATGAAACATGTCACCATGCTTCACTAAAATCAACGACTGTAATTTTCATCGTTAGTCAACCACATGAGCAATCTTTTACAAGAACCTCTTTTTCTTCCTGGTAATTTTCAATCGGACCCTATCTGCCATGAGCAAAGTATACTGAAAGCTGATTTCAATGAAGAAGTTAACAACGCAACTAATGTAAACCTGAAAGATGAATTCTGCATAAGCACTGACATTGCGCAACAATGTTTGTTTTGCATTAATCCTTCTAAAACTCTTCGTATAATGGTTGCATCTATGAAAAAAAGTGTATAAATGTTAGTATAAAATATAAAATCAAGAGGTTAACCATCATGGGTTGGCCCTAATGGTAAAAAAGGACCATAGAAAAAATAAAGGGCTTAGAGGGCATGTGTTCAATCCATGGTGGCCACCTACCTAGGATTTAATATCCTACGAGTTTCCTTGGCAACCAAATGTAGTAGGGTCAGGTGGTTGTCCCGTGAGATTAGTTGAGGTGCGCATGAAAGAATGAAATTGCATCATTACCACATGGGGGGACGTGTGGGGGTGGGCACAATGCTAACTCCCAGTTACAACTATTATAAGGTCCCTCTTTGATAAATTTACAAGGAATCAACATTTATAAGTTATGTTACAACTATTAAGTCAATACCATATGATTACTATAACAGACCTGGAGAGAAGGACGTAATGGACGTTTCAAGTACCTTACAGAGTAGTGGACAACGACAAGTAATGGACAGCGACACCCACACAAGAGACCTACTGCCGTGCAAAATCAGAGACCCACGAAAGAAACCCACACCTTCTTCTCTGCCGCCTGCTCGAGAGTAAGACCCACAAAGCCTCCTTCTTCGTCGCCTACTCTAAATTGCATGGTTGTTGTCGATGAGGGAAATACTGTTGCCGCCGTTTGAAAAGAAAGGTCCCTCTTTGTCGCCGCTGTTGGTGTGTTAGACCGTTCACAAAGACAAGTCGCCTCGCCGTCGTTGGTGCCGTTTGCGAAGATAAGTCTTCTCGCCGAAGAGAAGTCACGACTACATTATTTGCCGTTCGCGAGGGGGAGAGGCAGGAGACCAACAAAAAAGATAAGAATTCGGTCAAAGCCCTAATTTTGATTTTGACCCTATATTAAATTAAAAACAATGTCATAATTCTTGACATTTTAGAAATATCAAGTCTTCCTTAGCGTGAAAAAATCTGAAAAAATTCATAAGACTCCGTGTTTTTGTATTTTTCTTGACGTTTTTTTGTTGAAATTTTGTAAGTCTTGACATTTTTTATGTTGAAATTACATAAGTCTTGACATTTTTTCTTAAAAATGTCAACTAATAAAAAAACTCAAATGTCAAGTTACATTGTTTTTCTTGTAGTGTAAGACGAGAAAGGAATTGAGACGACATGAAAAGGAATTATCGTATTGTCATTGAACTCCTAAAAAAAGTTGCAAAAGTAGAACCTCAAGAAGATGAAAGTGTGTGGGGTCGAATTCAAACAAGTATTTAACAGAGGCAAAATAACTTATCCAAAAACCATAAACGATCAAAAACCCTAGAGAAACCTTCAAAGATAAAATTCATCAAATTCTTCTCCAAACCATTCAACAAGAACAATAAAAAACATACAAAGAAGATCTCAAAACCATAATTAGACATATCGATTCTAAAAAATCAAGATCCACACGCATGAAAGAAGGAAATGTTTAGAGCAACTGACCCACTAGAGATGAGATTCAACGACAAAATTTGGCGGAAATTCTTAAGAGAGATGGAGATAGAGCACACATGATGAGATTTTTTGGTTAGGTCAAAATGAGGAGACAAGGGGGGGGGGGGGTGCTACAAGGTTATTTTGTTCATTTTTCCACCCCCTTCAAATTTGGAAACAAAATTCAAATATGGCTTCCTTTATTATATTGTAACTTTAAAGTGCACTTATCAACGACTAATTGACAAAGTTAACCCCCTCTAGTTTATGTTTTGTAAAAAATGACTCATCTTTAGAAACAATGTTTTTTTGGACCCCTTGATGATGAAGATGATGTAAGCAAGTACTTGAAATTACTTATATTTTCTTTATTAAAAAACATATATGGGTATATATATAAGCAAGTAACTGTGTATATTTAATACTATAGTTATGAAAAAGAAAAAAAAAAAACAACTCAAGTATATGTGGCTACAATAATGTTTAAAAAAATAAAAACTTATTTTTGGTCATTTTTCCACCCCCTTTAAATTTGGAAACAAAATTCAAATATGGCTTCCTTTATTATATTTTAACTTTAAAGTGCACTTATCAACGACTAATTGACAAAGTTAACCCCCTCTAGTTTATTTTTTGTAAAAAATGACTCATCTTTAGAAACAATATTTTTTTTGGACCCCTTGATGATGAAGATGATGTAAGCAAGTACTTGAAATTACTTATATTTTCTTTATTAAAAAAAATATATGGGTATATATAAAAGCAAGTAACTGTGTATATTTAATACTATAGTTATGACAAACAAAAAAAAAAAAAAAAACAACTCAAGTATATGTGGCTA
Source organism: Luffa acutangula (assembly GCA_036850905.1). Classification (NCBI taxonomy): domain Eukaryota; kingdom Viridiplantae; phylum Streptophyta; class Magnoliopsida; order Cucurbitales; family Cucurbitaceae; genus Luffa; species Luffa acutangula. Next base: position 42,152,849 of record CM072099.1, read on the forward strand.
CAATAATGATTAAAAAAATAAAAACTTATTTTTGGTCATTTTTCCACCCCTTCAAATTTGGAAACAAAATTCAAATATGGCTTCCTTTATTATATTTTAACTTTAAAGTGCACTTATCAACGACTAATTGACAAAGTTAACCCCCTCTAGTTTATGCTTTGTAAAAAATGACTCATCTTTAGAAACAATGTTTTTTTGGAGCCCTTGATGATGAAGATGATTTGAGCAAGTACTTGAAATTACTTATATTTTCTTTATTAAAAAAAATATATGGGTATATATATAAGCAAGTAGATGTGTATATTTAATACTATAGTTATGACAAAAAATAAAAAACAACAACTCAAGTATATGTGGCTACAATAATGATTAAAAAAATAAAAACTTAGTACATATTATATATAAAATGGTATATATAAATATAAATGTTTTTTCGCAAAATAAAAAAAATTGGAAAAAAATATATGATACAAAATAAACGCTAAGATTGTGAGACATTTAAGAAAAACGTATTGTATATATATACACATACATATATGATATATATATAAGTATATATGAAATTATATAAGGTATATATGAAATTATATACGAATATCGACACTTTTTTTTGTAAAATGAAAAAATCTAGAAAAAAAAAACCGTTTAGCAAACTCGAGCACGAAAATCTGAAGGAAAATCTGCTGGTAATTGAATAAGATGAAAGGAAAATAAACTTATTCATTATGACGTGAAATAAAATCAGTACAATAATATTTTCCTAAAATTAAGAAATTTGTTTAAATAATATTTTATATAATAATTGGTCCTATAAATGTAATATTATCATTTTTAATATTAATTGAAAATAGATGATAAAAACAAGAGTATAAAGATAAGAAAATATAGCTAGAAATCTAATCTTGTAAATATCCAAAATTTTAAACATATATGAAAACATGTCTCCAAAACATGCTATCTACCAAAATTTATCTAAAAATAATAATAATTTGACAATATTGTTTAGATTGGTTTGATAAAATTTTAAGTTTCATTTTTATCTTGTTACTTTCCATATTATCTTTTTAGATAGTTCTCCTTACTTAATTGATGGTAGATAAACATGCCAAATTTACTTTTGAAAATTTTCCAACCAATGAAAATAATGGCTAAACTATTTTGTATTTTTCAATCATATGATTTTTCTTCCAAATGTACCCTGATTTAATTTTCTTGTTCGCACCCTATTTTTAAGGCAATGGTTATCTAATTTATTTCTAAATATATATTTTATGTGATAAATATGTAACGCAAAAAGAAAAGAAAAAATAGAGTGAATTAAAAAAAAATTGTAATTGTAAGAACTAAAAAGAAGAGATGAGTGAAAGAAAAAAGAATGGAGGGAAAGAAAAAAGAGAGAGACAAAAAATTAACGCTAGGATTCGAACCCACACGGGAAGAGAGGCAAAAATTACGAGTGTTAAACCAACTGAGCAAACTTGCAAAGTATTGTATTTTATTTGGACCTAATTTTGATGATTTATGTACGATGCTCCACGATTTTTCTTGAGACTGGTGGATATATCATGAAAATGATATTTTGCCAAAATATCAACTATATTTTAAATATTTCAACCAAAAATTTGTAAAAAAGAAAAGTTTTTCCCCTATATCTCTATCAGGCCCTTGAAATTTTCAATATATCACCGTTATCTTGATGACTTTTGGCGATTTTTTCATCCATAGTTACATCATATACATTCTCTCTTGTATCTTTCAAAATTAAAATTCAAAATTTGTATGCTTTTTAAAACCAAAAGATTACATAAAATTTAGGTATTTAGTTTTTAATATTTTCAGTTAGATTTTTTATTTAAAATTATCCAATCAATATCCTCATTGTTCCATCGATTTTTTGTTCTACACTTCCTATCATTATTCAATGGGTCATTGATCTTTAAACATAGTTAAATTATATGTACATATAACAAATACGGACTATTTGTATAGAAGACATTTTCTACGTTAAAAAATTGTATGGGAACTCTATTCCAAATAAGGAGCATTTGTTTATTCCATTGTTATTTTCTATTCTTCCAAATTATTTGAGTTTTATATTTATTAATTTAAGATTTCTTGATTGAATTTTGTGGTTAAGATATATAAACTGTATTTGATAATTAAAAAAATATATATATATTTGTGATGCAAAACGCATGCAATTGGGGATTGGGCTTAAGAATCTACATACAATCTTCTACTAATACAACCTGACATAGCAATATTGGAGAGCCACCAAATGTCCTACTTTTCTTTAAACATTTGGAAGATTAGCCATCAATGTGAACTACACAATAAGATTGTCACGGGTTAGAAAAAATTAAAACACATCATCTCATCCATCAACTGGAAAAGGAAAAAGAATTACCGGCTCAATAGCTAAACCCTCTGCTGGAATCCAAGTCAACAACTCATGAGTTGTGTTGTTGGACGTCGTCACTAAAGATCAAAGGAAGTTGTAGGTTATGTAGGAGGGACAACAAAAAAAAAATATTTTTAACATTGGTTTGGTTTTCCAACTTACACCACAACACCACACCAATTAAAAATATAAAATCAATAAATAACATAATTAAAGTTCATTTATGATTTAGTAAAATAACAGTACTTCAATACAATGCATAATACATCAAATATTTTACTTCAAACCCACAACAATAATCACCATAACCTTATATATAATATATAGCTTTATTCTCACACATATTATTATTATATATTCTATTGCAAACATCATTTTCTTCCCAATGGCCATAACCGTACTTAATGACCAATAGCCATATCACAGTAGGACGTAAGAATTGTGCCTTGTTTAGCCGTGATTCCAACGAAGTTGAGGAAATTTGGCCAACACTCGTGTTGAATACTCTTGATTGCTTGACAACACTTGACAGCTAAGTTGATTTTTCCATGAAATATGAACGTGGTAACCTCATTCGCACATGCATGGAGTTTGAATAAATGTAATGAACAAAAAAATTTCTCCTCCTCGAACTTTGATCGTCTTGCTCTGTTCACGTTCACATGCAAGGGTTGTTTTGATTCTTCCACAAAAGAGAAAGCAATCGATAGGAACGAGAAGAGAATAACAAACTTAAGAAGGAGAGCCATGATAGGTGGAAGTTTTGTGTATGAGGGATGTGAAAGAAAGAAGAAGTTTATGTGTGTGTTGTTAAGGAGTGGTGTGATGTGGAGTTTATATAGAGGGATAGAAAACAAAGGATTTCAAGGGATGTTAGTGAAGAATTAAAAAAAAAAAAATAGTTGAAATTCAAGAATTAGGTGGGTGAGGGAAGGGCACATGTGTTGTGTATGGGAAATTACATGTGGGTGAAGGGTTTGGTTTGATGATGAGTTTAATTTGAAATTAGAGGAAGAAAGTGATGGGATTATTTGGATATGCACATGGAATGATGGAAGGCAAAAGAGAAGTAAAGAAGGAAGGAAGATAAAATAAAGGAATAGATAAAAAATAACAAAAAAAACATAGAGAGTGGAATGTTGAAGGGAGAATAAAAACAAACACAAAAGTTAAATTAAAATTCAAGGAAAAGTATTTTTATTTTTATTTTTTGGGAGGAAGAAGATGGTAATAACAAAAATATCTAATATAAATGGACCCATATCCTTTTTAAAATGAAACTAATTTCCAAATATTCACAACTCATATTCCTCATTATTAATAGCAACTTGCCTAACTCTAATGGTGTCCATAAAAGGATTAAATTGCAATACACCGAAAAACCTAAATATTAATACGTTAGTTCATCTAGACTAAAGAATACTAAAACAAATAAGTATTAAAGAAGATAGAGAATGGGAATACTAAAGTAATTAAGGGGGAAATAATTAGGCATCTAAGGAGAGAATGAATGAGAATATTATATTCAAGAGAAAAAATCCTAACATTAGAATTAAGAAGCTTTTGTTAAAATGCCAAAAACCACCGACTGCAAGGAACCGAATTCTTGTCATTTGATTTGTTACATTCTACTTAACTCACAATAAATTTCAATTTAACTTTCAAAATGACCTATCACAATATGCAAATATTTAGTGCATCTACATAATTCACTTAAAATTATGGTAATGTAATTGCAAGGCACGCCGTTTGTCCAAAAGATTTTTTTTTTTTTTTAATAAAGAAATAGAACGGTAATGTAACATGATATAATTAATTTTTATAAAATAGCACTATAATTAATTTATATAAAATATATTGTATAATTTATCCCATTCATAATAAAAAGAAAGTAATTTTGTTTGATATAAAATACTTCAAACCAACAAGATGACCAAATTGTAAGTCATGTCTATTTGGTATAACTTTGAATTTTATATCTAATAAGTCCTTATTTTTAAAAATTGACAGATCTACTAAATACAAATATGAAGTTTAAGGTCCCAATAGACAAAAAATTCAATTTTATATCTTAATTTTTAAAAATCTCGAATGTACCAAGAACTATTAGACACAATTGATAGCCTATTGGTCTATTAGACATTTTTAAAGTTTAGGAACTTAGATACAAAATTAAAGTTCAGAAACCTATTAGACACTTTTTATAGTTCATGAACCCAATTGATACGCAGAGACAAAACTTGTAAAACCTTAGTTTTATTTTTCAACTCTGATGTTGACAATGTTACAATAATAATTATAGAAAAGATAAGTGAAAAAGACATTCATATTAAAATGATTTCTTCCTTGTGAAGCCTAATACTTTTAATTGACACATTTTTTTTTACAAATATTAAATTATTGAAAGTAATAGAATAAATATTGCTTTTGTAGTTGTTTATTAGAAAAAAAAAATCAACAAAATTGCACATTTTCGTTTTTTTTTTCTTCGCTTTTCTCACTTTTTTTCTTCTTTTTTTCCTTCTCCTTTCAATTGTTTTTCAAAAAAATAAAATAAACTTCCATCTTTTTCTTTTATTTTTTCTCTAAAAAATAAAATAAATTAGTAACATTTTTTGTTTAATGTTTTATACACATTGAATATTATATTACAATTTTTTTTCATAACGAAACTGAAATTTACTTAAGTATAATTTTTTTTAATTAAATAAACAAACTACAAGTAACATCAAATTGAAAAAACAAAAAATAAAAAATAAAAACAATTAATACTTAATTAAATTTTAATTTCTTTTGTTTTTTTTAAATAAATTGTAAATAGTATTTATTGTGTTTAAAACATTAAACAAAAGATGTAACTAGCTTATTTGATACAAAAAAATAAAAAATAAAAATCGTTAATACTTAATTAAACTTCATTATATATATACACATCCATAGTATATGAGAAAAAAGAGTTAAATAAAGAAACTTTTCAATCTCATTTCTCCAAATTTGATATTGTATTCTATCAAAAAAGGTTAAAAATGAAACTTTTCAACTTCATTTCTCCAAATTTGATATTGTATTCTAATTCTAGCTTTTGCTTAATATTATTTAATTATATATTGTAATTTTTCAATTAGAGATAATTTATTATATAAGCAATTTATGGTTTAAAATGCAATCTTAATTACATATTTGGCTCCTTTTCTTGTTAAATATTCATAAATACCAAATTATTTAAAAATAAGATTTCACCTTAATTATATCCAATCTAAAATGTAAATTAAAACAAAATAAATTCTCCACAGATCCCCTAATCAAGAAATTCCAACAAAAATAACAAATACATAACAATTAAAACTATTAATCAAAATAAAATTTAAAAATACATATAAACAATAAAAGCAAACAATCAAAGATAAGTTCCAATCAAAGATGTTTAGATTGAGACGATAAAACAAGAAAAAGGTTAGAAGAAATAGACCACCAACTTCATAAACCCAAAAACAAAAAGACGAAATCCTAATATCCATCAAAATCTTCTCGCAACGGGAACAATAATCCAACAAATCTATTTATATCTCTATTTTTTTTTTCACCAGCAGTTGTGTAAAAAAAATTAAACACATGAAGATGGCAACCAGAAAACGAACAAAAGAATTTGAGAAAAATTCTTCAAGCAACAAGACAAAAAATGAAGGCTTGAGATCGAAACACACCAGAAAAAACTAAAGGTAAATCAAAGAACAGTAAACATTCAGAGAGGAATATAAGCTGCAAAGTCAGAAGAACGAGTTTGGTATGGGCCCTTAAAATAGAAATATAAACACATTGTAAAACACTCAAAATGATTATAGTAGAAAATGAAATTCTCAACAAGATAAAGCACCCTAGAATGGTTATTATGGTAGTAGAAGAGAATCAAGATAAGCTATGAAGCACACTAGGAGGGTAGAATAAAATCTAAACAAGTCATAAAGCAGACCAAGACGATTATAACAGGATAAGAGAATCTAAACTAGTTATAAAGCATGCCTGAACAATTACTCAATCCAAAACATCATAACAATCCAACAACAAATCTAGACATGTTATTAGAGACTCGAGAAAAAAATGTCACGTAAAAAACACCAACCTTCTGTTGTGCAGATCTACGGACCTATCAATCTGACGAGCGAGACAAATCTTTTTCAACACATACCTTAATACATAGAGGTCAAAATAATTAAAACCAAAACTAGGCACTAACAATACTATGTGTAACACAAATTTAAAGTTCTAAAGAAGAGATTAACAAGAACAATGTGAAAATAACATTAAAAAAGAAAAAACTTGAACGGCATTTTCTTACTTCTTTTCATGTTTATGTCTCACAAGAAGAGCAGAAAAAAATTATCGCTTCCCTATTTGCTCCAAATATTTCATATTGCTCCATTTGGACAGATTAATAATTCACTTTCTCTGAGTAGACCAAAAAAAAAAAAAGAAAAAGAAAAGGTATAATTTCACCATAGTATTCAAAATCCATTTAAGAAGCTACTCTAACTGTTTTATGCTTTTTCTGAGCATAAACTCAACATTTCACAGGGAAAAAGCTGAAATTTTGTAAAATGTTAATAAACAGAGATATTATCTAAGAAACCACATTGGATCATAAGGATTCCACTCAAATTTTCTTTCCAAAACAACTTCTTATCTTCAAAAGAGCACATTGGCAATAACCCCATCAACAAAATTTACAAGATTCAACAAAAAAATTAAAAAAAAGAAAAAAAAAAGCAAATACGGAGTGGGAAAGAGAGGTTGATAAAAATTTAAAAACCCATCGAGGGAATAATGTAAACTTTAATAAGAACCTTGCAAAATCTTCAGAAGATTGATGTTTGAGATGAACATTGAAAAATCTGAGGTTCATCTCAAGCATGAATCTTCTCGTAAAACAAAAATTAATCCCCAAAATTTTGAAACCCCACTTTCAATTTCTATGTGAAAACCCCCCAAAAGATCCAATGCATCAGAGAGAAAAGAGAAAGAGAGGCACCTGAAAGTTGAAGTAGAAATGTGGATCCAAGAGACTGAGGCAAATGTAGCACAAGAGAAAAGAAACAAATATATAAATCAAGCTTCATGCTTCAATGATATATATCCTCTAAGCTCTACCTCAATTCACGTTAATTATTCTAAGTTTACCTAACCTAGTAGCATTACTAAGCCTTTATTATCTTAACTCCAAATCGGATGCTCCAAAAATTTTGGTAGCATAACGACATATATAAGACTAACCCAAAATTTTCCTTAACCCGTTAAACACGAGACACACACTTCTAAAGACACAAAATTCCACAACAAACTCCCACCAATCAAAGTGAGTAAGATCTCGCATCAATCACTATTCAAATGAATGGCTACATGTTACACAACAACTAAAAACGCCTTATACTTCTAAACAAGTCTATCGAATTCAATTTTAAAAATGAAATGACTCTAATCACAGGAAGACCATTTGAACAAGTAAACTAAGAAATTAATATCAAAGTCAGATCACAACTTAAACCAATTACAAGAACATCTACCAAGTAGTAAAATCAACTAGGTAAGTCTAGTGGAAACAAAACTGTAAAGGAAGAACAACTAAACTAATTAATGATGTTAAAAACTACACTAAAGTTAATCTAGTTGCATTCAAAAGGTTTAAGGGTGTGGGAACTTACCAATCGACACCCAACGACATCGAATGCTAGTTGTCCAATGTCCGAATGAGTTTGAAATCGCTAATCCGAACCTCATAGCCTATGGGCATTCAATCCCAAGGCTGTTCGGGTTGTGGGTAGTCAGCAAAAGCTTACTTTGAAGCCGAAAGCTTGCTGATTGGGAAGTGGAAGTGCTGGAATACGCTTGGAAGTACAATCAGTGGGTATACAAAGACTAGAAACATGAGTTAAAGCGCTTTTTAAAGATTTGAATGGGACTAATGTGCTGAAAAATACCTATTGGCATCGAATTATCTTGAATAGGCGTTGCTTGAAAGAGAGTGAGGCAGAGAGAGAGACTTACGCGTGGAAGAAGAAGAAGAAGGAGAAATGCTAACTCGCGATCTTGCTCGCCGTCGTAGGTCTTGGTCGAAAATCAAGGCTCGCCGGCATGGAGGAAATAGCGGGATCTTGCTCGCCGACGTAGGTCTTGGTCGAAAATCAAGGCTCGCCGGCATGGAGGAAATAGCGGGATCTTGCTCGCCGGCGTAGGTCTTGGTCGAAAATCAAGGCTCGCCGGCATGGAAGAAATAGCGGGGGAGATGGAGAATCAAGGCTGCCATTACCGATGAAACAAGGGTTTTATTGGGGGAATTGAGAGAAAACGAGGGTTTGAGAGGGAGAGAGAGAGATTGAGAGATTGAGAGATTGAGGGTTTAGAATTTCTTTTCTTTTTTCTTTTTTTTTTTTTTTTTTTTTTTGTCTTTCTCCTTTTTCTTTAAAATAAAAATTACTTCAAATAAATAAATAAACTCATAGATTTACGATTTTTTTAATTTTTTTAAAAAATGTACCAAAAATCTTCTTTTTTTACAACTATTTACCAGTTTTTTTTTTTCTTTCCTTCCTTTATTTGGGTTTGCTTATACCCTTATAAAATGTCAAAATTGTACTAGTGACAATTACCCAAGTTGCTATTCATAACGAGCAAAGTGAGTTGTTAATATTTTTAAATTAGCTAGGGACAAATTTCAAAAGTGAATGACCATGAGGGATATCCTAGCAAAAATAATTCTAATCTCTTCAAAAAAAAAAAAAAAAAACAAAAACAAAAACAATTCATTTAGAGGTGAAAGATGTTTTTTCTCCAAAATCAAAAGTAATTACTCTAGCAAGAATATTCATAAAATATAGTGGTCAAACCTTAATTTTATAGGTAAGATATATAATGACACATATTAGATAGTAAAATCAAATGATTCTCTTTCCATTGTCAATAAAAGAAAATAAAGCATGCAACGAGAGAGAAAATGAGTCTAAATTAGACTTAAAGGGAGAAAGTGAACATTTGTTGAAACTTGAGAATATTTGAGTTTTCAATAAGGGCTTAAATTTAAACTTATACAAGAGTTAAAATATTGAGGTCATATGGATATAGTTTCTTGTTCAAATCCACTACCAGTACTTTACTTGAATAATTCTTTTTGTATTTATTTTCTCTTTTTCATTGATATTGGCAGTTTCATGACTTTTTTTTTGTCTTGATGAAAAACAAATTATACATTTTACTTAATTTATTCAATTTTACCTTCAAAATTTTCCTTTCATAACACTAACCAACTGGTAGTACAAAATGTTTCATCATATAATAAATTATTTTTAATTGAAAAATTATAATATATAATTAAATAACATGAAAATAGAAAAAAAAGCTAGAATTAGAATACAATATTAAATTTGGGGAAAAGGAGACTGAAAAGTTCTTTCTTTAACCCTTTTTGTGATATACCATGGATGTAGATATACTTTTTTTCTTAAAGATTTTTAACATACCAATTCATTGGAGAAGTTTTGGGAAGGGAAAATCCTTTTAATTTGTTGAAAATATAAGTACTCTATCTAACCAAAAAAGAAAAGAAAAAAATTATATTAAGCTGAAAGTCAAACATTGTTTTGAACACCTTGGTTGCTTTTTTTTTTTTTTTTTTTTTTTTTTTTTTTTTGAGAAATTCATTGGTTGCTTTTTCTTTACATATTCCTTTGGCATTCCACCTATGACCCATAGGACAGACGTCCTTTCTTTCCCCTGCCTTCTTCATTTCTCTCCTCTCATCTCGAAATAATAATATTGGCCTCCCCTATTTTAATAACTGTAGGATCGAAAGGCAACACTAGAGGGGGTGAATAGGGTTGAACTACCAATTTTTAAAATATTTTTATCTACGACATATGCTCAAATAAAAATTAACACACAAATTTAATTTAAGAAAAAATTAAGCAATATAAAACCTAAAGCATGCACACTAAGATAGCTTTGAATTTAAATATGATTTAATCAAGAGAAATTTAAATAGCCCACTAAAATTAAATCATGCAATTAAAGAGAAAATAAAAATTAAGACAATAAAGCAAAAGAAATAATTAAGGGCATAAAATAAAAGAGAGAGAGGAAGAGAAAACACCAGGAATTTATAGTGGTTCGGCAAATTGCCTACTCCACTCCCCAAGACTCCTTCTTGGGTATTTCACTAGTGATCCTCTTGCGGGTGAGAACCAAACCGACACACGACCCTCTTTTTCCTAGGCTAAAGAGAAACCCAAGATCCTTTTAACTGGTTCAGGATCAAACCAATTTCTTTTTCTCACGACCCAAGGTGTACCCACACCTTAATACAATTCCCAAAAAGAAAAGAAAAGAGAACCTCACAATATTGCCTCTTGAAGGCTAGATACACAAGTTGAGCACTCTAAAAAGAAAACCTCACAAAAATATAACTAGGCCAATTTTGGAGCAGGGAGGACAAGAATTTTAAGAGTAGAGAGACTTTGAGAGCTTAAAGACTTGAAAGCTTTTGGTGTGTCTATGAATGAGAAAATCAAGTCCAATTTATAGGCAAAGAAGATGAATTTTGGCCGTTGGATCAATTTTAGAATGAATGGTAGAGATTGAGTTTAAAATTGGAAAAGGAAAGAATTTCAAATTTAAGAGAGAATTTTGAAGGATTGGAATTTTAGGATTAGTAGAATAAAATCAATGAATCATGGGATGAATTTTGGAAAGAATCAAATTTGAATTTGGGGGAATTTTGATATTAAGAGCAAATTTTGAAGATATGGAATTTTGGAGATAATTAGAATAAATCAAGTATTTTTGGGATGGATTTTGGAAAGAATAAATTTTGAATTGGGAGGAATTTTGGGAAAAAATAAAATTTGAATTGGGAGGAATTTTGGGTGAAAATTTATTTAAACATAGTTTGCCACGTGTCACTATTCCATTGGTCCACGTAATTCACGTCAGCCGCCATGTCACTTGACACGACATCGCCACGTCAGCAAAATTCGACCATTGTGGAGCCACGTCATCCGCCACGTCAGCTGCCACATCATCATTTTTTGTCGTGTGTTGTGCCACATCAGCGCCACGTCAGATGCCACATCAGCGACTGACACGTGTCACTGCCACGTAGGTTTTTCTCCATAAAATTTGTTTTGGCCATAACTTTTTCGTTTGAGCTCCGTTTGAGTGATTCAAAAGGCGTTGGAATTGTTGTCTCGAGCTCTACAAGATACTGACTTTGAAACACTGAAAATGTTAGCATAAAAAAATCAGAGTTTGTTATCATCAAAATACTTGGTTTGATTGAAGCCCTAAAGCTAACAATAACACTACTAGAAAAACGGTATTACTTGACGCTTTTGGAATGTCAAATTTAAATATTCTTAACGTTTTTAAAAGCGTCGAGAGAACCACTGTCAAGAATAAGGTATCGAAAATGTGACGAATGAAAAGCGTCAAGATATTTTTTCCTTGATATTTTTTAACCGTCAAGAATATAACATCATTGACATTTATGAAGCGTCATGTATATAGATTTCTTGACATTTATTAAATATCATTTTTGTTAAAACTTGACGGATCTAACGTGTCAAATGATACTTTATCTTGACATTTTAAAAATATCAATTCAATAAGTTTTTGACACATTTTACATGTCATGTTTGTTTGTGATATTTTTTTTTCAATTATAATAGTTGTTCCCTATTATCTTGAATCTCCTGCATTACATTCCAACAATTTGATATATTGATCAACCAAATAAAAAAATACACATTCAAGATCCATCAACCAAAATTTCTCCAATAACTTCAATAAAATTCATATCTTCAACATTAAAAAGTATCCAACCTCCATATGAGCAATTCCAAAATTACAACTATCAACCCATATGAACAATTCCAAAAATTACAAGATCTATCAACCCACATGAACAATTACAAAATTACAATGACCTATCAACTCCATTTCGACAATTCCAAAATGAAGATCTTTACACCAATTTCCACCATATATTCAAAATTACATAATACCTATCTCCACCATATATTCAAAATCACAAACTACCTATTAAATAATTTGTGTGCTTCTATGCCTTAAAATACTTACTACTTCCAAACAGGGGGAAGCTTCTGTCTTCTTGTAATACCGGGTCAGACGATGGATCCTGTTCTCCACCAAAATCAACTTGAACTTGGGAATCCTTGTCTTTCTTGTTTCTCTACAAATGCTTTCTGGTTGAAACAACTTTCTTGATGAGATGGTAAAGATCCTTCGAGATTTTAGGAGCTAGCCCTAAGCCAAAAAAGAAAACATGTTAAAAAGAATAAGATAATAATTCTGACTGATGTATAAAATAGAAGTTTAATGGAGGAAGGGTAGATGAGACTCACCATGAGCCTTCAATATACGCAAGATCTTGCTCCCAGTTACACTTTTCACCTGAGCAATCCCGTGAGAATCACGGAGAATAACACCAATTTCAGATGGTGTCAAACCCTTTTTTGCAAATTTGCAAATGTTCTCGGCAACCTGAATGGTCAAAGGAAAGCCATCAATTTCTATAGAAAGTACAAAGATTCACTTCCCTTTCTAAGCAGTTAAAATGACAAGCAATGGAAGAACTTGCGATTTTCTTAGACATTCGACAAGTATAACCATCAGAATTGACACTCAGATGACACTATGAAACATGTCACCATGCTTCACTAAAATCAACGACTGTAATTTTCATCGTTAGTCAATCACATGAGCAATCTTTTACAAGAACCTCTTTTTCTTCCTGGTAATTTTCAATGGGACCCTATCTGCCATGAGCAAAGTATACTGAAAGCTGATTTCAATGAAGAAGTTAACAACGCAACTAATGCAAACCTGAAAGATGAATTCTGCATAAGCATTGACATTGCGCAACAATGTTTGTTTTGCATTAATCCTTCTAAAACTCTTCGTATAATGGTTGCATCTCTGCAGAAAAGTGTATAAATGTTAGTATAAAATATAAAATCAATAGGTTAACCATCATGGGTTGGCCCTAATGGTAAAAAAGGACCATAGAAAAAATAAAGGGCTTAGAGGGCATGGGTTCAATCCATGGTGGCCACCTACCTAGGATTTAATATCCTACGAGTTTCCTTGGCAACCAAATGTAGTAGGGTCGGGTGGTTGTCCCGTGAGATTAGTCGAGGTGCGCATGAAAGAATGACATTGCATCATTACCACATGGGGGGACGTGTGGGGGGTGGGCACAATGCTAACTCCCAGTTACAACTATTATAAGGTCCCTCTTTGATAAATTTACAAGGAATCACATTTATAAGTTATGTTACAACTATTAAGTCAATACCATGTGATTAATGTAACAGACCTGGAGAGAAGGACGTTTCAAGTACCTTACAGAGTAGTAGACAACGACAAGTAATGGACAGCGACACCCACACAAGAGACCTACTGCCGTGCAAAATCAGAGACCCACGAAAGAAACCCACACCTTCTTCTCTGCCGCCTGCTCGAGAGTAAGACCCACAAAGCCTCCTTCTTCGTCGCCTACTCTAAATTGCATGGTTGTTGTCGATGAGGGAAATACTGTTGCCGCCGTTTGAAAAGAAAGGTCCCTCTTTGTCGCCGCCGTTGGTGTGTTAGACCGTTCACAAAGACAAGTCGCCTCGCCGTCGTTGGTGCCGTTTGCGAATATAAGTCTTCTCGGCGAAGAGAAGTCACGACTACATTATTTGCCGGTCGCGAGGGGGAGAGGCAGGAGACCAACAAAAAAGATAAGAATTCGGTCAAAGCCCTAATTTTGATTTTGACCCTATATTAAATTAAAAACAATGTCATAATTCTTGACATTTTAGAAATATCAAGTCTTCCTTAGCGTGAAAAAATCCGAAAAAATTCATAAGACTCCGTGTTTTTGTATTTTTCTTGACGTTTTTTGTTGAAATTTTGTAAGTCTTGACATTTTTTTTTTGTTGAAATTACATAAGTCTTGACATTTTTCTTAAAAATGTCAACTAATAACAAAACTCAAATGTCAGCGAGATTCGGAGTTTCTTGGGGTTAGCAGGCTATTATCGTCGTTTTGTGCAGGGTTTTTCCAGTATAGCCGCACCTCCAACTCAGTTGACTCGAAAGGGTATTCCCTTCGCGTGGAATGAAGCTTGTGAGGCAAGCTTCCAAGAGCTTAAGCAGAGACTAGTTTCAGCACCAGTACTTACAGTACCTGATGGTTCAGGAGAATTTGTTATTTACAGTGATGCTTCAAAGAAGGGACTGGGTTGTGTGTTAATGCAGCATGGTAAGGTCATTGCTTATGCGTCTCGTCAGCTGAAAGATTATGAGAAGAACTACCCAACTCATGACTTAGAATTGGCAGCAGTGGTTTTTGCCTTGAAGATTTGGAGACATTATTTATACGGAGAGAAAATCCAAATCTTCACGGACCACAAAAGTCTGAAATACCTCTTCACCCGGAAAGAGTTGAATATGAGGCAGCGGAGATGGTTAGAGTTGGTAAAAGATTATGATTGTGACATCCAGTACCACCCGGGCAAGGCAAATGTGGTTGCAGATGCCCTCAGCAGGAAGACCGCTCATGCGTCTGCTTTGATTACTACTCAGGCTCATATATTGGATGACTTGGAACGTGCAGAGATTATGATTGCAGTGGGCGAAGTTACAGCACGCCTAGCTCAGTTGACAGTTAAGTCGAGCTTGAGACAGAGGATCATAGATGAAAAACCAAATGACCCTAATCTTGTTGTTAAACGCAGTCAAGTAGAGGCGGGGCAGGTGAGCGAGTTCTCCTTATCTTCAGACCTCGGCTTGTGTTACCAGGGTCACTTATGCGTACCTGAGAATGCCGAACTCAAACAAGAATTATTAGCTGAGGCACATAGTTCACCTTTTTCAATCCATCCAGGAAGTACGAAGATGTACCATGATTTGAAACAGTATTACTTGTGGCAGGGCATGAAAAGAGAGATAGCGGATTTTGTCAGTAAATGCCTTGTTTGCCAACAGGTGAAAGCCCCGAGACAGAAACCAGCAGGCTTGTTGCAGCCGCTGAGTGTTCCAGAATGGAAGTGGGAGCATATATCTATGGACTTCATCACAGGATTGCCTAGAACGGTCAAGAGTTACACTGTGATTTGGGTCATTATCGACAGACTCACCAAGTCAGCGCACTTTCTCCCTGGAAAGCCTACTTACACTGTTGAAAAGTGGGCACAGTTATACATGACGGAGATAGTCAAGCTTCATGGGGTGCTGGTATCAATCGTGTCAGATAGAGACCGTCGGTTCACACCTAACTTTTGGAGGAGTTTGCAAAGAGCCTTGGGTACTCAGTTACGTTTCAGTACAGCTTTTCACCCTCAGACAGATGGTCAAACTGAGCGATTGAACCAAACTCTAGAAGACATGTTGCGAGCATGTGTCTTGGATTTCTCAGGTAGTTGGGATGCACACCTGCACTTAATGGAATTTGCTTATAACAATAGTTATCAAGCAACCATCGGTATGTCACCGTTTGAGGCCCTTTATGGGAAGAGATGCAGGTCCCCTATTTATTGGGATGAGGTCGGAGAACGTCAGTTGTTGGGACCTGAATTGATCCAAGCCTCCAGCGAGGCTATTCGCACAATTAGGTCGAGGATGTTAACAGCTCAAAGCCGACAGAAGAGCTATGCTGATACAAGGAGAAGAGATTTAGAGTTTGACGTGGGTGATCATGTTTTCTTGAAGGTAGCTCCGATGAAAGGAGTATTGAGGTTTGGAAGGAAAGGCAAGCTCAGCCCGCGTTTCATTGGTCCGTTTGAGATTTTAGAACAGATTGATCCGGTAGCCTACCGTTTGGCCTTGCCGCCTTCTCTTTCAGCGATACACAACGTTTTCCATGTCTCCATGCTGCGAAAGTATTTGACAAATCCAACCCACAGAGTGGACTTCGAACCTTTACATTTGAGCGAGAACTTGTCTTATGAGGAGGAACCTGTGCTAATCCTTGACAGAGAGGTGAAGGTCCTTCGCAATCGTGAGATAGCTCTCATGAAGGTCCTTTGGCGAAACCATTTGTCTGAAGAGGCAACGTGGGAGAGAGAAGACGAGATGATGACCAAGTATCCAGAGTTGTTCCACTACTAGCAACTTTCGAGGACGAAAGTTCTTTTAAGGTTAGTATGATGTAGCAACCGGTGTTTTAAAAAAAAATGGGGAAAAACGGGCAGAAGCCCGGTCAAAGAGAAAGAAAGGAAAATGGGGGGAAACTTCCCCCCAATTTTCGGTCAAAATGACCGTTTGAAAAAAAAAAATAAGTTTTTCTCTCTCTCCCCGACTCTCTTTCTCTCCCTCTCGGCTAGCTCCCTCTCTCTACTTCGGTTCTCTCTCTCTCGCTCCCTTTCAGCCGCCGCTCGTCCGTCGACGCCGCCGCCATACTTCCGTCGCCGGTACTCTCTCTCTCTCTCTCTCTCTCTCTCTCTAACCCGTCTCTCGGCTCTCTCTCTCTCGCAGCCTCTCTCTCTCTGTCTGCACGTCAAGCCGACGCCCACGCCGCCGCACTCCACCGCCGCGAGCCGCCGCCGCCACTAGCGTCTTCGGGCTCGTTCGTTTTTCAGATCTGTTCGCCGTCGCCACTAGCGTCATCGGGCTCGTTCGTTTTTCAGATCTCTTCTGACTGGGTGCCATCTACCATCAGTAGGAGTAGAGACCTCCCAAAACTCCCACATGTGCATTACCAGTGAGTTGGTAAACTTTCATTTATATACAGGTGTACTAATTGAACACGAGACCTGAACTGCCGATAAATGAAATGAAATGAAATGAAATGAATGAGATGAATGAGATTGAGATGACCTAACCCTTAGGCCCTTCACTCGAATAAGATGTTAAAACTTTTATTGCTACTTACTGAGTATTTCCTTAAATACTCATTCTTTTCCCTTACACACAACTGCAGGTAGAGGTAAAGGTGTACGGAACGCGTGACGGAGAGCTGCTGAGCCATGGATCTCCTTTAGTTTAAGTCTTCCGCATTTTACATTTTGAAATTTCCCTTTGAACTTGTATTGAATGATTTACGTTTTATTCCGCTTTTAGTTTGTTTGATTTACTAAAGGTTTTGTTTGTTCTGTTTTAAACTGGGATCCCAGATTGAAATGTTTCGAGAATTTCTAAGTACGGTTTCTTTATATTGAATTTTTCCGCTGTTCTTAGAAGTAGAATGAAATGCATGTAGTAACGGCCTTAGGATCTAGGCATGAAAAGTAGGGTCGTTATAGTTGGTATCAGAGCTCTAGGTTATAGGTTCTGTAGACTGGTTTACATCGTAAACAAAATTCAAATATGGCTTCCTTTATTATATTTTAACTTTAAAGTGCACTTATCAACGACTAATTGACAAAGTTAACCCCATCTAGTTTATGTTTTGTAAAAAATGACTCATCTTTAGAAACAATGTTTTTTTGGACCCCTTGATGATGAAGATGATGTACGCAAGTGCTTGAAATTACTTATATTTTCTTTATTAAAAAAAAAAATATATGAGTATATATATAAGCAAGTAACTGTGTATATTTAATACTATAGTTATGACAAAAAAAAAAAAAAAAAAAAAAAACAACTCAAGTATATGTGGCTACAATAAGGATTAAAAAAATAAAAACTTATTTTTGGTCATTTTTCCACCCCCTTCAAATTTGGAAACAAAATTCAAATATGGCTTCCTTTATTATATTTTAACTTTAAAGTGCACTTATCAACGACTAATTGAAAAAGTTAACCCCCTCTAGTTTATGTTTTGTAAAAAATGACTCATCTTTAGAAACAATGTTTTTTTGGACCCCTTGATGATGAAGATGATGTAAGCAAGTACTTGAAATTACTTATATTTTCTTTATTAAAAAAAAATATATGGGTATATATATAAGCAAGTAAATGTGTATATTTAATACTATAGTTATGACAAAAAAAAAAAAAAAAACAACTCAAGTATATGTGGCTACAATAATGATTAAAAAAATAAAAACTTATTTTTTGTCATTTTTCCACCCCCTTCAAATTTGGAAACAAAATTCAAATATGGCTTCCTTTATTATATTTTAACTTTAAAGTGCACTTATCAACGACTAATTGACAAAGTTAACCCCCTCTAGTTTATGTTTTGTAAAAAAAATGACTCATCTTTAGAAACAATGTTTTTTTGGACCCCTTGATGATGAAGATGATGTAAGCAAGTACTTGAAATTACTTATATTTTCTTTATTAAAAACAATATATGGGTATATATATAAGCAAGTAACTGTGTATATTTAATACTATAGTTATGACAAAAAAAAAAAAAAAAAACTCAAGTATATGTGGCTACAATAATGATTAAAAAAATAAAAACTTATTTTTGGTCATTTTTCCACCCCCTTCAAATTTGGAAACAAAATTCAAATATGGCTTCCTTTATTATATTTTAACTTTAAAGTGCACTTATCAACGACTAATTGACAAAGTTAACCCCCTCTAGTTTATGTTTTGTAAAAAATGACTCATCTTTAGAAACAATGTTTTTTTGGACCCCTTGATGATGAAGATGATGTAAGCAAGTACTTGGAATTACTTATATTTTCTTTATTAAAAAAAATATATGGGTATATATATAAGCAAGTAAATGTGTATATTTAATACTATAGTTATGACAAAAAAAAAAAAAAAAAAAAACAACTCAAGTATATGTGGCTCCAATAATGATTAAAAAAATAAAAACTTAGTACATATTATATATAAAATGGTATATATAAAGTTAAATGTTTTTTCGCAAAATAAAAAAAATTGGAAAAAAATATATGATACAAAATAAACGCTAAGATTGTGAGACATTTAAGAAAAACGTATTGTATATATATACACATACATATATGATATATATATATGTATATATGAAATTATATAAGGTATATATGAAATTATATACGAATATCGACAGTTTTTTTGTAAAATGAAAAAATCTAAAAAAAAAAATAGTTTAGCAAACTCGAGCACGAAAATCTGAAGGAAAATCTGCTGGTAATTGAATAAGATGACAGGAAAATAAACTTATTCATTATGACGTGAAATAAAATTAGTACAATAATATTTTCCTAAAATTAAGAAATTTGTTTAAATAATATTTTATATTATAATTTGTCCTATAAATGTAATATTATCATTTTTAATATTAATTAAAAATAGATGATAAAAACAAGGGTATAAAGATAAGAAAATATAGCTAGAAATCTAATCTTGTAAATATCCAAAATTTTAAACATATATGAAAACATGTCTCCAAAACATGCTATCTACCAAAATTTATCTAAAAATAATAATAATTTGACTATATTGTTTAGATTGGTTTGATAAAATTTTAAGTTTCATTTTTATCTTGTTACTTTCCATATTATCTTTTTAGATCGTTCTCCTTACTTAATTGATGGTAGATAAACATGCCAAATTTACTTTTGAAAATTTTCCAACCAATGAAAATAATGGCTAAACTATTTTGTATTTTTCAATCATATGATTTTTCTTCCAAATGTACCCTGATTTAATTTTCTTGTTCGCACCCTATTTTTAAGGCAATGGTTATCTAATTTATTTCTAAATATATATTTTATGTGCTAAATATGTAACGCAAAAAGAAAAGAAAAAATAGAGTGAATTAAAAAAAATTGTAATTGTAAGAACTAAAAAGAAGAGATAAGTGAAAGAAAAAAGAATGGAGGGAAAGAAAAAAGAGAGACAAAAAATTAACGCTAGGATTCGAACCCACACGGGAAGAGAGGCAAAAATTTTGATGATTTATGTACGATGCTCCACGATTTTTCTTGAGACTGGTGGATATATCATTAAAATGATATTTTGCCAAATTATCAACTATATTTTAATTATTTCAACCAAAAATTGGTAAAAAAGAAATGTTTTTCCCCTATATCTCTATCAGGCCCTTGAAATTTTCAATATATCACCGTTATCTTGATGACTTTTGGCGATTTTTTCATCCTTAGTTACATCATATACATTCTCTCTTGTATCTTTAAAAATTAAAATTCAAATTTTGTATGCTTTTTAAAACCAAAAGATTACATAAAATTTAGGTATTTAGTTTTTAATATTTTCAGTTAGATTTTTTATTTAAAAGTATCCAATCAATATCCTCATTGTTCCATCGATTTTTTGTTCTACACTTCCTATCATTATTCAATGGGTCATTGATCTTTAAACATAGTTAAATTATATGTACATATAACAAATACGGACTATTTGTATAGAAGACATTTTCTACGTTAAGAAATTGTATGGGAACTCTATTCCAAATAAGGAGCATTTGTTTATTCCATTGGTATTTTCTATTCTTCCAAATTATTTGAGTTTTATATTTATTAATTTACGATTTCTTGATTGAATTTTGTGGTTAAGATATATAAACTGTATTTGGTAATTAAAAAAAAAAAAAGATATTTGTGATGCAAAACGCATGCAATTGGGGATTGGGCTTAAGAATCTACATACAATTTTCTACTAATACAACCTGACATAGCAATATTGGAGAGCCACAAAATGTCCTACTTTTCTTTAAACATTTGGAAGATTAGCCATCAATGTGAACTACACAATAAGATTGTCAAGGCTTAGAAAAAATTAAAACACATCATCTCATCCATCAACTGGAAAAGGAAAAAGAATTACCGGCTCAATAGCTAAACCCTCTGCTGGAATCCAAGTCAACAACTCATGAGTTGTGTTGTTGGACGGCGTCACTAAAGATCAAAGGAAGTTGTAGGTTATGTAGGAGGGACAACAAAAAAAAAATATTTTTAACATTGGTTTGATTTTCAAACTTACACCACAACACCACACCAATTAAAAATATAAAATCAATAAATAACATAATTAAAGTTCATTTATGATTTAGTAAAATAACAGTACTTCAATACAATGCATAATACATCAAATATTTTACTTCAAACCCACAACAATAATCACCATAACCTTATATATAATATATAGCTTTATTCCCACACATATTATTATTATATATTCTATTGCAAACATCATTTTCTTCCCAATGGCCATAACCGTACTTAATGACCAATAGCCATATCACAGTAGGACGTAAGAATTGTGCCTTGTTTAGCCGTGATTCCAACGAAGTTGAGGAAATTTGGCCAACACTCGTGTTGAATACTCTTGATTGCTTGACAACACTTGACACCTAAGTTGATTTTTCCATGAAATATGAACGTGGTAACCTCATTCGCACATGCATGAAGTTTGAATAAATGTAATGAACAAAAAAATTTCTCCTCCTCGAACTTTGATCGTCTTGCTTGGTTCACGTTCACATGCAAGGGTTGTTTTGATTCTTCCACAAAAGAGAAAACAATCGATAGGAACGAGAAGAGAATAACAAACTTAAGAAGGAGAGCCATGATAGGTGGAAGTTTTGTGTATGAGGGATGTGAAAGAAAGAAGAAGTTTATGTGTGTGTTGTTAAGGAGTGGTGTGATGTGGAGTTTATATAGAAGGATAGAAAACAAAAGATTTCAAGGGATGTTAGTGAAGAATTAAAAAAAAAAATATATAGTTGAAATTCAAGAATTAGGTGGGTGAGGGAAGGGCACATGTGTTGTGTATGGGAAATTACATGTGGGTGAAGGGTTTGGTTTGATGATGGGTTTAATTTGAAATTAGAGGAAGAAAGTGATGGGATTATTTGGATATGCACATGGAATGATGGAAGGCAAAAGAGAAGTAAAGAAGGAAGGAAGATAAAATAAAGGAATAGATAAACAATAACAAAAAAACATAGAGAGTGGAATGTTGAAGGGAGAATAAAAAACAAACACAAAAGTTAAATTAAAATTCAAGGAAAAGTATTTTTATTTTTATTTTTTGGGAGGAAGAAGATGGAAATAACAAAAATATCTAATATAAATGGACCCGTATCCTTTTTAAAATGAAACTAATTTCCAAATATTCACAACTCATATTCCTCATTATTAATAGCAACTTGCCTAACTCTAATGGTGTCCATAAAAGAATTAAATTGCAATACACCGAAAAACCTAAATATTAATACGTTAGTTCATCTAGATTAAAGAATAGTAAAACAAATAAGTATTAAAGAAGATAGAGAATGGGAATACTAAAGTAATTAAGGGAGAAATAATTAGGCATCTAAGGAGAGAATGAATGAGAATATTATATTCAAGAGAAAAAATCCTAACATTAGAATTAAGAAGCTTTTGTTAAAATGCCAAAAACCACCGACTGCAAGGAACCAAATTCTTGTCATTTGATTTGTTACATTCTACTTAACTCACAATAAATTTCAATTTAACTTTCAAAATGACCTATCACAATATGCAAATATTTAGTGCATCTACATAATTCACTTAAAATTATGGTAATGTAATTGCAAGGCACGCCGTTTGTCCAAAAGATTTTTTTTTTTTTAATAAAGAAATAGAACGGTAATGTAACATGACCAAATTGTAAGTCATGTCTATTTGGTATAACTTTGAATTTTATATCTAATAAGTCCTTATTTTTTAAAATTGACAGATCTACTAAATACAAATATGACGTTTATACATTTTACATTTTACTTAATTTATTCAATTTAACATGACTTTTTACCTTGATGAAAAACAAATTATACATTTTACTTAATTTATTCAATTTTACCTTCAAAATTTTCCTTTCAGAACACTAACCAACTGGTAGTACAAAATGTTTCATCATATAATAAATTATTTTTAATTGAAAAATTATAATATATAATTAAATAACATGAAAATAGAAAAAAGCTAGAATTATAATACAATATTAAATTTGGGGAAAAGGAGACTGAAAAGTTCTTTCTTTAACCCTTTTTGTGATATACCATGGATGTAGATATACTTTTTTTCTTAAAGATTTTTTAACATACTAATTCATTGGAGAAGTTTTGGGAAGGGAAAATCCTTTTAATTTGTTCAAAATATAAGTACTCTATCTAACCAAAAAAGAAAAGAAAAAAAAAATATTAAGCTGAAAGTCAAACCTTGTTTTGAACACCTTGTTTGCTTTTTTTTTTTTTTTTTTTTTTTTTTTTTTTTTTTTTGAGAAATTCATTGGTTGCTTTTTCTTTACATATTCCTTTGGCATTCCACCTATGACCCATAGGACAGACGTCCTTTCTTTCCCCTGCCTTCCTCATTTCTCTCCTCTCATCTCGAAATAATAATATTGGCCTCCCCTATTTTAATAACTGTAGGATCGAAAGGCAGCACTAGAGGGGGTGAATAGGGTTGAACTACCAATTTTTAAAATAATTTTATCTATGAAATATGCTCAAATAAAAATTAACACACAAATTTAATTTAAGAAAAAATTAAGCAATATAAAACCTAAAGCATGCACACTAAGATAGCTTTGAATTTAAATATGATTTAATCAAGAGAAATTTAAATAGCCCACTAAAATTAAATCATACAATTAAAGAGAAATTAAAAATTAAGACAATAAAGCAAAGGAAATAATTAAGGGCATAAAATAAAAGAGAGAGAGGAAGAGAAAACACCAGGAATTTATAGTGGTTCGACAAATTGCCTACTCCACTCCCCAAGACTCCTTCTTGGGTATTTCACTAGTGATCCTCTTGCGGGTGAGAACCAAACCGACACACGACCCTCTTTTTCCTAGGCTAAAGAGAAACCCAAGATCCTTTTAACTGGTTCAGGATCAAACCAATTTCTTTTTCTCACGACCCAAGGTGTACCCACACCTTAATACAATTCCCAAAAAGAAAAGAAAAGAGAACCTCACAATATTGCCTCTTGAAGGCTAGATACACAAGTTGAGCACTCTAAAAAGAAAACCTCACAAAAATATAACTAGGCCAATTTTGGAGCAGGGAGGACAAGAATTTTAAGAGTAGAGAGACTTTGAGAGCTTAAAGACTTGAAAGCTTTTGGTGTGTCTATGAATGAGAAAATCAAGTCCAATTTATAGGCAAGGAGGATGAATTTTGGCCGTTGGATCAATTTTAGAATGAATGGTAGAGATTGAGTTTAAAATTGGAAAAGGAAAGAATTTCCAATTTAAGAGAGAATTTTAAAGGATTGGAATTTTATGATTAGTAGAATAAAATCAATGAATCATGGGATGAATTTTGGAAAGAATCAAATTTGAATTTGGGGAAATTTTGATATTAAGAGCAAATTTTGAAGATATGGAATTTTGGAGATAATTAGAATAAATCAAGGATTTTTGGGATGAAGAATAAATTTTGAATTGGGAGGAATTTTGGGAAAAAATAAAATTTGAATTGGGAGGAATTTTGGGTGAAAATTTATTTATACATAGTTTGCCACGTGTCACTATTCCATTGGTCCACGTAATCCACGTCAGCCGCCATGTCACTTGACACGCCATCGCCACATCAGCAAAATTTGACCATTGTGGAGCCACGCCATCCGCCACGTCAGCTGCCACATCAGCAACTGCCACGTGTCACTGCCACGTAGGTTTTTCTCCATAAAATTTGTTTTGGCCATAACTTTTTCGTTTGAGCTCCGATTTGAGTGATTCAAGAGGCGTTGGAATTGTTGTCTCGAGCGCTACAAGATACTGACTTTGAAACACTGAAAATGTTAGTATAAAAAAAATCAGAGTTTGTTATCATCAAAATACTTGGTTTGATTGAAGCCCTAAAGCTAACAATAACACTACTAGAAAAACGGTATTACTTGACGCTTTTGGAATGTCAAATTTAAATATTCTTAACATTTTTAAAAGCGTCGAGAGAACCACTGTCAAGAATAAGGTATCGAAAATGTGACGAACGAAAAGCGTCAAGATATTTTTTCCTTGATATTTTTTAAACGTCAAGAATATAACATCATTGACATTTATGACGCATCATGTATATAGATTTATTGACATTTATTAAATATCATTTGTGTTAAAACTTGACGGATCTAACGTGTCAAATGATACTTTATCTTGACATTTTAAAAATATCAATTTAATAAGTTTTTCACACATTTTACATGTCATGTTTGTTTGTGATTTTTTTTTCAATTATAATAGTTGTTCCCTATTATCTTGAATCTCCTGCATTACATTCCAACAATTTGATATATTGATCAACCAAATAAAAAAATACACATTCAAGATCCATCAACCAAAATTTCTCCAATAACTTCAATAAAATTCATATCTTCAACATTACAAAAGTATCCAACCTCCATATGAGCAATTCCAAAATTACAACTATCAACCCATATGAACAATTCCAAAAATTACAAGACCTATCAACCCACATGAACAATTACAAAATTACAATGACCTATCAACTCCATTTGGACAATTCCAAAATGAAGATTTTTACACCAATTTCCACCATATATTCAAAATTACATAATACCTATCTCCACCATATATTCAAAATCACAAACTACCTATTAAATAATTCGTGTGCTTCTGTTCCTTAAAATACTTACTACTTCCAAACAGGGGGAAGCTTCTGTCTTCTTGTAATACCGGGTCAGACGATGGATCCTGCTCTCCACCAAAATCAACTTGAACTTGGGAATCCTTGTCTTTCTTGTTTCTCTACAAATGCTTTCTGGTTGAAACAACTTTCTTGATGAGATGGTAAAGATCCTTCGAGATTTTAGGAGCTAGCCCTAAGCCAAAAAAGAAAACATGTTAAAAAGAATAAGATAATAATTCTGACTGATGTATAGAATAGAAGTTTAATGGAGGAAGGGTAGATGGGGCTCACCATGAGCCTTCAATATACGCAAGATCTTGCTCCCAGTTACACTTTTCACCTGAGCAATCCCGTGAGAATCACGGAGAATAACACCAATTTCAGATGGTGTCAAACCCTTCTTGGCAAATTTGCAAATGTTCTCGGCAACCTGAATGGTCAAAGGAAAGCCATCAATTTCTATAGAAAGTACAGAGATTCACTTCCCTTTCTAAGCAGTTAAAATGACAAGCAATGGAAGAACTTGTGATTTTCTTAGACATTCGACAAGTATAACCATAAGAATTGACACTCAGATGACACTATGAAACATGTCACCATGCTTCACTAAAATCAACGACTGTAATTTTCATCGTTAGTCAATCACATGAGTAATTTTCATCGTTAGTCAATCACATGAGCAATCTTTTCTTCCTGGTAATTTTCAATGGGACCCTATCTGCCATGAGCAAAGTATACTGAAAGCTGATTTCAATGAAGAAGTTAACAACGCAACTAATGCAAACCTGAAAGATGAATTCTGCATAAGCACTGACATTGCGCAACAATGTTTGTTTTGCATTAATCCTTCTAAAACACTTCGTATAATGGTTGCATCTCTGCATAAAAGTGTATAAATGTTAGTATAAAATATAAAATCAAGAGGTTAACCATCATGGATTGGCCCTAATGGTCAAAAAGGACCATAGAAAAAATAAAGGGCTTAGAGGGCCACCTACCTACCATGGTGGCCACCTACCTAGGATTTAATATCCTACGAGTTTCCTTGGCAACCAAATGTAGTAGGGTCAGGTGGTTGTCCCGTGAGATTAGTCGAGGTGAGCATGAAAGAATGACATTGCATCATTACCACATGGGGGACGTGTGGGGGTGGGCACAATGTTAACTCCCAGTTACAACTATTATAAGGTCCCTCTTTGATAAATTTACAAGGAATCAACGTTTATAAGTTATGTTACAACTATTAAGTCAATACCATATGATTACTGTAACAGACCTGGAGAGAAGGACGTTTCAAGTACCTTACAGAGTAGTAGACAACGACAAGTAATGGACAGCGACACCCACACAAGAGACCTACTGCCGTGCAAAATCAGAGACCCACGAAAGAAACCCACACCTTCTTCTCTGCCGCCTGCTCGAGAGTAAGACCCACAAAGCCTCCTTCTTCGTCGCCTACTCTAAATTGCATGGTTGTTGTCGATGAGGGAAATACTGTTGCCGACCTTTGAAAAGAAAGGTCCTTCTTTGTCGCCGCCGTTGGTGTGTTAGACCGTTCACAAAGACAAGTCGCCTCGCCGTCGTTGGTGCCGTTTGCGAATATAAGTATTCTCGCCAAAGAGAAGTCACGACTACATTATTTGCCGTTCGCGAGGGGGAGAGGCAGGAGACCAACAAAAAAGATAAGAATTCGGTCAAAGCCCTAATTTTGATTTTGACCCTATATTAAATTAAAAACAATGTCATAATTCTTGACATTTTAGAAATATCAAGTCTTCCTTAGCCTGAAAAAATCCGAAAAAATTCATAAGACTCCGTGTTTTTTATTTTTCTTGACGTTTTTTTGTTGAAATTTTTTAAGTCTTGACATTTTTTTTTGTTGAAATTACATAAGTCTTGACATTTTTTCTTAAAAATGTCAACTAATAACCAAACTCAAATGTCAAGTAACATTGTTTTTCTTGTAGTGTAAGATGAGAAAGGAATTGAGACGACATGAAAAGGAATTTTCGTATTTTCATTGAACTCCTAAAAAAAGTTGCAAAAGTAGAACCTCAAGAAGATGAAAGTGCGTGGGGTCGAATTCAAACAAGTATTTAACAGAGGCAAAATAACTTATCCAAAAACCATCAACGATCAAAAACCCTAGAGAAACCTTCAAAGATAAAATCCATCCAATTCTTCTCCAAACCATTCAACAAGAACAATAAAAAACATACAAAGAAGATCTCAAAACCATAATTAGACATATCGATTCTAAAAAATCAAGATCCACACGCATGAAAGAAAGAAATGTTCAGAGCAACTGACCCCCTAGAGATGAGATTCAACGGCAAAATTTGGCGGAAATTCTTAAGAGAGATGGAGATAGAGCACACATGATGAGATTTTTTGGTTAGGTCAAAATGAGGAGACAAGGGGGGGGGGGGGGTGCTACAAGGTTATTTTGGTCATTTTTCCACCCCCTCCAAATTTGGAAACAAAATTCAAATATGGCTTCCTTTATTATATTTTAACTTTAAAGTGCACTTATCAACGACTAAATGACAAAGTTAACCCCCTCTAGTTTATGTTTTGTAAAAAATGACTCATCTTTAGAAACAATGTTTTTTTGGACCCCTTGATGATGAAGATGATGTAAGCAAGTACTTGAAATTACTTATATTTTCTTTATTAAAAGAAAATATATGGGTATATATATAAGCAAGTAAATGTGTATATTTAATACTATAGTTATGACAAAAAAAAAAAAAAAAAAAAAACAACTCAAGTATATGTGGCTACAATAATGATTAAAAAAAATAAAAACTTAGTACATATTATATATAAAATGGTATATATAAATATAAATGTTTTTTCGCAAAATAAAACAAATTGGAAAAAAATATATGATACAAAATAAACGCTAAGATTGTGAGACATTTAAGAAAAACGTATTGTATATATATACACATACGTATATGATATATATATAAGTATATATGAAATTATATAAGGTATATATGAAATTATATACGGATATCGACACTTTTTTTGTAAAATGAAAAAATCTAGAAAAAAAAATCGTTTAGCAAACTTGAGCACGAAAATCTGAAGGAAAATCTGCTGGTAATTGAATAAGATGAAAGGAAAATAAACTTATTCATTATGACGTGAAATAAAATCAATACAATAATATTTTCCTAAAATTAAGAAATTTGTTTAAATAATATTTTATATAATAATTGGTCCTATAAATGTAATATTATCATTTTTAATATTAATTGAAAATAGATGATAAAAACAAGGGTATAAAGATAAGAAAATATAGTTAGAAATCTAATCTTGTAAATATCCAAAATTTTAAACATATATGAAAACATGTCTCCAAAACATGCTATCTACCAAAATTTATCTAAAAATAATAATAATTTGACTATATTGTTTAGATTGGTTTGATAAAATTTTAAGTTTCATTTTTATCTTGTTACTTTCCATATTATCTTTTTAGATAGTTCTCCTTACTTAATTGATGGTAGATAAACATGCCAAATTTACTTTTGAAAATTTTCCAACCAATGAAAATAATGGCTAAACTATTTTGTATTTTTCAATCATATGATTTTTCTTCCAAATGTACCCTGGTTTAATTTTCTTGTTCGCACCCTATTTTTAAGGCAATGGTTATCTAATTTATTTCTAAATATATATTTTATGTTCTAAATATGTAACGCAAAAAGAAAAGAAAAAAATAGAGTGAATTAAAAAAAATTGTAATTGTAAGAACTAAAAAGAAGAGATGAGTGAAAGAAAAATGAATGGAGGGAAAGAAAAAAGAGAGAGACAAAAAATTAACGCTAGGATTCGAACCCACACGGGAAGAGAGGCAAAAATTACGAGTGTTAAACCAACTGAGCAAACTTGCAAAGTATTGTATTTTATTTGGACCTAATTTTGATGATTTATGTACGATGCTCCACGATTTTTCTTGAGACTGGTGGATATATCATGAAAATGATATTTTGCCAAAATATCAACTATATTTTAAATATTTCAACCAAAAATTGGTAAAAAAGAAATGTTTTTCCCCTATATCTCTATCAGGCCCTTGAAATTTTCAATATATCACCGTTATCTTGATGACTTTTGGCGATTTTTTCATCCTTAGTTACATCATATACATTCTCTCTTGTATCTTTCAAAATTAAAATTCAAAATTTGTATGCTTTTTAAAACCAAAAGATTATATAAAATTTAGGTATTTAGTTTTTAATATTTTCAGTTAGATTTTTTATTTCAAATTATCCAATCAATAACCTCATTGTTCCATCGATTTTTTGTTCTACACTTCCTATCATTATTCAATGGGTCATTGATCTTTAAACATAGTTAAATTATTTGTACATATAACAAATACGGACTATTTGTATAGAAGACATTTTCTACGTTAAAAAATTGTATGGGAACTCTATTCCAAATAAGGAGCATTTGTTTATTCCATTGTTATTTTCTATTCTTCCAAATTATTTGAGTTTTATATTTATTAATTTAATATTTCTTGATTGAATTTTGTGGTTAAGATATATAAACTGTATTTGGTAATTAAAAAAAAAAAGATATTTGTGATGCAAAACGCATGCAATTGGGGATTGGCCTTAAGAATCTACATACAATCTTCTACTAATACAACTTGACATAGCAATATTGGAGAGCCACCAAATGTCCTACTTTTCTTTAAACATTTGGAAGATTAGCCATCAATGTGAACTACACAATAAGATTGTCAAGGGTTAGAAAAAATTAAAACACATCATCTCATCCATCAACTGGAAAAGGAAAAAGAATTACCGGCTCAATAGCTAAACCCTCTGCTGGAATCCAAGTCAACAACTCATGAGTTGTGTTGTTGGACGTCGTCAGTAAAGATCAAAGGAAGTTGTAGGTTATGTAGGAGGGACAACAAAAAAAAAATATATTTTTAACATTGGTTTGGTTTTCCAACTTACACCACAACACCACACCAATTAAAAATATAAAATCAATAAATAACATAATTAAAGTTCATTTATGATTTAGTAAAATAACAGTACTTCAATACAATGCATAATACATCAAATATTTTACTTCAAACCCACAACAATAATCACCATAACCTTATATATAATATATAGCTTTATTCCCACACATATTATTATTATATATTCTATTGCAAACATCATTTTCTTCCCAATGGCCATAACCGTACTTAATGACCAATAGCTATATCACAGTAGGACGTAAGAATTGTGCCTTGTTTAGCCGTGATTCCAACGAAGTTGAGGAAATTTGGCCAACACTCATTCGCACATGCATGGAGTTTGAATAAATGTAATGAACAAAAAAATTTCTCCTCCTCGAACTTTGATCGTCTTGCTTGGTTCACGTTCACATGCAAGGGTTGTTTTGATTCTTCCACAAAAGAGAAAGCAATCGATAGGAACGAGAAGAGAATAACAAACTTAAGAAGGAGAGCCATGATAGGTGGAAGTTTTGTGTATGAGGGATGTGAAAGAAAGAAGAAGTTTATGTGTGTGTTGTTAAGGAGTGGTGTGATGTGGAGTTTATATAGAGGGATAGAAAACAAAGGATTTCAAGGGATGTTAGTGAAGAATTTAAAAAAAAAAAAATAGTTGAAATTCAAGAATTAGGTGGGTGAGGGAAGGGCACATGTGTTGTGTATGGGAAATTACATGTGGGTGAAGAGTTTGGTTTGATGATGGGTTTAATTTGAAATTAGAGGAAGAAAGTGATGGGATTATTTGGATATGCACATGGAATGATGGAAGGCAAAAGAGAAGTAAAGAAGGAAGGAAGATAAAATAAAGGAATAGATAAAAAATAACAAAAAAACATAGAGAGTGGAATGTTGAAGGGAGAATAAAAAACAAACACAAAAGTTAAATTAAAATTCAAGGAAAAGTATTTTTATTTTTATTTTTTGGGAGGAAGAAGATGGAAATAACAAAAATATCTAATATAAATGGACCCATATCCTTTTTAAAATGAAACTAATTTCCAAATATTCACAACTCATATTCCTCATTATTAATAGCAACTTGCCTAACTCTAATGGTGTCCATAAAAGGATTAAATTGCAATACACCGAAAAACCTAAATATTAATACGTTAGTTCATCTAGATTAAAGAATACTAAAACAAATAAGTATTAAAGAAGATAGAGAATGGGAATACTAAAGTAATTAAGGGGGAAATAATTAGGCATCTAAGGAGAGAATGAATGAGAATATTATATTCAAGAGAAAAAATCCTAACATTAGAATTAAGAAGCTTTTGTTAAAATGCCAAAAACCACCGACTGCAAGGAACCGATTTCTTGTCATTTGATTTGTTACATTCTACTTAACTCACAATAAATTTCAATTTAACTTTCAAAATGACCTATCACAATATGCAAATATTTAGTGCATCTACATAATTCACTTAAAATTATGGTAATGTAATTGCAAGGCACGCCGTTTGTCCAAAAGATTTTTTTTTTTAATAAAGAAATAGAACGGTAATGTAACATGACCAAATTGTAAGTCATGTCTATTTGGTATAACTTTGAATTTTATATCTAATAAGTCCTTATTTTTTAAAATTGACAGATCTACTAAATACAAATATGACGTTTAAGGTCCCAATAGACATAAAATTCAATTTTATATCTTAATTTTTAAAAATCTCGAATGTACCAAGAACTATTAGACACAATTGAAAGCCTATTGGTCTATTAGACATTTTTAAAGTTTAGGAACTTAGATACAAAATTAAAGTTCAGAAACCAATTAGACACTTTTTATAGTTCATGAACCCAATTGATACGCAGAGACCAAACTTGTAAAACCTTAATTTTATTTTTTAACTCTGATGTTGACAATGTTACAATAATTATAGAAAAGATAAGTGAAAAAGACATTCATATTAAAATGATTTCTTCCTTGTGAAGCCTAATACTTTTAATTGACACATTTTTTTTTACAAATATTAAATTATTGAAAGTAATAGAATAAATATTGCTTTTGTAGTTGTTTATTAGAAAAAAAATCAACAAAATTGCACATTTTCGTTTTTTTTTTCTTCGCTTTTCTCACTTTTTTTCTTCTTTTTTTCCCTTCTCCTTTCAATTGTTTTCCAAAAAAATAAAATAAACTTCCATTTTTTTCTTTTATTTTTTCTCTAAAAAATCAAATAATTTAGTAACATTTTTTGTTTAATGTTTTATACACATTGAATATTATATTACAATTTTTTTTCATAACGAAACTGAAATTTACTTAAGTATAATTTTATTTAATGAAATAAACAAACTACAAGTAACATCAAATCGAAAAAACAAAAAATAAAAAATAAAAACAATTAATACTTAATTAAATTTTAATTTCTTTTGTTTTTTTTTTAAATAAATTGTAAATAGTATTTATTGTGTTTAAAACATTAAACAAAAGATGTAACTAGCTTATTTGATACAAAAAAATAAAAAATAAAAACCGTTAATACTTAATTAAACTTCATTATATATATACACATCGATAGTATATGAGAAAAAAGGGTTAAATAAAGAAACTTTTCAATCTCATTTCTCCAAATTTGATATTGTATTCTATCAAAAAAAGTTAAAAATGAAACTTTTCAACTTCATTTCTCCAAATTTGATATTGTATTCTAATTCTAGCTTTTGATTAATATTATTTAATTATATATTGTAATTTTTCAATTAGAGATAATTTATTATATAAGCAATTTATTGTTTAAAATGCAATCTTAATTACATATTTGGCTCCTTTTCTTGTTAAATATTCATAAATACCAAATTATTTAAAAATAAGATTTCACCTTAATTATATCCAATCTAAAATGTAAATTAAAACAAAATAAATTCTCCACAGATCCCCTAATCAAGAAATTCCAACAAAAATAACAAATACATAATAATTAAAACTATTAATCAAAATAAAATTTAAAAATACATATAAACAATAAAAGCAAACAATCAAAGATAAGTTCCAATCAAAGATGTTCAGATTGAGACGATAAAACAAGAAAAATGTTAGAAGAAATAGACCACCAACTTCATAAACCCAAAAACAAAAAGACGAAATCCTAATATCCATCAAAATCTTCTCGCAACGGGAACAATAATCCAACAAATCTATTTATATCTCTATTTTTTTTTCACCAGCAGTTGTGTAAAAAAAATTAAACACATGAAGATGGCAACCAGAAAAACGAACAAAAGAATTTGAGAAAAATTCTTCAAGCAACAAGACAAAAAATGAAGGTTTGAGATCGAAACACACCAGAAAAAACTAAAGGTAAATCAAAGAACAGTAAACATTCAGAGAAGAATATGAGCTGCAAAGTCAGAAGAACGAGTTTGGTATGGGCCCTTAAAATAGAAATATAAACACATTGTAAAACACTCAAAATGGTTATAGTAGAAAATGAAATTCTCAACAAGATAAAGCACCCTAGAATGGTTATTATGGTAGTAGAAGAGAATCAAGATAAGTTATGAAGCACACTAGGAGGGTAGAATAAAATCTAAACAAGTCACAAAGCAGACCAAGACGATTATAACAGGATAAGAGAATCTAAACTAGTTATAAAGCACGCCTGAACAGTTATTCAATCCAAAACATCATAACAATCCAACAACAAATCTAGACATGTTATTAGAGACTCGAGAAAAAAATGTCACGTAAAAAACACCAACCTTCTGTTGTGCAGATCTACGGACCTATCAATCTGACGAGCGAGACAAATCTTTTTCAACACATACCTTAATACATAGAGGTCAAAATAATTAAAACCAAAACTAGGCACTAACAATAATGTGTGTAACACAAATTTAAAGTTCTAAAGAAGAGATTAACAAGAACAATGTGAAAATAACATTAAAAAAGAAAAAACTTGAACGACATTTTCTTACTTCTTGTCATGTTTATGTCTCACAAGAAGAGCAGAAACAAATTATCGCTTCCCTATTTGCTCCAAATATTTCATATTGCTCCATTTGGACATATTAATAATTCACATTCTCTAAGTAGACCAAAAAAAAAAAAAAAGAAAAAGAAAAGGTATAATTTCACCATAGTATTCAAAATCCATTTAAGAAGCTACTCTAACTGTTTTATGCTTTTTCTGAGCATAAACTCAACATTTCACAGGGGAAAAGCTGAAATTTTGTAAAATGCTAATAAACAGAGATATTATCTAAGAAACCACGTTGGATCATAAGGATTCCACTCAAATTTTCTTTCCAAAACAACTTCTTATCTTCAAACAGAGCTAAAAGAGCACATTGGCACTAACCCCATCAACAAAATTTACAAGATTCAACAAAAAAAAAAAAGAAAAAAAAGAAAAAAAAAAGCAAATACGGAGTGGGAAAGAGAGGTTGATAAAAATTTAAAAACCCATCGAGGGAACAATGTCCACTTTAATAAGAACCTTGCAAAATCTTCAGAAGATTGATGTTTGAGATGAACATTGCAAAATCTGAGGTTCATCTCAAGCATAAATCTTCTCGTAAAACAAAAATTAATCCCCAAAATTTTGAAACCCCACTTTCCATTTCTATGTGAAAACCCCCCAAAAGATCCAATGCATCAGAGAGAAAAGAGAAAGAGAGGCACCTGAAAGTTGAAGTAGAAATGTGGATCCAAGAGACTGAGGCAAATGTAGCACAAGAGAGAAGAAACAAATATATAAATCAAGCTTCATGCTTCAATGATATATATCCTCTAAGCTCTACCTCAATTCACGTTAATTATTCTAAGTTTACCTAACCTAGTAGCATTACTAAGCCTTTATTATATTAACTCCAAATCGGATGCTCCAAAAATTTTGGTAGCATAACGACATATATAAGACTAACCCAAAATTTTCTTTAACCCGTTAAACACGAGACACACACTTCTAAAGACACAAAATTCCACAACAAACTCCCACCAATCAAAGTGAGTAAGATCTCGCATCAATCACTATTCAAATGAATGGCTACAGGTTACACAACAACTAAAAACGCCTTATACTTCTAAACAAGTCTATCGAATTCAATTTTAAAAATGAAATGACTCTACTCACAGGAAGACCATTTGAACAAGTAAACTAAGAAATTAATATCAGAGTCAGATCACAACTTAAACCAATTACAAGAACATCTACCAAGTAGTAAAATCAACTAGGTAAGTCTAGTGGAAACAAAACTTTAAAGGAAGAACAACTAAACTAATTAATGGTGTTAAAAACTACACTAAAGTTAATCTAGTTGCATTCAAAAGGTTTAAGGGTGTGGGAACTTACCAATCGACACCCAACGACATCGAATGCTAGTTGTCCAATGTCCGAATGATTTTGAAATCGCTAATCCGAACCTCATAGCCTATGGGCATTCAATCCCAAGGCTGTTTGGGTTGTGGGTAGTCAGCAAAAGCTGACTTTGAAGCCGAAAGCTTGCTGATTGGGAAGTGGAAGTGCTGGAATACGCTTGGAAGTACAATCAGTGGGTATACAAAGATTAGAAACATGAGTTAAAGCGCTTTTAAAGATTTGAATGGGACTAATGTGCTGAAAAATACCTATTGGCATCGAATTATCTTGGATAGGCGTTGCTTGAAGAGGAAAGGGGCTTAATCCTGCGAATATAGAGTCAATCACAAATGGGTAATCCAAATTCGAAGTCGAATAAGCATGGGTCAATGTCGAAACATACCGAGATCGCTAAAGGACGTCGAAATGGCTAAGATTGGGGAGGAAAACGCTGCTGGCCACGCGGATCCTGACTGAAACGAGAGAAAGAGAGAGATTTATCCTTGAACCCAAAAGAGAACGAGAGTGAGGCAGAGAGAGACTTACGCCTGGAAGAAGAAGAAGAAGGAGAAATGCTAGCTCGCGATCTTGCTCGTCGGCGTAGGTCTTGGTCGAAAATCAAGGCTCGTCGGCTTGGAGGAAATAGCGGGATCTTGCTCGCCGGCGTAGGTCTTGGTCGAAAATCAAGGCTCGCCGGCATGGAGGAAATAGCGGGATCTTGCTCGCCGGCGTAGGTCTTGGTCGAAAATCAAGGCTCGCCGGCATGGAGGAAATAGCGGGGGAGATGGAGAATCAAGGCTGCCATTACCGATGAAACAAGGGTTTGATTGGGGGAATTGAGAGAAAACGAGGGTTTGAGAGGTTGAGAGAGAGATTGAGAGATTGAGAAACCAAAGGATAACACGTACACCTAGGTTTAGAATTTCTTTTCTTTTTTCTTTTTTTTTTTGTTTTTCTCCTTTTTCTTTAAAATAAAAATTACTTCAAATAAATAAATAAACTCATAGATTTATGATTTTTTTAATTTTTTTAAAAAATGTACCAAGATTCTTCTTTTTTTACAACTATTTACCACTTCTTTTTTCTTTCCTTCCTTTATTTGGGTTTGCTTATAGCCTTATAAAATGTCAAAATTGTACTAGTGACAATTACCCAAGTTGCTATTCATAACGAGCAAAGTGAGTTGTTAATATTTTTAAATTAGCTAGGGGCAAATTTCAAAAGTGAATGACCATGAGGGATATCCTAGCAAAAATAATTCTAATCTCTTCAATCTCTTAGCTCATCCAACCTTTTCTTTTCTTTCTCCTTTGTCTTTCTATCTTCAAACCCTAGTGAAATTACATAAAAAAAAAAAAACAAAACAAAAACAATTCATTTAGAGGTGAAAGAGGATGTTTTTACTCCAAAATCAAAAGTAATTACTCTAGCAAGAATATTCATAAAATATAGTGGTCAAACCTTAATTTTATAGGTAAGATATATAATGACACATATTAGATAGTAAAATCAAATGATTCTCTTTCCATTGTCAATAAAAGAAAATAAGGCATGCAACGAGAGAGAAAATGAGTCTAAATTAGACTTAAAGGGAGAAAGTGAAAATTTGTTGAAACTTGAGAATATTTGAGTTTTCAATAAGGGCTTAAATTTAAACTTATACAAGAGTTAAAATATTGAGGTCATATGGATATAGTTTCTTGTTCAAATCCACTACCAGGACTTTACTTGAATAATTCTTTTTGTATTTATTTTCTCTTTTTCATTGATATTGGCAGTTTCATGACTTTTTTTTTTTTTTTTTTGTCTTGATGAAAAACAAATTATACATTTTACTTAATTTATTCAATTTTACCTTCAAAATTTTCCTTTCATAACACTAACCAACTGGTAGTACAAAATGTTTCATCATATAATAAATTATTTTTAATTGAAAAATTATAATATATAATTAAATAACATGAAAATAGAAAAAAGCTAGAATTATAATACAATATTAAATTTGGGGAAAAGGAGACTGAAAAGTTCTTTCTTTAACCCTTTTTGTGATATACCATGGATGTAGATATACTTTTTTTCTTAAAGATTTTTTAACATACCAATTCATTGGAGAAGTTTTGGGAAGGGAAAATCCTTTTAATTTGTTCAAAATATAAGTACTCTATCTAACCAAAAAAGAAAAGAAAAAAAAAAATATTAAGCTGAAAGTCAAACCTTGTTTTGAACACCTTTTTTTTTTTTTTTTTTTTTTTTGAGAAATTCATTGGTTGCTTTTTCTTTACATATTCCTTTGGCATTCCACCTATGACCCATAGGACAGACGCCCTTTCTTTCCCCTGCCTTCCTCATTTCTCTCCTCTCATCTCGAAATAATAATATTGGCCTCCCCAATTTTAATAACTGTAGGATCGAAAGGCAACACTAGAGGGGGTGAATAGGGTTGAACTACCAATTTTTAAAATAATTTTATCTATGAAATATGCTCAAATAAAAATTAACACACAAATTTAATTTAAGAAAAAATTAAGCAATATAAAACCTAAAGCATGCACACTAAGATAGCTTTGAATTTAAATATGATTTAATCAAGAGAAATTTAAATAGCCCACTAAAATTAAATCATGCAATTAAAGAGAAATTAAAAATTAAGACAATAAAGCAAAGGAAATAATTAAGGGCATAAAATAAAAGAGAGAGAGGAAGAGAAAACACCAGGAATTTATAGTGGTTCGACAAATTGCCTACTCCACTCCCCAAGACTCCTTCTTGGGTATTTCACTAGTGATCCTCTTGCGGGTGAGAACCAAACCGACACACGACCCTCTTTTTCCTAGGCTAAAGAGAAACCCAAGATCCTTTTAACTGGTTCAGGATCAAACCAATTTCTTTTTCTCACGACCCAAGGTGTACCCACACCTTAATACAATTCCCAAAAAGAAAAGAAAAGAGAACCTCACAATATTGCCTCTCGAAGGCTAGATACACAAGTTGAGCACTCTAAAAAGAAAACCTCACAAAAATATAACTAGGCCAATTTTGGAGCAGGGAGGACAAGAATTTTAAGAGTAGAGAGACTTTGAGAGCTTAAAGACTTGAAAGCTTTTGGTGTGTCTATGAATGAGAAAATCAAGTCCAATTTATAGGCAAGGAGGATGAATTTTGGCCGTTGGATCAATTTTAGAATGAATGGTAGAGATTGAGTTTAAAATTGGAAAAGGAAAGAATTTCCAATTTAAGAGAGAATTTTAAAGGATTGGAATTTTATGATTAGTAGAATAAAATCAATGAATCATGGGATGAATTTTGGAAAGAATCAAATTTGAATTTGGGGGAATTTTGATATTAAGAGCAAATTTTGAAGATATGGAATTTTGGAGATAATTAGAATAAATCAAGGATTTTTGGGATGAAGAATAAATTTTGAATTGGGAGGAATTTTGGGAAAAAATAAAATTTGAATTGGGAGGAATTTTGGGTGAAAATTTATTTATACATAGTTTGCCACGTGTCACTATTCCATTGGTCCACGTAATCCACGTCAGCCGCCATGTCACTTGACACGCCATCGCCACGTCAGCAAAATTTGACCATTGTGGAGCCATGCCATCCGCCACGTCAGCTGACACATCATCATTTTTGGTCGTTTGTTGTGCCACATCAGCGCCACGCCAGATGCCACATCAGCAACTGCCACGTGTCACTGCCACGTAGGTTTTTCTCCATAAAATTTGTTTTGGCCATAACTTTTTCGTTTGAGCTCCGATTTGAGTGATTCAAGAGGCGTTTGAATTGTTGTCTCGAGCTCTACAAGATATTGACTTTGAAACACTGAAAATGTTAGTATAAAAAAATCAGAGTTTGTTATCATCAAAATACTTGGTTTGATTGAAGCCCTAAAGCTAACAATAACACTACTAGAAAAACGGTATTACTTGACGCTTTTGGAATGTCAAATTTAAATATTCTTAACGTTTTTAAAAGCGTCGAGAGAACCACTGTCAAGAATAAGGTATCGAAAATGTGACGAACGAAAAGCGTCAAGATATTTTTTCCTTGATATTTTTTAAACGTCAAGAATATAACATCATTGACATTTATGACGCATCATGTATATAGATTTCTTGACATTTATTAAATATCATTTTTGTTAAAACTTGACGGATCTAACGTGTCAAATGATACTTTATCTTGACATTTTAAAAATATCAATTTAATAAGTTTTTGACACATTTTACATGTCATGTTTGTTTGTGATTTTTTTTTTTTCAATTATAATAGTTGTTCCCTATTATATTGAATTTCCTGCATTACATTCCAACAATTTGATATATTGATCAACCAAATAAAAAAATACACATTCAAGATCCATCAACCAAAATTTCTCCAATAACTTCAATAAAATTCATATCTTCAACATTACAAAAGTGTCCAACCTCCATATGAGCAATTCCAAAATTACAACTATCAACCCATATGAACAATTCCAAAAATTACAAGACCTATCAACCCACATGAACAATTACAAAATTACAATGACCTATCAACTCCATTTGGACAATTCCAAAATGAAGATCTTTACACCAATTTCCACCATATATTCAAAATTACATAATACCCATCTCCACCTTATATTCAAAATCACAAACTACCTATTAAATAATTCTTGTGCTTCTGTGCCT
The DNA here is from genome assembly GCA_036850905.1 of Luffa acutangula. Taxonomy (NCBI): domain Eukaryota; kingdom Viridiplantae; phylum Streptophyta; class Magnoliopsida; order Cucurbitales; family Cucurbitaceae; genus Luffa; species Luffa acutangula. The sequence continues at coordinate 42,193,779 of CM072099.1, forward strand.
TAAAATACTTACTACTTCCAAACAGGGGGAAGCTTCTGTCTTCTTGTAATACCGGGTCAGACGATGGATCCTGCTCTCCACCAAAATCAACTTGAACTTGGGAATCCTTGTCTTTCTTGTTTCTCTACAAATGCTTTCTGGTTGAAACAACTTTCTTGATGAGATGGTAAAGATCCTTCGAGATTTTAGGAGCTAGCCCTAAGACAAAAAAGAAAACATGTTAAAAAGAATAAGATAATAATTCTGACTGATGTATAGAATAGAAGTTTAATGGAGGAAGGGTAGATGGGACTCACCATGAGCCTTCAATATACGCAAGATCTTGCTCCTAGTTACACTTTTCACCTGAGCAATCCCGTGAGAATCACGGAGAATAACACCAATTTCAGATGGTGTCAAACCCTTCTTGGCAAATTTGCAAATGTTCTCGGCAACCTGAATGGTCAAAGGAAAGCCATCAATTTCTATAGAAAGTACAGAGATTCACTTCCCTTTCTAAGCAGTTAAAATGACAAGCAATGGAAGAACTTGCGATTTTCTTAGACATTCGACAAGTATAACCATCAGAATTGACACTCAGATGACACTATGAAACATGTCACCATGCTTCACTAAAATCAACGACTGTAATTTTCATCGTTAGTCAATCACATGAGCAATCTTTTACAAGAACCTCTTTTTCTTCCTGGTAATTTTCAATGGGACCCTATCTGCCATGAGCAAAGTATACTGAAAGCTGATTTCAATGAAGAAGTTAACAACGCAACTAATGCAAACCTGAAAGATAAATTCTGCATAAGCACTAACATTGCGCAACAATGTTTGTTTTGCATTAATCCTTCTAAAACTCTTCATATAATGGTTGCATCTCTGCAGAAAAGTGTATAAATGTTAGTATAAAATATAAAATCAAGAAGTTAACCATCATGGGTTGGCCCTAATGGTCAAAAAGGATCATTGTGTTTGAGCCCATATATGCTGAAATATTGATGATCTACTAGTATTGAGTATTGGGTATCATTCAAGCATCATTGTGTGCCTTCTTGGTGAAGTCTTATTAGGCTATTTTCATTGTTTAGTGTCTTTTGGACTCTACTGCTGTTGTTGTTGAGTTGTGTTGCTGCTGTTGTGACTTTATTTCTGAGGCGGACGGGCTATATTTGAAGTTTGTGGAGTGTTTGGTGCCGTGGGATTGTGATAGAAAATTTTCCTCCTAGATTTTAGTATCTTTCAATTAATTACAATGCATAAAAGATTTAGGAGACATGCCGCCTCTTCTTCCTCCCCCCTCCATCTTTTGACCAAGATAGGTTCGTTAGTGCTGAAGCCTCAGCGAGGTTTGATAAATATGTGGAGGGTAGAAATTTTATTCCTGAGCGTGGTTTTAGCCCCGACCCCGAGATGCAACCAAACCTTGTTAATAACATTGTTGCGCGGGGTTGGGGCGATTTTGTTCATCATCCTGCACCTGGGGTAGCGACTATAGTGAGGGAGTTTTATGCCAATATGGAAGACACTTCTTCCTCATCCTTTGTTCGTGGGCACCGTGTCCCCTACGACCCCCTCACCATTAATAGGTTCTATGGGCTACCCGACTTTGAGAGGGATGAATATAGTACCTACCTGCATGGCCAATTGGACGTTAACGAAGTCATTCAGACTATTTGTAGGCCAGGGGCAGAGTGGATTATGACTGGCGCAGAGGTGGTGAGATTCAAGACCACTGATTTGTTTGTAGATTACAGAGCATGGCACACCTTCCTCTGTGCCAAGTTGATGCCTGTGGCGCATCTAAGCGACGTTACCAAGAGTCGTGCCATCCTGCTTTTCGCTATCGCCCCATGCCGTTCAGTAAATGTCGGCCAAGTCATCCATCATTCTATGCGCCACATTCGCCGACGTTACACGACAGTAGGGCTCGGGCACCCTTCACTGATCACAGCCCTTTGCCGAGCTGCTGGTGTCGTTTGGGACGCCCAAGAGGAGTTGGTTCATCCTGGAGCGCTAATCGACAAGAACTTCATCAGTCGCTACAGAGGACCTGGACCACAGGGCGCACAGCCACCCCTCCCTATCCATGCACCGCCACAGCATCACGAGCAGCACGAGCAGCCTGCAGAGCCTGAGCAGCACGAGCAGGAGATTCCACATCCCTCCATCGAGGAGCAGCTGCAGCAGCTGCGTATGGAGTTTCAGAGCCATCGCCTAGAGTTCCAGACTCTCCAGCAGGGCATCCAGAGCCAGCAGCGAGAGCACCAGAGAGAGAGGCGTAGAGATCGTCGTCATTTCCTCTACTCCACGAGCATGCATGCCCACACCTATCAGTGTCAGGTAGCTATGAGTACGGGTCAGCCTTTACCGCCACCTTTACCACCGTACGAGTCGCCTGAGGACGAGGATGAGGACGCGTGATGCTCTACCGCCTTCCCTCTGCGCACGGTTGTTTTCTTTCCCCCTCTTTCTTATTTTTCATTGTATTTGTTCTCATATTGGTATGTACATCTTATTATTTTACATTGAGGACAATGTAATTTCTAAGTTTGGGGGTGGAAAGTATTTACTTTTACTTTTGGGTCTGTAATTATTATTTGATATATCTCTTTTGACCATTCTCTTTGTTGGATTATCAGGTGTAAATTTTTTGATTATTCAGGTTATCATTTTGAATTATTATTTTAATTATTATTTTTTCCATTGAAATCTGAGTTGATTGTGTTATCTGTCTGAGATATTTTTTTCTTTGAGTGTGTTGTTTTGAGTATGACAGCCGATGAGGATACCTAATTTCAAAAAACAGGTAAGTTATTCTGTGCATCAATAATTAAAAACAAGATTCGAGACAGGTTGATTTTATTTTATGAATCTCTTGCACCATTTGAACACGTAGTCTCCTGTCTTAGTTTGGCGAGCTTAGAATAGAGTTATGTGATCTAGATCTTGTTGTCACCTCGAAAGGTTTAGGAACTGATTTGATGGTTAATCTGCATGATAGTTAGTAATGTTACACTTAGGAGAAAATGATGCCATATCTTGCATGTTAATAAAAAAAAAAAATGAATGATGAATGAATGAAAGAAAAGAGAATAATAATGAGTTGAATAAAGAAAAAAAAATGAATTGAGGTCAAAAAGAGCTACCCCTGTTGTGATCAGTTAGGCCAACCAGAGAAAACTCAGGTTAAGGGTCCCTGCAATAGGCGTGTGAAAGCTAGTGACCACTACTTTTGATTATGAAAAAACTCAAAGTTTGGGGGTTGTATACCCCGTTTAGGCACCCTAGTGGCATATTACCATCTTGAGTGTGGAGAGGCTTGATGATTGGGACTTAGGACCACAGTAGGGGGAAAACGAGCGAAGGGCTGCATAAAACTGTTCCGGGCTTAAAGGAATGAGATAGAGAAGACTAGTCACACACACACGTGAGAGATGAATGAAATAAATGAGGCTTATCATGATGAATGTGTTTAATCATTAATGTTTCAGTATGATTTATCTGTGATTTGGGATTCCTGAGGCAAGAGTCATTAGCAACACTTCCTCAAGTTTTTTTTTTTTTTTTTGTAGACAGATTATTTTGATTCTTACTTGGCTTGATTCTTACTTTGCTCGGGACTAGCAAATGCTTAAGTTTGGGGGTATTTGATAGCGCAATTTATTGTGCTATATTTTAGATAATTTTACCGTTAGTCTTGAGTATTATTTGGGCATTTTTATCTCTATTTGGTTTTGTTTTGTAGGAATCAAGTATTTCAATGGAAATTGACGTTTTTAAGCACTACCGATGAATTTAGAGCTAAAGAATAAGTTCGGGCCAAGAAAATAGAAAAGGAAGATAAATTAAAGGCCTAGCGTTGAGACGCTAGCCCTTGGAGCGTCTCAACGCTGGGCGCAAGTCAGGAGGCGTGCATTCGGGTCAGCGTCGAGACGCTACCTCCACAGCGTCTCCACGCTGCGAACTTTCCAGATTTAATTAGGGCGTACGCGCGACAGCGTCGCGACGCTATGTCCTCAGCGTCTCGACGCTGTCACGCAGATTCGACAGTATTTAAAGGAAACGATGCTTTCAGAACAGGGGAGCTGTTTTGGGGAGAGAAAAACGACTTCTAGAGAGAGAAAAACGACCAGAACAAGGCAGAGAGGGAGGGGGCTTGATTCGAGGAGCTTGGATCGAGAGGTTCGTGACGGGAACGCACGGGAATCACGGCCAACGAGTTTAATCTTTCTCCCTTATTTTTTTGTATTGATTTGTAGCATGTTTGAGACATATTTCGATTGTATTTTAGAGACCATGTGTAGCTAGATTTCGTTTCTTAGGGGCTTGATGTAGCCATTAGTTTGTATGGATTAATTTATGGCTTTTTAGGACGTTTCATAACGCGGTTTATTTATGCAATTGTATGATTAATGCTTATAATCTCTTGATCACGGATTGTATGTTGTTGCTTCTGAACTAATCGCTCGGGAGAGGGTAGTTTAGATTAGACTCTCAATTGCATGACTTAGGTAAATCGTAAATCGAGAGATTAGGAATTGCTTGAGAAACCGTCATGAGGGTTGTTCTTATTGCTTAGGCTTATTTTTGAAATTAGATAGGGATATCAATTTCTTAATTTGCTTAAAGGATTAATTGCACTCGGGAGAGGCTTTTAATTATTAATAATCCTCGGTTTATAAACTTGTTACGAATTTGTTCTTAATTATTCGTTTAGTTAATTCATGCATCTAATAGGTGAAATCAATTCCCTAAGGCCTTTCTCCATTGAGTTTCCACATTTTATTGCTTTTATTAGTTTTTGATTGTTTTGCATATCTCTCGTTTATTTTCTCTAAATAAAATTGGGCAAATATATCTTTAATAATTAGGGGAATTAGAAAACCAATCCAGAGGACGACATTCGATTTTAAATCACTATATTATAACTTGGGCCCGTACACTTGCGGTTAGCAATTTGCGTACGTGCAATCCCTGGATTCAACTCATTAAACATCGGGACAGCATACGCTCGAATGGCTCTGGTCCTATTGTTCGCTATCAAGATAGGATTCTCAGCCTGATTATTTCGCTGCTCATTTTGCTCAAACAGTGGGTTTTGCTGCAGCAACGGATTCTGTTGGGGGTTCACTACTGCTGGACCTTCAGGTACCTGCGGGAGTTGCGGCACGTTCTCCATCTGGTTTCTACGATGCTCCCTCCTTCTGTTCCTAAATGTCCTTTCAATTTCTGGATCAAGCTCAAACCGTACCCCAGACGGATCGCTCATGCACCAAAATCACACCTGCAAAAACAAAAGAAACAATAAAAAAGTTCTAGCACCAAACCACTAAAACACATACACCAAACAGATCAGATAAAAACTTATTCAAGTCCCCGGCAACGGCGCCAAAAACTTGTTGGATTCCTAGAGTGAGTAAAAATGTAGTATAAAATACTCTAGAATTCCTGTGCAAGTATACACAGTCTGCAGCAAGTAATATTATCAATCCAAGGTCTGAATAAATCTCCACTTTACCTATTTTGTGTAATTTTCTAATGGTTTCAAGAATAATAAAATGATTGGGTTTTATCGGAATTATGCTGAAGCAAAATAAATGACAGAACAACGAGTAAACAAATATATAGACAGGTTAAAGACAAGCGCTGGTTAGGTTTTAGTGATTGTTATAAAATATGCTCTAGCAATATTATTGATCATGCATTTCTCGCAGTATTATTAGCGGATTCCTCCCGGAACTCCGGATCTTTTGGGATATGTTTCAAACCCAATGAAGAGCGACCGATCGAGCACTAGGCAACTGGCTATCCCTAGCTTAGTCACTGGCGTTCACCAATACACAATGATCGTAATGTGGAGAATTGCCACACACTCTCTAAATCATCCCTGAAACTAGAGAGAGCTATCCATATCAGCTGGCCAGGCGGGCATAAAATAAGAATAAGCACAAAGATTAACGAAAATGCAATAGTCAATTTATTACTAGAGATGAAGCACAGTAATCACATTATTCCTAACCAACACCTCAAGCTACTTAGTTCATAATAAGCATAGGAATACGAATTACAATCTGAGTAAGCATGTCCATAACCACAAATTAAGAAGGAAAATAAACTCCCTAATCAGCTTGCGGTTGATGGTGTTCTTGATGATCTTCAATCTCTATACTATTCGGCTTCCAAGGGAAAACATGGAATGCCTTTGACTTTGACGGCTACTTCCTTTTATAGAAGGATGGGAGGCTTGAATTAGGTCAACTAGGACACGTGTAAGGCTCTCCTTGATCCTTTATCCCGAAAATATCTCAATAGAAGTCGGTTCATGAAGTTGGCTAACGAGCTGTGATGTGGCAGTTTCTGCTTCCAGTTTTGCTGCAGCATAGAATTTGCTCCTTCCAGTCGCTCAGCAGCATAATCTGCACAAAGTGATTTCCAAAGCTTCCATTCTTCCAAATGGGTTAAATCATGTAATATCTCTCTAAAACCAACCCTAATAAGCATAAAGGACACACAAATCCTTATATAATTTAGGCCTAAATAACTACCTTTTGGGCAGTTATCATACCCCCAAACTTGAACTATTGCGCGTCCCGAGCAATACTAACCAACCTTCCTTCAAGAATCTCAAAACATTAGACAAAGAATTAGCTTAATCAAACCAAACAGTCCAACACTACCTTTAACCTGATTCTTAGGCTTTTGCCTTTGTGGAAAAGGTAGAGGTGGTACATAAGGTGGGGGCGGCACATATGGTGGTTCTACATCTGGCACAGAACCAGATGCTCCAGCATTTTCTTTGCTGCCTCCAGCACCCTGACCAGTCTCCAACTCTTTCTCAACAACAACATTATTATCACTATTACTATTTAAATCCTGGGTCTTTTTAGACTCTCCTAATGGCTTACCACTCCTAAGAGTTACTGCCTTTACCTGCTCCTTACCTTCCCGTCTAGGGTGTTCAGTATCTGATGGAAGTTTCCCTTGAGGCCTCGCCTTTAGCTCATTAGCTAGCTGACCCACTTGCAATTCCAGGGCCCTCATCGAAGCTTGATTACTTTGAATTGCGGCGTCTGTGCGAGCCATAAATTCTTTCATCATTGCCTCGAGAGAATTTCCCGAATTTTGCTGGGGCAAAGCCGGCTTATTTTGCTGGGGCATTACCTGCGCTTTAGCAAATCCCGACTGGTTCACCTTTTGTTGCGCTTGTACGTTATTTCCTTGACCTCCCCATGAGAAGTTGGGGTGGTTGCGCCAACCTGGATTATAGAAGTTAGAATAAGGGTTGTTCCTCTGATTACCTACAAAAAACACAAGCTGGATTGCTGGGGCAAAACTCATAGTTGTGGTCTTCACCGCAATAGACACATGCTTCGTCCGTGACTTGATTCACCACTGCTGCAGGCTCCATAGCTGGTGGCTGCTGATAACTAATCACTGTCACATTATTAAGAGCGTTAGCAATCATAGCAAGATCGGCCCTAATGGTGGACACACCATCAACCTCTAATACACTCTTAACCTTTTTATTTGTGCCTCTAACATCCGACCACTAACAACTATTAATAGATATTCTTTCTAGAATTTCATAGGCTTCATCAAAAGTTTTTGCCAAAAGGGCCCCTCCAGCCGAAGCATCGACCATACCTTGGGTTACTCCATTTAAACCATTATAAAATGTTTCCATTTGAATACAATGAGGTAACCCATGGTGGGGACACTTTCGTAAAAGCTCCTTAAACCTCTCCCAAGCCTCGCTAAAAGTCTCATCCTCAAGTTGCCTAAACCCTACTATTTCACTCCTTAATTTAGCATTTCTATTAGGTGGGAAATATTTACTCAAAAATTTTTCAGCTAACTCATCCCACGTCCTAATTAATCCTGGAGCAAAAGAGTTTAACCATGACTTTGCTCCATCTCTAAGAGAATACGGGAATAAAGTTAATCTAAGAGCATCTCTAGGCACTCCTTGAATTACAAAAGAATCACTAACTCCTAGAAAAGACTTAAGATGTAGATGAGGGTCTTCAGATGACAAACCATGGAATTGCCCCATGGTTTGCAACATCTGAAACATTACCGGTTTCATTTCAAAGTTCGTCGCTTGGATTTGGGGACGTGTGATAGCGCAATTTATTGTGCTATATTTTAGATAATTTTACCGTTAGTCTTGAGTATTATTTGGGCATTTTTATCTCTATTTGGTTTTGTTTTGTAGGAATCAAGTATTTCAATGGAAATTGACGTTTTTAAGCACTACCGATGAATTTAGAGCTAAAGAATAAGTTCGGGCCAAGAAAATAGAAAAGGAAGATAAATTAAAGGCCTAGCGTTGAGACGCTAGCCCTTGGAGCGTCTCAACGCTGGGCGCAAGTCAGGAGGCGCGCATTCGGGTCAGCGTCGAGACGCTACCTCCACAGCGTCTCGACGCTGCGAACTTTCCAGATTTAATTAGGGCGTATGCGCGACAGCGTCGCGACGCTATGTCCTCAGCGTCTCGACGCTGTCACGCAGATTCGACAGTATTTAAAGGAAACGATGCTTTCAGAACAGGGGAGCTGTTTTGGGGAGAGAAAAACGACTTCTAGAGAGAGAAAAACGACCAGAACAAGGCAGAGAGGGAGGGGGCTTGATTCGAGGAGCTTGGATCGAGAGGTTCGTGACGGGAACGCACGGGAATCACGGCCAACGAGTTTAATCTTTCTCCCTTATTTTTTTGTATTGATTTGTAGCATGTTTGAGACATATTTCGATTGTATTTTAGAGACCATGTGTAGCTAGATTTCGTTTCTTAGGGGCTTGATGTAGCCATTAGTTTGTATGGATTAATTTACGGCTTTTTAGGACGTTTCGTAACGCGGTTTATTTATGCAATTGTATGATTAATGCTTATAATCTCTTGATCACGGATTGTATGTTGTTGCTTCTGAACTAATCGCTCGGGAGAGGGTAGTTTAGATTAGACTCTCAATTGCATGACTTAGGTAAATCGTAAATCGGGAGATTAGGAATTGCTTGAGAAACCGTCATGAGGGTTGTTCTTATTGCTTAGGCTTATTTTTGAAATTAGATAGGGATATCAATTTCTTAATTTGCTTAAAGGATTAATTGCACTCGAGAGAGGCTTTTAATTATTAATAATCCTCGGTTTATAAACTTGTTACAAATTTGTTCTTAATTATTCGTTTAGTTAATTCATGCATCTAATAGGTGAAATCAATTCCCTAAGGCCTTTCTCCATTGAGTTTCCACATTTTATTGCTTTTATTAGTTTTTGATTGTTTTGCATATCTCTCGTTTATTTTCTCTAAATAAAATTGGGCAAATATATCTTTAATAATTAGGGGAATTAGAAAACCAATCCAGAGGACGACATTCGATTTTAAATCACTATATTATAACTTGGGCCCGTACACTTGCGGTTAGCAATTTGCGTATCAAGTTTTTGGCGCCGTTGCCGGGGATTGGCAATTATTTAGTTCGCTTAATATTTTGGGGAATTTGCTTGGTCTTACTTTAGAGTGTGTTTTATTTTGTTTGTCTTATTTTTTTTCTTTTATTCTTTATTTCTGTTGTTTTTGTTTTATTTTTTTGTTTTGTTTTTTTTTCTTATTTACTTTAGGTTGTAATTGTGTATGCGAAAGGATAAGGACGCTCTGCTAGTGCCCTTTGATTTTGAAATTGAAAAGACTTGCAAAAAGAACGGGAAAGAGAAGAGGGAAAGACTTGCATCAATGGCTAATCCAAATCCACAAGATGAGCAGAAGCCGATACGGGACTATTTCCAGCCTACTTTTCCTGATCAACAATCTGGGATAGTCTACGCGCCGATTAATGCAAATAATTTTGAGCTGAAAACTGGCCTCATCCAGATGGCTAGAGATAGTGCATTTAGAGGATTCCCCTCTGAGGATCCTAATTCTCATCTGAAATCTTTTCTTGATATTTGTGGTACTGTGAAGTTGAATGGTGTTACTGAAGATGCCATACGCTTACGATTGTTTCCTTTTTCTTTACAGGACAAAGCTAGGGACTGGCTTCAATCACTTCCACCTGGGAGCATTACTACGTGGGATGCGTTGGTTTAGGCTTTTCTCGCCAAATATTTCCCACCTGCAAAGACAGCTAAGTTGAGGACAGAGATTGGGACATTCCAGCAGCTAGGCGATGAACAACTATTTGAGGCTTGGGAGCGCTATAAGGAGTTACTGAGGAAATGCCCTCAGCATGGATACCCAGATTGGCTGCAGATCCAGTTGTTTTATAATGGTCTAAATCCAAATACTAAAACCATTGTTGATGCAGCTGCAGGTGGGACTCTGTTGTCCAAGACTGTAGAGAATGCACGAACTTTACTTGAGGATATGGCCACGAACAGCTACCAGTGGCCAACTGAGCGGTCTGCACCTAAGAAAATTGCAGCTGGGATTTATGAGATCGATAATGTAAGTTCGCTTCAAGCCCAGATGACCTCACTTGCTAATGCTTTCATGAAATTCTCAGGTACAGGGAGTGCACAATCTATTGAGTCAGCTGCTCTTGCATCTCAGTGTCAGGAGGAGACCACTACTGAACAGGTTCATTATGTTGAAAGAAATTCTAACTATAGGGGACACCATAATTCTACACCCACACACTACCACCCTAATGTTAGAAATCATTAAAATTTCTCATATGCTAACACTAAGAATATCTTGAATCCTCCTGGTTATGCATCTCAAAAGGTTGAAAATAAACCTCCTCTTGAAGATATAGTTGGAGCTTTTATTGCAGAATCGAGCAAAAGGACCAACAAGTTGGAGGAAGCAGTGATTGCAATAAATACCACTGTGACAGGCCACGGAGCAGCAATTAAAAACATCGAAACTCAATTGGGTCAACTGGTGAATGTTGTAAGCAGTATGCAGAAAGGTAAAGCCACAGCTGAACCAGAGAAAACCCAAATGGAGTATTGCAAGGCCATTACCGTGCATCAAGTGGAGAAAGTTCAAGTAGTTGATACACTGGAGATTCATGAGCCTGAAGTCACTAAGGAAGAAGTTGAAGAGGGTTCATCTTCAACCGAAGCTGAAAAACTCACTTCTGACCCTCTTATTCCTTCACCTACTGTTCTGGTTCCAAAGCCCAAGAAAAAGAAGAAAAAGAATGACTCAACTCAATTCAAAAAGTTTCTTGATATTTTTATGAGTTTAAATATTAATTTACCATTTGCAGAGGCTTTGGAGCAGATGCCCAAATATGTACAATTTATGAAGGAATGGCTTTCGAGGAAAAAGAAGGAAAAGAAAGTTGAGACAATATTCCTTACCTCTACATGGAGTGCCCGACTTCAAAAGAATGTGCCTGACAAACTTGCTGATCCAGGGAGTTTTTCTTTTCCCTGCAATTTTGGTACTCATTCTTTTCGTGCTTTGTGTGATTTAGGCGCGAGTATTAACATAATCCCTTTATCTTTATGTAAAAAGTTAAACATAGGAGAGATTAAACCTACTGCAGTAAAACTCCAGTTAGCTGACCAATCTGTAGTTAGTCCGTATGGAGTAGTAGAGAATGTATTGATTCAAGTAGGGAAATTTTTTCTGCCAGTTGATTTCTTTGTGATGGATGTAAAGGAGAATCCTGTAGTGCCTGTGATTTTAGGGAGACCATTCCTCGCAACTGGGCGAGTTATCATTTACATCGAACGTAGGGAGCTGACTGTGCGAGTCCTACATGAAAAAGAAATTTTTAAAGCGGTTGGAGCCTCTACAAATTGCTCTGAAGTTATGATGGTAAGTTACAGAACAGGTACAAGCAAGAGCACCTCCGGTGGAACCCGTGACAATAGACCTCCTTGAAGCATATACGGTCACCACGTCGAGCTAACGACGTTAAACAAGCGCTTTTGGGAGGCAACCCAAATGTTTTTATTTCAGTTTTATTTTTATTTTATTTTATTTTATTGTACTTCTATTTGATTTCAGTTCTTTAAATTCGACTCTTTTATTTTTATTTATATTTTTATTTTTATTTTTTTCTCACTTTTCCTGTCTTTTTGGTGCAGGTGAATTTTTTTAATTTTATTGAAAAAAAAATGCTGGTATTAAATTTTGAAAAAAAAAAACAGCGCAAAAACGCGCGTTTTGGGCTAAAATCGCGACAGCGTCGCGATGCTTTAGCCCTTAGCGTCGCGACGCTGTCGCGATTCAGGGCCTAAGCAGTCCAGAATCGAGAAAAAAAAAACAGAGGAGAATAACCTAGCCGCCGCAGCCTTTTTCCCTTCATCCCTACTGAATCTTTGCTTCATTCTTCACTGATTTTCTTCAATTTCTCACATATCTCGCTTGGATTTCATCGTCCTACTCTTGATTTTTCTGTTTTGCAGCGTTCTAGCCGTGGGTTGTTCGATTTTTGCCGATTGGGTTCGAGTCCGCCGCGGGTTTCGAGATTGGGTGAGTTTTGGTTTGTTTTCCACCGGTTTCAGCTTGTTTCCGGCCTCTTTACAGCGTTTTGAGCTTCTTTTTGCCGTGGGTGTGCTTGGATTTCGCGATTTGGCCGTGGGTTTTAGCGAAAATAGGTGTTTTTGGGCGATTTTTGCTCGGTTTAGCCGTGGGTATCGTTGTTCTCGGCGTTTCCAGCGGGTTTGGGCTGTTTGTGCAGTGAGTTTTGCCATCTACTTGCTTGATTATGCCCGATTTGGTCGTGGGTAGTGCATTATTGGTATTGTTCTTCGAATTTTAGCCATTTTCGTGCTTTAGATTCATGCTTAAGTTGGCTTCGAGGTTGAACTATATAACTTTTGGGCTGAAAATTGAATTCTTGTTGATGTGAGGTGCTTTGAGCTGAATATTAAAGTTGTTTGTTGCTGTTTGTGGGTGTTTTAGAGAGGATTAGCTGCTGGTTTTTTTGTATTTGAGCCCATATATGCTGAAATATTGATGATCTACTAGTATTGAGTATTGGGTATCATTCAAGCATCATTGTGTGCCTTCTTGGTGAAGTCTTATTAGGCTATTTTCATTGTTTAGTGTCTTTTGGACTCTACTGCTGTTGTTGTTGAGTTGTGTTGCTGCTGTTGTGACTTTATTTCTGAGGCGGACGGGCTATATTTGAAGTTTGTGGAGTGTTTGGTGCCGTGGGATTGTGATAGAAAATTTTCCTCCTAGATTTTAGTATCTTTCAATTAATTACAATGCATAAAAGATCTAGGAGACATGCCGCCTCTTCTTCCTCCCCCCTCCATCTTTTGACCAAGATAGGTTCGTTAGTGCTGAAGCCTCAGCGAGGTTTGATAAATATGTGGAGGGTAGAAATTTTATTCCTGAGCGTGGTTTTAGCCCCGACCCCGAGATGCAACCAAACCTTGTTAATAACATTGTTGCGCGGGGTTGGGGCGATTTTGTTCATCATCCTGCACCTGGGGTAGCGACTATAGTGAGGGAGTTTTATGCCAATATGGAAGACACTTCTTCCTCATCCTTTGTTCGTGGGCACCGTGTCCCCTACGACCCCCTCACCATTAATAGGTTCTATGGGCTACCCGACTTTGAGAGGGATGAATATAGTACCTACCTGCATGGCCAATTGGACGTTAACGAAGTCATTCAGACTATTTGTAGGCTAGGGGCAGAGTGGATTATGACTGGCGCAGAGGTGGTGAGATTCAAGACCACTGATTTGTTTGTAGATTACAGAGCATGGCACACCTTCCTCTGTGCCAAGTTGATGCCTGTGGCGCATCTAAGCGACGTTACCAAGAGTCGTGCCATCCTGCTTTTCGCTATCGCCACATGCCGTTCAGTAAATGTCGGCCAAGTCATCCATCATTCTATGCGCCACATTCGCCGACGTTACACGACAGTAGGGCTCGGGCACCCTTCACTGATCACAGCCCTTTGCCGAGCTGCTGGTGTCGTTTGGGACGCCCAAGAGGAGTTGGTTCATCCTGGAGCGCTAATCGACAAGAACTTCATCAGTCGCTACAGAGGACCTGGACCATAGGGCGCACAGCCACCCCTCCCTATCCATGCACCGCCACAGCATCACGAGCAGCACGAGCAGCCTGCAGAGCCTGAGCAGCACGAGCAGGAGATTCCACATCCCTCCATCGAGGAGCAGCTGCAGCAGCTGCGTATGGAGTTTCAGAGCCATCGCCTAGAGTTCCAGACTCTCCAGCAGGGCATCCAGAGCCAGCAGCGAGAGCACCAGAGAGAGAGGCGTAGAGATCGTCGTCATTTCCTCTACTCCACGAGCATGCATGCCCACACCTATCAGTGTCAGGTAGCTATGAGTACGGGTCAGCCTTTACCGCCACCTTTACCACCGTACGAGTCGCCTGAGGACGAGGATGAGGACGCGTGATGCTCTACCGCCTTCCCTCTGCGCACGGTTGTTTTCTTTCCCCCTCTTTCTTATTTTTCATTGTATCTGTTCTCATATTGGTATGTACATCTTATTATTTTACATTGAGGACAATGTAATTTCTAAGTTTGGGGGTGGAAAGTATTTACTTTTACTTTTGGGTCTGTAATTATTATTTGATATATCTCTTTTGACCATTCTCTTTGTTGGATTATCAGGTGTAAATTTTTTGATTATTCAGGTTATCATTTTGAATTATTATTTTAATTATTATTTTTTTCCATTGAAATCTGAGTTGATTGTGTTATCTGTCTGAGATATTTTTTTCTTTGAGTGTGTTGTTTTGAGTATGACAGCCGATGAGGATACCTAATTTCAAAAAACAGGTAAGTTATTCTGTGCATCAATAATTAAAAACAAGATTCGAGACAGGTTGATTTTATTTTATGAATCTCTTGCACCATTTGAACACGTAGTCTCCTGTCTTAGTTTGGCGAGCTTAGAATAGAGTTATGTGATCTAGATCTTGTTGTCACCTCGAAAGGTTTAGGAACTGATTTGATGGTTAATCTGCATGATAGTTAGTAATGTTACACTTAGGAGAAAATGATGTCATATCTTGCATGTTAATAAAAAAAAAATGAATGATGAATGAATGAAAGAAAAGAGAATAATAATGAGTTGAATAAAGAAAAAAAAAATGAATTGAGGTCAAAAAGAGCTACCCCTGTTGTGATCAGTTAGGCCAACCAGAGAAAACTCAGGTTAAGGGTCCCTGCAATAGGCGTGTGAAAGCTAGTGACCACTACTTTTGATTATGAAAAAACTCAAAGTTTGGGGGTTGTATACCCCGTTTAGGCACCCTAGTGGCATATTACCATCTTGAGTGTGGAGAGGCTTGATGATTGGGACTTAGGACCAGAGTAGGGGGAAAACGAGCGAAGGACTGCATAAAACTGTTCCGGGCTTAAAGGAATGAGATAGAGAAGACTAGTCACACACACACGTGAGAGATGAATGAAATAAATGAGGCTTATCATGATGAATGTGTTTAATCATTAATGTTTCAGTATGATTTATCTGTGATTTGGGATTCCTGAGGCAAGAGTCATTAGCAACACTTCCTCAAGTTTTTTTTTTTTTTTTGTAGACAGATTATTTTGATTCTTACTTGGCTTGATTCTTACTTTGCTCGGGACTAGCAAATGCTTAAGTTTGGGGGTATTTGATAGCGCAATTTATTGTGCTATATTTTAGATAATTTTACCGTTAGTCTTGAGTATTATTTGGGCATTTTTATCTCTATTTGGTTTTGTTTTGTAGGAATCAAGTATTTCAATGGAAATTGACGTTTTTAAGCACTACCGATGAATTTAGAGCTAAAGAATAAGTTCGGGCCAAGAAAATAGAAAAGGAAGATAAATTAAAGGCCTAGCGTTGAGACGCTAGCCCTTGGAGCGTCTCAACGCTGGGCGCAAGTCAGGAGGCGTGCATTCGGGTCAGCGTCGAGACGCTACCTCCACAGCGTATCGACGCTGCGAACTTTCCAGATTTAATTAGGGCGTACGCGCGACAGCGTCGCGACGCTATGTCCTCAGCGTCTCGACGCTGTCACGCAGATTCGACAGTATTTAAAGGAAACGATGCTTTCAGAACAGGGGAGCTGTTTTGGGGAGAGAAAAACGACTTCTAGAGAGAGAAAAACGACCAGAACAGTATTTACCGTTAGTCTTGAGTATTATTTGGGCATTTTTATCTCTATTTGGTTTTGTTTTGTAGGAATCAAGTATTTCAATGGAAATTGACGTTTTTAAGCACTACCGATGAATTTAGAGCTAAAGAATAAGTTCGGGCCAAGAAAATAGAAAAGGAAGATAAATTAAAGGCCTAGCGTTGAGACGCTAGCCCTTGGAGCGTCTCAACGCTGGGCGCAAGTCAGGAGGGAGAAAAACGACCAGAACAAGGCAGAGAGGGAGGGGGCTTGATTCGAGGAGCTTGGATCGAGAGGTTCGTGACGGGAACGCACGGGAATCACGGCCAACGAGTTTAATCTTTCTCCCTTATTTTTTTGTATTGATTTGTAGCATGTTTGAGACATATTTCGATTGTATTTTAGAGACCATGTGTAGCTAGATTTCGTTTCTTAGGGGCTTGATGTAGCCATTAGTTTGTATGGATTAATTTATGGCTTTTTAGGACGTTTCATAACGCGGTTTATTTATGCAATTGTATGATTAATGCTTATAATCTCTTGATCACGGATTGTATGTTGTTGCTTCTGAACTAATCGCTCGGGAGAGGGTAGTTTAGATTAGACTCTCAATTGCATGACTTAGGTAAATCGTAAATCGAGAGATTAGGAATTGCTTGAGAAACCGTCATGAGGGTTGTTCTTATTGCTTAGGCTTATTTTTGAAATTAGATAGGGATATCAATTTCTTAATTTGCTTAAAGGATTAATTGCACTCGGGAGAGGCTTTTAATTATTAATAATCCTCGGTTTATAAACTTGTTACGAATTTGTTCTTAATTATTCGTTTAGTTAATTCATGCATCTAATAGGTGAAATCAATTCCCTAAGGCCTTTCTCCATTGAGTTTCCACATTTTATTGCTTTTATTAGTTTTTGATTGTTTTGCATATCTCTCGTTTATTTTCTCTAAATAAAATTGGGCAAATATATCTTTAATAATTAGGGGAATTAGAAAACCAATCCAGAGGACGACATTCGATTTTAAATCACTATATTATAACTTGGGCCCGTACACTTGCGGTTAGCAATTTGCGTACGTGCAATCCCTGGATTCAACTCATTAAACATCGGGACAGCATACGCTCGAATGGCTCTGGTCCTATTGTTCGCTATCAAGATAGGATTCTCAGCCTGATTATTTCGCTGCTCATTTTGCTCAAACAGTGGGTTTTGCTGCAGCAACGGATTCTGTTGGGGGTTCACTACTGCTGGACCTTCAGGTACCTGCGGGAGTTGCGGCACGTTCTCCATCTGGTTTCTACGCTGCTCCCTCCTTCTGTTCCTAAATGTCCTTTCAATTTCTTGATCAAGCTCAAACCGTACCCCAGACGGATCGCTCATGCACCAAAATCACACCTGCAAAAACAAAAGAAACAATCAAAAAGTTCTAGCACCAAACCACTAAAACACATACACCAAACAGATCAGATAAAAACTTATTCAAGTCCCCGGCAACGGCGCCAAAAACTTGTTGGATTCCTAGAGTGAGTAAAAATGTAGTATAAAATACTCTAGAATTCCTGTGCAAGTATACACAGTCTGCAGCAAGTAATATTATCAATCCAAGGTCTGAATAAATCTCCACTTTACCCATTTTGTGCAATTTTCTAATGGTTTCAAGAATAATAAAATGATTGGGTTTTATCGGAATTATGCTGAAGCAAAATAAATGACAGAACAACGAGTAAAAAAATATATAGACAGGTTAAAGACAGGCGCTGGTTAGGTTTTAGTGATTGTTATAAAATATGCTCTAGCAATATTATTGATCATGCATTTCTCGCAGTATTATTAGCGGATTCCTCCCGGAACTCAGGATCTTTTGGGATATGTTTCAAACCCAATGAAGAGCGACCGATCGAGCACTAGGCAACTGGCTATCCCTAGCTTAGTCACTGGCGTTCACCAATACACAATGATCGTAATGTGGGGAATTGCCACACACTCTCTAAATCATCCCTGAAACTAGAGAGAGCTATCCATACCGGCTGGCCAGGCGGGCATAAAATAAGAATAAGCACAACAATTAACCAAAATGCAATAGTCAATTTATTACTAGAGATGAAGCACAGTAATCACATTATTCAACCAACACCTCAAGCTACTTAGTTCATAATAAGCATAGGAATACGAATTACAATCTGAGTAAGCATGTCCATAACCACAAATTAAGAAGGAAAATAAACTCCCTAATCAGCTTGCGGTTGATGGTGTTCTTGATGATCTTCAATCTCTATACTATTCGGCTTCCAAGGGAAAACATGGAATGCCTTTGACTTTGACGGCTACTTCCTTTTATAGAAGGATGGGAGGCTTGAATTAGGTCAACTAGGACACATGTAAGGCTCTCCTTGATCCTTTATCCCGAAAATATCTCAATAGAAGTCGGTTCATGAAGTTGGCTAACGAGCTGTGATGTGGCAGTTTCTGCTTCCAGTTTTGCTGCAGCATAGAATTTGCTCCTTCCAGTCGCTCAGCAACATAATCTGCACAAAGTGATTTCCAAAGCTTCCATTCTTCCAAATGGGTTAAATCATGTAATATCTCTCTAAAACCAACCCTAATAAGCATAAAGGACACACAAATCCTTATATAATTTAGGCCTAAATAACTACCTTTTGGGCAGTTATCAGTACCCCAGTTACCGCAATTGCCAAGTGGACGGATTTTTCCCAGCTAGTAGAGATTGCCTTACGTGTGGAGCAGAGTATTATAGAGGAAAATTCGGTTGCGGAGCCTAGTCGTGGAGCTCCAACAGCTAGTGGTTTTCGAGGTCGTGAGCAGCGGAGGCCAGTTATCGAGGCAGATGAGTTCAGGTAGTGCCAATCAGAGGCAGAGTCAGAGAACCCCCAATTAGTCTGCAAGTTCGATAGCAAGACCACAGATGGGTCAGGAGTCCGTTGTTAGTGAATCCAGGAGAACCTCATGTGCAAGTTGTGGCAAGAATCATCGGGGTCAGTGTCTTGTTGGCGCTGGTGTGTGTTACCAGTGTGGACAACCAGGGCATTTTAAGAGAGATTGCCCATAGTTGAGGCCAGCAGTTCAGAGGGACCAGGGAGTTGAGTCTCACACAGTTGAGCAGCCGAGAGTCTTAGCAGGCGCAGGAGAAGGCACTAGTGGTGCAAGGCAAAAGGGAGTTGTGGGGAGACCTAGGTAGTAGGGAAAAGTCTACGCCATGACTCAACAGGAAGCAGAGGATGCACCAGATGTGATCACTGGTACGATTTTGATTTGTAATGTACCTGCACGTGTTTTATTAGATTCAGGCGCTACGCATTTCTTTGTTTCTAGCATGTTCTTAACTAAGCTGAATAGGATGCTAGAGCCTTTATCTGAGGAATTAGTCATATGCACTCCAGTTGGTGACGTTTTGTTAGTCAAGGAAGTGTTGCATGATTGTGAGGTTGTAGTAGAAGGTCTCTGTATGCTAGTGGATCTTCTTCCCCTAGAGTTGCAGGCGTTGGATGTGATTTTGGGAATGGATTTCTTATTCACTCACTATGCTTCTATGGATTGCCATAGGAAGGAAGTGACTTTTAGGAAACCAAGTTTGACTGAAGTGGTTTTCAGGGGTGAGAGGAAAATTATTCCTACGTGTTTGATTTCAGCTCTGAAAGCTGAGAAGTTGTTGAGGAAAGGTTGCACAACGTTTCTTGCACACGTAGTAAAGGTGCAAGAAGAAAAGCTGAAACGAGAAGATGTTTCTGTGGTGAATGAATTTCTTGATGTTTTCCCTGCTGATCTATCGGGTTTGCCACCTGATAGAGAGGTGGAGTTCATTATTGAATTGTTACCAGAAACAACACCTATTTCACAGGCACCATACAGGATGGCTCCAAGCGAGCTTAAGGAGCTAAAGGTGCAGCTTCAAGAACTAGTTGACAAGGGATACATCAGGCCTAGTGTATCACCTTGGGGAGCTCCAGTGTTATTCGTGAAGAAGAAAGATGGTACCCTGAGATTATGTATTGATTACAGGCAGTTAAACAAGGTCACGATACGTAACAAGTATCGTCTACCACGCATCGATGACTTGTTTGACCAGTTAAGGGGAGCAACAGTGTTCTCTAAGATTGATCTGAGGTCAGGATACCACCAGTTGAAGGTTAGGGAATCAGATATTCCTAAGACATAATTCAGGACAAGGTATTGGCACTATGAGTTTTTCGAATGCGCCAGTAGTTTTCATGGACCTCATGAACAGGATCTTGCATCAGTATTTAGATCAGTTTGTGATAGTGTTCATCGATGACATACTAGTTTACTCGACTGACAGGAAAGCCCATGAGGAACATCTGAGGATTGTTCTGTAGACACTACGTGATAAACAACTATACGCTAAGTTTAGCAAATGTGAGTTCTGGTTGAATCAAGTGGTGTTCTTAGGGCATGTAGTTTCAGCGGACGGAGTTAGTGTTGATCCGCAGAAGGTGGAAGTTGTTGTCAACTGGGAAAGACCAACTAGTGCAACAGAGGTACGTAGTTTTCTAGGCCTGGCCGGATACTACAGACGTTTTGTTGAGGATTTCTCACGGTTAGCATTACCCTTGACAACTTTGACAAGGAAGAATGCTAAGTTTGAGTGGTAAGACAAATGCGAACAAAGTTTCCAGGAGCTGAAAAAGAGATTGGTGACAGCACCTATTCTAGCACTTCCTGTAACAGGGAAGGAGTATGTGATCTATTGTGTTGCTTCGAGGCAAGGATTAGGTTGCGTGCTGATGCAGGAAGGAAAAGTAATAGCTTATGCTTCAAGGCAGTTGAAGAAGCATGAGTGTAATTACCCTACCCACGATCTTGAGCTAGCAGCAGTTGTTTTAGCACTGAAGATCTGGAGACATTATTTATTCGGTGAGAAGTGCCACATTTTCACAGATCATAAGAGTTTGAAGTACATCTTTGATTAGAAAGAGTTGAATCTAAGGCAGAGGCGATGGCTAGAACTGATTAAAGACTATGACTCTACCATAGAATATCATCCGGGTAAGGCTAATGTGGTAGCAGATGCGTTAAGTAGGAAGTCGAGACTTCCGAAGAGTGCCTTGTGTGGTATTCGAGAAAGCTTGCTAAGTGAGTTAAGAGGTTTCAAGGCAGTTATGACTGCAGAAAGCTCAGGGAGTCTTTTAGCTCAATTTCAGGTTAGGTCTTCCTTAGTAGATGAGATTGTGGGAAGACAGCCAGAGGATAGTAATTTGCAGAAGAGGCTTGCAAAGTCCAAGCGCTGTCTTGGTGAGTCTGTCCATTATTACCCATATACCATCATGTCCACTAGAAGTATGAGGTAATCCAAATAGAAAATCCATGGTAATATGCTCCCACTTCCACTCAGGCACTAACAGTTGATTAAGGAGTCCTCCTGGCCTTTGTCAAACTTGTTTAACCTGTTGGCAGATCAAACATTTATCAACGTATTCAGCTATCTCTCGCTTCATACCAGGCCACCAATAAGTTTTTTCACAGTTCTATACATCTTGGTTCTACCTGGATGCATAGCGTAAGCTGAACTGTGAACTTCCTTTAGTATAGCACCCTTAAGCTCACTAATACTCGGAATGGATAGTGTTCCCTGCTTAACTATGCATGGCTCCTTCTGCTCTCAACTCAAATTCTGTCTCTGGGCCTTGCTTGGACTTTTCAAGCATATTCTGTAAATTACTATCCTTTGGTTGTCTTCTCACAATCTCTGCTACTAGAGAAGACCTAATCTGAAATTGTGCTAAAAGACTCCCTGAACTCTCTATAGTCACAACTGCCCTGAAACCTCTTAACTCACTTAGCAAGGTTGTTCGAATACCACACAAGGCACTCTTTAGAACTCTCGACTTCCTACTTAATGCATCTGCCACTACGTTATTACCTGGATGGTATTCTATGGTACGGTCATAGTCTTTAATCAGTTCTAGCCATCGCCTCTTGATAGCAAGCAGAAATGTCGCTATTTTAGTCTCAATTTATTAAGCTTTTTGGTGCTTTAATCGTATTTTTAATGAATATATTTAATGAATTTTGTTATTTGGTCCTTAGGAGCTAAGTTGGTGATTTTTGGAGAAAAAGAGCCAAAATTGAAGCAATTATAGCCCAAATCCTAGCTTGAAGCAATTGGAAGCCCAAAGAAGACATCCATGAAGAAAAGACCAAGAGAAATGAAGAAGAAGGCCCAAAAATCAGCCCAAAAAGGAAGCTGAAAATTTTGGAAATCTGGACAGCGTCGAGACGCTAAGTAAGGCAGCGTCGCGACGCTACCCTTTCTTGTTGCCCAAGCCGCGTGCGCAGCAGCGTCGCGACGCTTAGCAAGGCAGCGCCGCGACGCTACCCCTATTCCAGGCCTATAAAAAGGCACCCTTGGGTGCCTCATTCCTCATCAATCAAATCATTCTTCAATCCTTTATTTCCTTCCTTTGGCTCCTTTGGAGCCTCTCTCAAGGCTTTCTAGCCTTTTTGAGAGAATTCTTTAGTGGGAAATATTTTTGGGGAATTTTTGGGAGCATCTTAGAGGCTCAAGGAGTAGTCAGCGGGGCTCCAAGCGTCAGCGAGGGGTGTTTCGACGGTCAATTCCTTCCCTTTTAAGCTCTTTATTATGCCTTCCCTTGTAATTATTGTGGATATTATGTGTAGCTAAAACCCCAATTTGGGGTCTTGAAATGAAATGATAGTCAAAATATTGTTATAATTTCTTGTCTCTTGCCCATGTCCTAATTATTTGTATGGATGTGCTTAATGCTTTACTCAATCTGGCCAATTGTGTAATGATTCGATTCTTAATGGAAACTCGACGGAGAGAAATTAGGATAGATCATAATCCATGCAACTAGTTTAATTGCCCGTTGTGACACCGAGATTAGTTGATTAAACTTAGATTCCTAAAATAAATCAGAGCATAATAATTAATGATTTTTAATAGCGCTAAGGACACTTAGGTTGTTAAAATGAATTAATTACAATTAGGGGAAACCGACAGGAGAACCTATGTGATTAACAGAGATTCTAGGATTATAATTAGTTGGGCAATGAGATAGGATAATTATAGCAATTATTTAGCTAATCATTGATTTTCAAGACCCCTCTTCCCATTTTAAGAAAACTCTTTCTCCACATTTTATTTTTGATTGATCAATTTGTTTTCATTAATCATCTTGAATTTAAATCTTTTTATTGCATGAAGTGGTCCCTAAATATTATTTCGCCTAAGTATTTTTAGTGCTCGAGAAATTTTAATTATTTGCTTAAGTTTCGCTTCGCCTCCCTGAGGATTCGATACTCGGAATACTTTCCGTTTTATATTACTTGCGGCCCGTGCGCTTTGCGGTCCATCACCTTTTTCTCAGATTCAACTCTTTCTGATCAAAGATATACTTCAAACTCTTATGATCTGTGAAAATGTGGCACTTCTCACCGAATGAATAATGTCTCCAGATCTTCAGTGCTAAAATAACTGCTGCTAGCTCAAGATCATGGGTAGGGTAATTACACTCATGCTTCTTCAACTGCCTTGAAGCAAAAGCTATTACCTTTGATTCCTGTATAAGCACACAATCTAATCCTTGCCTCGAAGTGTCACAATAGAGTTGGGTTTTATGCCCTAAAACTTGTAGATAGTGAATGTAAACAAATTGTATACTTGTGTCAATAAAGTGTTATTGAGTTTTCACAATAAAGTGTTATTGTTAAATATTGCACAATTTGACCCAAATCCAATAAACTAAGATCCAAGGTTGTTTACATGTGACTTGAACTAGTATGTGGGGACATATGGGGATCGGTGTTCAAGTAACAACCTAAAAGGTCTATAGTACAGGGATAAGGTTGGGTACCTTATCCTGGTAACACTATGTGATACGACCCACTTTGTATTCGATACAGACGTATTGATCCAAGGCGTCCATGTAGGAGACATGCAAGCGGGGGTATTCTATGTAATGAGTTTGCATAAGACCGGACCACGAAATCGTAAACCACTAGATGTAACACCGTTAACTAGTTAGGTTACTTTTTCAATAGGATGACTAGGTAACTCAGTCTTAATCCTGAGTGTGTCATGAACTCCTTCTCACGAAGGATTGTCCTTTGATTAGTATGGGTGAGAGTGGCCTGCACACCGACTCAATAAGCCTACCTTCTTGGGGACAAGACCGAGTGGGGGGCTGGGGACATGACAACATAAGATGGAACTCCGAGTCTTGAACAAACGGTTCTCGCCCTCTCACTGGCCCGAGAGGGACTTTTTCTTTATTGGTTGGACCATAAAAAGGTTGTTCATTAGAGGAGCATTGGTACTTAAGGAGCCAGAGGTAACACATGGGTAAAACGGTAATTTGACCAAACTGTAGTTACAAACACTCGTGAAAGATTGACTTACCGGTATAGGCTTATATCCGTGGACACAGAAATGTTCTACAGTGAGAAAAGTTCAACTGTGGGTCTTTAGTGCAATGACCCACAGTTAATGAATATTGGTTAACCTGATTAATGAGTTTAATCTATTAACCTCATATCATTGGAGCTTCTGATCTGTAGGTCCATTAGGTCCCCCTGCTAGATCGTAAAGAGTAATTAGGAACAAATATATCTTGAGAGAATTTGAATAGTTCAAATTCATATTGAGAATTAAGTTAATTGTATGAGATACAAATTAATATAATGTATAGTGATGCATTAAAATATAAAGTCTAATTTGAGATTAAACTTTGTTATATTGAGAGATTGATATATTTGAAAGAGTTCAAATATATGTCTAATTAAATATATGGTATTTAATTAGAAGATGAAATAATTAATTATTCAATTTAGTTTAAATTAAATGAAATTTAATTAAACTATAGTCTATGAGAGAAATAAATATTTGAAGAAGTTCAAATATTAATATGAATTTGATTCATATTAAATTTATAGGATATAAGAGAATTTGAAGGAGTTCAAATTTTAATATGAATTTTATTCATATTATAGAATTAATTAATTGAAGGCCTGAAATTAAATATATGATATTTAATTGGGTAATTAATTAATTAACTAATAGAAGGTCTGAAATTAAATATATGATATTTAATTGGTGATTAATTAATTAATTGGAAATTAATCAATTATGGAATTGATTAATCACTTATGGAAGTAATTAATCATTTATGGAAATGATTTAATCACTTATGGAAGTGATCGATCATCTATGCAAAAGATTAATCAATTATGGAATTGATTGGTCATGGAATTGGTTGGTCATAGAATTGATTAATTATGGAAAAGATTAAATCAGTTATGGAAATAATTGATTTTAAATGAATATTTTATTCATAGCCTTTCTCCTATAAATAGAACACTAAACCTAGGGTTTAGACACTACAACACAAGGCCACAAGAATGAATTCTTGCATTCTCTCTAGCCTCCCTCTCATATTCTCTCAACCCAAGAACGCTAGGGAGAATTTTCTCTCTAGAGTTTTTTCCATTCAAGATTAGGTAGTCCCACAACTACGTTCCTAATCTCAGAGTCATAGCGGGGAAGATCAATTGGTGGTGTCCCAATTGTTGATGCTTGGTCTGAAATCAAGAAAGGTGTCCGTTGAAGTATTCAGAGTCGTTAACGATGGTATGTTTGATTTTCCCCTTTAGATTTAGATCTAATAATTTTTATATGCTTAGCCTTAAGTTTGTATAGAATTTGTTCTATGTTTTTGTCAATGTAATAATATTTTTTGGATAAACAAAATTAACTACGAATCGGTTCCAATTACACTTCCGCTTAAACGGAATTGGGAAATTCCAAATCCTTCAAATAGATCACATACTCCTTCCCTGTTACAGGAAGTGTCAGAATAAGTGTTGTCACTAATCTCTTTTTCAGCTCCTGGAAAGTTTGTTAACATTTATCCGACCACCCAAACTTAGCATTCTTCCTTGTCAAAGTTGTCAAGGGTAATTGATAACTCTCCAAAAGGGAGTTATTTAGGCCTTAATTCTACAGGGATTTGTGTGTCTTTTGTGCTTAATAGGGTTGCTTTTAGATATATGTTATATGTTTTAACCCATTTCGAAGAATGAAAGCTTTGGAAATTATTTTGTACAAAATATGTTGTTGGGCGACTTAAGGGAGCAAATTCTGTGCTGCAGCAAAGCTGAGAGAAAAAACTTCCATGTCACAGCTCGTTAGCCAATTGAATTAACTAAATTCTGTTAAGCTATTTTGTTAACCAATTCTAATTTAAATTGCTTTTAATTTCTTAGGATATGTGAAATATGCCGGTCAATTTTGGTAGTTTTAATTTAATTATGCATGTGATGTATGTATTAAATGAATTGATTGTTGCATAAAGTATGTCATTTAATTTAGCTTAAAATCCCACCATAGGTTAAGCATATTCATTATTATAAATGTTATAATGTATGAAATATGTATGAATTTTATTTTCATTAGTATTTAATATAAATTGTTATGATTAAATGGATGAAAATTGAGAAGCATTGAGTATATGAAATTACTTTAGTAAAAAAAATAAAAAGTTATATTTATGAAAGTAATTTATATGCTTATTTATTTTCACGAGCTATTAATATAAAGTGTTATGTTAATGTATGAAAATGTGAGTGCTTAATTAATTAATTTAAGAGTTAGATTAATTGAAGAAAATTAATTTGAATTGAGCATGAAATTACTTTAGTAAAAATATAAAAAGTTATATTTATGAAAGTAATTTATATGCTTATTTATTTTCATGAGCTATTAATATAAGGTGTTATGTTAATGTATGAAAGTGTGAATGCTTATTTTCTTGGGTAATTAATTTAAGAGTTAGATTAATTGAAGAAAATTAATCTGAATTGAGCATGAAATTTCTTTAGTTTAATAATATATAAGAGTTATATTTATATTAGTAATTAACATGCTTAATTAATTTTCATGATATATTAATATAAATGTTATGTTAATGTATGAAAATGGTAATGCTTAATTTTAATTTTCTTGTATAATTAATTTAAGAGTTAGGTTAATTAAAAGTAAATTAAATTGCATTGAGCATGACATTACCTTAGATTAATATAATTATTATATTTATGACATGTCATGTATGCTAATGTATGATTTTAAAAATTAATTAGAATTTGATCGTTAATTTATTCACCATAGTAGCATGTTATAGGGTCAATTCATTAAAATTTATAATAGTTATAAAATTAATGAGCAGAAACCGTTAACCTATAACAAAGAATTGCATGCAAACATAGGATCTTAGGACAAATGAATTAATTTTAAAATGTTTAAAATTAATTAGACCTAAGATCACATTTCTAATAGGATTAGAATTATTCTTACTTAGAATTAAAATTAGTTTTAATTGACTAAGTAGGAAAAACATTGCTATGATTATAAGGGAACTCCACCGGTAAAGTTCTATCTAAGGCTTGGGGTATTTAAGTTGACGGTTTACGGAACACCTTCTACCTGGGAACTGACCCGGAATACCGGAGATGACTTAATCATAGTTAAATGTTAGCATGCAATGTCACTAGGTTTGTTAAAAGTATTTAATACACCTAGATCTTTAGAGTAAATACCTTACATTACTGTGGTTATAAGAGAACTCTCTCGGTAAAGTTCTGTCTAAGGCTGGAGGTACTTAAGATGACGGTTTACGGAACACCTCCTACCTGTGAACTGACCCGAACCTTGAGTTGAATTAGCCATAGTAATGTTGACTTGCAATGTTGGGTTTATTAAAAGAAGTTTAATTCACCTAAAACATTGCGGTTGAATCCTTTCCATAATTGTTATAATAGGATCAGACTTAGATAGATTGACTTAGCCGAATTTTATCTAAGTTAAACAACCCTACATTAACCTTAGGACATTTTCAGTGGGAGGAAAATTACAAAACGAGATTTAAATCAAGTTTTGCTCCTACGTCCCTATATTCACAACGTGAGGTTCATGCTCGGCTTCGAGTCGCCTTAGGAGCGGTCTCCCTTCGGAAAGTGTTTGCATGAATCAATAACAAGGTGAATGGGTAAAATGTCTAGAGTAAGTGGGAGCGGGACACGTGTCAACGTATCCCTCGGTCTCCACCCCTAGTTTGCACCGTGAGAGTCCTATGATCCGCCTGCAGGTTGTCCTGGTGCAACCATCCCTTCGGAGGGCCTGATCATAGGATTCGGAACACCGCGAACTCCTGAATAGGATAGGGTCACTTAAGCTAATCACCAACAGTTGTCTTTCCCTTCGGTAGCCTGTTGGTGCGTGCCTCTGAGATCTGAAAGTGGGAGGGTTACACTTACGAGGATGAGTTAAATGTGTTAACTAACCCTTGACCGAACAACGGTAACTAAACGCTAACGGAATATGAGTTATTTTGGTGTTAGAGTTTGGTTGAGATTGTTTCAATTCAGAGGAGGAGTAGCTGACCACCCTTTGATGGCTGTTGTTCTAAACCTTTGAAGTATCGTTGCAAAAACTAAATCAATAGTTTTATAGGGTTTCTTTGATTGCTTATTTGTTTTTGCAGAATTTGATTGGATTATTTGTGATGGGTTAGTGCAAATAATAATACAAGTAATTTGTTACTTCAACAATTATATAATAATTTTATGTGTATTGTGTTACGTAATTTTTATAAATAACGGTAATACAACAAGCTTAAACGAAAAATTGTGGTAAATAAGTCTAGGATTATTCTTAACTGTGGAATGTCCTCATGTCCCATATGCTTAATTCATTAAGAATTGTTCTTGGTGAATATGACATATAACCCTGCTTAACAAAAAGAGAACTTGTTAAAAACCGTAATTTTCATTTACTTGTCTTGAAAACGTGATTAGTGAAGAATAGTGATTCTCCCTGAATACTTGATTCAGGGGCCACAAATCATGTGTGTTCTTCTTTTAAAGGAATAAGTTCCTTGCAACAGCTTGCTGCTTGTGTAATAAGTCTCAAAGTTAGAATTAAAGAGGTTATTTTGGCTATAACAGTGGGGAACAGTAAGTTATTTTTCTCAATGGGAGAAAATACATACTATTAGATAATGTGTATGTAATTCCTAAGATCAAAAGAA
The DNA here is from genome assembly GCA_036850905.1 of Luffa acutangula. Classification (NCBI taxonomy): domain Eukaryota; kingdom Viridiplantae; phylum Streptophyta; class Magnoliopsida; order Cucurbitales; family Cucurbitaceae; genus Luffa; species Luffa acutangula. The sequence goes on from CM072099.1 coordinate 42,222,897, forward strand.
ATTTGATTTCTGTGTCTTATTTGCTGAAACAATGTTACTCTTTACCTTTCTCTGCTAACGCAGTTTTGATCCAAGAAAGGGAGTTGACATTTGTTTAGCTTTACTGGAAAGTAACCTAAATGTTTTAGGACTAATCAAGAGTAAAGCAGTCATGAACACTGGGTTGTTTAAGACTGCTACTACTCAATGTGAATACAGGCAAAGGATTTCTCCTAAAGGAAAATACCTTTCTTTGGTTCTAAGGTAGACCATATTAATCTCAATTTGATTAGGAGATTTGTCAAGAGTGAACTTCTAAGCGAGTTAGAAGATGACTCTCTACTACCTTGTAAGTCATGCCTTGTGGGCAATATGATTGATAGATCCTTTACTAGAAAAGATCTAAGAGCCAAAGAGCCCTTGGAGCTTATACATTTGGATCCTTGTGGTTCAATATGTTAAAGTAGTGGGAGGGCATGCATAATTCATCTCTTTTGGATGATTATTCAAAGGTATGAGTATCTTTACCTAATGCAACTTAAGTCTGAAGCTCTTGAGATATTTGAAGGGGCTTAGGACTGAAGTTGAAAACTTGTTAGGTGAGATGATAAAAACACTTCGATCTGACAAAGTGTTAAATATAGGGATTTGAGATTCCAGGACTATTTGATAGTACATGGGATCACACCCTAAATCTCATTTAGGAGAAATAGAACTCTATTGGATATAGTTTATTCCATGTTGAGCTATGCTCAATTGTCTGGCTCGTTTTGGGGTCATGTAGTGTTGACTGTATTACGAACTGTAGTAGGCAACCCCAAAGGAATCGAGAAGTGGATACTTCTTCAATTCACAAGAGAACAAAGAATTTGTATTGAAAAATGCTAAATTCTCAGAAGAAGTCCACATCAAAAATCATAAACCACAAGAGTAAATTCGGTTTAAGTAAGCTAACTAATAAAGTTACAGTAACATCCACAAGAGTTGTTGATGAGGCAGACTGTTCAACAAGAGTTGTTGATGGATCAGTGCATCTAGTCAGTCACATCCATCTAAATAGTTGAGATTGCCTCAATGTAGTGGGAGGGTTGTTTGATAACCTGAACGTTACATGGGCTTGTTTGAAGCCTAGGTCATCATACCTGATGATGGCATAGTGGGTTCATTATCTTTTAGAAAGAAAATGAGTGATGTTGACAAGGACCAATGGATTAAAGTCATGGACCTGGAAATGAAGTTTTTTGTATTTCACTTCCATCTAGGATCTTGTAGATCTGCTTGATGGGTAATACCTATTAGTTAGAAGTGGATTTACAAGAGAAAACGAGACATTAAAGGTTTTCACCAGGAGGGTTCAGACAGCAAGATCGAAAGCAAAAGGGTTTGCAAGTTTAAGTGATCCATTCATGGATTGACCTAAGCATTTCGATCTTGAAATATAAGATTTGATATAGTGACCAAATCTTTTGGCTTTAATCAGAACATTAATGAGTCTTGTGTTTACAAGTAATCATTAATAGTTTAGTAGCTTACTTAGTGTTGTATATGATTGATATCCTAATCATTGGGAATGTTGTAAGTTATCTGACTGACGTTAAAGGAGCTAGCAGCTCATTTCCAAATGGAAATTTTGGAGAAGCCGAGTTTTTTCTTGGGATTCAAATCGTTAGGAATCGTTAGAACAAAAAGCTAGCCTTGTCTCAAGTGACTTATATCTATAAGATGTCAGTTAGATATAAGATGCAAAATTCAATGAAGGGTTCACTACCTTTCAGGCGTGGAATTCTTTTTGTCTAAGAAACCGTTTCCTAAGACACCTCAAGAAGTTGAGGAGCAGTAAGTATTAATCTAACCCAAGATTTAATCATTGGAAAACCGTTAAGAATATCCTCAAGTATTCGAGGAAAACGAGGAACTATATGCTCGTGTAAGGATTTGATCCTTACAGGATACACTGACACGGATTTTAAGACTGATAAGGATTTGAGAAAATCTACATCAGTATCTGTGGTCACTCTTTACGATGGAGCTATAATATGGCATAGTTACAATCTTGACCGTATAGGCCGAAAAAATAGTTTCTTGTGAAGCAGCGATAGAGACTGTATGGCTTAGAAAGTTCTTGATTTATTTGGAATGTGTTCCAAATGTGAACTTGTCCATCACACTTTATAGTGATATAGTGGTGTTGTGGCAAATTCAAAAGAACGTCGCAACCTAAGACAAACAGACACATTAAATTGAATGAAATATTGCTGATTCATTTACAAAGACTCTCTCGGCTAAAGTGTTTGAGGGTCATCTAGAAGGTCTAGATCTACGAGATATGTACAAAGGTGTAATCTAGGGCAAGTGGGAGAAATGTAATGGGTATAGTGATGCCCTAGTTTATTGTATTTGTACATTGTATATGTTTTATACATGTATTTAAACACCCACTGCTGTATAGAATATTGTACATCCCACTAAACTAGAGTTTTAGTTCAAGTGGGAGTTTGTTGGGTTTTATGCCCTACAACTCGTAGATAGTGAATGTAAACAAATTGTATACTTGTGTCAATAATGTGTTATTGAGTTTCCACAATAAACTGTTATTGTTAAATATTGCACAATTTGACCCAAATCCAATAAACTAAGATCCAAGGTTGTTTACATGTGACTTGAACTAGTATGTGGGGACATACGGGGATCGGAGTTCAAGTAACAACCTAAAAGGTCTATAGTACAGGGATAAGGCTGGGTACCTTATCCTGGTAACACTATGTGATACGACCCACTTTGTATTCGATACAGACGTATTGATCCAAGGCGTCCATGTAGGAGACATGCGAGCGGGGGTATCCTATGCAATGAGTTTGCATAAGACCAGACCACGAAATAGTAAACCACTAGATGTAACACCGTTAACTAGTTAGGTTACTGTTTCAATAGGATGACTAGGTAACATAGTCTTAATCTTTAGTGTGTCATGAACTCCTTCTCACTAGGGATTGTCCTTTGATTAGTATGGGTGAGAGTGGCCTACATGCCGACTCAATAAGCCTACCTTCTTGGGGACAAGACCGAGTGGGGGGCTGGGGACATGACAACATAAGATGGAATTCACTCTTTCCCGCTTCTAGGAGAAGTAGATGAGTGTTCCCTTAAGTGGTGACTTCGGGTCTTGAACAAAGGGATCCCGCCATCTGACTGGTCCGAGAGGGACTTTCTGTTTACTGGTTGGACCATAAACAGGTTGTTCATTAGAGGAGCATTGGTACTTAAGGAGCCAGAGGTAACACAGGGGTAAAACGGTAATTTGACCCAACTGTAGTTACGAACACTCGTGAAAGATTGGCTTACCGGTATAGGTCTATATCCGAGGACACAGAAATGTTCTACAGTGAGAAGAGTTCAGCTGTGGGTCTTTAGTGGAATGACCCACAGTTAATGAATATTGGTTAACCTGATTAATGAGTTTAATCTATTAACCTCATATCATTGGAGCTTCTGATTTGTAGGTCCATTAGGTCCCCCTGCTAGCTTGTAAAGAGTAATTAGGAACAAATATATGTTGAGAGAATTTGAATAGTTCAAATTCATATTAGGAATTAAATTAATTGTATGAGATACAAATTAATATAATGTATAGTGATGCATTAAAATATATAGTCTAATTTGAAATTAAACTTTGTTATATTGAGAGATTGATATATTTGAAAGAGTTCAAATATATGTCTAATTAAATATATGGTATTTAATTAGAAGATGAATTAATTAATTATGAAATAATTAATTATTCAATTTAGTTTAAATTAAATGAAATTTAATTAAACTATAGTCTATGAGAGAAATAAATATTTGAAGAAGTTCAATATTAATATGAATTTGATTCATATTAAATTTATAGGATATAAGAGAATTTGAAGGAGTTCAAATTTTAATATGAATTTTATTCATATTATAGAATTAATTAATTGAACGTCTGAAATTAAATATATGATATTTAATTGGGTAATTAATTAATTAACTAATAGAAGGTCTGAAATTAAATATATGATATTTAATTGGTGATTAATTAATTAAAGAATTAATTAATTGGAGATTAATCAATTATGGAAATGATTAATCACTTTTGGAAGTAATTAATCATTTATGGAAATAATTTAATCACTTATGGAAGTGATTGATCATTTATGGAAAAGATTAATCAATTATGGAATTGATTGGTCATGGAATTGGTTGGTCATGGAATTGATTAATTATGGAAAATATTAAATCAGTTATGGAAATAATTGATTTTAAATGAATATTTTATTCATGACATTTCTCCTATAAATAGAACACTAAACCTAGGGTTTAGGCATTACAACACAAGGCCACAAGAATGCACTCTTGCATTCTCTCTAGCCCCCCTCTCATATTCTCTCAACCCAAGAACTCTAGGGAAAATTTTCTCTCTAGAGTTTTTCCCATTCAAGATTAGGTAGTCCCACAACTACGTTCCTAATCTCAGAGTCATAGCGAGGAAGATCAATTGGCGGTGTCCCAATTGTTGATGCTTGGTCCAAAATCAAGAAAGGTGTCCGTTGAAGTATTTAGAGTCGTCAACGACGGTATGTTTTCTTCTCACCTTTAGATTTAGATCTAATAATTTTTATATGCTTAGCCTTAAGTTTGTATAGAATTTGTTCTATGTTTTTGTCAATGTAATAGTATTTTTGGATAAACAAAATTAACTATGAATCGGTCCCAATTACGCTTCCGCTTTAACAGAATTGAGGAATTCCAAATCCTTCAAATAAATCACATACTCCTTCCCTGTTACAGGAAGTGTCAGAATAGGTGTTGTCACTAATCTCTTTTTCAGCTCCTGGAAACTTTGTTCACATTTATCCGACCACTCAAACGTAGCATTCTTCCTTGTCAAGTTCTCAAGGGTAATTGATAACTCTCCAAAAGAGAGTTATTTAGGCCTTAATTCTATAGGGATTTGTGTGTCTTTTGTGCTTAAGAGGGTTGCTTTTAGATATATGTTATATGTTTTAACCCATTTCGAAGAATGGAAGGTTTAGAAATTATTTTGTGCAGAATATGTTGTTGGGCGACTTAAGGGAGGAAATTCTGTGCTGCAACAAAGCTGAGAGCAAAACTGCCACGTCACAGCTTGTTAGCCAATTGAATGAACTGAATGTTATTAAGCTATTCTTGGGATAAAGGAGCAAGCAGAGCCATCCACGTGTCTAGGTCAACCTAATTCAAGTCTCCTATCACTCTATAAAAGGAGATGGCCGCCCAAGTCAAATTCATTCCACTTTCGGGAAGAGATCCTTCTCATTTCCATTTTGGGAGCCGAATATAGGAGAGAGGTTGGAGACCATCAAGAAGACCGTCATTTTCAAGCTGATCAATGGAACTAATATTTTCTTGCATTATTTTGTAAATATGGATATGCTTACTCCGATTGTAACGTGTGTCTCTATGCATCTTATGAACTAAGTAGCTTTAAGCGTTGGTTAGGGAACATGTGATTGTCGTGCTTAATTTCTGGTAATAAATATTGATTTAATGCATCTTGGTTAATTGTTGTGCTTATTTCTATTTTGTGCCCGCCTGGCCAGCCGGTATGAATACCTCTCTCTAGTTTCAAGGATGATTTAGGGAGTGTGTGGCGGTTAATCACACTGGATCATTGTGTATTGGTGAACGCCAGTGACTGATCTATGGATATTCAGCTGCCTAGTGCTTGATCGCTATTACTTCATTGGAGTTGAAACACATTCCAAAAAAATCTGGAGTTCTGGGAGGAATCTGCTAATAAGACTGCGAGAGTTTTGCATGATCAATAATATTGCTAGAGCAACTTTTAAAACAATTACTGAATCCTAACCAACGCTTGTTTATAATTTGTCTGCCTATTTGTTTACTTTTTGTTATGTCATTTCTTTTGCTTCAGCATTTCTATAAAAACCAATCATTTTAACCACCTTTGAAACCATTAAAAAGTTATACAAAATAGATAAAGTGAAACTAGTTCAGACCTTGGATTCGATAAATACTTATTACTTGTTGGGGACTGTGTATACTTGCATAGAGTTCTAGAGTCTTTTTATATCTTATTTTTACCCACTCTGGAAACCCAACAAGTTTTTGGCGCCGTTGTCGGGAACTTGCATAAGTTTTTATCTGATTTGTTTTGGTGTATGTGTTTTAGTGGTTTGGTGCTAGAACTTTTTGATTGTTTCTTTTGTTTTTTGCAGGTGTGAGTTTGGTGCATGAGCGATCCACCTGGTGTAAGGTTCGAGTTTGATCCAAAAATCAAGAGGACATACAGGAGAAAAAGGAGAGAGCAGCGTAGACAGCAAACTCAAATGGATAACGTGTCGCATCCCCCGCAGGGTCTTGAAGATCCAGCGAACCCCCAGTAGAATCGTTTGCTCCAACAACACCAGCCGCTGGAGCAAAATGAGCAGCAAAATAATCGGGCTGAGAATCCTATCTTGGTAGCGAACGATAGGGCCAGAGCCATTCGTGCGTATGCTTTTCCAATGTTCAATGAGTTAAATCTAGGGATCACACGTCCTTAAATTGAGGCAACAAATTTTGAAATGAAATCGGTAATGTTTTAGATGTTGCAAACCGTGGGTCAGTTCCATGGTTTGTCGTCTGAAGACCCTCATTTACATCTTAAGTCTTTTCTAGGAGTTAGTGATTCTTTTGTAATTCAAGGAGTGTCTAGAGATGCCCTTAGATTAACTTTGTTCCCATATTCTCTTAGAGATGGAGCAAAGGCATGGTTAAATTCTTTTGCTCCAGGATCAATTAGGACATGGAAGGAATTAGCTGAAAAATTTCTGAGTAAATATTTACCACCAAATAGGAATGCTAAATTAAGGAGTGAAATAGTAGGGTTCAAGCAACTTTAGGATGAGACTTTTAGTGAGGCTTGGGAGAGGTTTAAGGAGCTTTTGCCAAAGTGTCCCCACCATGGTTTACCACATTATATCCAAATGGAAACATTTTACAATGGGTTAAATGGAGCAACCCAAGGTTGATTGATGCTTCGGCTAGAGGGGCCCTTTTGGAAAAAACTTTTAATGAAGCCCATGAAACTTTAGAAAGAATATCTACTAATAGTTGTCAATGGTCGGATGTGAGAGACACAAATAAAAAGGTTAAGAGTGTGTTAGAGGTTGATGGTGTGTCCACAATTAGGGCTGTTATTGCTATGTTAGCTAATGCTCTTAAAAATGTGACAGTGGTTAGTCATCAGCAGCCGCCAGCTGTGGAGCCTGCTGCAGTGGTGAACCAAGTTACAGAAGAAGCATGTGTCTATTGTGGTGAAGATCACAACTACGAATTTTTCCCCAACAATTAAGCTTCTGTGTTTTTTGTAGGTTATCAGAGGAATAACCCTTATTCTAACTTTTATAATCCAGGTTGGGGCAACCACCCCAACTTCTCATGGGGAGGACAAGGAAGTAATGTGCAAGCACAACAAAAGGTGGACCAGTCGGGATTTGCTAAAGCGCAAGTATTGCCCCAGCAAAATAAGCAGGTTTTGCCCCAGCAAAATTCAGAGAGTTCTCTTGAGGCAATGATGAAAGAATATATGACTCGTACAGATGCCGTCATTCAAAGTAATCAAGCTTCAATGAGAGCCCTAGAATTGCAAGTGGGTCAGCTAGCTAATGAGCTGAAGGCAAGGCCTCAAGGGAAGCTTTCTTCAGATACTGAACACCCTAGAAGGGAAGGTAAGGAGCAGGTAAAGGCAGCAACTCTTAGGAGTGGTAAGCCACTAGAAGAAAGAACACTACAAAAATGTCAGTCTTTAGCGACAAAAAAAAAAACGTTGCTAAAGCTTAAATTTTGTAGCAAAAACTCGTTAGCGACGTAATATTTTGCGTCGCACAATTCGTCGTAAAAGGTAAGGTGCAGAAGACCATTAGCTCCATTTTTGCGTATTTCGTCACAACATGCGATGAAATTCAAAAACACGTCGCAAGTTGCGACGAAAACAATAAGGCGTCGCAAGGTGCGACGAAAGTAGCAAAGTGTCGTAGGTTGCGACAAAGCAATTAAACGTCGCAACCTGCGACGAAATAATAAACGTCGTAATGAGCGACGAAATTCATTAAATGTCGCACGATTGGCTTCTTCAAAATTCATTGAACGCTAGCGACGAAACTTATGTTTTGTCGCAAATTTTACAATTTTTTAAACTTTTTTTATTTATATTTTCCCTTTTAATCCTGTATAATAGTTTATACACAAATCAGATTATATGGACTATACTAACTGCTCGATACAAGTTATTAAATACGATAAAATGTGCAAAAATAATGAAAAGAAACGAAAATTACATTGTTTAGTCATATGCCAAATGTATGTCGCAAAGATTTACAAAACTAAAATAAACTTTTACAAATAACTTCACAAGGTCCTAAGTTAGAGTATCAGGTTACAAAATATGGACTTTTACATCAAGTTATGTGATTACAAAATATAAGTTTATATTCCAACATGCACCATCCTCCAAAATGCAAAAACAAAAGTCACGACAATCTTTTAACAAACCATCAATAATTAATCCTGCACATAAACAAATAAAATATATATGTATAAGTAAAGTTACAATGGGAATAATAAAACAACTAATATCACAACTTAAAAGTTAAAAAGTCAGATCCTCAATTGTAACTACTACCACAAACAACACCAACCACAAAGTATAATTGAACAATCACACATATAGAGAAAAACCACAAAACCAACCTCCTTCACCTAAGAAAAGTACATGCATAATCATTACATGCATAATCACACATTCTTGTCCAAAAATACGAGTGTAAAGCTCAAATTATAATCCAACAATCACACATATATCTCCCACCCTCCCCCAACCCGCCCCCCCAAAAAACAATTCTCCAAATCATTCTCATTTTCATTTTCATTCACAATCTTTATTACGTATTTACCCAAACTACAATCACACAACATTCTTGTTCAAAAATACGAGTGTCAAGCTCAAATTATAATCCAACAATCACACACATATCTCCCACCCTCCCCCAACCCCCCTCCTAAAAAAATTTCTCCAAATCATTCTCATTCTCATTTTCATTCACAATCTTTATTACGTATTTACCCAAACTACAATCACACAAATATCATCCTTCTAAAAAGAAACATTTTCATGACAATATCATAGAATAACTCTCCCCCTTCAATTATCAATACATTCACTAAGAAACTCACACATACCATAATCAGAGTCCCAACAAATATATAATCAGAATCTCAATGTAAGAAATATTAATCAAAGTCTCAAAGTTACGAAAGTAGTATGAACATGTCAAAGGTATGAAAACTATATCTTTCTAGCTGATGGATTTGCTCCAGTGAATCTTTCTAAGATTTCATTCATTTGGCTAAATTTTCTTTCATACTCTCGACACTGCATGGCCAATAGTTCTTTCATTTGTTCCTTCAAACGAGACTTTGATTCCTTCATTTCTCGTAGGCGAGTCTCTAATGATTGGACATACTCTTGTGAATAATTTGTCTTCTGACTCTGTGGTGGCTGTGGACCATATCCCATCCCTTTAACATACGATAGTCTTTTTCCAAGAACAGTAGCCATAACTTCATCATCATCCATTGGTGTACTCGAGCTGGCTTGCTCTTGGGTCAACGCTACCATTTTTTCTTATACACGTCAAAAAAAAAAACATATGAAACATAAAATACATTGTTGTCTTGTAAGAACTAATAAATAGTACTTAATACGGTCATGTGCTTCACTTGCTGCATCATCAATCCATCCATTTGCTTCAGACCAATGAGTTTGATGGAAGACTTCTATGGGGCTCACATATGAACCGTCTTGTCGTTTCTATTAAGTATAATAATAAACATAAATAAATAATATAGTATGTTGAAAACTACAAATAAAGTACTTAATACTTACACTATCTTCTCTATGAGAAAGAAAAGATTTTGTTCCAGCACAATGGTTGAAAGGTAGCTTGCTACAACTACGTTTATTTTGTTCTGACTTGTCCTGCATTAGAATGTGTTATTATAAAAAAGACTTTCTTATTTAAAATTCAACTAATATTTACCTTCCATTTTGGATCCTCCCATTTATCACATAATATCTGCTAGCCTTGAGGAGAAATGTCCTTATGTGGACGTCCAACTAGGCTCAATACTCATTATAAAGCTAAAAAATCCTTTGGTATTCTATCTCTTGCCCCTCAGAATGGCGACATTTTATGATGAAGCTCACCTATGTTCTGGGAGACAGAAAAACTGCTGGATCATCATTCATCCCTCAAAACTTTTGCTCAGTCAATTTTTTCAGCAAAATCTTCAACACATAATTTTTCTCAGCAAATCATTTCATTATTTTTTCCATATTTCCTAGGTCATCTTTTGACGCGAAGACAAACTGTGGGTATCACAAATGTCCTCGGTTACTCAATAACCTAGCAAATTTTAATTTGAAGGAGAGGAATGCTCGAGATAAATAATTGGAGTAGCAAAAAGTCCCCCAAACTGGAATTATTCATTGTCCCCAATGAATCATTATATAAGCAAGTATACCCCAAACTTAAATTTTTCTATCTGAATTTTTAAACTAAACATGGGACTAGGACTAAGCTTAATAGTGGATCATATAAGTCAATACTACCGTCAAAATCTTCTTTGCCGCAGCAACAGTCCAGGCTAGAAGAAATGCTCAAGCAAAAGGTTTCTGTAGATCAGAATACCTTGATCTAATTAAGCGTAATCAGTCCAAGCTTCAAAAATTCAGAAGGAAAAAGTTAAGTCAGAGTTAGGCAGTGCTCATATAACAGAAACATTCAGAAATTTCATTTAAAAACATAAGAAAAGAAATTACATAGTAGAGATATATTTTTAAAGCAGAAAAAATTAAAAAGAAACAAGACAAGCAATCATATAAAAGATGGGGTCAGGAATGCGCCAGGAAACAAAATATCTCATCAAAAAGATTGTGCGCTCAAATCCTTCTTCAATCCTCCTGACCCAGATCTTCCACTTCATCTTCTTTCTCAGCAGGCGACGGTGGAATCCAGGGGTTCAACAAATCGTCAGGGAACATGGGAAGGGCTGGGTATGGGTTTGAAAAATTCTCCTACAGTGCCCTCTTTAAGTTGGCATCCCGATTCTTAACATAGTTCCAGAAGGTTAAAGTCTGCCTCTCAGCAAACTCCTGCCTACTGGCCGAAAGTGCCAGTTGTTCTAGAATCGTGTTGATGCCGTAGATAAGCCCACCTTGACGTATCTCCTGCGTGCGCTGGAGCCGCGCCAAATTGGGTGTATCAATGATCCCTTTATCAAATAGAATTGCATCACTCTCCTCCACTGGAACCCCTGCTTGTCTGCATAGCATAGTAATTGTGTTCGGGAATAACAACTTCCCCACCTTTTTTTCCAGCAGCAAGCTATTTCATTACAAATAATTTTTCCTACGTCAATACTGAGAGACCTTAAGATAGCAAAAGCCAAAAGAATTCGTTCCCTGGATACTGTCGAGTTGTGCGTTGTCGGAAGCAACCTCTGCCTGATGAAACCCATCCACGTGTTCGCTTCCTTTTTCAAATAAGCCGACTGAAATGTCCGTTTCTGAGTCTTAGATAGTTGCCAGTGCGCCCCCTCGATTCCTACCTCCCTCAGAGCATTACTTAACTGCTCCTCAGATGGCGCGACTGCCATCTCATTGAATGTCGCGCGGGGGAAGTTTTGAAGATGGTACAGTGCGTTGATCGCACTTGGACTCCAATCTATCTCGACTCCTCTGACAATTACCAGGAAACCCTCTTCTTTATCAATGTTGGCATAGAATTCACGCACCACCTGTGCGTTCACAGCCTCCGGCTTAGCACAAAACAGCTCCCAGCCGTGGTCAGCTATTTTGGTCCTCAGAAATGGCGGAAGATCACCGCTGAAACCTCTTTCGAACAGAAAATCCCTTTTCAGGAGCTCAGTGTATTTTGCTCTAGCAAAATTATTGACGAAGCGATCGTATGGCACCTGTTGCTCTGTTATTTCATCGTGTTCCTCTAATGCTTTAGCAATCTTTTTGCCCTTCTCTTCTCTCCGCTTCAGCAACTGTTCCTCCTCTGCCTGTTTCTCTACTTCTTCTCGCCTTCTTTCCTCAGCCACTTTTTTCTCTCGTTCCTCTTGCTCGACCTTATCTCTCTTGGAATCTGATGATGGAGGCGATGGGGTATCAGTCCTGATCACTGGAATGCGCCCAGCCTTCCGCTTAATGCGGCGTCGTTTCGGAGGTTCAGGTATGATAACCTCCACACGAGCCTCCTGAACGGGCTCTCTGTCTTCTTCCTCTACAGCCTCCGTCTGCACATTCTCACTCTGTTTCGTCTGAATTTCCTCTCGAGCTTCTTCTATAGTCGCCACTTCCTGTCCATCCTCTTCTTGATTCTGTTTGTCAGATTCTTTTGGGTCTTCTTCTTCTTCTGCAACAACCTCATCCTCTCTCGCTCTTTCTTGTTCTTCAACTCTCTGTTGTCGTCTTCTTCGCTTAGCCTCCTTCTCTTCTGGCGTTCTTTTTTTCTTAGTTTTTCCTTTCTGCACTTCCGGTGTCACGGGTATCTCTTCCTCCTCACTCTCCCTCTCTTTTCGAGCTCTTGTTTTAGCCATTGAAGGTGTAAAAGGGTTTTGACAGAGAATGGAAGGGAAAAAGAAGGAATGCGGATGGCAAAAATGATATCAAGAAGACGAAGTGGAAAGAAACTTACCAGCGGTTGTAAATAAATAAGGCTTCAGCAAAATAGAATTCTAACCGAAAAGATTTGCTCTGAAATTACTAATATTACCGTTTTAATTTAAAAATGCAAACCTGAATTTCAAAAATTATCAACGGTAAAATCGTGGATATCAAACGCCCATGGTAAAATTGATGTGTTGTCATCATTAAATCCTTCGGATAACCACTCTGCGACACGTGGCCTGATCAGACGAAGTACGCACATTTACCTGCGAGAATTCAAAGGCAAATCCAACGGTAAAAATAATAAATTCCAACGGAAACCCTTTTCATTCGGAATATTTTGCTCCAGCCATAATCTTGCTGCAACAACCTCTTAACCCTGCAAAATCTCAGATATGGAAATTCAAATTCAAATTTTAACCGACCAATCTTATTTTTATTTTCATGAAAAGCCGAATACATTAGACAAAATCTTAATTAATTCAATTTAAACCGAATTCAAATAACTGAAAATAAGATCTAGATAAAATCTAATAAAATTTAACTAATCAAAAGATAATTGGAAGATAATCTCAATAAATAACCCGAAAATCAAATCAAATTCAAAACAAAATAGATAAGATCTAATCAAATATTTAAAAACATAATTTAATAAATCAAGCAAAATTAAATCTAACCTAGCCGCAATAAAAATCAAATCAGCGAAAAATAAAATCAATACAAACTCTGGGAGCTCAAAATTTTGCTCTGTGAAATGCTCCCGCAAAAATCCTGCTCTCTCAATCATCAACCAACCGTAGGGAAGGATATTTCGCCTGAAATTCCTCACCCCAATAATGCTTCACACGCTGTCCATTCACCTTGAATACTCTCCCATCTTTTTCATCCTGCGAAGTAATTGCTCCATTGGAGAAAACCTCAATCACAATAAATGGTCCTGACCATTTAGATTTCAATTTTCCAGGAAATAGTTTTAATCTAGAATTATAAAGCAGAACTTTCTGACCCTTGACAAATTCCTTTGATTTTATTTTCTTGTCATGCCACAGCTTAGTCTTTTCTTTATACATTTTCGCATTTTCATAAGAAAATTGACGAAATTCCTCTAATTCGTTAAGCTGCAGCATTCTTATTGCTCCTGCACGACTCAAATCAAAATTTATTTTTTTCAGAGCCCAAAATGTTTTATGCTCAAGCTCTAATGGTAAATGGCAAGCTTTCCCATATACTAACCTATAGGGAGACATACCTAAAGGAGTCTTATAAGCTGTCCTATAAGCCCAAAGAGCCTCATCCAACCTAAAGGACCAATCCTTTCTAGATGGATGGACTACTTTCTCTAAGATAGCTTTAATTTCCATATTACTAATTTCAGCTTGACCATTTGCTTGTGGGTGATAAGGGGTAGCTATCCTATGCTTAATCCCATACTTAGCTAAGAGCTTAGTTAAGATATTATTAACAAAATGTGTACCCTCATCACTCACTAGAGCCCTAGGTGTCCGGAATCGAGCAAAGATGTGCGATTGAAGAAACCTTGAAACCGTCTTGGCATCACTCTGATGGCATGCAATGGCCTCCACCCATTTGGACACGTAATCAACTGCCAATAAGATAAAAACATTGCCATTAGAAGGGGGAAATGACCCCATAAAGTCAATACCCCATACATCGAATAGTTCAACTTCTAAAATGTAAGTAAGAGGCATCTCATCTCTAGGCCCCAAATTTCCTCTCCTTTGGCAAGCATCACATTGCTTGTAGAACCAATGGGCATCCTTGAATAATGTAGGCCAGAAAAATCCGCAATGCAAAATCCTCATAGCTGTCCTCTGACCACTGAAATGGCCTCCATACGGGGAAGAATGACACTGCTCCAGGATTTCCTTTGCTTCAGCACTTGAAACACACCTACGAATAATACCGTCATAGCATTGCTTATACATAAATGGCTCATCCCAAAAGAAACATTTTGCATCATGCTTAAACTTTTTCTTCTCCCTCCAATCCATGTCAATAGGAGTGACTCCCTTCACTAAAAAGTTAGCAATATAAGCATACCAAGGGACATCCCTCACTACCTTTACCTGAACAGCAAAGAGTTGTTCATCTGGAAAAGAATCGGAAATGGCAGATTGCTCCAGCAAAGATGATGATGGATCAAGACGAGACAAGTGATCTGCAATGACATTCTCTGATCCCTTTTTGTCCTTTATCTCCAAGTCGAATTCCTGAAGTAATAAAACCCAACGAATTAGTCTAGGCTTTGCATCTTTCTTTAACATTAAATACCTTATTGCTGCATGATCCGTGAACACCGTGACTTTGGATCCAACCAAATATGGCCGGAATTTCTCAAAAGCAAACACAACAGCTAACAACTCCTTTTCAGTAGTTGTGTAGTTGACCTGTTCCTCATTTAAAACCTTGCTTGCATAATATATAGGATGAATAAATTTGCCCTGCTTCTGCCCCAACATTGAACCTACTGCAACATCACTCGCATCACACATTACCTCGAATGGCAAATTCCAATTAGGCGTGCAGAGAATGGGTGCTGAGATTAAAGCAGCCTTCAATGTTTCAAAAGCCTTCCTACAATCTGCATTAAAGTCAAAAACATGATCAGTGCACAATAAGTTACAAAGAGGTTTACTGATTTTGGAAAAATCCTTTATGAACCTCCTATAAAATCCAGCATGCCCTAAGAAGCTCTGAATCCCCTTCACTGAATTCGGTGATTCTAATCTTTCAATAACCTCAACTTTTGCTCTATCAACTTCTAGACCATTCTTAGAAATCCTATGACCTAACACTATGCCCTCCTTCACCATGAAGTGACACTTCTCCCAATTAAGAACTAGATGGGTATCCTCACATCTTTTTAACACCTTACCTAAATTATCTAAACAATTCTGGAAAGACGCTCCAAAAACTGAAAAATCGCCCATAAAGACCTCAACAGTGGATTCAATCATATCAGAAAAAATTGCTAACATACACCGCTGAAATGTTGCTGGAGCATTGCAAAGGCCAAAAGGCATTCGCCTGAAAGCAAACGTCCCATAAGGGCAGGTGAAAGTGGTTTTTTCCTGATCTTCAGGAGCAATAGTAATCTGGTTATACCCAGAATAACCATCCAAGAAACAGTAGTAGGCCTGACCAGCCAATCGATCCAACATCTGGTCAATAAATGGCAGAGGGAAGTGGTCCTTACGGGTGGCTTTGTTAAGCCTCCTGTAATCAATGCAAACCCTCCAACCAGTTACTGTCCTAGTTGGGATCAACTCATTGTCTTTATTTCTTACCACCGTGACACCTCCTTTCTTAGGAACACATTGGACAGGCCTTACCCAATTGCTGTCTGCAATCGGATAAATGATGCAAGCATCTAACCATTTAATCACCTCCTTTTTAACCACTTCTTTCATTGCAGGGTTAAGCCTTCTTTGTTGCTCAATACTTCTCAAGGACCCCTCCTCTAGAGTGATTTTGTGCATACAAAAAGATGGGCTAATTCCCTGAATATCAGCCAATGTCCAACCAATAGCCTTGCAGTATTGCTGCAGCAACTTTATTATGGCCTCCTCATGCTCCGGCATTAAATCTGATGCAACAATAATGGGCAACGTCCTACTTTCCCCAAGATACACATACTTTAGATGATTCGGTAAAGGCGTCAAATCTAAAGTAGGTGCCTCAATTAGGGATGGCTTAATTGGGGGAGCCTTTCTTTGATCTAAATCTAAAGACTCAAAAACATCCTCACACCTAAACAATTCTTTTTCATTTTTTCTATCTAAAGAACAAACTTCTAAATCCTCTACACTAACCTCTCCATGCTTTTCTGAATGCTTATTAGCCAAATCCTGAATTGCTGTCTCAACAATTGTGCTCTCCAGAATCCTAATGAAAGAGCAATCCTCCATCTCGTGTGGATACTTCATTGACTTAAACACATTCAATTTCACTTCCTCATTACAGACTCTCATCGTTAATTCCCCTTTTTGAACATCTATTAATGCCCTACCAGTAGCCAAAAATGGACGTCCTAGAATAATTGGGACATCTCTATCAGCCTCATAGTCTAAAATAATGAAATCATCAGGAAATATGAATTTATCCACTTTTACTAAAACATCCTCAATTTTACCCTCTAGATATGTGATAGACCTATCAGCTAGTTGGAGTGTAACTGTGGTAGGTCTAGCTTCACCAATACCTAACTTTCGATAGACCGAAAGAGGCATAAGGTTAATGCTTGCACCTAAATCACAGAGTGCTCTACCTAATTCTTTTCCACCTATAGACACAGGTATAGTAAATGATCCTGGATCCTTAGCCTTGGTGGGTAGCCCATTCTTAAGAATAACACTACACTCCTCAGTAAGAGATACAGTTTCAAACTCACCTAACCTCTTCTTTTTAGTTAGAATATCCTTAAGAAATTTAGCATAATTAGGCATTTGCTCAATAGCTTCTACTAAAGGGATATTTATATGCAATTGCTTAAGAATCTCTAAAAACTTTTTAAATTGACCATCCAGGTTCCTAGGCTTTTGCCTTTGTGGAAAAGGTAGAGGTGGTACATAAGGTGGGGGTGGCACATATGGTGGTTCTACATCTGGCTCAGAACCAGATGCTCCAGCATCTTTATTGCTGCCTCCAGCACCCTGACTAGACTCCAATTCTTTCTCGACAACAACATTTCTATCACCATTATTATTTAAATCCTGGGTCTTTCTAGACTCTCTAGTGGCTTACCACTCCTAAGGGTTACTGCCTTTACCTGCTCCTTACCTTCCCGTCTAGGGTGTTCAGTATCTGATGGAAGTTTCCCTTGAGGCCTTGCCTTGAGCTCATTAGCTAGCTGACCCACTTGCAATTCCAGGGCTCTCATTGAAGCTTGATTACTTTGAATTGCAGCGTCTGTACGAGCCATAAATTCTTTCATCATTGCCTCGAGAGAATTCTCCGAATTTTGCTGGGGCAAAGCCTGCTTATTTTGCTGGGGCATTACCTGCGCTTTAGCAAATCCCGGCTGGTTCACTTTTTGTTGTGTTTGCACATTACTCCCTTGTCCTCCCCACGCGAAGTTGGGGTGGTTGCGCCAACCTGGATTATAGAAGTTAGAATACGGGTTGTTCCTCTAATTACCTACAAAAAACACAGAAGCTGGATTGCTGGGGCAAAACTCGTAGTTGTGATTTTCACCACAATAGACACATGCTTCCTCTGTGACTTGGTTCACCACTGCAGCAGGCTCCAGAACCGGCGGCTGCTGATGACTAGTCACTGTCACATTCTTAAGAGCGTTAGCAATCATTGCAAGATCAGCCCTAATGGTGGACACACCATCAATCTCTAATACACTCTTAACCTTTTTATTTGTGCCTCTAACATCCGACCACTGACAACTATTAATAGATATTCTTTCTAAAATTTCATAAGCTTCATCAAAAGTTTTTGCCAAAAGGGCCCCTCCAGCCGAGGCATCGACCATACCTTGGGTTACTCCATTTAAACCATTGTAAAATGTTTCCATTTGAATACAATGAGGTAAACCTTGGTGGGGACACTTTCGCAAAAGCTCCTTAAACCTTTCCCAAGCCTCACTAAAAGTCTCATCCTCAAGTTGCCTAAACCCTACTATTTCACTCCTTAATTTAGCATTTCTATTAGGTGGGAAATATTTACTAAAAAAATTTTCAGCTAACTCATCCCACGTCCTAATTGATCCTGGAGCAAAAGAGTTTAACCATGACTTTGCTATATCTCTAAGAGAATACGGGAACAAAGTTAATCTAAGAGCATCTCTAGGCACTCCTTGAATTACAAAAGAATCACTAACTCCTAGAAAAGACTTAAGATGTAAATGAGGGTCTTCAGATGACAAACCATGAAATTGCCCCACGGTTTGCAACATCTGAAACATTACTGGTTTCATTTCAAAATTTGCCGCTTGGATTTGGGGACGTGCAATCCCTGGATTCAACTCAGTAAACATCGGGACAACATATGCTCGAATGGCTCTGGTCCTATCGTTCGCTATCAAGATAGGATTCTCAACCTGATTATTTCGTTGCTCATTTTGCTCAAACAATGGGTTTTGCTGCAGCAACGGATTCTGCTGGGGGTTTACTACTGCTGGACCTTCAGGAACCTGCGGAAGTTGCGGGACGTTCTCCATCTGGTTTCTGCGCTGCTCCCTCCTTCTGTTCCTAAATGTCCTTTCAATTTCTGGATCAAGCTCAAATAGTACCCCAGGCGGACGCTCATGCACCAAAATCACACCTGTAAAAACAAAAGAAACAATCAAAAAGTTCTAGCACCAAACCACTAAAACACATACACAAAATAGATCAAATAAAAACTTATTCAAGTCCCCGGCAACGGCGCCAAAAACTTGTGGGGTTCCTCGAGTGCGTAAAAATATAGTATAAAATACTATAGATTTCCTGTGCAAGTATACACAGTCTGCAGCAAGTAATATTATCAATCCAAGGTCTGAATGAGCTTCCACTTTATCTATTTTTGTGCAACCTTTTAATGGTTTCAAGAGTAATAAAATGATTGGGTTTTATCGGAATTATGCTGAAGCAAAATAAATGACAGAACAACGAGTAAACAAATAGATAGACAGATTAAAGACAGGCGCTGGTTAGGCTTTAGTGATTGTTCTAAGATATGCTCTAGCAATATTATTGATCATGCATTTCTCGCAGTATTATTAGCGGATTCCTCCCGGAACTCCGGATCTTTTGGGATATGTTTCAAACCCAATGAAGTGTGACTGATCAAGCACTAGGCAACTGACTATCCCTAGCTTAGTCACTGGCGTTCACCAATACACAATGATCGTAGTGTGGATAATTGCCACACACTTTCTAAATCATCCCTGAAACTAGAGAGAGCTATCCATACCGGTTGGCCAGGCGGGCATACAATGAGAATAAGCACAACAATTAACCAAAATGCGATAGTCAATTTATTACTAGAGATGAAGCACATTAATCACATTATTCCTAACCAACACCTTAAGCTACTTAGTTCATAATAGGCATAGGAATACGAATTACAATCTGAGTATGCAAGTCCATAACTACAAGTTAATAAAGAAGGTAAACTCCCTAATCAGCTTGCGGTTGATGGTGTCCTTGATGATCTTCAATCTCCTCTTACTATTCGGCTTCCAAGGGAAAACATGGAATGAATTTGACTTTGACGGCTACTTCCTTTTATAGAAGGATGAGAGGCTTGAATTAGGTCAACTAGGACACGTGTAAGGCTCTCATTGATCCTTTATCCCGAAAATAACTCAATAGAAGTCGGTTCATGAAGTTGGCTAACCGGCTGTGACGTGGCAGTTTCTGCTCCCAGTTTTGCTGCAGCATAGAATTTGCTCCTTCCAGTCGCTCAGCAGCATAATCTGCACAAAGTAGTTTCCAATGCTTCCATTCTTCCAAATGGGTTAAAACATGTAATATCTCTCTGAAACCAACCCTATTAAGCATTAAAGACACACAAATCCTTATATAAATGAGGCCTAAATAACTACCTTTTGGGCAGTTATCATACCCCCAAACTTGAACTATTGCGCGTCCCGAGCAATACTAACCAACCTTCCTTCAAGAATTTCAAAACATTAGACAAAGAATTAGCTTAATCAAACCATGCAGTCCAACACTACCTTTAACCTTTACCTGAGCACTCTGCACAATCAAGCTCTGCTGCAGCAAATTGATTCCTTCAGTAGGGAGAAATAATCACCACTTTCAACTCAATTCTAAGAACTCTCCACAGCTTAGCTTTATTATCAGATATTTCAAAACATATTTTTACAGGGGTTTATATTATTATTTATCAGACTTAAAGCAGCCTTACAGTCATAAGCTCTTAAGCATGGGATGACCCACTTTATGGTGCAGTATACCCTTGCCTCAAACTTATCACCAACTAGGCTCAATACTCATTATAAAGCTAAAAAATCCTTAGTTATTCCATCTCTTGCCCCTCAGAATGGCAACATTTTATGATGAAGCTCACCTAAGTTTGGGAGACAGAAAAACTGTTGGATCATCATTCATCCCTCAAAACTTTTGCTCCGTCAATCTTATCAGCAAAATCTTCAACAAATAATTTTTTCAGCAAATCATTTCATTATTTTTTCCATATTTCCTAGGTCATCTTTTGACGCGAAGACAAACTGTGGGTATCACAAATGTCCCCGGTTACTCAATAACCTAGCAAGTTTCAATTTGAGGGAGAGGAAACTTGAATTATTCATTGTCCCCAATGAATCATTATATAAGCAATTATACCCCCAAACTTAAATTTTTCTAACTGAATTTTTAAACTAAGCATGGGACTAGGATTAAGCTTAAAGTGGATCATATAAGTCAAAACTACCGTCAAAATCTTCTTTGCCACAGCAACAGTCCAGGCTAGAAGAAATGCTCAAGCAAAAGGTTTATGGAGATCAGAATACCATCATCTAATTAAGCGCAATCAGTCCAAGCTTCAAAAATTTAGAAGAAAATTAGTTAAGTTAGAGTTACTCAGTGCTAATGGAATAGAAACATATAGAAATTCATTAAAAAACATAAGGAAAGAAATTACATAGCAGAGATATATTTTAAAAAATAAAAAATAAAAAGAAACAATACAAGCAATTATATAAAAGAGGGGGTCAGGAATGCGCCAGCAAACAAAATATTTCATAAAAAAGACTGTGCGCTTAAATCCCTCTTCAATCCTCCTGACCCAGATCTTCCTCTTCATCTTCTTTCTCAGCAGGCGGCGGTGGAATCCAGGGGTTCAGCAAGTCTTCGGGGAATGTAGGGAGGGCTGGATATGGCTTTGAAAAATTTTCTTGCAACGCCCTTTTCAAACCAGCATCACGATCCTTAACATAGTTCCAGAAGGTTAAAGTATGCCTCTCAGCAAACTTCTGCCTACTAGCCGAAAGTGCCAGTTGTTCTAGAATCGTGTTGATGCCGTAGATAAGTCCACCTTGACGTATCTCCTGCGTACGCTGGAGCCGCGCCAAATTGGGCGTATCAATAATCCCCTTATCGAACATAATTATATCATTCTCATCCACTAGAACTCCTGCTTGTCTGCATAACATAGTAATTGTGTTCGGGAAGAACAACTTCCCCACCTTTTTCTTCCAGCAGCCAGCTATTTCATCACAAACAATTCTTCCTACGTCAATGCTGAGAGACCGTAAGATAGCAAAAGCCAAAAGAATTTGTTCCCTGGATACTGTCGAGTCGTGTGTTGTCGGAAGCAACCTCTGCCTGATGAAACCCATCCATGTGTTTGCTTCCTTTTTCAAATAAGCCGACTGAAACGTCCATTTCTAAGTCTTAGATAGTTGCCACTGCGCCCCCTCGATTCCTACCTCCCTCACAGCATTACTTAACTGATCCTCAGATGGCGCGACTGCCATCTCATTGAATGCTGCGTGGGGGAAGTTTTGAAGATGGTACAATGCGTTGATCGCACTCGGACTGCAATCTATCTCGACTCCTCTGACAATCACCAGGAAACCCTCTGCTTTATCAATATTGGCATAGAATTCACGCACCACCTGTGCGTTCACAGCCTCTGGCTTAGCACAAAATAGCTCCCATCCGTGGTTAGCTATTCCGGTCCTCAGAAATGGCGGAAGATCACCGCTGAAACCTCTTTCGAACAGAAAATCCCTTTTCAGGAGCTCAGTGTATTTTGCTTTAGCAAAATTATTGACGAAGCGATCGTATGGCACCTGTCGCTCTGCTATTTCATCGTGTTCCTCTGATGCTTCAGTAATATGTTTGCCTTTTTCTTCTCTACGCTTCAGCAACTGTTCCTCCTCCGCCTGTTTTTCTGCTTCTTCTCGCCTTCTTTCCTCAGCCTCTTTTTTCTCTTGTTCCTCTTTCTCGACCTTCTATCTTTCGGAATCAGATGATGGAGGCGATGGGGTATCATTCCTGATCACTGGAATGCCCCCAGCCTTCCGCTTAATGCGGCGTCGTTTCGGAGGTTCAGTTATGATAACCTCCACACGAGCCTCCTGAACCGGCTCCCTGCCTTCTTCCTCCATAGCCTCCGTCCGTACATCCTCACTCTGTTCCGTCTGAATCTCCTCTCGAGCTTATGCTACACCCGCCACTTCCTGTCTATCCTCTTCTTGATTCAGTTCGACAAATTCTTTCGGGTCTTCTTCTCCCTCTGCAAAAACCTCTTATTCTCTCACTCTTCCTTGCTCTTCAACCTTCTGTTGTCGTCTCCTTCGCTTAGCCTCCTTCTCTTCTGGCGTTCTCTTTTTCTTAGATTTTCCTTTTTGAACCTCCGGTGTGACCGGCACCTCTTCTTCTTCACTCCCTCTTTCTTTCCTAGCTCTAGTCTTCGCCATTGAGGACTCAACAGGTTGACATAAAATGGAAGGGAAAAAGAAAGAATGCAGATGGCAAAACAAATTTTATCAAGAAGGCGAAGTGGAGAGAACTTACCAGCGTTTGCGAATAAATAAGGCTCCAGCAAATTTAAATCCTAACCGAAAAGATTTGCCCTGCAATAACTAATATTACCGTTCTAATTTAAAAATGCAAACCTGAAATTCAAAAATTACCAACGGTAAAATTTCGAATTCCAAACGCCCATGGTAAAATTGACGTGTTGTCATCATTGAAGCCCTCGGATAATTACTCTGCGACACGTGGCCTCATCAGATGGCGCACGCACATTTACTAGCGAGAATTCAAAGCTAAATCCAACGGTAACAATAATAAATTCCAACGGAAACCTTTTTAACTCGGCATGTTGCTCCAGCAAAATCCTTGCCGCGACAATCTGCTGGTCCTGAAGAATTTTAAATACGGAAGTCGAATTTCGAAAACCGAAAAATCAAAGATTTATTCCCTTAAACCAGTCATCCCAATCTCTTATTTTCAAAAGAAGCCAAATAAATTAGAGAAAATCTCTATGAATCAAAACTAAAATTCAAATAACTGAAAAGAAAATCTAACTAATAAAAAGATAATTGCAAGATAATTTAAATAAATAACCCGAAAATAAAATCAAATTCAAAACGAAATAGATAAGATCTAATCAAATATTCAAAAGCAAAATTGAATAAATCACGCAAAATCAAATCTAACCTAACCGCAAAATCAAATCAACGAAAAAAATAAAATCAAAACAAACTCTGGGAGCTCAAAAATTTTCTCTTTGAAATGCTCCCGCAAAAATCCTGCTCTCTCAATCATCAACCAATCGCAGGGAAGGATATTTCGCCTGAAATTCCTCACCCCAATAATTTTTCACACGCTGTCCATTCACCTTGAATACTCTCCCATCTTTTTCATCCTATAAAGTAATTGCTCCATTGGAGAAGACCTCAACGACAATAAACGGTCCTGACCATTTAGATTTCAATTTTCCAGGAAATAATTTTAATCTAGAATTATAAAGCAAAACTTTCTACCCCTTGACAAATTCTTTAGATTTTATTTTCCTGTCATGCCACAGCTTAGTCTTTTCCTTATACATTTTCGCATTCTCATAAGAGAATTGGCGAAATTCCTCTAATTCATTAAGCTGCAGCATTTTTATTGCTCCTGCACGACTCAGATCAAAATTTAACTTTTTCAAAGCCCAAAATGTTTTATGCTCAAGCTCTAATGGTAAATGGCAAGCTTTCCCATATACTAACCTATAGGGAGACATACCTAGAGGAGTCTTATAAGCTGTCCTATAAGCCCAAAGAGCCTCATCCAACCTAAAGGACCAATCCTTTCTAGATGGATGGACTACTTTCTCTAAAATCGATTTAATTTCCCTATTACTAATTTCAGCTTGACCATTCGCTTGTGGGTGATAAGGGGTAGCTATCCTATGCTTAATCCCATACTTAGCTAAAAGCTTAGTTAAGATATTATTAACAAAATGTGTACCCTCATCACTCACCAAACCGCACAAAGATGTGCAATTGGAGAAACCTTGAAACTGTCTTGGCATCACTCTGATGGCATACGATGGCCTCCACCCACTTGGACACATAATCAACTGCCAATAAGATAAAAACATTGCCATTAGAAGGGGGAAATGGCCCCATAAAATCAATACCCCATACATCGAATAGTTAAACTTCTAAAATGTAAGTAAGAGGCATTTCATCTCTAGGCCCCAAGTTTCCTCTCCTTTGGCAAGCATCACATTGCTTGTAGAACCAATGGGCATCCTTAAACAAGGTAGGCCAGAAAAATCCGCAATGCAAAATCCTTATAGCTGTCCTCTGACCACTGAAATGGCCTCCATACGGCGAAGAGTGACATTGCTCCAGGATTTCCTTTGCTTCATCACCTGAAACACACCTACGAATAATACCGTCAGAGCATTGCGTATACATAAATGGCTCATCCCAATAGAAAAATTTTGCATCATGCTTAAATTTTTTCTTCTGCCTCCAATCCATGTCAATAGGAGTTACTCCCTTTACCAAAAAGTTGGCAATATCAGCATGCCAAGGGACATCCCTAACTATCTTTACTTCAACAGCAAACAGCTGCTCATCTGGAAAAGAATCGGAAATGGCAGGTTGCTCCAGCAAAGATGATGATGGATCAAGACGAGACAAATGATCCGCAATAACATTCTCTGATCCCTTTTTGTCCTTTATCTCCAAGTCAAACTCCTGCAGCAATAAAATCCAACGAATTAGTCTAGGCTTTGCATCTTTCTTTGACATTAAATACCTTATTGCTGCATGATCCGTGAACACCGTGACTTTAGATCCAACCAAATATGCCCGTAATTTCTCAAAAGCAAACACAACAACTAACAACTCCTTTTCAGTAGTTGTGTAGTTGACCTGTGCTTCATTTAAAACCTTGCTTGCATAATATATAAGATGAATAAATTTGCCCTGCTTTTGCCCCAACATCGCACCTACTGCAGCATCACTCGCATCGCACATTACCTCGAATGGCAAATTCCAACTAGGTGTGCAGAGAATGGGTGCTGAGATTAAAGCAACCTTCAATGTTTCAAAAGCCTTCCTACAATCTGCATTAAAGTCAAAAACATGATCAGTGCACAATAAGTTACAAAGAGGTTTACTGATTTTGGAAAAATCCTTTATGAACCTCCTATAAAAACCAGCATGTCCTAAAAAACTCTGAATCCCCTTTACTGAATTTGGTGGTTCTAGCCTTTCAATAACCTCAACTTTTGCTCTATCAACTTCTAGACCATTCTTAGAAATCCTATGACCTAACACTATGCCCTCCTTCACCATGAAGTGGCACTTCTCCCAATTAAGAACTAGATGGGTATCCTCACATCTTTTTAATACCTTACCGAAATTATCTAAACAATTCTGAAAAGACCCTCCAAACACTGAAAAATCGTCCATAAAGACTTCAATAGTGGACTCAATCATATCAGAAAAAATTGCTAACATACACCGCTGAAATGTTGCTGGAGCATTGCAAAGGCCAAAAGCCATTCTCCTAAAAGCGAATGTCCCATAAGGACAGGTGAAAGTGGTTTTTTCCTGATCCTCAGGAGCAATAGTAATCTGGTTATACCCAGAATAACCATCCATGAAACAGTAATAGGCCTGGCCAGCCAATCGATCCAACATCTGGTCGATAAATGGTAGAGGGAAATGATCCTTTCGGGTGGCTTAATTAAGCCTTCTGTAATCCATACAAACCTTCCAGCCAGTTACTGTCCTGGTTGGAATCAACTCATTATCTTTATTGCTCACCACAGTGATACCTCCTTTCTTAGGAACACATTGGACAGGGCTTACCCAATTGCTATCAGCAATTGGATAGATAATCCCAGCATCCAACCATTTAATCACCTCATTTTTAACAACCTCTTTCATTGCAGGGTTAAGCCTTCTTTGTTGTTCAAGACTCCTAAAGGATCCCTCCTCTAGAGTGATTTTGTGCATACAAAAAGATGGGCTAATTCCCTGAATATCAGCCAATGTCCAACCTATAGCTTTGCGGTATTGCTGCAGCAATTTTATTAAGGCCTCCTCATGCTCCGACATTAAATCTGATGCAACAATAATGGACAACGTCTCACTTTCCCCAAGATACACATACTTTAAATGATCCGGTAAAGGTTTCAAATCTAAAGTAGGTGCCTCAATTAGGGATGGTTTAATTGGGGGAGCCTTTCTTTGATCTAAATCCAAAGACTCAAAAACATCCTCACACCTAAACAATTCTTTTTCATTTTTTTTATCTATAGAACAAAATTAAAAATCTCCTACACTAACCTCTCCATGCTTCTCTGAAACCTGTATTGCTATCTCAATAACTGTGCTCTCCAGAATCCTGATGAAGGAGCAATCCTCCATTTCGTCTGGATATTTCATGGCTTTAAAGACATTAATTTTTACTTCCTCATTACAGACTCTCATTGTTAATTCTCCTTTTTTAACATCTATTAACGCCCTACCAGTAGCCAAAAATGGACGACCTAGAATAATTGGGACATCTTTATCAGCCTCATAGTCTAGAATAATAAAATCAACAGGAAATATGAACTTATAAACTTTTACTAAGACATCCTCAATCTTACCCTCTGGATATGTGATAGACCTATCAGCTAGTTGGAGTGTAACTGTGGTAGGTCTAGCCTCACCAATACCTAACTTTCGATAGACCGAAAGAGGCATAAGGTTAATGCTCGCACCTAAATCACTGAGTGCTCTACCTAATTCCTTTCCACCTATAGACACAGGTATGGTAAATGACCCTGGATCCTAAGCCTTGGGGGGTAGACCATTCTTAAGAATAGCACTATACTCCTCAGTAAGAAATACAGTTTCAAACTCACCTAACCTTTTCTTCTTAGTCAAAATATCCTTAAGAAATTTAGCATAATTAGGCATTTGCTCAATAGGTTCTACTAAAGGGATATTTATGTGCAACTGCTTAAGAATCTCTAAAAACTTTTTAAATTGACCATCCTGATTCTTAGGCTTCTGCCTTTGTCGAAAAGGTAGAGGTGGTACATAAGGTGGGGGCGGCACATATGGTGGTTCTACATCTGGCACAGAACCAGATGCTCCAGCATTCTCTTTGCTGCCTCCGGCACCCTGACCAGACTCCAACTCTTTTTCAACAACAACATTTCTATCACAATTACTATTTAAATCTTGGGTCTCTCTAGACTCTTCTAGTGGCTTACCACTCCTAAGAGTTACTGCCTTTACCTGCTCCTTACCCTCCCTTCTAGGGTGTCCAGTATCTAATGGAAGTTTCCCTTGAGGCCTTGCCTTGAGCTCATTAACTAGCTGACCCACTTGCAATTCCAAGGCTCTCATCGAAGCTTGATTACTTTGAATTGCGGCATCTGTGCGAGCCATAAATTCTTTCATCATCGCCTCAAGAGAATTTCCCGAATTTTGCTGGGGCAAAGCTGGCTTATTTTGCTGGGGCATTACCTGCGCTTTAGCAAATCCCGGCTGGTTCATCTTTTGTTGCGCTTGTACATTATTTCCTTGACCTCCCCAAGAGAAGTTGGGGTGATTGCGCTAACCTGGATTATAGAAGTTAGAATAAGGGTTGTTCCTTTAATTACCTACAAAAAACACAGAAGCTGGATTGCTGGGGCAAAACTCGTAGTTGTGGTCTTCACCACAATAGACACATGCTTCGTCCGTGACTTGGTTCACCACTGCTGCAGGCTCCATAGCCGGTGGCTACTGATGACTAATCACTGTCACATTCTTAAGAGCATTAGCAATCATAGCAAGATCAGCCCCAATGGTGGACACACCATCAATCTCTAATACACTCTTAGCCTTTTTATTTGTGCCTCTAACGTCCGACCACTGACAACTATTAATAGATATTCTTTCTAAAAATTCATAAGCTTCATCAAAAGTTTTTGCCAAAAGGGCCCCTCCAGCCGAAGCATCGACCATACCTTGGGTTACTCCATTTAAACCATTGTAAAATGTTTCCATTTGAATATAATGAGGTAAACCATGGTGGGGACACTTTCGCAAAAGCTCCTTAAACCTCTCCCAAGCCTCACTAAAAGTCTCATCCTCAAGTTGCCTAAACCCTACTATTTCACTCCTTAATTTAGCATTTCTATTAGGTGGGAAATATTTACTAAAAAAATTTTCAGCTAATTCATCCCACGTCCTAATTGATCCTGGAGCAAAAGAGTTTAACCATGACTTTGCTCCATCTCTAAGAGAATACGGGAACAAAGTTAATCTAAGAGCATCTCTAGGCACTCCTTGAATTACAAAAGAATCACTAACTCCTAGAAAAGACTTAAGATGTAAATGAGGGTCTTCAGATGACAAACCATGGAATTGCCCCACGGTTTGCAACATCTGAAACATTACCGGTTTCATTTCAAAATTTGCCGCTTGGATTTGGGGACGTGCAATCCCTGGATTCAACTCATTAAACATCGGGACAGCATACGCTCGAATGGCTCTGGTCCTATCGTTCACTATCAAGATAGGATTCTCAGCCTGATTATTTCGCTGCTCATTTTGCTCAAACAGTGGGTTTTGCTGCAACAGCGGATTCTCCTGGGGGTTCACTACTACTAGACCTTCAGGAACTTGCGGATGTTGCGGGACTTTCTCCATCTGGTTTCTGCGCTGCTCCCTCCTTCTGTTCCTAAATGTCCTTTCAATTTCTGGATCAAGCTCAAATCGTACCCCAGGCGGATCGCTCATGCACCAAAGTCACACTTGCAAAAACAAAAGAAACAATCAAAAAGTTCTAGCACCAAACCACTAAAACACATACACAAAGCAAATCAGATAAAAACTTATTCAAGTCCCCGGCAACGGCGCCAAAAACCTGTTGGGTTCCTAGAGTGTATAAAAATATAGTATAAAATACTCTAGAATTCCTGTGCAAGTATACACAGACTGCAGTAAGTAATATTATCAATCCAAGGTCTGAATGAGTTTTCACTTTATCTATTTTGTATAAGTTTCAAATGGTTTCAAAGATAATAAAATGATTTGGTTTTATCGGAATTATGCTGAAGCAAATTAAATGACAGAACAACGAGTAAACAAGTAGATAGACAGATTAAAGACATGCGCTGGTTAGGCTTTAGTGATTGCTATAAGATAGGCTCTAGCAATATTATTGATCATGCATTTCTCGCAGTATTATTAGCGGATTCCTCCCGGAACTCCGGATCTTTTGGGATATGTTTCAAACCCAATGAAGTGCGACCGATCAAGCACTAGGCAACTGGCTATCCCTAGCTCAGTCACTGGCGTTCACCAATACACAATGATCGTAGTGTGGATAATTGCCACACACTCTCTAAATCATCCATGCAACTAGAGAGAGCTATCCATACCGGCTGGCCAGGCGGGCATACAATGAGAATAAGCACAACAATTAACCAAAATGCGATAGTCAATTTATTACTAGAGATGAAGCACGGTAATCACATTATTCCTAACCAACACCTTAAGCTACTTAGTTCATAATAGGCATAGGAATACGAATTACAATCTGAGTATGCATGTCCATAACTACAAGTTAATAAAGAAGGTAAACTCCCTAATCAGCTTGCGGTTGATGGTGTCCTTGATGATCTTCAATCTCCTCTTACTATTCGGCTTCCAAGGGAAAACATGGAATGAATTTGACTTTGACGGCTACTTCCTTTTATAGAAGGATGTGAGGCTTGAATTAGGTCAACTAGGACACGTGTAAGGCTCTCCTTGATCCTTTATCCCGAAAATAACTCAATAGAAGTCGGTTCATGAAGTTGGCTAACGGGCTGTGACGTGGCAGTTTCTGCTCCCAGTTTTGCTGCAGCATAGAATTTGCTCCTTCCAGTCGCTCAGCAGCATAATCTGCACAAAGTAGTTTCCAATGCTTCCATTCTTCCAAATGGGTTAAAACATGTAATATCTCTCTAAAACCAACCCTATTAAGCATTAAAGACACACAAATCCTTATATAAATGAGGCCTAAATAACTACCTTTTGGGCAGTTATCAACTATCTTTCTAGGGAACTCTTAGAGAAACTGGAGTAGACTACTTTAATTGTCTCACGGGGATTCTTTTTCCTAATTGACAAGCCCTACTTTAAGAACTCCAACTTATTTCCAAAATTTAGTAGAAAGGGGCAAGAATGAACTAGTATGAACTATTTCCAAAATTGGTCGTGGAGGGATTCACTCAAAAGTTCAACTATTATGAAAAACTACTTAAAAAAACAATTTTAAATACGAATTCTAGATAGCCTCTTAGTAACTAATCTTATTCTATCCATCACAAAAAAAAAAACAAAAGAACTATCATTAATCACCTAAGGACCAATTAAAATTATAAGAACTAAGAGGAATGGCAACTGATTACTACATCTCACTCCCATCCACATAAACCATGTGAAATGAAACCATCAAGAACTTCTTTTCAAATAGCCCAATTTTTGCTCACTTCCTAAAAGGAAAAATTGGATAATAAAAGGAATACTTTTCCTCATAAACGTGAGACTGAAATGAAAAGAAGCTTTTCACAAGCTACTCTTCTATGTTTGGCTCCAATATAACCCAAATTAAATAAACCCATCACACGGGAAAATAAAATAGGCTTGCCCATTTTGCAAATATAGTTGGACTCTTGTTCAATTGAGAATCAACCAACACCTTTAGAAATTATCAACTTAAACAATGCATAACTTAACTTTTACATGAATTCAGATGTTTCATTCAGTATACAAACTTAACTATCATCTCGAAATCTTGCATCGGTTTCTTTTTCTTGAAATGTAAAGAAACCCATTTGTTATTTGCTAAAAAAATCTTGCATAAAACTCTAAACAACTAGCCACTAAGTCACAAAAACACATTTTCCTTGCATCTAAGACGAAACAATGAAGCACTAACAAAAACTAAACTCTAAACGAAGTAAAAGAGATATAGGAAAGCAAACCCAAGAGTTTTCCGCTATTTTTCGAACTTATGAAGCAAAACCCACATAATGGACCTTAGAAAATTTCTCTCTCAGCTTGTCCAGTGACCGTAGAAACTTTTTCCGCGAGCTACCTTCTTCCTTCGTCGTCCCTCTCGGTTAGTATACACAGAATGAACCCTCTCGGTTAGACATGGAGAATGAAGAAAAAGATGAAAGCAGAAGCGGAAGAATGAAATGAAAAGTCGACCACAGTTATTTTTTTTCGATCGTGTGACGAAACCCTTTTTCGTTGCAACTTCTGCGACGAAATCAGTTTTTCATCGCAACTTCTGCGACGAAACTCATTTTTTGTCGCAGCACCGCTTAGAAACGTCCCATCCACATTTAATTTGCCCACTTTCGAGGCTAGCGACGAATTCGATTTCGTCGCAGAATGCGACGAAACCCTAATTTTCGTCGCAGTCATTAGGATTTTTCGCGGCAACTTTTTCGGAACTGAAACGAAATGGGAAATACGTAGCAAGTGTTGCGACATATTTTATATTTCGTCGCAGGCGTAGCGACGAATCTAAAATTACGTCGCTAAGTTGCCACGATATTAGTTGCGTCGCTGACATTTCGTCACTAAAACTCTGTTTTCTTGTAGTGGAATATAGCCTAGTAAAACCCAGGATATAGAAAAGAATAGTGATAAAAATGTTGTTGTTTGGAAAGAGTTAGAGTATGGTCAAGGTGCTGGAGGCAGCAATAGTGATGCTGGAGCATCTGGTTCTGTTCCAGATGTGGAACCACCTTATGTGCTGCCCCCACTGTATGTACCACCTCTACCTTTTCCACAAATTCAAAGACCTTAGAATCAGGATGGTCAATTTAAGAAGTTTTTAGAGATTCTTAAGCAATTGCATATAAATATCCCTTTAGTAGAAGCTATCGAGCAAATGCCTAATTATGCTAAATTCCTTAAGGATATTTTAACTAAAAATAAGAGGTTAGGTGAGTTTGATACTGTATCTCTTACTGAGGAATGTAGTGCTATTCTAAAGAATGGGCTACCAACCAAGGCTAAGGATCTAGGATCATTCACTATACCTGTGTCTATAGGTGTCTGATTTAGGTGCAAGCATTAACCTTATGCCTCTTTCGGTCTATCGAAAGCTAGGTATTGGTGAAGCTAGGCCTGCCATAGTCACACTCTAACTAGCTGATAGGTCTATCACATATCCTGAGGGTAAAATTGAGGATGTCTTAGTGAAAGTAGATAAGTTCATATTTCCTGTTGATTTTATTATTTTAGACTATGAGGCTGATAAAGATGTCCCAATTATTCTAGGTCGTCCATTTTTGGCTACTGGTAGGGCACTGATAGATGTTCAAAAAGGGGAATTAACAATGAAAGTTTATAATGAGGAAGTACAATTTAATGTGTTTAAGGCCATGAAGTATCCAGACGAGATGGAAGATTGCTCTTTCATTAGGATTCTGGAGAACACAATTATTGAGACAGCGATACAGGATTTGACAAACAAGCATTTGGAAGATCATGGAGAGGTTAGTACAGAGGATTTAGAAGTTTTTTCTTTAGAATGAAAAAATGAAAAAGAAGTGTTTAGGTGTGAGGATGTTTTTGAGTCTTTAGATTTAGATCAAAGAAAAGCTCCTCCTATTAAGCCATCCTTGATTGAGGCACCCACTTTAGATTTGAAACCTTTGTCGAATCATCTAAAGTATGTGTATCTTGGGGAAGGTGAGACGTTGCCCATTATTGTTGCATCAGATTTAATGTCGGAGCATGAAGAGGCCTTAATAAAGTTGCTGCAGCAATATCGCAAGGCAATAGGTTGGACATTGGTTGACATTCAGGGAATTAGCCCATCTTTTTGTATGCACAAAATCACTCTAGAGGAGGGATCCTTTAGGAGTATTGAGCAACAAAGAAG
This sequence comes from Luffa acutangula, assembly GCA_036850905.1. Taxonomy (NCBI): domain Eukaryota; kingdom Viridiplantae; phylum Streptophyta; class Magnoliopsida; order Cucurbitales; family Cucurbitaceae; genus Luffa; species Luffa acutangula. Next base: position 42,256,485 of record CM072099.1, read on the forward strand.
ACTTAACCCTGCAATGAAAGAGGTTGTTAAAAAAGAGGTGATAAAATTGTTGGATGCTGGCATTATTTATCCAATTGCAGATAGCAATTGGGTAAGCCCTGTCCAATGTGTTCCTAAGAAAGGAGGTGGCACTGTGGTGAGAAATAAAGACAATGAGTTGATCCCAACCAGGGCAGTAACTGGCTGGAGGGTTTGCATGGATTACAGGAGGCTTAATAAAGCTACCCGTAAGGACCATTACCCTCTACCATTTATTGACCAAATGTTGGATAGATTGGCTGGTCAGGCCTACTACTGTTTCTTAGATGGTTATTTTGGGTATAACCAGATTACCATTGCTCCTGAGGATCAAGAAAAAACCACTTTCACCTGCCCTTATGGGACGTTTGCTCTTAGGCGAATGCCTTTCGGCCTTTGCAACGCTCCAGTAACAGTTCAGCGGTGTATGTTAGCAATTTTTTCTGATATGATTGAGTCCACTGTTGAGGTATTTATGGACGATTTTTCAGTTTTTGGAGGGTCTTTTCAGAGTTGTTTGGATAATTTAGGTAAGGTGTTAAAGAGATGTGAGGATACCCATCTAGTTCTTAATTGGGAGAAATGACACTTCATGGTGAAGGATGGCATAGTATTAGGTCATAGGATTTCTAAGAATGGTTTAGAAGTTGATAGAGCAAAAATTGAAGTTATTGAAAGATTAGAACCATCGAATTCAGGGAAAGGGATTCGAAGTTTTCTTGGTCATGCTGGATTTTACAGGAGGTTCATAAAGGATTTTTCAAAAATTAGTAAACCTCTATGCAACTTATTGTGCACTGATCATGTTTTTGACTTTAATGCAGATTGTAGGTGAAGGGAATAAAAGTTCCCACGCAGCGGAAGCGCATCGATTGGACCTTACGCCGTATATTAATTAACATTAAAATACCGTTACGAAAACTCAATTAAACTTTAAACTCCTTTTAAAGTTGCTGGAAATTCAGTTTAAACATGCTTAAAAATAAATCTAAATCTATTTTCATGTTTTTCTAGAGAAAAGGGAAAGAACCGTCACATACCTTCGTTGAAGACTTGACCGTTCTTCGCCAACGACGCTCCACGAACGAAAACGCAGAAGCTGCCTTTGATTTTCTTCGCTGGAAATTCCTTCTTTGAATGACACAATAACCACAGAGGTTACACCGGTATGTCTCTAAGTCTAGGAGGCAAAAGACTTGTGGGAGTCTTTCTCTAAGAGGGAGGCTAGAGAGAATTCTAGGTCTTGTCTTTGAGAGCCTAAGAGCAAGAGCAAGAATGTCAAGTGTCATGACCAATTAGGTCTAGTGTCCTTTTAAAATATTCAAGACTCGGAGTAACCACTTAAGGGAACACTCAACTGCTTCCCTAAAGTCGGGAAGGAGTGAATTCCATCTTGTATGATTATGTTCCCAACTCCTCATTCGGTCTTGTCCCCAAAGTGGTAGGCTTATTGTGTCGCGTATTGGTCGCTCTCACCCATACAAATCAAAGGACAATCTCTCATGAGCAGGAGTCCATAATCAACTCAGGATTAAAACTCAGTTGTCTAGGTCGCCCTAGTGAAATAGAAAACCATCTAGTTAACGGTGTTATAACCAGTGGTTACTATTTCGCGGTCCGGTCTTATGCAAACTCATTGCATAGGATACCCCCACTCGCATGTCTCCTACACGAGCGCGTTGGATCGCAGCGTTTGTATCAAATACAAAGTGGCCCGTATCCATAGTGTCACCAGGATAAGGCACCTAGTCTTCTCCCTATACTATAGACCCTTTAGGCTGTTTCTTGAACAATGATCCCATATGTCGCTACATATAGTTCAAGACTCATATTACAACCTTGAATGTCTAGTTTATTGGATTAAGGTTATTATTAGGCAAAGACAAATATAAAATAACTAATAACAATTAATGGAAAAATATATCAATATTATTTCATTAATATCCGGTCAACGGTTACATTCACTATCTACGAGTTGTAGGGCATAAAACCCAACAAACTCCCACTTGAACTAAAACACTAGTTAGTGGGATGTAAATGCAATAATCTAAAGTTGGAAATGTCATGTATATAATACAATGAACTAGGGCATCCTTGTACCCATTATACATTTCTCCTACTTGCCCTAGATTAGATGGCATACATATCTCATAGACCTAGACCCTCTAGATGACCCTCAAACACTTTAGTCGTGAGAGCCTTCGTAAATGGATCAGCGATGTTGTGCTCCGAGGCGATCTTAGTGACGATCACATCTCCTTGTTGCACAATCTCCCGTATCAGATGATACTTCCTCTCGATGTGTTTACCCCGTTTGTGGCTTCGAGGTTCTTTTGAGTTGGCTACAGCCCCACTGTTGTCACAGTATAGTGTTATGGGCACGTTCATATTCGAAACCACTTCCAAATCAGTCAAGAACTTTCTAAGTCATACTGCCTCCTTAGCTGCTTCGCAAGCTGCTACATACTCAGCCTCCATGGTTGAGTCTGCTATGCATCCTTGTTTGATGCTTCTCCACACTACTGCTCCTCCATTGAGGGTGAATACTGACCCTGATGTGGATTTCCTTGAATCCTTATCAGCTTGAAAGTCAGAGTCAGTGTATCCAGTAAGAATCAAATCCTTAGCTCCATACACAAGCATGTAGTCCCTCGTTCTCCGAAGATACTTGAGGATGTTCTTAACCGCTCCCCAGTGGTCCAACCTTGGATTAGACTGATACCTACTGACTACTCCCACTGCATAACATATGTCAGGCCTAGTGTAGAGCATAGCATACATTAAGCTGCCCACAGCTGAGGCGTAGGGAATGTGTCTCATGATCTCAATTTCTTGAGGTGTCTTAGGAGACTGTTCCTTAGACAGGTGTACCCCATGTCTGAAGGGTAGTAGTCCCTTCTTGGAGTTTTGCATCGAATATCGAGACAACATCTTGTCAATATACGTTGCTTGAGACAGAGCTAGCGTTTTGTTCTTACGATCCCTAATGATTTGGATTCCCATAACGTATTGAGCCTCTCCCAGATCTTTCATTTGGAATTGGGCTGCTAGCCATTTCTTAATGTCAGTGAGGTATCCTACATCATTCCCAATGAGTAGGATATCGTCTACATAAAGTATTAGAAAAGCTACTTTCCTTTTGTTGACTTTCTTGTACACACAAGGCTCATCAACGTTTTGGTCAAAGCCAAAAGATTTGATTGCAGTATCAAATCTAATGTTCCATGATCTGGATGCTTGTTTCAATCCATAAATGGATCGATTGAGCTTACAAACCTTTTGTTCCTGACCTTGGGCTATGAACCCTTCGGGTTGAGACATGAAGATATTCTCTTCAAGATTACCATTCAGAATGGCAGTCTTGACGTCCATTTGCCATATTTCATAGTCATAATATGTGGCTATGGATAAGAGAATTCTTATGGACTTTAACATGGCTACAGGAGAAAAGGTTTCCTCATAGTCAACCCCTTCCTTTTGGGTATAACCCTTTGCCACTAGTCTAGCTTTGAAGGTCTGTACCATTCCAGCTGCATCTCTTTTTCTCTTATAGATCCATTTGCACCCTATGGGTTTTACCCCATTTGGTAGATCTGTAAGTTCCCATACAGAATTGGTGTACATTGACTCCATTTCCAGGTTCATGGCTTTGACCCATTCATCCTTATCTTCGCCATTCATTGCCTGTCGATAGGATAATGGATCCTCAATGCCATCATTAGGTATGACAACCTGAGTTTCAGTTAAACCCAAGTAGCGGTCAGGTTGTAATACAACCTTCCCACTGCGTCGAGGCATTCCCAACGTTTGAGATGGACGGGATGGATTTGAAGAACTAGTTCCTTCATCAACCCTTGTTGAAGTTCCAACTTCATCAACCCTTGTTGAAGTTCCAACTTCATCAACAACTCTTGATGATTCTTCAGTAGCTTCTCCTAATAATATTTTGTTGCGTGGTTTATGATCTCTCATGTGGTCTTCCTCTAAGAAAGTGGCGTTTGTCGATACAATCACCTTATTTTTTTGTGGGTCGTAGAAATAACCACCTCTCGTTTCTTTAGGGTAACCAACAAATTGGCACAGTTTTGAACGAGGTTCCAGTTTCTTAGGATTTGTCATAAGCACGTGTGCTGGACAACCCCAGATGCGAAAGTGATGCAAACTAGGTTTACGCTCCTTCCATAATTCGAAAAGTGTTTCAGAAACACTTTTCGAGGGAACATTGTTCAAGATGTATACTTCAGTCTCTACTGCATACCCCCAAAACGAGCTAGGCAATTGAGCATAGCTCATCATTGATCGAACCATGTCTAACAAGGTTCTATTCTCCTTTCTGACACAACCTTTTGCTGAGGTGTACAAGGGGCTGAGAGTTGAGATTGGATTCCATGTTCTATCATATAATCTTGGAATCTTTGATCCATATACTCCCCTCCTCGATCAGATCGAAGTACTTTAATAGATTTACCTAATAGGTTTTCAACTTCAGCCTTAAACTCCTTAAACTTTTCAAGGGCTTCAAACTTATGTCCCATTAGGTACAAGTAGCCATATCTTGAATAATCATCGATAAATGAGATGAAATATTCGTACCCTCCTCGAGCTTTTACATTCATTGGACCACATAGATCCTAATGTATTAACTCTAAGGGTTCTTTGGCTCTGTAACCTTTTCCAGTAAAGGGTCTCTTGGTCATTTTTCCCTCGAGACAAGATTCACAAGGTGGTAGTGAATCATCTTCTAACTTGCTTAGAAGTCCATTTTTTACCAAACGACCGATCCTATCGATGTTTATATGACCAAGTCTGAGATGCCAAACATGAGTATTGTTACTTGATGGAGAAATCTTTTGCCTTTTACTTTGAGTTTCAACAGTTTTAAATAATTCGTGATTTAAAAGTGCTTTGTTTTCGGTTGGTCTTAAAACATACAAGTTATTTTCCAATTTGGCTGAACAAATAAGTACACCATTTTTATAAATGAACGCTTCATTCATATCAAAAGTAACAGTATACGATTGTTCAATCAAACATGAAATAGAAATTAGGTTCCTTTTAATCTTTAGAACGATTAACAAACTTTCTAAAAGTAAGAATCTATTTCTAAAAAATAACTTCGCAGCTCCCACTGCTTTAGCTGAAATGACTTCTCCAGTTCCGACCCTGAGTGTCATTTCCCCATTGTTCAACTGTCGAAAGGAACTATTTTCTTGAAAAGAAAAGCAAACATGATTAGTTGCTCTTGAATCAAGTATCCAGGTAAACTCATCATGTTCTACCAGGCATGTTTCTAAAACCAGTAAATCAAATTTACCTTCCTTTTCCATCTTTTTCTCAGCAAGGTACTTTGGGCAGTTTCTCTTCCAATGTCCATCTACATTGCAGTGGAAACACTTGCCCTTGTCTGCCATAGCTTTGGCTTTTCCCTTGCTTTTAACAGCAGTACTGGGAGCCTTCCCCTTGTTTCCTTTCTTCTTCTTAGTTTTCTTTGAAGAAGTGGCTACAGATTTAGTTTCAGAGGATGAACCCTTCTCGAACTTTCTTTTATAGTGAACAACGTTTGCCTCTCCTTCTATCTGTCCCTTGTTCTTAAGAAGAGACTGATAGAGTTGTAGCTCATTCAGGAGGCTAGTCAAGTTGAATGTTATCTTATTCATCATTGCATTGCTTCGAAACTGCAGAAAACTCTTCGGAAGAGATTCTAAGATGAATGCAACCTGACTACGCTCATCTATGACCACCCCGTTTGCCTCTGCCACGTTGAATTGGACCATCATATCCAGGACATGCTCCCGAACAGACGTGCCCTCTTTCATGCGACAACTATAAACGTATTTGAGAGCGTCATGGTGGAGTTGGTAGGACGGTTGTCCAAACATCTCTTGGAGAGAGTTCATAATTTCCCTCGTTGTTACATTGCCCTCATGCCTTTTAGCCAAAACTTCAGATAAGCTGGCTAAGATATAGACGCGAGTCTTATCATTGGCCTTTATCCAGCGGTCATAAGCATCCTTAACTGCTTGGGATGCATTACGAGCAGGGGCTGGAGGACAATCCTCGCTTAAGACGAACCGCAGATCATCGACAACAAGAATCGTATTCAGGTTCGACTTCCACGTAGCATAGTTTTCGCCGGTTAATTTCTCATTTTTAAGTAGAGAGACAATTGAGTAAGACATTGCTGAAATTTAAACAAACAATGACCGTATTAGTTATCTTTGCCTTAACCCATCTGATGTGGAATTTTCCTAACCGCAAGCGCACGGGTCAAGTAATAATAAAGAGTTCGTATAAACGAGTGTCGTCCTCTGGATTGGATTTTTAAGCAAATCGAGTATTGTGAATTATTTTGCCCAATTTTATTTAGGGACCAAAAAGTGATGAAAAGATGGTGATAAAACTAAATCAAAGCAAGTAAAAAGAATGGAAATTCAATTGGGAAAACTACTTAGGGAATTGATTTCGCCGATTTCGTTTAGGATTGATTTTAAAGAATAAGTTATTATGCACAATGAAATTATGAGCCAAAGACCCTTTAATCACAACTACCTCTCCCGAGTATAATTGATTCTCATGCAAATTAACCAACTTGATATCCCTATCTAAGTTTATTAACATGCAAGGCAATGAGATCTTTTAACCAATTCTAAAGATAATCTAAAACCGTCAAGAATTAGAAAGTAAACTTTATTCATGCAATCTTGAGTAAGTCTAGATCAAATTCCCTCTCCCGAGCTAGATTCGAAACTTAAATCATCCAACTAATGGCCAATTAATTGAAAGCATTAAATCAAGATTACAAACACAATAACATTGCACAACTTAAACCATAAATCAATCCATAAACTTAATCAACTACATCAATCCCTAAGCTACAAGTTTAGCTACTCATTAATGTAAATACAAGCTAAACTAAACATATGAAAGCCATAAATCTAACTAAAGGAAGAAAAGGGAAAAGAAAACTCAATGTAGGCCGAGTCCCGACGTCCCCGTCACGATCCCCACGAACAATGGGTTGATTTCCAAGTCTCTCCCTTTGTTTTCAGCCTCCAAATGCTCTATTCTGTCCTCTTTACGGCTGTCCAAGGTCCCAAATCGAACTCCCCAAAAACCTAGCCGAAAATATGCTTTTATTCTGATTTTTCGTCTTAGCGTCGAGACGCTGTCAAGACAGCGTCACGACGCTGCCTCTTATACGCGCGTTCTGAATGAGGAAAAACGGTAGCGTCGGGACGCTTCCTATCATAGCGTCTCGACGCTATAAGCTTTACGCGCCTAATCTGATATGGAATGTGAGCGTCGAAACGTTCAAGAGCTAGCGTCTCGACGCTAGCCTGCTGTTGACTGAGATTTGACTTTTTTCCACTTTTACTCTTTTCATTCCTTTGCATCTTTTCACGCCCCGAGCACCCGATTAACTCTGATATTGCATTATAGCTCCAATCAACCATTTCCTACAAAATAAACAATAAAGCACAATAAAATGGCCCAAACACCATAAAAGACTAGCTAAATTCAATAAGTAAAAGTAGCTAGCTATGCTCGCTATCAAATACCCCCAAACTTAAGCTTTTGCTAGTCCTCGAGCAAACTCTAAATCAGACATACAATGGAAGAATGGATGCAACAATCATAACTCAATCCTCAAAGCTCAAAAGTCAATAACCAAGCAAGCAAGAGACATGCACACAAGGACCAAATAGGGAGACAAATTAAAATTTTTCCAAAATTAACTTGCACAAGCGAGATCTAACTCAGCAAGATCAGACTCTACTAGCTCGGGATTGGATTATTAAACTCTCAGCTCATCTTCCCTCTACACTGGCACTAAGGCTTCACTAATGAGTTAATGCAACAAATTAGTTTGTTTATCTCCATACTTAGGTGCTTTTAATTAACAATTAAATTAAGCATGTATATGTGGCACTAGCTTTCACACACCCATTGCAGGGACCCTTAACCTGAGATTTCTCTGGTTGGCCTAACTGATCACAGCAGGGGTAGCTCTTTTTGCCTAAACTTTATTAAACATTGCAAACTGTGCACAGGCCATGGCATAATAATTTTCTTTTCAACAGTAACTACAAAAATGATTTTTCGATATGAGCAAAAATAGCAGATATTCTTTTCTTTTCTCCTAAGCAAGATCAAACATGCTAATTTGCAAAAAATTAACACTTTAGCTCTACCCTACACCTATCAAGGTGACAACAAGCATATGAACCCAATAATTCGCTCCTAAGCATTCAAATCCAAATCTAGCCAAGACAAATACTCTACTCATGCAAGCCATCTCCTAGAAAAATTTTAAAAAGTCTCCCTTTTTGGGCACTTATGCTTACATCTCATCACAAGCTTGAAAATTGACAAGAAAGCCTATCCTAGGACATCATAATCATGCAAAAGTGGCATCCAGAAAACAACCATATGCATAATTCAAAGAAAGCTCAAAACTATAGCCCGAACTCAGATGCTCAAGGGCTCCACAAACATGCTAATCCACCCCCAAACTTAAAATATGCATTGTCCTCAATGTATAAAGAAAATAAGGCATAAACAAGCATAAGAACAATAAAAGAATGACAGGAGTGAACAATACTGGCCTGGAATGATGATGACTTCTTGCTTGAAAGCTTGGAATCTTGAAAGCTTGAAAACAAAGGAGAGGAAGAAAGCAAGACCTACAAAACAAAAACAAACAATAAATCAAAAACAAAAAGAAAACACACTAACTTACTTGGGTTGCCTCCCATAAGCGCTTGTTTGACGTCATTAGCTCGACGTGTTGCACGTGCTTCAAGGAGGCTTTTGCTCTGTGAATCCAACAGAAGTGCTCTTTCTTGCACCTTTCCTGTAGCCCATGAAAAGCACTTCATCTTTAGAGTCTTCAACTGCTTTAAAGATTTCTTTTTCGTTCTTGACTCTAATAGTGAGCTCCCTACGCTCAATATCTATGATCGCTCGCCCAGTAGCGAGGAATGGTCGTCCTAATATGACAGGCATTGAAGGATTTTCTATCATGTCCATAACATACAAGTCAATAGGGAGGAAAAATCTACCTACTCTGATTAACACATTTTCTACAATACCAACTGGTCTCACCACAGATTGATCAGCCAATTGGAGCTTTATAGGAGTAGACTTAATCTCACCTATATCTAACTTTCTACACAAGGACAATGGGATAATATTAATGCTAGCACCTAAATCACATAATGCTCTGAAAGAATAAGTACCAAAACTACAAGGAACAGAAAAACTCCCTGGATCTGCTACTTTTTCAGGTACTTTTTGTTGTACTCTGGTGCTGCATGTGGAAGCAAGATAAACAGTGTCAACCTTCTTTTCTTTTCGCTTCTTTGCTAACCACTCCTTCATAAACCTGTTGTATTGGGGCATCTCTAATGCCTCTGCAAAAGGAATATTAATGTTCATATTCATAAAAGCATTCACAAATTTATCAAACTGAACCTGATTATTCTTTTTCTTCTTTTTCTTTTTCTTTTCCTTGGGAACCATCAGTGTGGGAGAAGGAATAAGAGGCTCATGGTTAGGTTGTTCAGCCTCATCAGATGATGTGTCCTCCTCAGCTTCCCCTGTAGGCGTTTCATAGTCCTCAGATTCAGGTTCCTCTTCAGATTCCTCTTGGTGCACAGTGATTGCCTTACAGTACTCCATTTGGGGTTTTTCTTGTTCAGCTGGGGCCTTACCTTTATTCATGGTGCTTACAACATTCACCAACTGTCCCAGCTGAGTCTCAATGTTCTTGATGACTGCACTGTGGCCATTCACTGTTGAATTGATGGCAATGACTGCCTCCTCTAACTTGGTTGTCCTGTTACTAGACTCTGCAATGAAAGCTCCAACAAGATCTTCTAACTTTTTATTATCTTGAGTTTGAGGGGCAAAACCAGGAGGATTAAGAACATTCTTAGTATTAGCATAAGAGAAATTTTCATGGCTCCTATTGCTAGGGTGATAATGTGTAGGTGTAGAACTATTATTGTATCCCCTAGAATTAAAATTTGATACATACTGAACCTGCTCGATAGTCTCCTCCTGAGGTCTAGATGCTAAAGCAGCAGCTGATTCAATTGATTGAGCACTCCCTGTACCTGAAAATTTCATAATAGCATTAGCAAGGGAGGTCATCTGGGCCTGGAGTGCACTTACTTTATCAACCTCAAACACTCCAGCAGCAATCTTTTTAGGTGTAGACCGCTCAGATGGCCACTGATAGCTGTTGGTGGTCATATCCACTAAAAGTGTGCGAGCGTTTTCCACGGTCTTGGACAATAGAGTCCCACCTGCAGCTGCATCAACATTCGTTTTTGTACTAGGAGTTAAACCATTATAAAACAACTATACCTGAAGCCAATCGGGGTAACCATGCTGAGGACACTTCCTCAGTAGCTCTTTGAATCGCTCCCAAGCTTCGAACAGCTGCTCATCATATTGTTGTTGGAATGTCCCAATCTCGGTCCTCAGCTTGACCGTCTTTGCAGGAGGGAAACATTTCTTTAAAAAGGCCTGGACCAAAGCATCCCAAGTGGTGATGCTCCCAGGGGTAATAAACTGCAACCAATCACGTGCTTTATCCTGCAAAGAAAAGGGAAATAAACGTAAGCGAATAGCATCCTCAGAGACACCATTAATCTTTACCGTCCCACAAATATCCAAGAATGATTTAAGATGAGAATTTGGATCCTCTGTGGGTGATCCTCTGTATGCACAGTCTCGAGCCATCTGAATGAGACCGGTCTTCAGCTCAAAGTTGTTGGCATTAATCGGTGCATAGACAATCCCCGACTGTTGCCCCTGAAACACAGGCTGAAAATACTCTCTAATAGGCCTAGGCTCCTCAGGTGGATTTTGATCTGTCATTTGAATAATTTCTCTATTTTCCCTTCGAAGCCTAAGAATTGTTCTTTCTATCTCGGGATCAAATGGTATCACTTCTCTACTACTACGCATGCAAAATTAAAAATGCCTTAAAAAGAAAAGAAAACAAATATGGAAATAAATAAAGAAAAGGAAACAACTAATCTAAATATGGAAATAAATAAAGAAAAGGAAACAAACTATCCTAATATGGAATGCAAAAATAAATATGACAAAATGCAAATAAGGAAACTAACCTAGAAAATCAAATATGGAAAGAAAAACAAATAAGGAAAAAATGCAACAAACCTAAAAAGTAACAATACACCCTAAATTAAGATCAAGCAATTTTTCCACAATATCAATCTAGCTAAATGTGCCAATCCCCGGCAACGGTGCCAAAAACTTGATGTGGAGTTTTCCTAACTGCAAGCGCACGGGTCAAGTAATAATAAAGAGTTCGTATAAACGAGTGTCGTCCTCTGGATTGGATTTTTAAGCAAATCGAGTATTGTGAATTATCTTGCCCAATTTTATTTAGGGACCAAAAAGTGATGAAAAGATGGTGATAAAACTAAATCAAAGCAAGTAAAAAGAATGGAAATTCAATTGGGAAAACTACTTAGGGAATTGATTTCGCCGATTTCGTTTAGGATTGATTTTAAAGAATAAGTTATTATGCACAATGAAATTATGAGCCAAAGACCCTTTAATCACAACTACCTCTCCCGAGTATAATTGATTCTCATGCAAATTAACCAACTTGATATCCCTATCTAAGTTTATTAACATGCAAGGCAATGAGATCTTTTAACCAATTCTAAAGATAATCTAAAACCGTCAAGAATTAGAAAGTAAACTTTATTCATGCAATCTTGAGTAAGTCTAGATCAAATCCCCTCTCCCGAGCTAGATTCGAAACTTAAATCATCCAACTAATGACCAATTAATTGAAAGCATTAAATCAAGATTACAAACACAGTAACATTGCACAACTTAAACCATAAATCAATCCATAAACTTAATCAACTACATCAATCCCTAAGCTACAAGTTTAGCTACTCATTAATGTAAATACAAGCTCAACTAAACATATGAAAGCCATAAATCTAACTAAAGGAAGAAAAGGGAAAAGAAAACTCAATGTAGGCCGAGTCCCGACGTCCCCGTCACGATCCCCACGAACAATGGGTTGATTTCCAAGTCTCTCCCTTTGTTTTCAGCCTCCAAATGCTCTATTCTGTCCTCTTTACGGCTGTCCAAGGTCCCAAATCGAACTCCCCAAAAACCTAGCCGAAAATAAGCTTTTATTCTGATTTTTCGTCTTAGCGTCGAGACGCTGTCAAGACAGCGTCGCGACGCTGCCTCTTATACGCGCGTTCTGAATAAGGAAAAACGGTACCGTCGGGACGCTTCCTATCATAGCGTCTCGACGCTATAAGCTTTACGCGCCTAATCTGATATGGAATGTGAGCGTCGAGACGCTCAAGAGCTAGCGTCTCGACGCTAGCCTGCTGTTGACTGAGATTTGACTTTTTTCCACTTTTACTCTTTTCATTCCTTTGCATCTTTTCACGCCCCTAGCACCCGATTAACACTGATATTGCATTATAACTCCAATCAACCATTTCCTACAAAATAAACAATAAAGCACAATAAAATGGCTCAAACACCATAAAAGACTAGCTAAATTAAATAAGTAAAAGTAGCTAGCTATGCTCGCTATCACCATCATACAAGCAATCAATTACACACAATCCAATCAATTTAGCAAAACAGACAATCACAGAACCCTAAAACTATCGATTTAGTTTTGCAACGATGTTTCAAAGGTTTAGAATATCAGCCACCGAAGGGTGATCAGGCACTCCTCCTTTGAAATGAGACACCTCTCAGCTAATTCTAATTCCAGAATAACTCATATTCCTATAGACATTAGCCACCGTTGTTCGGTCAAGAAATTGTTAACACTTTTAACTCATCCTCGTAAGTGTAATCCTCCCACTTTCAGATCTCAGAGGCACGCACCAACAGGCTACCGAAGGGAAAGACAACTGTTGGTGATTAGCCTAAGAGCTCCTATCCTTTTCAGGAGTTCACGATGTTTCGAATCCTATGACCAGACCCTCCGAAGGGATGGTTGCGCCAGGACAACCTGCAGGCGGATCATAGGACTCTCACGGTGTGAACTATGGGCGGAGACCGAGGGATACGTTGACACGTGTCCCGCTCCCACTTACTCTAGACATTTTTCCCATTCACCTTGATATTGATTCATGCAAACACTTTCCGAAGGGAGGCCGCTCCTGAGGCGACTCAAAGCCGAGCATGAATCTCACGTTGTGAATATAGGGACGTATGAGCAAAACTTTGATTTAAATCTCGTTTTGTAATTTTCCTCCCACTGAAAATGTCATATGGTTGATTTAGGGTTGTTTAACTTAGATAGTATTCGACGAAGTCAATCAATCTAAGTCTGATCCTATTATAACAATTATGGAAATGATTCAACTGCAATCTTTTGGGTGAATTAAACTTCCTTTAATAAACCCAACATTGCAAGTCAACATTACTATGGTTAATTCAACTCAATGTTCGGGTCAGTTCCCAGGTAGGAGGTGTTCCGTAAACCGTCAACTTAAATACCCCCAGCCTTAGACAGAACTTTACCGAGAGAGTTCCCTTATAACCTCAGTAATGTAAGGTCTTTACTCTAAAGATCTAGGTGCATTAAACACTTTTAATAAACCTAGTGACATTGCATGCTAACATTTAACTATGATTAATTCAACTCCGGTATTCCAGGTCAGTTCCCAGGTAGGAGGTGTTCCGTAAACCGTCAACTTAAATACCCCCAGCCTTAGACAGAACATTACCGGTGGAGTTCCCTTATAATCATAGCAATGTTTTTCCTACTTAGTCAAATAAAACTATTTTTAATTCTAAGTAAGAAAAGATTCTAATCCTATTAGAAACTGATATAGGTCTAATTATTTTTAAACAATTTAAAATTAATCCAATTCATCCTATGATCTTATGTTTGCATGCAAATCTTGATTATAGATCGACGGTTTCTAATCATTAACAATAAAGAACTATTTCAAATTTTAATGATTAATCCTATAATCAAGAATCTAGGGCTTAATTCATTCAACAATCTCATTCAAATTAATTAATTAAACCACATTAATGCATGAATAATATAACAATTATATTATTAACTATGGATGTTTCATGCTTCATGCAATTTTGATTTTCTTTTATTATAACAATTATAAGCCAATCAAGAAAATCAATCAAGCATGCTTCATTCATCACATTAAACATAACTATTTATATTTAATTTAAGTAATGACATGCTTCATGCTTTCCAACTTTTCATATAATTAATATACACTTATATTAAAAAATATGAAAACAAATCCATGCATTTAAACATACATTATAACATTTTATAATATATAAAAATGCATGAGCATGTTTATAACCTAAGGTGGGATTAAATATTCTATATGACATCCATAAAGCATATAAATAGCAATTGAACCGGTTAATTTTGGCCCCTAGGATAAAATAAAGCTTTAAATTACAATAATTTAGCTAAATTCTATCCTAAAAAATCCTTGTACAGCTCCGGAATTGGTCTAGACAGCACGAACCGCCCCGAACCACCTCGAACCGGTTTCGAAAATCACGAACTATGCCAAACATTGGCTGAACCGGACCAAATAGGTCCCAGCCCAGCTGAACCGGACCGACCACCCCTTGAACCGCGTCTTTTGAAACCCTAATGCGCGCCTCCATCGTGACAGCGTCGAGACGCTGTGTTGATAGCGTCTCAACGCTGTGCGCTTTCCATGTCTGGCGCCTGCGGTATCGAGACAGCGTCTCGACGCTGTTGAGGTAGCGTCTCGATGCTGTTGCGTCTGGAATCCATTTTTGGGCAAAAACAGCAGCTTGTTCTCGGTTTTGGCCTCGAATTTCAGCGGCGATTTCGTGGATTTTGATCTCATAAAAACATATTCTAGACCCGGACTAACATAGGACTCGATTTTACATAAAATACCCGAAACACCGGGCCTTACATGATCAAAATCACATGAAAAATAAAATCTATGGCCATAAAATTAACCTAAACAGTTCAACGCAAACCGAACATACATTATGCATAAATCCCACATATTAGAGCCTATCGCAACTTTTAAAATTAATTAATAGGGACAGCGATGGCTCTGATGCCGATTGAAGGGAATAAAAGTCCCCACGCAGCGGAAGCGTATCGATTGGACCTTACGCCGTATATTAATTAACATTAAAATATCGTTACGAAAACTCAATTAAACTTTAAACTCCTTTTAAAGTTGCTGGAAATTCAGTTTAAACATGCTTAAAAATAAATCTAAATTTATTTTCATGCTTTTCTAAAGAAAAGGTAAAGAACCGTCACATACCTTCGTTGAAGACTTGACCGTTCTTCGCCAACGACGCTCCACGAACGAAAACGCAGCAGCCGCCTTTGATTTTCTTCGTTGGAAATTCCTTCTTTGAATGACACAATAACCACAGAGGTTACACCGGTATGTCTCTAAGTCTAGGAGGCAAAAGACTTGTGGGAGTCTTTATCTAAGAGGGAGGCTAGAGAGAATTCTAGGTCTTGTCTTTGAGAGTCTAAGAGCAAGAGCAAGAATGTCAAGTGTCATGACCAATTAGGTCTAGTGTTCTATTTATAGAAGAGAGGTCATGAATAAAATATTCAATTAAATCAATCTTTTCCAAAATTGATTCAATCTTATTCCTTAATTAATCAATCATGATCAATCAATTCCATAATTGATTAATTTTTTCCACAAATGACTAATTACTTCCATAAGTGATTAGATCATTTCCATAAATGATTAATCACTTCCTTAAGTGATTAATTATTTCCATAATTGATTAATTCCCGGTTAATGAATTTTTTAATTAATTAACCACCAATTAAATATCACATATTTAATTCCCGGCCTAGAATTAATTAATTTTCCCAAACACATTTTAGGCCTTAAATTAATTAATTCATTATTTGAACTCTTTCAAACTTCCATAAATTTATATTTGAACTTTTCAAATATTAATTTCTCTTATAATAATATATCAATATATATTATATTTGTTGCCCTTAATAAATTGAACATTTTCAATTTACTTTTATTACTTAGTTGCCTCAAATTACTTTACGAGCTACCAGTGGGACCTAATGGACCTGCAGATCAGAAGCTCCAACGATGTGAGATTAATTGGTCAAACTCATTAACCACATTAATCAATATTCGTTAACTGTGTGTACATTCCACTATAGACTCACAGTTGCACTCTTCTCACTGCAGACATATTTTCTGTGTCCACGGATCTAGACCAATATCGACTAGTTAGTCTTTCACGAGTGTCCGTAACACCGCCTGGGTCAAATTACCGTTTTACCCCTGGGTTACCTCTATTTCCTTAAGTACCAATTCTCATGTAATGAACAACCTGTTTGTGGTCCAACCATCAAACAGAAAACCCTCTCGTGCCATTGAGAGGGTAGGGCCCTTTGTTCAAGACTCGGAGTAACCACTTAAGGGAACACTCATCTGCTTCCCTAAAGTCGGGAAGAAGTGAATTCCATCTTGTACGATTATGTTCCCAACTCCCCATTCGGTCTTGTCCCCAAAGTTGTAGGCTTATTGAGTCGGCGTATTGGCCCCTCTCACCCATACAAATCAAAGGATAATCTATCACGAGCAGGAGTCCATAATCAACGCAGGATTAAGTCTAAGTTGTCTAGGTCGTCCTAGTGAAATGGAAAACCAACTAGTTAACAGTGTTATAACTAGTGGTTACAATTTCGCGGTTCAGTCTTATGCAAACTCATTGCATAGGATACCCCCACTCGCATGTCTCCTACACGAACGCGTTGGATCGCAGTGTTTGTATCAAATACAAAGTGGGTCGTATCCATAGTGTCACCAGGATAAGGCACCCAGTCGTATCCCTATACTATAGACCCTTTAGGCTGTTTCTTGAACAATGATCCCATATGTCGCTACATATAGTTCAAGACTCATATTACAACCTTGGATGTCTAGTTTATTGGATTAGGGTTATTATTAGGCAAAGACAAATATAAAATAACTAATAACAATTAATGGAAAAATATATCAATATTATTTCATTAATATCCGGTCAAAGGTTACATTCACTATCTACGAGTTTTAGGGCATAAAACCCAACAGTAGGAAGTCTTTTGAAGCTTTAAAGGCTACTTTAATCTCAGCACCCATTCTTTGTGCACCTAATTGGAATTTACCATTTGAGGTAATGTGTGATGCGAGTGATTCTGCAGTAGGTGCTATGTTGGGGCAAAAGCAGGGCAAATTTATCCATCCTATCTATTATGCAAGCAGGGTTTTAAATGAGGCACAAGTCAACTATACAACTACTGAAAAGGAGTTGTTAGCTGTTGTGTTTGCTTTTGAGAAATTCCGGCCATATTTGGTTGGATTCAAAGTCACAGTGTTCACGGATCATGCAGCAATAAGGTATTTAATGTCTACAAAAGATGCAAAGCCTAGATTACTTCGTTGGGTTTTATTATTGCAGGAATTAGACTTGGAGATAAAGGACAAGAAGGGGTCAGAAAATGTCATTGCATATCACTTGTCTTGTCTTGATCCATCATCATCTTTGCTGAAGCAATCTTCCATTTCAGATTCTTTTTTAGATGAAAAACTCTTTGCTATTGAGGTAAAGGTAGTAAGGGATGTCCCTTGGTATGCTGATATTGCTAAGTTTTTGGTCAAGGGAGTTACTTCTATTTATATGGATTGGAGGCATAAGCAAAAGTTTAAGCATGATGCAAAATTTTTCTATTGGGATGAGTCATTTATGTATAAGCAATGCTCTGATGGTATTATTCATAGGTGTGTTTCAGGTAATGAAGCAAAGGAAATCCTGGAGCAATGTCACTCTTCACCGTATGGAGGCCATTTCAGCGGTCAGAGGACAACTATGAGGATTTTGCATTGTGGATTCTTCTGGCCTACTTTATTTAAGGATGCCTATTGGTTCTACAAGCAGTGTGATGCTTGCCAAAGGAGAGGAAATTTGGGGCCTAGAGATGAAATGCCTCTTACTTGCATTTTGGAAGTAGAGTTATTTAATGCATGGGTGATGGACCGCAAAGCGCACGGGCCGCAAGTAATATAAAACGGAAAGTATTCCGAGTATCGAATCCACAGGGAGGCGAAGCGAAACTTAAGCAAATAATTAAATTTTTCTTGAGCACTGAAAATACTTAGGCGAAATAATATTTATGGACCACTTCATGCAATAAAAAGGACTTAAATTCAAGACAATTAACAAAAATAAATTGATCAATCGAAAATAAAATGCGGAGAAAGAGTTTTCTCTAAATGGGAAGAGGGGTCTTGAAAATCAATGATTAGCTAAATAATTGCTATAATTATCCTATCTCATTGCCCAACTAATTATAATCCTAGAATCTCCGTTAATCACATAGGCTCTCCTGTCGGTTTCCCCTGATTGTAATTATTTCATTTTAACAACCTAAGTGTCCTTAGCGCTATTAAAAATTATTAATTATTACGCTCTTATTCATTTTAGGAATCTAAGTTTAATCAACTAATCCCGGTGTCACAACGGACAATTAAACTAGTTGCATGGATTATGATCTATCCTAATTTCTCTCCGTCGAGTTTCCATTAAGAATCGAATCATTACACAATTGGCCAGATTGAGTAAAGCATTAAGCACATCCATACAAATAATTAGGACATGGGCAAGAGACAAGAAATTATAACAATATTTGAACTATCATTTCATTTCAAGACCCCAAATTGGGGTTTAGCTACACATGATATCCACAATAATTACAAGGGAAAGCATATTAAAGAGCATAAAAGGAAAGGAATTGACCGTCGAAAAAACCCCTCGCTGACGCTTGGAGCCCCGCTGACTACTCCTTGAGCCTCTAAGATTGCTCCCCAAAATTCCCCAAAATATTTCCCACTAAAGAATTCTCTCAAAAAGGCTAGAAAGCCTTGAGAGAGGCTCCAAAGGAGCCAAAGGAAGGAAAGAAGAATGATTTGATTCATGAGGAATGAGGCACCCAAGGGTGCCTTTTTATAGGCCTTGAATAGGGGTAGCGTCGCGACGCTACCTTGCTCAGCGTCGCGACGCTGCTGCGCACGCGACTTGGGCAACAAGAAAGGGTAGCGTCGCGACGCTGCCTTACTTAGCGTCTCGACGCTGTCCAGATTTCCAGATTTTTCAGCTTCCTTTTTGGGCTGATTTTTGGGCCTTCTTCTTCATTTCTCTTGGTCTTTTCTTTATAGTTGACTTCTTTGGGCCTCCAATTGCATCAAGCTAGGATTTGGGCTATAATTACTTCAATTTTGGCTATTTTTCTCCCAAAATCACCAACTTAGCTCCTAAGGACCAAATAACAAAATTCATTAAATATATTAATTAAAAATACGATTAAAGCACCAAAAAGCTTAATAAATTGAGACTGAAATAGCGACATTTCTGCTCGCTAGCAATGGGGTATTGACTTCATGGGGTCATTTCCCCCTTCTAATGGCAATGTTTTTATCTTATTGGTAGTTGATTACGTGTCCAAATGGGTGGAGGCCATCGCATGCCATCAAAATGATGCCAAGACAGTAGCAAGGTTTCTTCAATCGCACATCTTTGCGCGGTTTGGGACGCCTAGAGCTTTAGTGAGTGATGAGGGTACACATTTTGTTAATAATATCTTAACTAAACTGTTAGCTAAGTATGAGATCAAGCATAGGATAGCTACCCCTTATCACCTACAAGCAAATGGTCAAGCTGAAATTAGTAATAGGGAAATCAAATCAATTCTAGAAAAAGTAGTTCATCCATCTAGAAAGGATTAGTCTTGTAGGTATGTCTCCCTATATGTTAGTATATGGGAAAGCTTACCATTTACCATTAGAGCTTGAGCATAAAACGTTTTGGGCTTTGAAGAAATTGAATTTTGATCTGAGTCGTGCAGGAGCAATAAGAATGCTGCAGCTTAATGAATTGGAGGAATTTCGCCAATTCTCTTACGAAAATTCGAAAATGTATAAAGAGAAGACTAAGTTGTGGCATGACAAGAAAATTAAATCTAAAGAGTTTGTCAAGCGTCAAAGAGTTTTGCTTTATAATTCTAGATTAAAATTATTTCCTGGGAAGCTAAAATTTAAATGGTCTGGACCATTTATTGTGATTGAAGTTTTTTCCCATGGAGAAATTACTTTGCAGGATGAAAAAGATGGGAGAGTGTTCAAGGTGAATGGACAGCGTGTGAAACATTATTGGGGTGAGGAGTTCCAGTCGAAATATCCTTTCCTAAAGCTGGTTGATGAATGAGAGAGCAAGATTTTTGCGGGAGCATTTCACAGAGCAAAATTTTGAGCCTCAGTGGTTGTTTTAATTTTATTTTCTCGCTATGATTTGGTTGATTTTAGTTTGAATTATTTTAGATTTGTTTTATTTAAATTTTGCATGATTTATTTTAAATTCGTTGTTTTTGAATTCTGTAGATTTTATTTTATTTTTGAGTATTTTTAGTTTTTATTTATTCCAATTAGTTTAGATTATATTTAGATTTTATTTTCGGTTATTTTAATTTCTGTTTATATTAGATTTAATAATGAGTTTTTCTAATTTATTTGGCTTCAAATAAAAATAAAAGATAAGATTTGATTTGATTTGATCGGTTAAATTTAAATTAAAATTTAATGATTTGATTGTTTCTATTTTGAATTTCGTATCCAAGATTCTAAAAGATAATCATTGTTCAGAAGGTTGTTGTGGCAAAGTTATGGCTGAAGCAAAACGTCCGAATAGGAAAGGTTTTGTTGAGAATTGATTACTTTTACCATTTGGATTTTGAATTTTCTGTGGGTAGGTCAAATTGCATGTGTTATCTGATGGAGCCACATGTCACACAGAGATGATCGAAGGGTTCAACCGTTGGACAACGCATAATTATGGGTGATTGGAATTCACTATTTTACCGTTGGTGGTTTTGATTTCCAGATTGCATGCGATTAAAATAAAACGATAATATTATTTAATGCAGAACAAATCTTTTCGATTGAGATTTTATTTTGCCAAAGCCTTATTTATTCACAAACTTCGGTAAGTTTCTTTTCACTTCACCTTCCCGTTTCATTCCTTTACTGTTCGAATTTCTCCTTCTTTCTCTGTGAGCGATAAACATCCTTTGAATCTCCAATGGCAAAAACGAGAGCAAGAAAAGAGAGGGATAATGAGGAAAAGGAGGTACCTATTACCCCCGAGGTACAGAAAATGAAAACGAAGAAGAAGAAAACGCCGGAGGAAAAAGAAGCTAAAAGAAGGAGAAGGCAACAACGGGCTGAGGATCGAGAAACTGTACAGAAGGTTGTGGAAGATGTTGTTGCCACAGTGGTTGAAGAAGACCCGAAGGAACCAGAAGAACAAAATCCAGAGCAGACTAAGCCGAGAGTTGTGGTTACAGAGGAAGTACGAGAGGAGAATACAGAAGAAGTTCAAGAAAAACAGACTGAGGATGTGCATGAAGATCAGGCAGAGGTTGAAACTCACCCAAATGAAGCCAACTTGCTACACGGGTTCTAATATTGCACCTGTGTAAAGTTTCGACCTCCAGATTCTATGGGTACCTTAGATTAGTAATCAAATGCTAATGGGTAATCAAACAAACATTATAAACCACCCAAAAATTTCATGAAACTTTGCTTACCCCACTGGAAATGTTCAAATCCACTAGAAAAAGACCACACATGTTGCTACTACTCGAATGGAGGGTAATGGGTAATCAAATGAGCATTGTTGGTCGCTAGAATGCAAAGGGAACAAAGACCCATGCTGCAACGACTGAAAAACCCACCGAAAAGCACAGCTCGAACCCATGCTGCAATAATGTCGGCAAACGTGAATGAGGTTACTAGACTACCGTGTCTACGACTTGCTACACTCGTTGAAGTGAGGACAAAGTTGAGGGAGAGAGATCGAAGGGAAAGGAGGAAAAACACCGAGGGGGAGAGAAATAGAGAAAATACACCCATGCTACGTGTAAAGGAATCAACAAAAATCGAGGGCGACGATACTGGTTTGCAAATTTGCGGCAGGTGGACGGCGGTGAGAGGGAGATGAACAAGAGAGGGAAAGGGAGGCGGTCGATACTACCTATTTTATTGATAGGGAAAGGAGAAAAGATGAGTGTGGGTTAGACAGAAAGAGAGGGAAAATCGGGAGAGGGAGAGTTTTGAGGGTATTAAAAAAATTGATTTCCTTTTTCTTTTCTTTTTTTTTTTTTAAAAAAAATAAGGGTTGTTACATAGTCAGTCTCATCAGTAAATGACGTTATAAAGTTAAAGTGACTTATCTCGCGGTCCTGGTCTTATACAAACTCATTGCATAGGACGCCCTCACTCACATGTCAGTACACGAACGATTTAGGATCACATTGTTTGTATTAAATACAAAGTGAGCTACGTCAATAGTGTCCCCAAGATAAGGTGTTCAACCTTATCCCTATACTATAGACCGTTTAGGCTATTTACTTGAACTTGATCCATTTATATGTCAACACATAAAGCTAAAATATTCATTATATAGCCAGAGGATCTTCGTTTTTGGATTTGTGGTTATTTTAGGCAAGATTAACATGCAATGAATAATCCTTTATTTATTGAACAATCAAGTGTTACATTTTAGGGCATAAAACCCAACAATAATAAGATGTTAAGACTATCTGCTTCTGCTCATTAAATTAAATAGAATTTTTCTTTTCTTTTCTTTTCTTTTCTTTTCTTTATTTTTGTTTTCTCAATGTTTTCATTTATTTATATTTTGAAATAAATTATAAATTTCACGTGCTATGAACGTGTTTGATTACTAGTACTATCTAAAAGGGGCTTAAAGGGAGAAACTTTTGATTTCCCCATTTATCCCTTTTTAATCTTCAAATTCCTCATTTGTCCTTTTTATTTAATTATTAATTATATTAATTTGAGTTGAACATTTTTTTGGAAGTTAAAGCGGTTGTGAAAATTTGAAGATTTTTTATTTAATTATATTAATTCTAATTGATTTTCAGTTGTGAAATTTGAAGAATTTTTTATTTAATTATTAATTCTAAGTGATTTTCTTATGGGAAAAATATACTTTTAGTCCCTGAGGTTTGGGTTAGGTTTCATTTTGGTCCCTGAGTTTTCAAACTCAACAATTTAGCCTCTGAGGTTTGGTTTTAGTTTCATTTTGGTCTCTCCATCCATTTTTTTCGTTAAAAACTAACGGGTGGATGACGTGGCACTATTCTTTTATTAAAAACAAATATTTTTTTAAATTTTAAATTAAAAATGTATTAAAATAATAAACAATTATTATTTTTAATTTATTCTCTTTCTCTCTTTCTCTTCTTCTTCTTCTTCATCATAATATGGCTGACGATGACTTTTTTTTTTTTTTTGATTTCTTCTTCTATTCTCTTCTTTACTTTCTTTTTCTTCTTTTCCTCTTGTTCTCCGACGAAGCAGCACACACATCTCCACGTGCCAACAAGGAAAACCCAGATCTGCAACGCAAATCATAGTTGATAACTTGCAAAAATCAAGTTATTTATCCTTTAAACTTAAGCTAAAACAAGGCCAAAAGGAAACAATGATGCTTGGCTTCAGCACAAAAAGAAAGGAAAATGTAATGATTTTATGTGGTAGGCTATATTCATGAATACGATGAGAAATTATAAAATATAGGGTGTTAACGCAACTAATATGGTTGTTTTCCAAGTTTCTTCTCTGCGCAGGCACACATCCCAAGATGATCACAAGACAGACAAGATGGATGAAAGGACAGTGCTGACACAACTAACACAACTAGCGCAAGTGGACTAAAAAGAAGCTGAGAAGTTGCAAGTTGGCCGTTGGTGACAGAAGCAAGTTACTTGGAGAAGTTAGCTTCCCTCGCCTATAAATAGAAGCCACCGGCTCAAAGGAAGAGATCATCATTCGATCAAGAGAGGAGAGGGAAGACAAAGGAGAAAGAGAAATCACAGGAAGTTGTGATTTAGAGGAAAATTGCACTGGCAATGTATGATTTTATGATGTCTTGTTTTGCTCGCATGGGCTAATTTTCTTCTTCAAGGCTTAGCGCAAGCACCCATGCGGTGATAAGTATATTTTGTAAGTGCATATTTTGATTTCAGTGAAACATTAATTGCCTTCTACTTAATTGCGATACTATTTTCATTGCTAACTCCCGCTTGGCCAGTCGGATGTGGTAGCAATATGCTAAATCCCTGACAGGTAATGCATGCAGACGTCTCTAAGTAGAACAAGTTAGCGCACGACATGTAGTCTTGGTAGCATTAAAACACTGCCGCTAAAAGATAGTGCATGCATGAGCTTTGACTGCGTTAAAACTAACGCAATCCCTTGTAAGTTTTAGAGATCTAAGCCCTACGCAGAACTAGCCAAATAACCAATTGATAGTTTTATGCCAAACGCAGAAGGAGTACCAGGAGGGAAATTTGTGATTTTATCTCACTTAGGCATTTATGGATCAATTAACCAAAGTATGCGCTACAAGGTTCTTATAAACGCATGAGGTTGCGACCGCAACAGCCTTGATACTATTCTCCTTATTTTTTTTCACTCTTGTCGCATGTTTTACTTTAAGCAAATTTTATTTTTCAGAATCTCCAATTCTCTTATTTATTCTTTTATATAATATCACACGTTTTGAGTTTATACCAGTAGTAATTATTAGAATTTGAAAATAACCTCTCTCTGTGGATTCGACCCTAGGCTCACTAGGTATTACTTGATTTTGTCAATTTATACTTGGATTGATAAACATCTACAACACATCTTTATTAATTTGTTAAAGCATACTGACGAACCATCAAGTTTTTGGTGTCGTTGCCGGGGAAAGGCAACCAATTTTTTTAAAAAAAACTAAATCTGGTCTAACACTTTTTTTATATTATTTACTATGTTCCCTGTTGAGTACTTTTTCTCCAGGAAACCAGAGGTTTCATGCATGCTGCTCGACAAATCGATTTCAAAGTCGATCCTGAAATTGACCGAACATATCATAGAAAAAGAAGAAATCGAAGAGCTCGAAGACAATCAGGAGAAATGGCAGCACCCAACCAACTAAACAGACCAGTAAATCCCATCCAAATGGCCGATGATAGGGTCAGATGAATCAGAGATTATGCAGCCCCTGCAAACTGTTATTTTAGTCCAGGGATAGTTCAGCCCACTCTAGAAATAAAAAGATTTGAGTTAAAACCTATTATGTTTCACATGCTGATGGCTGCAGGACAGTTTGGAGGAAGCCCAGCAGAAGACCCCCACTATCATCTAAAGTCATTCTTGGATATTTGTAATAAATTTATTATTCCAGGAGTAACGCATGAGAAATTACAAGTCATCTTATTTCCTTATTCGTTAAGAGATGCAACGAAAGTATGGCTAAATCAGCAGCCAGAAAATTCCATCGCAACATGGAATGATTTAGCTGAGAAGTTTTTAGAAAAATACTTTCCACCCACCAGAAAATTCTACGTAGGTCTTAACAAGAACTCGCAAGTGTTAGTGGATTCCTCTGCAAACGGTGCGCTACTCAGAAAGACGTATGATGAAGCTCACGCAATCCTCGATCGGATCGCAAGCAACAATTACGAGTGGGGCACTGTGGAAGACAGAAGAAGATGACCCATTAAAACTAGCTCGGGAAGTTTTGAAGTTGATCCGATGACTTTTGTCAACACAAAGATTGATGTGTTGACAACAAAAATGGATGCATTGACGGCTAGCACAGCACCTTTGATCGCGTAACTCAAGGCAGTTGGGTGCGGGATCTGCGGAGAGGGACACACGCATGACTAGTGTCCTTCAAACCCAGAATCAGTTTTCTTGACCACAAGGAGTTGTACGGAACAACCCATTTTAAAACACATACAATCCAGGATGGAGAAATCACCTAAACTTTTCATGGAATGGTGGCGCAAATAAACAGCCACAACAAGGTAATGTAAACCCTGCGCCCAGATTATTTAATTCTAACAATGAACAATCCTCGCAAGGACAATTTCAGAGCAATATCAACACAGACGGTGGAAACCAAAGATCATCATCCTCGTATGCTCTGGAAACAATGATGAAAGAATTTATGGCCAGTCAGAAGGAATATATGACAAAAAATGATGTGGTGGTTCAGAGTCAGGCTGCAACCTTGCGCAGCCTGGAGATGCAAGTAGGACAACTTGCGTCAGAGCTTAAGAATAGACCTTCCGGAGCATTACCCAGCAATACGGAAGACCCAAAAAGGAAAAAGCACTATCATGTTGTAACTCTTCGCAATGGAAGACAGTTGCAGGCAAATGACCATGTGCCAACGCAAGAAAATTTGACCAAAAATGCAACCGCAGAAGACAGCAACCAGGCGTAAGAAGAAAAAGTAGCTGAAGAAGAATAACCCAAAAAGATGGAGGCTCACGCAAAAAAGGAGCCTGACGCATACAAGCCCACAGTACCTTTTCCTCAAATATTAAGGAAAAAAAATGACGAATCCCAGTTTAAGAAAAGACTACATTCACCTGCCCATATGGAACCTTTGCGATCAGAAGGATGCCTTTTGGGTTGTGCAATGCGCCAGGAACATTCCAGAGATGTATGATGGCCATCTTTTCAGAATTCTTAGAAAAATTAGTAGAAGTTTTTATGGACGACTTCACAGTATATGGAAAGTCTTTCGCAGACTGTCTGACGCAGCTGGAACGAGTATTAGAACGATGCGAGGAGACTAACCTAGTGCTAAATTGGGAGAAATTTCATTTTATGGTAGAAGAAGGAATCGTCCTAGGTCATCGCATATCCAGCGCAGGAATTGAAGTCGACAAGGCAAAAATTGATGTCATTGAGAAATTGCCACCTCCTACCTCTGTAAGGGAATTCAAAGTTTCTTGGGTCACGCAGGATTCTACCGCAGATTCATCAGGAACTTCTCGCATATTGCAAAGCCACTTTGCGCATTGTTAGAAACAAATAGAAAATTTGAATTTTCAGAGGAATGCAGCAAGGCATTCAAGGATCTGAAGCATGCGCTAGTCAATGCACCCATTCTCGCAACTCCTAATTGGAAAGAACCTTTTGTCCTAATGTGTGATGCTAGTGACGTAGCAGTTGGAGCAGCCCTGGCCCATAAAAAGGAGAAGATTTTGCACCCTATTTATTATGCTAGTAGAACATTGAATGCTCAAATTAATTACATGAAAACCGAGAAGGAATTATTAGCGTTGTTTATGCTTTTGATAAATTTCGTGCTTATTTAATTGGCTTCAAAGTCACTGTCTACACAGATCATGCGGCGATAAAATATCTAATCACAAAAAAGGATGCGAAGCCAAGATTGATTAGGTGGATCTTATTGCTGCAAGAATTAGACTTAGAGATCAAGGAAAAAAAGGGAAGTGAGAATTTGGTCGCAGATCATTTATCGCGTTTGGAGAATCCTGAGAAGGTAGATGCGACAGAAATCCCTATCGCAAAGGAATTTCCTTATGAGAAGCTTTTAATGATTGAAGAAGAAGAACCATGGTTTGCGGACATCGCAAACTACCTCGCCGCAAGGGTCTTACCTGAGGAATACTCAACGCAACATCGTAAGAAATTTTTTCATGAACTAAAGTTTTATTTATGGGATGACCCTTATCTTTATCGCAGAGGACCAGACCAGATCCTTAGGAGATGCGTTGAACATTTAGATTCGTTGAAAATTTTGGAAGCATGTCATGAAGTTCCATATGGAGGACACTTTGGAGGCCAACGCACTGCGGCAAAGGTATTGCAGAGTGGTTACTAGTGGCCCACCTTGTTCCAAGACGCAAAGAAATATGTGGATAGATGCGACAAGTGCCAACACACTGGTAATATCAGCGCAAGAAGCGAGATGCCGCAAAACTATATAGTAGAAATTGAGCTATTTGACGTCTGGGGCATTGATTTTATGGGACCTTTCCCATCATCGCAAGGATACCAGTACATCCTTCTCGTAGTTGACTATGCCACCAAGTGGGTGGAAGCAATCGCTTGCGTTAAGAACGATGCGGCGACCGTGGCAAAATTCTTTAAGAATAATATTTTTACAAGATTCGGTGTGCCACATAGACTTATGAGTGATGAAGGGACTCATTTCATAAACAAGATCATGACTAATCTGTTGCAAAAATACAATGTTAAACATCATATCGCAACAGCTTATCCCCCCGTAAAGCAATGGAAAGGCTTAGGTATCGAACAGGGAAATAAAGAAAATTCTCGAGAAGGTGGTCAGCACAAGTAGGAAAGACTGGGCGCAGCATCTGGACGCTGGGCTATGGGCATACCACACAACTTTCAAAACACCCATAGGGATGTCTCCATATGCATTGGTGTTTGGCAAGGCTTGTCATTTACCCTTAAAATTGGAATATAAAGCACAGTGGGCAATGAAACATCTCAACTTTGATCCAGATGCGGCAGGACAAGAGCGGTTGCACCAGCTATCAGAATTAGAAGAATTTAGAAGATGCACGTATGATAATGCCTAGTTTAACAGAGAAAAACAAAAACAATGGCATGACAGAAGAATATGCAAGAAGGATCTTAGATAAGGTATGAAGGTTTTATTATTCAACTCTCGTTTACGTCTTTTTCTAGGTAAGCTGAAATCTAGATGGTCGGGCCCATACACTATCCATAAGGTATATCCATATGGGGCAGTGGACCTACATTCCACTGACGGAAAAAGAATTTTTAAGGTCAACGGGCAAAGAATAAAGCCATACATTGATGGGACCTTGGACGAGGTAGTTGAAATTATTCTTCTGAAAGATCTGCCTTATAATAAGAAGACAAAAATAGGTCCAGGACAAAAAGTGCTCTCAGCTGCGTCAGGACCTAACGCAAGGTAAGAGCACAACATGTTAAAAGTTGTAATTATTTGTTTCCTTCCTCGTGTTTATTTTATTGCGTTAATATTTTTGATAATTTAGACCCCATCGCATGTTTTGCTCGCATTGGATTTATTGCGTTAGTATTTTTGTTGCAATAGAGCCTTATGAAGGAAACCCTAACGCATGTCCCAATTCATCTGAACTTTCCTCGCCTTGGAAGCGCAACCATAATCAATTTTACATTTAATGAGCTGCACTAATCCCTGTTTTTACACATTAACCAAGGCAACCGCCCACATTCCTCCATGGTAATCATGATCACCTACCTACGTGGGATGCGAAAGGGCATCAATACCAAAGTTAGCCAAAGCCTTACGTTAGCTATAAAAGGAATGCACCCCTTCTTCATTTCCTTCATCTTCTTCGTGTTAAACCCTAAACCCTTACCTTCCCTCTCTCCCGCGAAGCTTCTCTCGGTTTTCTCCAAAAATGACCATGTCAAGCTCACAAAATCTCTCTCTCACCGTTTACGTTGACGACTCACCTCCATCATTGCCGGAGGTGGAAGGGCCGCATAGGGACGTCATTATCTCCTCGGATGAAGACCACGATAATCAGTCAAACGATGACCACATGGAGGAAGACGAAATGGAGGTCATTGTTGGGTTCCTAGAGTGAGTAAAAATAAGATATAAATAGACTCTAAACTCTATGCAAGTATACACAGTCTGCAGCAAGTAATAAGTATTATCGAGTCCAAGGTCTGAACTAGCTTCCACTTTATCTATTTTGTATAACTTTTCAATGGTTTCAAAGATGGTAAAAATGATTGGTTTTTATAGGAATAATGCTGAAGTAAAAGAAATGACAGAACAAAAAGTAAACAAACAGGCAGACAGATTAGAAACAGGGGTTGGTCAGGATTTAGTAAGTGTTTTAAAAGATGCTCTAGCAATATTATTGATCATGCAAAACTCTCGCAGTCTTATTAGCAGATTCCTCTCGGAACTCCGGATCTTTTGGAATATGTTTCAACTCCAATGAAGTACTACCGATCAAGCACTAGGCAACTGGCTATCCCTAGCTCAGTCACTGGCGTTCACCAATACACAATGATCTAGTGTGATTAACCGCCACACACTCCCTAAATCATCCTTGAAACTAGAGAGAGGTATTCATACCGACTGGCCAGGCGGGCACAAAATAGAAATGAGCACAACAAATAATCAAGATGCAGTAAATCAATATTTATTACTAGAATTTAAGCACGATAATCATATTGTTTCCTAACCAATGCCTAAAGCTACTTAGTTCATAAGATGTATGGAAACACACATTACAATCTGAGTAAGCATATCCATAATTATAAAGTAATGTAAGAAAGTATTAATTCCCTTGATCAGCTTGCAATTGATGGTCTTCTTGATGGTCTCCAATCTCTCTCCTCTATTCGGCTCCCAAAGGTGGAAGTAACCTTTCCAAGAATGGAATGTTTCTCCCAAGATGGAATGAATTTGACTTGGGCAGCTATCTCCTTTTATAGAGTGGTAGGAGGCTTGAATTAGGTTGACCTAGACACGTGGATGGCTCTCCTTGCTCATTTATCCCGAGAATAACTTAACAGAATTCGGTTTGTAAATTTGGCTAACGAGTTGTGACGTGGCAGTTTTGCTCTCAGCTTTGCTGCAGCACAGAATTTGCTCCCTCCAGTCGCTCAACAATACATTCTGCATAAAATAACTTCCAAAGCTTCGATTCTTCCAAATTGGTTAAAACATATAATATACATCTAAAAGCAACCCCATTTAGCACAAAGGACACATAAATCCCTATAGAAATAAGGCCTAAATAACCACCTTTTTGAGAGTTATCAGTCATCGATGGAGAACAGCCTATCAAAAGTCTAGAACTTAAGCCCACCGTCGCTCCATCTTCCTCCGGCGCAAACACCACTGAAGTGCTCGATGTGGCACCACTAAACACCTCCACATTCAACGTGCAGCCGGTAACCCTCCAACGAGCACAAAATATCACCGCCCCGTGTAACCTAACCCTATTTTCCTCTCCTTTCCAATCCGTTTCCATTCTTCCACCTCCAAACTCTTCCACTACCCTACCACCCATCCACCTCCAAAAGTCCCACTCTCCTGCAGTTCTCTGCACTGGAGGTCGTCGCATGGAACTCCCTGTTAGGGGAATGGGGCGAAGAAGGCGACGCAATTTGCCTGCAAGAAAAAATAGAGCGAGTTGCGGCAGAAGAAACTACGTGCAAGGGCGCCGCAGATGCTGAAGCAGCCAGAACAAGAGAATGCGCCAGCAAAATGGAGCACGACCCAATCGTCGCAGAAGTTGCCGCAACCAATCTAGCCATCATTGCGGCCGCATTGGACTCCAAGTCCACTGATTCGGAGGATGAGCTTCCCCTAACACATTGCCGCAACATCCAGCCAACGGGGGTAGTCATTCGAGAACCATCAGAATGACCTGCGGCGACCCCAAGAAAAAAAAGGAAAGCGCCCACCACATCCAAAAGCAAAAGAAAAGAAAAAGTGGGCGAAGGAAAAGAAAAGGAGGGGAAGGACTGGGGGAAGTTTCAAGAGGAAAGGGGATTCAGCTGCACCCTCCCGCAGACAATGACAGAACAGATCTCCCAACACAAATGGGAGACGGTTTGCGAGAATCCCCGCTCCTACGCCCCTGCGCTAGTTCATGACTTCTACCGAGCACAATGGCGAGACGAAATCGCCGAGGTGCTGGTTCGAGGCCACGCAGTCGTATTTTCCTTTACGTGCATCAACAATGTATTCGAGCTGCGAGATATCCCTGACGCAAAAGGGAATGCGTTACTCAACTGCCTCGATGACGATTTCCTAAGCGCAGTTCTACTTGCGGTGGCTAGACTTGGGGCCAAGTGGGACGACCACAGAGCTGCGAGGACCCTCAAATTGCAGCTACTAGACTTTGAGGCCACCTGCTAGATGCACTGGGTGAAAAATCCCATCATTCCCACAACGCATGATGCCACATTAAGCCTTTAGCGGGTAATTCTCGTTTATTGCATCATGAAGGGAACCCCAATTGACTTAGGCCAAATACTCGTCGAAACATTGTGCCAGACTGCTGCAGAACCTAAAGGCGCAATGTTTTGCCCTGGCCTTGTCACTCGTTTATGTCGCGCATCAGGCCTCTTACCCACCACAGATGAAGAAATCCGACCCATGCGGAAGGCTTTTGACGACCAATGGTGACGCGCGTAACCAGAACCCGAGATAGGCGTCTGCAAGGAAACACGCAGCAACCAACCCCCGCATTCCAACCTACGGCTCCTGCTCCTGAGAAGCCAAAGAAAAATAGGCGCAAGCAAACCACGGGCAGACAACCACCACCAGCCGCAAAGACCCCTCAATCTACTCCACTAGCACAGGAAAACACTGTCTGTGCCCAACCCTAGGGATCCTTGCCACCGCCACCACCTCCACCACCATCGCAAGAAACAATCCAACATTCACCCCCTCCGCAGTACAACGACGAATTGCGTTCAGAGGAGGTTTTTGAAGGTTCATTGCCAAGCCCTCCTCGCAATGAAGAAATCCTAGCGCCAAATCCCACACCACAAGCCACTGCTTCTGCATGCGCAAGAAATGTTGCGGCTGATCCACAGCTAGATGTGGATACAGCTCTTATATTTTTAGAGCTGCTGCAAATGATTCACGAAGTCGCAGAGCCCCTGCGTTTACAACAAGTGCGGATGTGCCAGCAGTAGGAGTTGCTACGCAAGCAACATGAAGAACTATCGCAGAGGGTAAACGCCTTAGTCTTCTTCTTGATGCGATGGACTGAAGGTTTTGGTTGCTTGCCAGTCACGTCAAACTTGTTCGCACTGCCAGCTGCGCAACAAAGACCCTCTGGCGTAGGCCCATCACACATGCACGGATCCATGCCTCTGTCTGCGCCGAGGGGCCCAAGACCACCTCCACCACCACCATCGCAGGAGTAGAATACACTTACTTAGTTTTCTTGTTTTCTTTTTGTTTCCTTTAGTTGTATGCGCCCTTGTTTTATAATTTTGTACTGCATTACATCAATATATCTCACCACTTTAACTCATCCTAATTTTCTTTTTGCCTTAATATAATGTCTTTATCTACTAAATTCTTTGTGTTATCTCCTTTGCTTTAATCCATTCATCTAACAATCTCGAATTTCTCGCCCGCATTAATTAAAATTGAGTTAACCTTTGTTTTCATTTCCTCAGAAGTTAAGGAAATTGCCTTCGCATTTTCAACTTGCTGCAACTCAGCCTTGATCTTCTTAAGTCCAAGCGCTCCAGTGTAAGTTTGGGGGACAATGGGGACATTGTCCACTTTAAGTTTGGGGGAGTTAGCGAATAAATAAAATAACGGATGTGTTCCTCTGGAATGCGACGTGTTTGTAGCCAGGGGCATTTATGACACCCATAGTTTGCCACTGCGCGAAGAGAAATGCATCCCATGAGCGTAGAGGACAGTAAAAAAATATAATACCCGTAGTTGGATACCTATCATCACAAATGTGGGTAAGCCAAAAAAAACATGCTTTTTGATGTCCGTTGCTTTCATTAATTGCCTTCTAAAATATATATATATATATATATATATATATATATATATATATATATATATATATATATATATATAATAGAATAAAATAAAATAAAATATATATATATAATAATAAAATAATGCGCCCAAGACATTCAAGAGAAGATTGGTTGAGTTAACGGAAGGAAAAATCTAAGCTCAAAGAACTTTCCTTAAGCAATGAAGGAAATTTGGCAAAAGTTAACCCTGTTTAGTAATGCGCACAAGAAAAAAAGAAAAGAGGATGCTAAGACCACAGGCGTTGATGAGTTAAGTAACTATCGCAGAGTTGATATAAGGCATTGCTTGAGGACAAGCAATAGTTTAAGTTTGGGGGTTTGATAACTTGCAAAAAGCAAGTTATTTATCCTTCAAATTAAGCTAAAACAAGGCCAAAAGGAAACAATGATGCGTGGCTGATGTGGGATTTTTTCCTACCGCAAGTGCACGGGTCAAGTAATAATAAAGTGTTCGTATAAACGAGTGTCGTCCTCTGGATTGGATTTTTAAGCTAAATCAAGTATTGTGAATTATCTTGCTCAATTTTATTTAGGGAACACAAAGTAGTGAGTGATAGATCGAAAACTAAATCAAAACAAGTAAAAAGTGGATATGCAATTGAGAGAACACTTAGGGAATTGATTTCGTCAAATTAGCCTAGGATTGATTTTAAGGAATAAGTAATCATGCACAATGGAATTATGAGCCTAAGAACCTTTAATCACAACTACCTCTCCCGAGTATAATTGATTCTCATGCAAATTAATCAACTTGATATCCCTATCTAAGTTTATTAACATGCAAGGCATTGAGTTCTTTTGACCAATTCTAAAGTTAATCTAAAAACCGTCACGAGCTTAGAAAATAAACTTTAGTCATGCAATCTTGAATAAGTCTACATTAAATCCCCTCTCCCGAGCTAGACACAACACTTAGATCATTCAACTAATGGCCAATTAATTGAAAGCATTAAATCAAGATTGCATACATAATAACCATTGCACAACTTGTACCATAAATCAATCCTTAAACTAAAACGACTACATCAATCCCTAAGCCACAAGTTTAGCTACTCATACATGGCGTTACAAGCTCAACTAAACATGAAAAAAACCATTAAATCTAGCTAGAGATAAGGAAAAGTAAAGGAAACACTTAATGTCATCAAACCCGGCATGTCCCCTTCTCGATATTTGTGCCACCAAGTGAGATTCCCGGTCCTCGTCCTTGCTTCAGCTCCCACAGTAGGTCTCTAGTCGAAATTAGGGCTAAAATCTCTCAATTTGGCCTCCCCTAATCCGTAGCTGAAAAGAGGATTGTATAGAAAATCTGTCGATAGAGTCGAGACGATGTCTGCCTCTTTAACGCGCGTTCTGGTTATGGAAAAATCGAGAGCGTCGAGACGCTCTTGTCACAGCGTCTCGAGGTTGTGAGTCTGCCGCCTATTTTAATTAAGGAAAAGCAGCATCGAGACGCTCCAAGAGTGGCGTCTCGACGCTAATAGGCAAATTGTCCTCTCTTGGCTCCTTGTTGATTGAATCTTTCCAGTTCTTTGGCATCTTTTCACGTCCCGAACACCCGATTAACTCCAATTCCATGCTTTATCTCTAATCGACACTTTCCTACAAAATAAACAATTAAGTACAATAAAATGGCCAATAAATCATAAAAGACTAGCTAAATTAAATAGGAAAAAATAGCTAGCTATGATCGCTATCAAATACCCCCAAACTTAAGCTTTTGCTAGTCCCCGAGCAAACTACAAATCAAACGTACAGTAGAAGAATGGATGCAACAATCATGACTCAATCCTCAAGGCTCAAAAGCCAATAGTCAAGCAAGCAAGAGACATGCACATAAGGACCAATGAGGGAGACAAATTAAAATTTTTCCAAAATTAACTTGCATAAGCGAGATCTAACTCAACGAGATTAGACTCTACTAGCCCGGGATTGGATTATTAAACTCTCAACTCATCTTCTCTCTACACTGGCACTAAGGTTTCACTAATGAGTTAATGGAACAAATTAGTTTGTTTTCCTCCATACTTAGGTGCTTATAATTAACAATTAAATTAAGCATGTATATGTGGCACTAGCTTTCACACACCCATTGTAGGGACCCTTAACCTGAGTTTTCTCTGGTTGGTCTAACTGATCACAACAGGGGTAGCTCTTTTTGCCTAAATCTTTATTAACCATTGTAAAATGTGCACAAGTCGTGGCATAAAATTTTCTTTTTTTTTTTCTTTCAAAAGTAACAACAAGAATATTTTTCTTTATGAGCATGATAAGCATATATTCTTTTCTTTCTTCCTAAGCAAGATCAAACATGCTAATTTGCAAAAAAAAATTAACTCTTTAGCTCTTCCCTACACCTATCGAGGTGACAACAAGCATATGAATCCAATAATTCGCTCCTAAGCATTCAAATCCAAATCTAGTCAAGTCAAATACTCTACTCATGCAAGTCATCTCTTAGAAAAAGTTTAAAAAGTCTCCCTTTTTGGGCACTCATGCTTACAACTCATCGAAAGCTTGAAAATTGACAAGAAAGCCTATCCTAGGACATCATAGTCATGCAAATATAGCATCCAGAAAACAACCATATGCTCAATTCAAAGGGCTCCACAAACATGCTATTCCACCCCCAAACTTAAAACATGCATTGTCCTCAATGTATAAAGAAAATAAGGCATAATCAAACATGAGAACAAAGAAAGAATGGATGGAGCGAACAATACTGCCCTCAAATGATGATGACCTTTCTCATGGAAGCTTGAAAGCAAAGGAGAAACTGGAACCAAGACCTACAACACAAAAACAAACAATAAATCAAAAGCAAACAGAAAAGCACAACTAAACTTACTTGGGTTGCCTCCCATAAGCGCTTGTTTAACGTCATTAGCTCGACGTGTTGATCGTGCATCAAGGAGGCTTATTTTCTGTGAATCTAACAGAGGTGCTCTTGCTTGCACCTTTCTTATAGCCCATGATAAGCACTTCAGAGTGTCCCTTAGAGTCTTCAACTGCTTTAAATATTTCTTTTTCATTCCTGACTCTAACAGTGAGCTCCCTGCCATCAATATCAATAATCACTCGCCCAGTAGCGAGGAATGGTCTTCCTAGTATGACAGGCATTGAAGAATTTTCCACCATATCCATAACATATAAATCAATAGAGAGGAAAAATCTACCTACTCTGATTAAAATATTTTCTATAATGCCAACTGGTCTAACCACAGACTGATCAGCCAATTGGAGCCTAACAGGAGTAGATTTAATCTCACCTATATCTAACTTTTTGCACAGAGATAGAGGAATAATATTGATGCTAGCACCTAAATCACATAATGCTCTAAAAGAATAAGTACCAAAACTGCAAGGAACAGAAAAACTCCCTGGATCTGCTACTTTTTCAGGTACCTTCTATTGTACTCTGGTGCTGCATGTGGAAGCAAGATATACAGTGTCAACCTTCTTTTCTTTTTGCTTCTTTGCTAACCATTCCTTCATGAACCTGTTGTACTTGGGCATCTCTAATGCTTCTGCGAAAGGAATGTTAATGTTCAGACTCATAAAAGCATTCATAAATTTATCAAACTGAACCTGATTGTTCTTTTTCTTCTTTTTCTTTTTCTTGTCTTTGAGGACCATCAAGGTGGGAGAAGGAATAGGAGGCTTAGGTTCAGGCTTTCCAGCTTCATCAGATGATGTGTCCTCCTCAGCTTCCCCAGTAGGAGTGTCATAATCCTCAGACTCAGACTCCTCTTCAACTTCCTCCTGGTGCACAGTGATTGCCTTACAGTACTCCATCTGGGTTTTCTCTTCTTCAGCTGGGGCCTTACCTTTATTCGTGGTGCTCACAACACTTACCAACTGTCCCAACTGAGTCTCAATGTTCTTGATGGTTCCACTATGGCCATTCACCGTGGTATTGATGGCAATGACTACCTCCTCCAATTTGGCTGTCCTGTTACTAGACTTTGCAATGAAAGCTCCAACAAGATCTTCTAACTTTTTATTTTCTTGAGTTTGAGGGGCAAAACCAGGAGGATTAAGAACATTCTTATTATTCGCATAAGAAAAATTTTCATGGTTCCTATTGTTAGGGTGATAATGTGTAGGCGTAGAATTATTATTATATCCCATAGAATTAAAATTTGATACGTACTGAACCGGCTCGATGGTCTCCTCCTGAGGTCTAGATGCTAACGCAACGACTGATTCAATTGATTGTGCACTCCCTGTACCTGAAAATTTTAGAAAGGCATTAGCAAGGGAGGTCATCTAGGCCTGGAGTGCACTTACCTTGTCAACCTCAAACACTCCAGCAGCAATCTTTTTAGGTGCAGACCGCTCAAATGGCCACTGATAGCTGTTGGTGGCCATATCCTCTAGAAGTATGCGAGCATTTTCCACGGTCTTAAACAACAGAGTCCCACCTACAGCTGCATCAACAATCGTTTTTGTACTAGGAGTTAAACCATTATAAAACAATTGAACCTGAAGCCAGTCGGGATAACCGTGCTGAGGGCACTTCCTCAGTAACTCTTTAAATCGCTCCCAAACCTCGAACAACTGCTCATCATATTGTTGTTGGAACGTCCCAATCTCGGTCCTCAGCTTGACCGTCTTTGCAGGAGGGAAAATTTCTTCAAAAAGGTCTGGACCAAAGCATCCCAGGTGGTGATGCTCCCAAGAGGAATAGACTGCAACTAATCTCGTGCTTTATCCGACAAAGAAAAAGAAAACAAGCGTAAGCGAATGGCATCCTCAGAAACTCCATTTATTTTTACCGTCCCACAAATTTCTAAAAATGATTTTAGATGATAGTTTGGATCCTCGGTGGGCAATCCTCTATATGCAGTCTCGGGCCATCTGAATGAGACCGGTCTTCAGCTCAAAGTTGTTGGCATTGATCGGGGCATAGACAATCCCCAATTGTTGCCCCTGAAACACGGGCTGAAAGTAGTCTCTAATAGGCCTAGGCTCCTCAGGTAGATTTTGGTCAGCCATTTGAATAATTTCTCTATTTTCCTTTCGAATCCTATGAATTATTCTCTCGATCTCGGGATCAAAAGGTGCCAAAATTAAATCTTTGTTCCTTCGCATAAACAACCTATACTATTCTAAAAATGAAAGAAAACAAATAAGGAAAAAAATAAAGAAAAGAAACCACTAATCTAAATATGGAAAATTTAATTTAGATAAGGAAAATACTATCTAATTAAGGAAAACAAGAAACAAATATGGAAAATTACAATTAAGGTAAATTACTAACAAGGAAAATATCTAACTAAAGAAAAAAATGGAAAATCAAAAAATAACAAAAGCAATTAAGGAAAAAAAATTACACAACTAAAAGAAAAACTAAACTAAAAAAAAAATACAATCAACCAAAAAAATAAAAATACACCCTAAATTAAGATCAAATATTTTTTTCACAATATCAATCTAACTAAATGTGCCAATCCCTTGCAACGGCGCCAAAAACTTGATGTGGAATGTTCCTACCGCATACGCACGGGTCAAGTAATAATAAAGTGTTCGTATAAACGAGTGTTGTCCTCTGGATTGGATTTTTAAGCTAAATCAAGTATTGTGAATTATCTTGCTCAATTTTATTTAGGGAACACAAAGTAGTGAGTGATAGATCGAAAACTAAATCAAAACAAGTAAACAATGGATATGCAATTGAGAGAACACTTAGGGAATTGATTTCATCAAATTAGCCTAGGATTGATTTTAAGGAATAAGTAATCATGCACAATGGAATTATGAGCCTAAGAACCTTTAATCACAACTACCTCTCCCGAGTATAATTTATTCTCATGCAAATTAATAAACTTGATATCCCTATCTAAGTTTATTAATATGCAAGGCATTGAGTTCTTTTGACCAATTCTAAAGTTAATCTAAAAACCGTCAGGAGCTTAGAAAATAAACTTTAGTCATGCAATCTTGAATAAGTCTACATTAAATCCCCTCTCCCGAGCTAGACTCAACACTTAGATCATTCAACTAATGGCCAATTAATTGAAAGCTTAAATCAAGATTGCATACATAATAACCATTGCACAACTTGTACCATAAATCAATCCTTAAACTAAAACGACTACATCAATCCCTAAGCCACAAGTTTAGCTACTCATACATGGCGTTACAAGCTCAACTAAACATGAAAAGGCCATTAAATCTAGCTAGAGATAAGGAAAAGTAAAGGAAACACTTAAAGTCGTCGAACCCGGCACGTCCCCGTCTCGATATCTGTGCCACCAAGTGAGATTCTCGGTCTTCGTCCTTGCTTCAGCACCCACAGTAGGTCTCTAGTCGAAATTAGGGCTAAAATCTCTCAATTTGGTCTCCCCAAATCCGTAGCTGAAAAGAGGAATTTATAGAAAATTTGTCGATAGTGTCGAGACGACGCTGCCTCTTTACTGCGCGTTCTGGTTATGGAAAAATCGAGAGAGTCGAGATGCTCTTGCCACAGTGTCTCGACACTGTGAGTCTGCCGCCTATTTTAATTAAGGAAAAGCAGCATCGAGACGCTCCAAGAGTGGCGTCTCGATGCTGATAGGCAGATTGCCCTCTCTTGGCTCCTTATTGCTTGAATCTTTCCGGTTCTTTGGCATCTTTTCACGTCCCGAACACCCGATTAACTCCAATTCCACGTTTTAGCTCTAATCGACACTTTCCTACAAAATAAACAATTAAGTGCAATAAAATGGCCAATAAATCATAAAAGACTAGCTAAATTAAATAGGGAAAAATAGCTAGCTATGCTCGCTATTAGTGGCTTCAACACAAAAAGAAAGGAAAATGTAATGATTTTATGCGGTAGGCTATATTCCCATACGGTGCGCAAAAACAATGGTGCGTGGCTTCAGCGCAAATAGAGGATTCCTCTGCAAATAGTGCGCTACTCAGAAAGACGTATGATAAAGCTCACGCAATCCTCGATCGGATCGCACGCAACAATTAAGAGTGGGGCACTGTGGAAGACAGAAGAAGAAGACCCATTAAAACTAGCTCGGGAAGTTTTAAAGTTGATCCAATGACTTCTGTCAATGCAAAGATTGATGTGTTGATAACAAAAATGGATGCGCTGACGGTTACGAAATAAACTACTGTATGAATGCCCGCTAGTTCCCATTACGAGCTCTGGTTGACGACAAGCTGGGTAGTAACGACTAAACACGATAAGCCTCTCGCTGCAACCCATTTCGTTTAACCGATTGGGACAGAGCCCTGATGCTTCAGACAAAAATTTGAAAAGATCTAGGCGAGCGACGACCTACTCGTGCGCGACAGATCTAGGCGAGCAACGGCGAGATCTTGCTGCTAGCGGAGGAGAAACGAAAGGGAGAGAGACGAATCTGGGTCGTGCCTACAGAAGAGAATTGAAAGGGAGAGAGAGAGACGACAACAAGGCCTACTCGTCCTCTTGTTGCCGATGAGAGGAATGCGAACAGAAAAATCGAAGGAGGAGAAGGTTGAACGCGCGAGAGAGTGAGGAAAAGGAGAGAAAAGAAAGAGAAAGAAAGGAAAAAAATGTTGTCAACCACCGGAGATGAAGAAAAAAAAGATGAGAGAGAGGGGGGGGAAAGAGAGGGAAAGAAATAATAAATCTATTATAAATTAATAATTTTTTATTATTTTAATATATTTATATTTTAAAAAATCAAAAATATTTTTTTAATAAAAAATTAGTGCCATGTCAGCATTCCGTTAATTATTAATGGAAAATTAGATGGAGTGGCCAAAATGAAACTAAAACCAATCCTCAGGAGCTAAATTGTTGGGTTTGAAAACTCATGGACCAAAATGAAACCTAACCCAAACCTTAGAGACAAAAAGTATATTTTTCCTTTTTCTTATTAGATTAATTATTAGACGATGATAAATATTATGGTTGTGAAAATTAGAAGATTTTTTTTATAGAAGATTTATTTATGTAATTATTAATTCTAATTATTTTTTGTTGTGAAAATTTAAAGATTTTTTTATTTAATGATTTTCTTTTTTTATTTAATTATTCAATTATTAATTATATTAATTATGAGTTGACCATATTTTGGAGGTTGAGGCGGTTGTGAAATTTTGAATATTTTTATTTAATTATTAATTCTAATTGATTTTCAGTTATGAAAAATTGAATATTTTTTATTTAATTATTTTTTGTACTTTTTTATTTAATTATTAAGTTATTAATTATATTAATTTTGAGTTAAACATTTTTTGGAGGTTGAGCTGGTTGTGAAAATTTGAATATTTTTTATTTAATTATTATTTCTAGGTGATTTTCAATTGTGAAAATTTGAATTATTTTTTTTTAATTATTATTTGTCATTTTTATTCAATTATTAAATTATTAATTCTATTAATTTGAGTTGAACATTTTTTGGAGGTTGAGCCGATTGTGAAATTTTGTAAATGTTTTATTTAATTATTAATTCTAAGTGATTTTCGTTTTAGAATAATTATTGGGACGTTGATAAATATTACGGTTGTGAAAAGTAGAAGATTTTTTATTTAGTTATTAATTCTAATTGATTTCCAGTTGTGAAAATTTGAATATTTTTTGTTTAATTATTATTTGTCCTTTTTTAATTATTAAATTATTAATTATTTTAGTTTTGAGTTGAACATTTTCTGGAGGTTGAGCCGGTTGTGAAAATTTAAAGATTTTTTTATTTAATTATTAATTTTAATTGATTTTCGGTTGTGAAAATTAGAAGATTCTTTTTTTTTTTAATTATTAATTCTAATTGATTTTCCATTGTGAAAATTTGAATGTTTTTTATTTAATTATTAATTCGAATTGATTTTCGGTGGTTATAATAAATAACAAGATAACTGGTTTTAGGTTTTCCGTTAGATTTAAATCAAATTTTGAAAATTAAATTTTGTGAAATCTAAATTTAGGTCAATTGTTTTGATTTTTCAAAAATAAAAAGAGAATTCAGTTCAATTTTCGGTTAAATCAAATCAAGTTTTGAAATTATATTTGAAAAACTAAAATTTTAATCAATTGTTTTAAAATTCAAAATTTTATAATTTGAAAAGATTTATTATAACCACTAAGATTCACTTGAACCCTATAATAGCGGTCTAAACTACACGGGAAGACTGATTGAAAATCATAGACCGACTTAGAAAAGATAGTGAAATTTTGAGTTTAGAGGATAGAAAAGTTTTTTTTTTTTTTTTAATTGTTGGTCCAAATCCCTTCTTTGACCAAAAAGAACTTATTCTCTCATCTCTACCCCCACGCATTCTCTATTTCTCTCCCCCGCTCCTGAAGGGATGAAAGCCCTTGCGCAGCGGAAAAACATACAGAACCTTTAAACCCGGATTAATTTAAGAACAAAAAATACCAATACGTTGGGCAAAATTCAGCAATTTAACAGGTTTAAACATGCTGGAAATAATATATAAAACATGCTAAAACAGCCCTTATCACATATATCTAATTTACATAAAAAGATCCTATTGATCTAAGGCTGAGAAAGAGTTACCTTTGAAGAAATTCTTGATCGTTTCACCAAAATTTCTCTGTATTGCTCCCAAAAACAGCAACTTGAAATCCCTCTTTCGCTGGGAAAAATTGCCACGAACACCACCACGAGGTTTCACCAGTATTCTCAACAGGATACACGCTGGGAGCTTGTGGGAACTCAAAAAAAAACTCTAAGGATGTCTTCTGGGAAGCCACACTCTGATTTCTCAGAGAAAACCAAAAAAAAACGAGAGAGCGAGATAGAGGGAGAGAGACGTGAGAGCCAGAGTGATTTCTGCAACTGAACCCTCAACCACGTCTCTTTTTTTTAAAAAACCCATAATATCAGATAACTGAAATATCAGTTATCTGATATTTTTAATGTTTTTAATTAATTATAATTATAAAATCATAATTTTAAATTACAATTAATTGTATTATATTTTAATCAATCTAAATTAATTAAAATAACATTAATTTAAATCCTATTTAAATTAATATCCCTCTTATCTTATAGTTTAATTAAATCAAATTTAATTAAACTAAATCAATTAATTAATTCGAAATTAATTAATAAATATTAAAATAAAATTGAACATCACATATTCAATTACTATTTTCTCTCTCAAAACTATAGTATTAATATACATCCAATGCATATTAATTATAACCTATAGTTTTAATATGAACCAAATTCATATTTTAGAATAATATTCGAACACCTTCGAATATTTAATCCATCCTTAGAATTTTACCTCAACGCCCTAAATGAGCTACCGGTGGGACCTAATGGACCTACAGATCAGAAGCTCCAACGATATGAGATTAGTTGGTTAGACTCATTAACCAAGTTAATCAATATTCGTTAACTGTGGTTCACTCCACTAAAGAACCACAGCTGCACTCTTCTCACTGCAGACATATTTCTGTGTCCACGGATGTTGACCGTCAACAGCAAGTTAGCCCTTCACGTGTGTTCGT
Organism: Luffa acutangula; assembly: GCA_036850905.1. Classification (NCBI taxonomy): domain Eukaryota; kingdom Viridiplantae; phylum Streptophyta; class Magnoliopsida; order Cucurbitales; family Cucurbitaceae; genus Luffa; species Luffa acutangula. The sequence goes on from CM072099.1 coordinate 42,300,489, forward strand.
ACCCCAGCTAGGTCAAATTACCGTTTTACCCCTGGGCTACCTCTTGGTCCTTAAGTACCAGTGCTCCTCTAATGAACAACCTGTTTGTGGTCCAACCATCAAACAGAAAACCCTCTCGTGCCATAAAGAGGGTAGGGCCCATTGTTCAAGACCCGGAGACACCACTTAAGGGAACACACCTCTACTTACCCTCATATCAGGAAGGAGTGAATTCCGTCTTGTAAGACTACGTTCCCAGCTCCCCATTCGGTCTTGTCCCCAAAATGGTAGGCTTATTGAGTCGGCGAACTGGCCACTCTCACCCGTACAAATCAAAGGACAATCCCTCATGGACAGGAGTCCATAATCTACTCAGGATTAAGGCCAAGTTGCCTAGGTCATCCTAGTGAAATAGAAACCGAGCTAACTAACGGTGTTATAGTTAGTGGTTAACTACTTCGCGGTCCGGTCTTTGTGCAAACTCATTGCACAGGATACCCCCACTCGCATGTCAACCACATGAACGCGTTGGATCAATACGTTTGTATCAATATACAAAGCGGGTCGTATCCATAGTGTCACCAGGATAAGGTACCCAACCTTATCCCTATACTACAGACCCTTTAGGCTAAAACTTGAACATTAATCCCCGTATGTCCCTACATACTAGTTCAAGCCTCATTCTATTAGCCATGGATGTTTAGTTTATTGGATTAGGGTTAACAAGACAAGATATAATACAAACATTGAATAATACATTATTTTATTAATGTTCGGTCAAATGTACATTTACTATCTACGAGTTTTAGGGCATAAAACCCAACAAACTCCCACTTGAACTAAAACTCAAGTTACAGGGAAAGTATATACAAAATAATCCAAAGCTGGAAACGGTACATGTATGTTTGTACATTACATAATAGGTAAATATACAAAATACAATAAACTAGGGCATCCTTACACCCATTACACACATCTCCCACTTGCCCTAGATTACGCTATATACATATCTCGCAGACCTAGACTGTCTAGATGACCCTCGAACACTTTAGCCGAGAGGGCCTTCGTAAACGGATCAGCAATGTTATGCTCAGAAGCGATCTTGGTCACGACCACATCTCCTCTTTGCACAATCACAACCCTCCCACTGCGTCGAAGCTCTCCCACTACGTGAGGAGGACTAGATTGACGAGAAGAACTGCATTCTCCAACAACTCTTGTTGAAGGACCAGGTTCATCAACAACCCTTGTTGATCCTTCTGTAGCTTCTCCTAATACTAACTTACTTCGTGGTCGATGATCTCGTATGTGGTCTTCCTCCAAGAAAGTTGCATTTTTCGATACAAATACTTTATTATCTTGAGGGTCATAGAAAAGACCACCTCTCGTTTCTTTCGGGTACCCAACAAATTGGCATATTCTCGTACGTGATTCCAATTTCTTAGGATTTGTCACTAACACATGTGCAGGACAACCCCAGATTCGAAAGTAACGCAAACTAGGTTTACGCCCTCTCCATAACTCAAAAGGAGTTTCAGAAACACTTTTTGAGGGAACACTGTTAAGAATATGTACTGCAGTCTCTACTGCATACCCCCAAAACGAGCTAAGCAACTGAGCATAGCTCATCATAGATCGAACCATGTCTAACAAGGTTCTGTTTCTCCTTTCTGATACACCATTTTGCTGAGGTGTACCAGGTGCTGAGAGTTGTGATTGAATTCCATGTTCTATCATATAGTCCTGGAATCGCTGATCTAAATACTCTCCACCTCGATCTGATCGAAGTGTTTTAATTGTTTTACCTAATAAGTTTTCTACCTCAGCCTTAAACTCCTTGAACTTTTCAAGAGCCTCAGACTTATGGCCCATTAGGTACAAGTAACCGTATCGTGAATAATCATCTATGAAAGAGATGAAATATTCAAAACCACCTCGAGCCTTTACATTCATAGGACCACAAAGATCCGAATGTATTAGTTCAAGTGGTTCTTTGGCCCTGTAACCTTTTCCAGTAAAAGGCCTCTTGGTCATTTTACCCTCGAGACACGATTCACAGGGTGGTAAAGATGTATCTTCTATGTCACTTAGAAGTCCATTTTTAACCAAACGATCGATCCGATCGATGTTAATATGACCAAGACGAAGATGCCAAAGATACGTGTTGTTACTTAAAGGAGAAACTTTTTGCCTTTTGTTTTGCGTTTCGGCCGTTTTAAACATTTCATGACTTAAAATGGCCTTAGCATCATTTGGTCTTAACACAAACAAATTATTCTCACGCTTAGCTGAACATATGTAAATTCCATTCTTTGAAATTAAAGCTTCATTAAGCAAGAAGGAACTAGTATAACATTGTTCTAACAAAGCTGAAACAGAAATTAGGTTCCTTTTAATTCTAGAAACCAAGTACAAGTCCTCTAAAATTAAAAACCTATTTCTAAAGAATAATTTTGCAGCTCCCACTGCACGAGCTGAAACGACGTCTCCCGTCCCGACCTTGAGCGTCATTTCACCCTCTGCCAGCTGCTGGAAATTATTTCCCTGAAAAGAAGAACAAACATGATTAGTGGCTCCCGAATCCAGTATCCAGGCATACTCATCATGTTCAACGAGACAAGTCTCTAACACAAGTAAATCAAATTTACCTTCCTTTTCTCTTCTCTTCTCAGCAAGGTAGCGGGGACAGTTGCGCTTCCAGTGACCATCTGCATTGCAGTGGAAGCATCTGCCTTTGTCGGCCACGACTTTGGCCTTCCCCTTCCCTTGCACAGCCTGTGCAGGAGCCTTCCCCTTGTCTCCCTTCCTCTTTTGTATCTGCTTCGATGAAGAAGCCTGGGGTACAGATTTAGTCCCTGAGGATGAACCCTTCAGGAACTTCTTCTTGGAATGGGCCACATTGACCTCTCCTTTCACCACATTCTTTCCCTTGCTCTTTTGCAGGGACTCGTAAATCTGTAACTCCGAGAGGAGGGTAGTCAGGTTGAACTGAATCTTATTCATGCTCGCGTTCGTCCTGAAAGACAGATAGCTCGCCGGGAGCGAGTGAAGGATGAACGCTACCTGACTGCGCTCGCAGACAACCCCGCCATTTGCCTCAGCTATGTTGAACTTGTTAATCATGTCCAGGACATGTTCCCGAACAGATTGACCTTCCAGCATCTTGGCATTGAAGACGTTCTTCAAGGCGTCGTGGTGGAGCAGGTAGGACGGAAGTCCAAACATCTCCTGCAGGGAATTCATAATTTCCCTGGCAGTTGCCACGTTCTCGTAACGCTTGGCCAACACTTCAGACAAGCTGACCAAAATATAGACCTTGACCTTTTCATTGGCCTTGGTCCAGCGTTCGTAGGCGTCTTTAACTGCCTGAGAGGCAGTGCGAGGGGGAACGGGAGGACACTCCTCCGTTAAGACAAATCTTAAGTCCTCAACCACGAGTATTGTATTGAGGTTTGATTTCCATTGTGGAAAATTCTCGCCGGTAAGTTGTTCGTTTTTAAGAAGGGATATTATAGAGGAAGACATTGCTGAAAAACAAACAAGTGACCGTATTAGTTATCTTTGCCTTAACCCATCACACAAGCAATACAAACAATTGCATACATCCAATCAATTTTGCAAACAAACAATCAAAGAACCCTAATAAAACTATGATTGTGTTTCGCAACGATGCTTTAGAGGTTTAGAAGAACAGCCACCGAAGGGTGATCAGTTGTTCCTCCTCTAAAATGAGACTCTTCTCAGTCAATTTCTAATACCATAATAACTCATATTCCATTAGATATTAACCACCGTTGTTCGGTCAAGGATTTGTTAACAAATTAACTCCTCCCCGTAAGTGTAACCCTCCCACTTTCAGATCCCAGAGGCACGCACCAACAGGCTACCGTTAGGAAAGACAACTGTTGGTAATTAGCCTAAGTGATCCTATCCTGTTAAGGAGTTCACGGTGTTCCGAATCCTATGATCAGGTTGCGCCGAGACAACACGCAGGCGGATCATAGGAATCTCACGTTGTGACCTAGGGGTGGAGACCGAAGGATACGTTGACACGTGTCCCGCTCCCACTTACTATAGTCACTTTCCCCATTCACCTTGGTATTGACCCATCACTCTCCGAAGGGAGGCCGCGCTAAAACGACACAAAGCCGAGCATGGGTCTCACGGTGTGAACGTCACGGGGACGTAGGAGCAAAACTCAATTTAAATTAAGTTTTGTAATTTTCCTCCCACTAAAGTAACTGATTATTAATTTTAGGGTTTGATTAAACCTAGATAAATCCGGCTAAGTCATTTATCTAAGTCTAGTCCTATTATAACTATTATAATAAGACCTAATGTCTAGGTGTATTAAACCAATTTAATATAACCTAGCGACATTATTCTAACATTAACCTGAGATTAATTCAACTCCGGTATTCCAGATCAGTTCCCAGGTAGGAGGTGTTCCGTTTACCGTCAACTTAAATACCTCCAATCCTTAGACAGAACTTCACTGGTAGAGTTCCCTTATAATCTTAGGAATGCTCGTCCTACTTAGTTCATTAAAACTATTTTAAAACTAAGCAAGATCTTCTAATCCTATTAGAAAATGATCTTAGGTCTAATTAATTTTAACCCATTAAAATTAATTCAATTTTAACCTAAGATCCTATGTGAACATGCATATCTTGATTATAGATTGACGGTTTCTAATCATAAAATTTTAAACTATTTCAAAATTTTATAATGATTAGCCCTATAATCATGCATACTATAGTTTTAAAACAATTAACAATCATATTCAAGTTAATGAAATTAAAACTATAGTACTCTGCATTTCATGATAATTAATATAACCCTTATATTAACCTATGGATGTATCATGCTCAATGCCATTTGATTTCCATTTAAATAATAAACAACTTTATTATAGCCAATAATGGAAAATCAACTTAGCATGCTGCAAACAAATAATTTTTAATATAACTCTTATATTAAAACTATGTAGTTGCATGCATCATACTTTTCCATTTTCATGAATTTAATATAACTCTACTATATATTAAATAAATCATGAAAATCAAACCATGCATTTCAAACATATATTATAATCTAATTATAACATACATAAATGCATGAGCATGCTTTATATCCTAAGGTGGGATTAAATTTAAATGACATCCATAAAGCATTTAAATAGCGAATAAACCGATTTAATTGGCCCCTAGGATAGATTGAAGCAAAATTACATTAATAAAGCAATAAATCTATCCTATTACAAAATTTTGCAGCTCCAAATCCGGTCTACAAGCCTTGAACCGACCCGAACCACTTCGAACCGGACTTGGAAAACTCGAACCGCACCCAAAACGGGTCAAACTGGACCGAACCGGTCCCAGTTGACCCAAACCGCTCGAACCGAACCGGCCAAATTAGGGCACCATCACGTTCTCGCGAAAATCCTGGCGCCGCACGAAATCGTGACAGCGTCGAGACGCTGTGAAGAAAGCGTCCCGACGCTAGCGCGATTTCAACCGTCTGGAGCGTGGAATCGCGACAGCGTCGAGACGCGCAAGGCTAAGCGTCCCGACGCTGTTGCGTCTGGAGCTGATTTCTGGGCAGAAACGCGACTGTTCTTGGCGAAATTCATCAATTCCTTCTGCGATCTTCATCGATTTTCAAGCCTAAACATGACCCGGACTGTACAGACTCGATATTTATGATTTAATGCCCAAAAACGCAGGGGCCTTTACAATTGATCGCATCAAAAATCATAAATTCTAAGGCCAATTAAACCTAAACAGTTTATCGCAAAATTAAACATTCATAATGCAAATTTTAATTCCTAAATTAAAACCCAGAGTTGGCTCTGATACCAATTGAGGGGTCATTGCAGTTCATGAGGTCAAACAGTGCCTCTAGCTCAGCAATCCATCTCTCTGCTGCTAACGGATTCTCAGATTGTCCGTCAAAGGTGGGAGGCCTATAGCGACCGAAGTCCCTGATGAACCGGGATTCAATCGAGTCCTCAGGTACCCCATTAGGGTTTCGCGGTGGTCTAGCATTACTCTGAGCCATGTTATCGAACATGGTCTGGAGGGCTTCTGGGGTGATTAACATAGGAGCTGCAGGAGGGGCTGGAGGCGGCGGAGGGGGCAGAAGGTCAGCTCCGTGCTGAACAGGAGGAATCGGGGGATTGGCTCCTTGCTGAACATTGATATCACCCACCAGATTCTCTTGCCAATTTGTTGGGTTTCTAGGTCCACGACCACGACCCCGACCACGACCACGAGCCATCGACTAGGAAGATGGTACTAAAGTCTACGAACAGATAACCAACAAAGTTATGAGTACTAACATAAGTCTAGGCAGCATCCCAATCCTATTATCAAGCAATAATCTTGCAGTCAGAGCAAGCTATCTAACCTCCTAAAGGTAGCATCCTAAGCCTAGCTACTATATAGTAAAGCAACATAAGAAAACAATATGCTCAAGCAAGGCAACCAAGACATACAAGGGGAATACAAGCAAGTAATTCAATAACATATAATTAAAATAGATCAACAGGTAACATATTATAGCAATTATAATTTCTCATACTTGGTGATGGCGAGGAGAACGAGGAAGACCACTGGTCCTACCCTATTAACAACCTAGATTTCCTAGGTCAGTCTACAGGAACAACTCCGCTCTGATACCAACTGTAACGCCCCAAGATTTTTTAAAACTAATCCTAGCGACATTACTAACTCTCAAACCAAACTAACCGAAAGCACCGAAAATTTCGGCAGCATAACGGCATACATAGGACTAACCCAAAATTTTTACATCACCTGTTAAGCATAAAACACACTTCTAGATAACATTCAACCCACAACTACACTCCACAACTCCACAGATTCACAACAGAAACCCATCCTCCACAATAAAGCGAGTCAAATCTCGCATTCGCAACCAACGAAAAAGAGTTCATGCAAAATATAGACGTTCAACTCCAATTACTAGAAACGGCTAAACTTTATAAAATAAAAAGAGTTTCGAATGACAAAGGAAACTAAGCATGACCATCTAACTTCTCGAAAGAGGACAACTATAGTCCCTAAATAAAAATAAACATAATCTCTATCCTTTACAATTCAAAGAATAAAATAACTTTCTACGACAAGCTAGAAAATCAAAAGAAACTTGAAATAAAGATGCCTAAACCAGTGGAGTCACTGCTCGTGCGCCTCCTCAGCACCACCAGGCTCATCATACGCAAACTCACCTGCATTATCTAAAAATGTTTGGGGGAGAAAATGGAGGGGGTCAGTACAACCATGGTACTGGTAAGCAGCTCACACCCGGTGAGCCATCAAGCATCAAACAACAAAATCATCATGCTAGGCACACACATCCAACTTGCAATAAATACATAATCATGCTCCATAAAATGAGAACTCATCAACAAGACTCTTGTTAACTCAAAAGAATGGCTCATGTAAACACACGACATGCTATGCAACCCACATGGATTCCGCGCCATGCTCGCTTTCTTAGCACATGATTTACGCGTCATGCCACGCACCAATGCACATGAATTCCACGCCATGCAACGCAACTTAACACGTGATTTCCGTGTCACGCTCCGCACCAAAACATGATTTCCGCGTCATGTAACGCACTCACACCCAGCACATGAATTACGCGCCATGCGCAGCGCACACTCGCACGTGATTTACGTGTCACGCTCCGCACTCGCAACCCACACGTGATTTACGCGTCACGCTCCGCACCAATAACATGATTTTCGCGTCATGTAGCGCAATCTTAACACGTGATTTTCGCGTCATGCTCCGCTTACACAACCCGACTCACCTCTCAATGAGCACACAAGACCATGCAACTTGACTATCATGCAGTATAGCTCAAAAGCAATAAGACAACGTTCTTAACACAACCAACAGTTCATCATGCCTTAATATCGATCAAACAGCACTTCTAACACATAAATCAAATTCCATAACAAACACAAGACAACGAGGCATACTAGGAAAGCGATAAACAGCAAGCATGCTCATGCAGTCAAATAGACTCAACGGATAGAAACTACTTACCGAAAAGCTTACGAGCACTCCTAAGAACTCCTTAAACTGCTCAAGAGATTTAGATAAGCTCCTAAACAACAAGAATAACTTCTAAAATTAGAACTAACTTACTAAATACTTTAAACATACTAGAACGGTCTAAATCAACTTAGGAAAGTCTATTTCCTTATCGTATAACCACTCAAAATTCCCCAAATTAAAAACCCAAAGCCTTTAGACCATGGGCAACCATGTCTGAGGCATAACGGGCAATGGGTACTCACCGAATGGCTATAGCCAAGGCTTTTCAGCCGTTGGACAGAAAGTAAAAGACAAGAACTTGGATTCTAAGGACTCCTAGAGGTTAGGCAACGCTACTCGGCTTAGGCAATGTATATAAGATAATTTTAGCATGCTTTTAAAACCACGAACAACAAACATAAACCTCCTAAATCATTATTTAAGGACCTACAGGGGTTGGGTAAAACTAATTAGGCGACGACACATAGTAGACATTAATAGAAACATGCTTTTAAGCCAAAAACCGCAACAAATACTACCCAAACGACCTCGATACCACGCTAGACGGGTTATACTAACCACGAACAACGTGATAGAACACTCCTTGGACAATGGGTATTCAAGTTTTAAGTGATTCGAACTCAATCGAACACTTTTACGGTGCTGCAGATCAGAATTTCAATATTAAACTAAATTCCAGCACTTCAACAACTTGGGCATTCTAATATTGAAGTCAAATAAGCATGGGTAATGATTTTAACATGCTTTTAAAGCTTAACACATAACGGCAACTCGACTTGAAGCTAACGAGTCTTAGGGAAAGGGGTGAAACTTACTCAAACGAACCCGTTTTCACGCTAGACGAGTTGTAATAACCTCAAACAATGCACTAGAACGATCCTTGGGTAGTGGGTATTCGAGCTTATAGTGATTCGAACCCAATCGATCACTTAGACGGCGCTGCAGAATGAAAATTTAAATATTAACTTGAATTTCCAGCACCTAATGAAATGGGTATTCTAATTCAAACACTAACCAAGAATGGGTAAGCGCTTAAACTCACCGAAATCGCTAAGCGACGCCATAACGATCCAAAACGGAGTCTAAACCCCACTGGACAGAGGCGAAATCACGCGGAAGAGGGGATCCAAGCTGCTGACACACAAGATCTAACAAACCGAACAAAGAGACACTTAGATCGGGCCTTAGATCACAAGAAATGAGAAGGAAAGCGACTTACCCACGAGCTTTTAAGGCTGAAAACGCACAGAGGGGAAGGGAGGGATTCGCGCGCGGAGAGAGAGAGATGCCGGCGGAGAGGAAGGGCGGCGCTTAAGCAGGGGTGACGACTGCGCGAACTCCGACGACGGCTGCGGTGACGCTACAACACGATGGCCGGCGACGCGAACACGAAGAGAAGGGGAGAGGGAGAATCGCGCACGAGGGAGGGAGGGAAGCTGCGAGGAGGGACCGGCGGCGCAAGGAGGGTAGCGGCTGGGCTGCCGGCGGAAAGGAAACACCAAGGGGGGGGGCTGCTGAACTACACGAAAAAGGGAGGGAGGAGGAGAGAGAAAGAGAAGATTGAGAGAGCTAGGGCTTTTTTTTTTTTCTCTTGAGTTTCCTTTTCTTTCTTTTTCTTTTAAATAAACCCTTAAGAAATAAAACCCATTTAAAAATAGGAATCACATCCCATCTAGGAATTTATTTAAAAACTTAAACTCCTAAAAAAAACTCGGGAAAGAGAATAACCCAACTGATTTGGGATTCGGGTCTTTTGATATTTAAATTAAATATCAAATATTAAACCTCCAAACTTTAGGAATTTAAGGATTTAATTAAAAATCTCTTTTCCAAAATTATAGAAATTTAATTTAACGACCCAAGGCTAAACTTAAATTCTAATTTTCCAAATTAGAATAAGAGCGCTCAACAGATCTCAAAAGGGTTCGATTTCAAAACGTGGGGCGTTACAGGCAAGCACCACACCGGTGCTCAGTTTTCTCTTATTTTGCAGGCCACGTCTTTTCCCTTTAAATAAATTTTCTGTTGATGTCACGTGAAGGTCAGGTGAGTCGTTTGGGCAAATTTTGGCATCAACAAGTATTATTTTATTGACTTTTTAATTAGTATTTATTTTAAAATATTTTGTTATTTTCAAAAAAAAAATTATTACGATTATTGGACATTTAGTTTTATTTAGTTTTCTTTATTTGAGTGTTCTGAGTTTTCTTTATTTGATATGTAAAGATTGAAAAGCATAAGAAGCCAAAGGAAGAAGAGTGATTATAAGATCAAGAAGAATATAATATGTTTTTAAATTTCTTTTAATTTTCTTCTTTTTAGAATTTTTAAAGAAATTGTTTAACGTTAAAAAATAAATTGAGGAGCAAATTAAAGGGAATTAGAAACAAGAAAGAAAATACCAGAGAGAAATCATCTAAAATATGTATCTATTCAAATTTTAATGAAAAGTAATGATTTTGTTATTGAGTTCAAGAAATGTGAGGAAGAATAATGAATTTGATTCATTTTCAATTTTAGTAAATTGAATTATAAAAAGTTATAATTAAATAATAGGAGTTATTAAAAAAACATATATAATACACAATTTTGTTGGGTTTTATGTCCTAAAACTCATGGTTTTTAATCTTTTTGCAATAAAGATGTTATTGTATTATTCAGTGAATTGCTTGTTTATATATAACCTAAATCCAATAGATAAACATCCTTGGTTATAACATGAAATACTAGAACTATATGTGCAAATATAGACAGAGATCAAGTTCGAGTATATAACCTAAATGGTCTATATTATAGGGATAAGGTTAGGTACCTTATCCTGGCAACACTATGGATGTGACCTACTTTGCGAACAAGACAAACGATGTGATCCTGGATCGTTCATGTGGAGACATGCGAGTAGGGGCATCCTGTGTAAATGAGTTTGCAAAAGGTCGAACAAAGAAATAAGTCACTCTTACTTTATAACGCCATTTACTGATAAGACTGACTATTTCATACGATGACCTAGGTAACTCGATCTTAATCCTTAGCTAACTATGAACTCTTATTTGTTCAGGATTATTCTTTGATTTGCATGGATGAGATGAAGGAATGAAAATCCTACGCAGCGGAAGCGTATATCAGATCATTTCGTTCTTAATTGGGTTAAAACGAAAACACCGATACATTGGCCAATAATTTCATAACAATTCTTCAAATTAATCATAGATTAAGCATGCAATTCTAAACAATTTAGAGATTTGGAGACTTACTTGTTGAAGAACGAATTTCTTCACTGCACAATGCTCCACAACGAACAGTTCGTCAACAATCTCCCCAACGAACACAACCATTAACCAGCACCTACTATACTCTGAGTTATTGAGGTAGAGATTGTGGGATCTCAACTTTGATCTTGGGAATCATTAACCGCAAAAAACTTTTGCTGTGTTTTTCCTTGAGAGGAAAAACTTTTGAGAGAGCAACTTGCAGGAGAGAGTCACTGCAGAGCATGGAGAATCTCTGATGGTTGAAGGAGGATGAGGGAGAGTTACACGATTAACTCCCCACACCTGGCAACTTCTTATTCCTCAGCATAACTGCTGGGGAATTTAATTTAACCGTTAAATTACCAAAACTATATAATATAATATTAATTTAATCAAATTCTAAAATTCAATTAAATTAATTTTAAGATAAAGTTTTTATTTAATTAATTCAATTAAATCATATTTAACTGAATTAAATAAATTAAACCAACCAATTAATTAAATATCATATATCCAATTAATTTTATATTTGAATCATATTCAAACATGTCTCTCTCTTTTAATCTATAGTTTTACTGTGCATCTAATGTACATTAAATATGAACTATAGTATTAATTTAATTAAATCATATTTAATCAAATTAAATTAAACTAATTAATTAATTCTCCAATTAATTAATTCTTTAATTAAATATCAAATATTTAATTAATTTTCTATTTGAATCAAATTCAAATAAGTCTCTCACTAATTAATTTTGAATCACATCCAAAATTAATTTTATAACATAAAGTTTAATTCATCAATTAAACTTATACCATAATATATCTATATACATTATCTTAATTGTATCATATACAATATAATTCCCTTAACGAATTTGAACACACTTCAAATTCTATTCAAGACTATTTAACCTCAGAATCCTTTACGAGTTAGCAGGTGGACCTAATGGACCTACAGATCAGAAGCTCCAACGATACGAGACTAATTGGCTAAACTCATTAACCAAGTTAGTCAACATTCCTTAACTGTGAGTCACTCCACTAAAGACCCACAGCTACACTCTTCTCACTGTAGAATATTTCTGTGTCCACGGATATCGACCAATAACAGTAAGTCAATCCTTCACGAGTGTTCGTAACGCCAGCTGCTAGGTCAAATTACCGTTTTACCCCTAGGTTACCTCTGGATCCGTAAGTACCACTAATTCCTCTAATGAACAATCTGTTTATGATCCAATCAATAAACAGCAGTTCCTCTCGGGCAAGGAGAGGATGGGCGCCATTTTTCAAGACCCGGAATCAGCCCTTAAGGGAACACACATCTACTTGCCCCAATAGGGGAAGGAGTGAATTCCATCTTGTACTGTTATGTTTCCAGCCCCCATTCGGTCTTGCCCCTGAAATGGTAGGCTTATTGAGTCGGCGAACTGGACACTCTCACCCATACAGATCTAAGGACAATCCCTCCTGAAAAGGAGTTCATAACAGACTCATGATTGAGATTGAGTTACCTAGGTCATCCTATTGAAATAGAAACCTAAACTAGTTAATGGTGTTACATCTAGTGGTTACTATTTCGCGGTCCGGTCTTATACAAACTCATTGCACAGGATACCCCCACTCGCATGTCTCCTACATGGATGCTTTGGATCGTTGCATCTGTATCGAATACAAAGTGGGTCGTATCACATAGTGTTACTAGGATAAGGTACCCAACCTTATCTCTATACTATAGACCATTTAGGTTGTTACTTGAACATTGATCCCCGTACGTCTCCACATACTAGTTCAAGTTTCATCTAAACAACCTAGGATCTTAGTTTATTGGATTTGGGTCAAATTGTGCCATTTTAGTAACAATAACTCTTTATCGTACAAACCTCAATAACGACGTATTGAGACAAGTGAACAATTTGTCATCATTCGCTATCTACGAGTTTTAGGGCATAAAACCCAACATGAGAGTGGTCCAACATTGCAGACTCAATAAGCCTACCATTTTGGGGATAAGACTGGATAGATAGTTGGGTGATGCACGATTTTGCTTGCCGCAAGTGTATGGGTCAAGTAATAATATAGTGTTTTCGTGATTAAACGAGTGTCGTCCTTTGGATTTGTTTTCTAGCAAATTAAGTACCATGAATAATCTTGCCCAATTTTATTTAGGGAGCAAAACTTAATGCAAAAGATAAATTTAAAGACAAAAAGCATAAAATAAAAGTGGAGACTCAAATGGAAAGACTCTTAGGGAATTGATTTCATTATTTGAGATTGAGGATTGATTAATTGGGATGAATTTATCGTGTAATTATTCTACAACCCAAGGAAACTTTTATCACGATTACCTCTCCCGAGTATAATTGATTCTCTTGCATATAACTAACTTGATATCCCTATCTAAGTTCATTAACATGCAAGACATTATTTGGTTTAGTCCTTGTTATACTTCTAGAGATATTCTGAATCCCGTCACATACTTAGAATTTCTACTCTAGTCATGCAATTAAACAAGGTAAGTCTTAGGCCAAATCCTCTCTCCCGAGTTAGATTCAACACTTAAATCATTCAATTAGTGATCAAGTAATTGAAACCATTACACAAAATTGCGTGCATAAAATAACAACACATTCATACCAAAAAACAATCCAACAACTAAAACAACTACATCAAACCCTAAGACAAACAACTAGCAATTCATAGTCTTTAAGCCACAAACACTAATTGCAAGAAAAGTTATAAAAACTACCAGAGGTAAGGGAAAGAGAAAGGTAAACTCGAATCCGTTGAAACCGGCATGTCACCGTCACGATCACCATGCCTTCTCGCTTGATTCCCACTCATTTGCCTTGTTTCAGCTCCCACCAAAGGTCTCTAGTCGAAATTAGGGCTAAAATCTAACCAATTCAACTACCCTTGGTCGTGCAAGAAAGTGATGATTATATAGGAGATTTGCCGACCGCGTTGAGACGCTATGTACAACGTTGCGACCCTGTCGCGCCACCTTTGGTAAACAAGGGAAATTTTGACAGCGTCGAGATGCTCTATGGCATCGTCGCGACGCTGTCGCAGATTCTCATAACAAAGCTTAAAGAGTAAATAAATCTTGCTTGAATCTTATTGATGATCACAACTTCTATAAATATGCTTTGTGAATACAAGAAGATGAAGTAACAGAATAAAAGTATCCCAACTGAAAAACTGAAGATACAAATATACAAAACTTCCCCTTTCTTATAACTAATATCACGCCTAATGACGTCATATATATGGCCTAACTCTTGGTTGAGCTCATATATATGACGTCATTATTTTCTTTCAAAATTAAAGACAAGAATTATTTTTCTTTCATGATCATGATAAGCATATGTTCTTTTCTTTCCTCCTAGGCAAGATTAAACGTGCTAATTTGCAAAACAAAAATAATAACTCTTTAGCTCTTCCCTACACCTATGGAGGTGACAACAGGCATATGAACCTAATAATTCGCTCCTAAGCATTCAAGTCATATTCTAACCAAGGAAAATACTCTACTAATGCAATACATCTCCTAGAAAAAGTTTAAAAAGTCTCCCTTTTTGGGCACTCATGCTTACAACTCATCAAAAGCTTGAAAATGGACAAGAAAACCTATCCTAGGAAATCATAATAATGCAAAAATAGCATCCACAAAACAACCATATGCTCAATTCACAATAAGCTCAAAAAATATAGCCCGAACTCAGATGCTTAAGGGCTCAACAAGCAAAGCATTCCACCCCCAAACTTAAAACATGCATTGTTCTCAATGTATAGAAATCTAAAGCATACATAATCATGAGAACAAGAAAAAAATGGAAGGGGTGAACAATACTACCCTGGAATGATGACCTTTTCATGAATGCTTGACAAAGGAAAGAACACATGAACTCCTACAAAAAAAAAAAAAACAACAACAATCATAAAAACAATAACAAAGTAAGTTGGGTTGCCTCCCATAAGCGCTTGTTTAACGTCTTTAGCTCGACGTGCTCATGCATTCTGTCAAGGCACATAAACATTCTCGTATTTCTTTGGGCCCTTCTTCCTTGAATCAACAAAACTCACGACCGCTAGCAAGCTTACTAGTTTCTCATGGGCCCCTGAAACATAATTATTTTTAGTATTTTTGTATAACACTACAGGAAAAAAGTCTATGATAGCTTCGAAAAATGCTATGATAGACCTTTTATAGCGTTTTCGCAAAGTCGTGACAGCCAATGCTATAAAAAAGTCTGGACTTTTTATAGCGTTTTTATAAAAGCTATAAAAAGTCAGACTTTTTATAGCGTTCTATTAACGTCATCAAAATGCTATGATATAAGTTTTTCCATAACATAATTTCTTCTTCTTAAAACATATGATAGCGTTTTTGAAAAGCTATAAAAATCTTTCTATAGCGAAAATAAAAAGTTATTGTTTGTCAATGATAGCATTTATTTACAGCTATAAATATTTATTTATAACTTTAAATTAAAACTATAATAAGCTTTTAAATGGTCAAACTTTTTCCTATTTATAACATGTATGAATGCTATTATTGTATCTTTTGCAGCTTTCAAGATATGTTCATAATAATACTATTCATGTTTCATACCTTATGTCAAATTAGAAGTAAAATAATAAATAAATGATCACCACGAATGGATACAATTAAAATGTGTCTTTATTTAAGCAAACATTCGTACAATATTCACATTAATCTACTATTCATTCATTACAAAACGTGTTCCTATCCAAAATCAAAATAACTCAAGCTAGTGTTTGTGGCCAAGAGACATTCCATTGATATACTTTGGCAAGTCTACCCAAACTCTGACAGCTTGTGGACAAGCTTCGATGTATGTCGTCATTTCTGAGTAGACTCCATGAGTTCATTCGTTTAATTAGAATGTTGCTCACTTGTATTACCCTAAAATTAGAAGAAGTAAAAAAGTATTAAATAATAAGAAAATATGAACATAAAAATGAATTAATTGTACTCTCAAAATTTGACTAGATAAGTGGAGCGTAAACTTCAAGGGCCATATGGATCGTAATGAATTTCTAACAAAATGCAATCACACATCAATATATTCTGTCCTTTCATGATACATATGATTTTTAGATAATTTCAGTCTACAAACATATAATGACATTCATTTAAAGGTTGGTAGGTTGCAAATAAAATAAAAGAAGAGGTAGCATGATAGTGTTATACATACACCCAACAAACCTATAGAACATAATCTATAAAAACTACAATTTAGATGAACTAAATAACTCTAGAAATAGAAAATTACACAAGAAACTCAAAAGATAAAAACGAAAAAGCCCACGATTCAAGTCTCACCATGAGCTCCATTGAAAAAAAGAAAAACTACTTAGAAACTTCCAGACAAAAAAACCAACCAAAATGCTCAAAATTGAGCTAGAAAAACGATAACCAATTTGAATAATCAAATGAACTTTCTTTTTGCTTATAGAAAGAGAGTGCAAGAATACACGAACAAGAAGAGCCTACTTAAACAAAAAGTTCACACTTCAATATAATGTGGTTGGGAGAGTACGTATGCAAATGGGAGAATATTCAATCATGGTAACAAATTCACTATTTCAAATTGGGGATATTATTGAGAGATAGACTTACAAACAGGTAATTTCGGGACAAATACCTGAAAGAGGATCATACAAATGTTGGAAATCTTGAGAAGCTTATATAATAGATCTTCAAAATTATTGCCTCCCACACCAACCTGATTTAAATTTCTATAGATGCACAGATTGGTACCTGATGGAAGCCAAGTTCATGTGTTAAAAAAAACGAGATTCTTTTTCATAAAGTTTGTACCTGATGGAAGTTAAGTTCATATATTTCACAAGATTCTATTCGACACCAATCTATGCCAAGAGAGAGTAAACTTTTGAGTTATTTTCATAAGGATGAGGATATCGTCCTATGCAATAATTTAAAAAAAAAAAAAGTTCAAGACTTCGGCAAGAGAATGACTTTGAGCAGTAAACCATATGCACCAAACGCAACAAACAGTAATATCTTTTATGTGTCTTATTGAAACAATGTAGAAATGACACCAATAATTATAGTACAAAAAGAAAAAGAAAAAGAAAATGGGGAATTGCATATAAACTATCCAAGAAAACTATTAATAATGAAATTCAACAACAATTAAGCCATCACAAGGATCGGAGTTCAAGAGAAATGGGATGATTATTATTAGAAATTGTGAAACAGGCTATATAAGCAAAAATACCTCAGACCCATGAGGCAATATCAAAAAAATTATATTCATTTAAGCAACACTAGATATATAACTCATTGATCAGCCCCTTTAAAGTCAAACATAAAAGGACTTCTCGATATGGTAGTGCTTCCGACCACCACAAACTTGTTTGTAAGTTCCCAAGCTGCATAATCAACAGTAAAACTAACAAACGTTCGTTTAACTTTTATGATCTTGCATTTATAATCAATTATTAAAAAAAAATCAGAAAGCTTAATCCTTAGAAAGTAAAATCCTAATATAAACTTAATTGGAATAATGTTGAAAGAAAAATAGTAATCATTGAACACAATAAGAAATAAAAAGTGATGCAAAGTAGATTGAGGGATTGGATACCATATTTGAGAGGAGGCAAACAGTCGTAAGAGATCTCCTGAAGTGGGTAGGGAAGGGTGAAGGGTTGTGAAGAACTGCAACATTCGTGATATTTAAAATTATCTTGAGTTGATATCCACTACCTAGGCTTCTTCAAGATTTTCTCTTGCTCCTCCTAGACATAATCCAATACATAACAATAAAGTCTAACACATATGTTACTTGAATGTTAAACAAATTTTTTAGAGGTTTTGTAAACATACCAATGTTTCGGCGACTTTTGAGTTAATTGGATTTCCATCCTTTTTTTTATGTGTCTTTGTCCATAAGGCAACCCTTGTCACTGACGATGGATGTGAACAACTCTTTTTCTTGAAAATAAAGTACGCATCTACAATTTACAATAAATTGAAATAATCAATAAGGTTTTTAGCAACTCAAAACTAAATAATACCATTTAATCTGCCAATTGAACATATCCCTTGAGGTTACATGTATGTAGAAGATCAATAACTATGATTGTTAAAGATAAAGTCCTTGCACATAGCAAAATCAGAGCACATGGAGTGATATTACTTTCTAAACAACTAAGGTCAAACATTTTATCACGACATGTTCTCACAAGCAATGCCTCTATTTCTTTGGTAGAACACAATATATTAGTCAAAATACTATTGATAGGTACTTGTAATATTTCTATTATTACAAGTTCCTATCAATAGTATTTTGACTAATATACAACTACAAGGTTTACTATTAATTACAAAACTAGAAGTCAAGGTCAACAATCAATTGAGCTATACATGAAAACACTAGAAGGCAATAAAGATATCAGCTTTTGTTTTCTTAGTTCACTTAATTATGCTTTAAATTGGAGAATTGAAAGAAGAAAATAGAAGAGCTAATATTCTGGAAAACAAAAAAACAAAAGTTGCAGTCCAGGAGATGTCTTGAACTTGGCTTAATAAAGAACTAAATTCAATAAAAGTAAAAGAAGATAGATTATTCAAAAGAGATATAGAATACATTTTTATTCTTCAAGAATTTCAAAATTTTATCTTAAATTGAATACGTCCTCAACGACAAAGCCTAGTTAGACAATAGATAAGTTGCAAGTTACAGAATTTTGACGAGTACCTGACAGAATTTTGACCATCCAATAACTGCTCCTCCTTGAAAAATTGGATATGAAACAAACCATAATTAAATAAGCATCATATTCATATTGCTTGTTAACTCATGTAATTTACAATCTTCTTGAATTTTTTTTCAATAAATAAGTAAGTAAGTAAAATTTTCTCTTTTATTCTATGACCATGAAAAGACTAGAGATAGACACATAGCAAAGAATAAACCTTGTTGGTACTTTGAGTTACAAGTGTGAGTTCTTCTCCCTCCCATTTTGTGTCTCTGCAATTTACAAAAGAAGTTTTATCAAGTTAGAGAGACAAATAAGGACCATAGGAATAAAAATAGTCTACAAAATACAATGATAAATGAGAGTAATACCTTGAAATAGAGCATATTCGAGTAAATGAAAGGCCATAACTCAGCTTGTGAAAGTGAAAATTGATTTTTGGGTTTTCAAAGAGAGCAGAAACCCAAAATGTTTTTATCTTTGTTATATTCATCATGGGTTTATGCCACTTTGAGGGCTAAAGACATTTCAATCATAAATATTTGATGGTGTGGAAGATGGACTTTGGAGGAATGTTGGGAAGAAGTGAAAGACGAAGACTGGTTTTGTTGGTAAATGTTAAATAACCCAAACATGAAATTAGGTGAGAAGGTGGGAGATTGGGAAAATGAACGTTTTGGGTTTTCAATAACAAGAAAAAGAAAACACAGAGCATCAATCTTTATGGGTTTTAATTTAATGAAGAAGAAACAGATGGGTAGAGGTAATCGATGGAATTTGAGAAAAGGAAAAAGTCTTTGGTTTGATAAGTTTGGGCTCTGTAACTAAGCCCCCCCACCCCCCACCCAAAAAAAAAAAAAAACAGTGGGATGCAAGAGAAAAAGAGCGAGGGAAGTGGGGAAGAAATTCCCTGAAGAAAGAAAGATGGAAACCCATAAACCAAACACACACAAAACCTACCACTTGAGTCACCGGTGTGAGAGCGAGAAATTGTGACCGACGGCGTGTGAAAGAGACTGACGGTTGCGTTGTGATGTGAAGTTCGTGATTGTGGGTTGAGAGAGAAGCAGATCGACGACTTCACTCTATATACGAAATGGTGAATCCAGAGAATCGCATGAACAAGCTGAAGATTGGAGATGGGAGATGAGAGCTTGGGATATAGGGTTTCGTATGTGAGGGAGATGAGAGGGTGAGAAAGTGAACAAAGGAGATGGGAGTCGTGCGAAAATGAACGGGAAATTTTTTTATTATTAAAATTTCAAAAGGGTGCAAATATTACCGCCACATTTTTTTCTTCTCCGCCTTTTTATTTTAATAACGTTTTGTAGAAGTGTTGTAATTAAAAGCTATTAAATCCTTAAATTGTTGTAGTGTAAAATAAACATAAAAGGAGAAAGATCAAAATAAGGAGACTCAGACTCTAAAACTGACTCGTGAGAATAGAAAAAAGAACAATCAAAATCTACAGAGGATGAAGAAGATAAAACAGACGAAGGCTTTTCAACCTCAAACTCTACCTCCTGAACTTCCTCTGGCACTACAAGCTCATTTTTTTTTCTTCCTCACAAACATGTTCTTGATAGGTGCTACAACTCTCCAATTCTTCCCCACTATTCATGAAACTCTCCCCTAAATGCTCATCCTTAGCAAGATCGAAAGAACTAAGCTCTTGAATTAGTGCCAATGAATCATCGACCACATGACTCACTAGATAAGCTATGGAAGTGGATCTCACCTCACTAACTTCCTTTGGGGTTTGAAGTCCTTTTACAATTTCATCAAATTTTAGACTCCTCGCTCTAGACTCAATATAATTTTGAACTAAGCTTTTTAAGGAAGAATTTTCTTTTAGAGGGGTATAACTTGAAGATGAAAAATTGGAATATGTAGTTGAATAAAAAACCATTCAAATCAATTAAAGCAACAAAGATAATAGGCTTCCAATCAAATAATAACCCAACAAGAACAAATGACTAAGACTCAAACAAAAAAGGAAAGAAAAATAAGAACAAAGAAAACAAAAATAGAAAAGGAAAACAAAAACAAAAAAGGAAAAAAAATCAAACAAATAAGGAGAGAACTAAAAAGGAAAAGGGTAAAATACCTTTTTGGTCTCTCATGTTTCAAGTTCGTTTCCAATAGATCCCTAGGTTTCAAAATCAAACAATCAAGTCCCTACTGTTTTAGAAATGCTTCTATTGAGTCCCTCCACTGTTAATTTTTTAACGGTGTTGACGTGGCATTTAACAGAGGCTGACGTGGCACATTTAAAGAATAAAATAATATTTTTTAAAATTAAAATAAATAATAAATAATGTATTTAATAAATAATTAAATAAAAACCAAAAAAAAAATCTCACACTCTCTCTCCTCTCTCCCTTATTCTTCCCCCAACCGAAACCCTAATTTTTTCTTCCTTTTTTTTCCTTCTTCTTGTTCTCCTCGCTCACCGTCGTTACCGCTACCTTCGACCACCATTGTTGTCGTCGTTCCATTTCTCCTCTCTCCCCTTCACTCCCTCTCTCTGAAACCCTATTTCTTTCCTCCATCTTCTTTTTTTTCTTCTTCTTTTTCTCACCGATCATAGTCGACATCACTCTCTAGCACCATTGTTAACCGCTACTCCTTTTCTCCTCTCTCCCCCTTCACCGGCACGATTTTGAAAGAATAATAAGGAAATGGGATGGGTATTTGATTTTAAAGAGGAGAGGGGTGGGGTCCGGTTATGAAGAATAAGATGAAGGAAAGGGGATAGGGGTGGGGGTTCGATTATGAAGGATAAGAGGAAGAAAAAGGGATGGGGGTGGGGTCTGATCATGAAGAAGAAGATGAAGGAAAGAGGATGGGGGTGGGGCTGGAAGAAGAAGAAGGAGTTCAATAGTTCATCTTTCATTTTTTCAATTTCTTCTGTATAATTAATTGGGGCTTTGTTGAGATTTAGGGATTTTGAATTGGGTTTTGGTTTTTCTTCTAGAGGGATGGCTTCATTACACAGAGCTTTCTGTTATGCATTGGCAAAGGAAAGTGCAAAAGCTAAGCCTAGCTAAGCCAATGGACAAACCGGATTTGGACTCCAATCCGAAAGGCGTTCTCAGACAGCGGTGGCGAGAATAAGGAGGAGGCGTCCATCGCCGACGAGAATAAGGATGAGGCAGCGGCGACGGTGATCGGTGTGAAGGGGAAGGAAAGTGTGACCGGCATGTTGGAGGGTGGTGTTGGCGATAAGATGAAGGAGAGGGAAAGAAGAAGAGGGGGAGAGAGAAGAAGAAGGAAAAGGGAAAAGGGAATCGGGGGGAGAGAAGGGATTTTTTATTGTTTATTTTATTTTTTTAATTTTTAATTTTGTTATTTACTATTTTATTATTATTTTAATTTAAAATTTAATATTTTAATATTTTTAACGTGCCACGTCAGCACCGTTAAACAAATTAACAGTTGAGGGACTTAATAGAACCATTTTCGAAACAGTAGGGACTTGGTTGTTCAATTTTGAAAGCTAGGGACCTATTGGAAACGAACTTGAAACATGAGGGACCAAAAGGGTATTTTACCCAAAGGAAAATTACAACTAAGGAAATAAAACAAATAAGAAAAAAAAATAGCAATCTACCTAAAAAATAAAAATACACCTGAAATTAAGACCGAACAATTTTCCCAGAATATTAATTTAACTAAATATGTCAATTCCCGGCAACGGCGCCAAAAACTGATGCACGATTTTTCTTGCCGCAAATGTACGGGTCAAGTAATAATATAGTGTTTTTGTGATTAAATGAGTATCGTCCTCTGGATTGGTTTTTTAGCAAATTAAGTACCGTGAATAATCTTGTCCAATTTTATTTAGGGAGCAAAACTTAAGGCAAAAGATAAATTTAAAGACAAAAAGCATAAAATAAAAGTGGAGAGTCAAATGGAAAGACTCTTAGGGAATTGATTTCATTATTTGAGATTGAGGATTGATTAATTGGAATGAATTTATTGTGCAATTATTCTACAAGCCAAGAAAACTCTTATCACAATTACCTATCCCGAGTATAATTGATTCTCAGGCATATAACTAACTTGATATCCCTATCTAAGTTCATTAACATGCAAGACATTATTCGGTTTAGTCCTTGTTATATTTCTAGAGATATTCCAAATCTCGTCACAAACTTAGAAATTCTACTCTAGTCATGCAATTAAACAAGGTAAGTCTTAGGCTAAATCCTCTCTCCCGTGTTAGATTCAACACTTAAATCATTCAATTAGTGATCAAGTAATTGAAGGCATTACACAAAATTGCGTGCATAAAATAACAACACATTCATACCAAAAATCAATCCAACAACTAAAACAACTACATCAAACCCTAAGACAAACAACTAGTAATTCATAGTCTTTAAACCACAAACACTAATTGCAAGAAAAGCCATAAAAACTACAAGAGGTAAGGGAAAGAGAAAGGAAAGCTCGAATCCATTGAAACCGGCACGTCTCCATCACGATCTCCATGTCTTCTCGCTTGATTCCCGCTCCTTGGCCTTGCTTCAGCTCCCACCAAAGGTCTCTAGTCGAAATTAGGGCTAAAATCTTACCAATTCAACTCCCCTTGGTCGTGCAAGAAAGTGATGATTATATAGAAAATCTGCCGACAACGTCGAGACGCTATGGACAGCGTCGCGACGCTGTCGCTTGCGGCCTTCGGTAAACAAGAGAAATTTTGACAGCGTCGAGACGCTCTAGGACATCGTCACGATGCTGTCGAAGATTCACGCCTAATGCCTTCTCGGGTTGGGCAGCTCCAAATTCTTTCCTTATTTATTTTCTTTGCTTCTTTTTTAGTGCCCGAACACCACAATATCTCCAATTTCTCTATTATGATTCCAATAATCAATTCCTACAAAAGAACATGAAAGTGCATTAAATTGGCCCAAAACCACTCAAAGACTAACTAAAATATATCGGGAAATATAGCTCGTTATGATTGCTATCATTGGGGACATAGGTTTGCAAGAAGAAGTCACTTCTACTCGTATTAGGGATAGCAGAAAGGTTGTTCTCTTATGCACTGACTCCGAGTCTTGAACAAGGGGTCCCACCCTCTCATTGGCTCGGGAGAGACTTTGTTTAGTGGTTGGATCATAAACAAATTGTTCATTAGAGGATCGGTGGACTTAAGGAATCAAGAAGTGCTTGGTAAAACAGACCTTTTGACCTAGTTATAGTTACGAACGACCTGTGTGAAGGATCGACTTGCTAATTATGGTTATATCGAGTAGACAGAAATATATCTACAGTGAGGGGAGTGCAACTACTAGGCTTTAGTGGAGTGACCCAGTAGTTAACGAATGTTGGTTAACTAGGTTAAGAGAGTTTGGCCGGTTAAACCTCGAATCGTTGGAGCCCATGATCTGTAGGTTCATTAGGTCCCCTTGCTAGCTTAAGGAATAAACTTTGTAACAATATGATGGGAAGTATTAGAAATGTTCAAACTTGAAAAATGGAACAAATGTCGGTTAAGTTATGGACACGTTGGTTTAATTTCAAATTAAACTAAAACTTGAAAGTTGGACTTATTTAAATATGATTTAAATATTGAGCTCGTACATAGGGATTAATGTTCGAGAACATTAATTTTGAGGATGGTCGGGATTAGTGGCAAAAATATTAATTTAATATCAAATATTAAATTAATATATTTATAATCAATTAATTAATTATTAATTATTTAAATAATTAAAATTAAAATTAAATATAATTATGAATTATATTTAAAAGGAAAATAGAAATATAATTATGAATTATATTTAAGAATAAAATTAAGATTAATTTTGAATTAATTAATTCAAAATTAAAATTAATTTTAGGAGGTGGTGGATTACACATCACCTCCATGCACTTAACCCACCTGAGACACCTTAATCCTTCTCTAATTAGGTGTCCAATTTGCTGTTCAATTTTGGGGGTTTTGAGTTGTACAATTTCCTCTATATATATAGAGCAAGAATGGCTGAAGAAAAGTATGAAAATTGTGTAGTGTTATGCTTCCAATTTTGCTTCTCCAACCCATAAGTTCATAACTCCATAAAGCTTGAAACTCAGGCACTTTTCCTTCCAATTCCAATCACTAGAGGATCCCACAATCCATTCCAAAGGTCTGAGAATAGCAAGGAAGATCTTGTGGTGGTTCGTGATTAGTTGGTGAGGAAAAACAACACAACAATTGATCCAATTTTGAGCTACAA
The DNA here is from genome assembly GCA_036850905.1 of Luffa acutangula. NCBI lineage: Eukaryota > Viridiplantae > Streptophyta > Magnoliopsida > Cucurbitales > Cucurbitaceae > Luffa > Luffa acutangula. The sequence continues at coordinate 42,325,791 of CM072099.1, forward strand.
AGAGGTTGGTATTCAAAACTCTGTTTTAGTAGCTTTGGACAGCATGTTTTGTAGGATCAAATTGATATTATTATGTGCCTAAGATCCAAAATTGCTTCCGCATTTTAGATACTAACACCTTCAAATTTATCATTTAAATCTAAATTTCAACTAAAATTTTCGTATAACATAAAATTAAATTCTAATATATCTATATAGACAATAATAAGATGTTGAAACTTTATGCTACTGTTCATTAAATTTAATATAATTTATCTTTTTTTTTTTTTTACTATTTCTCAATGTTTTCATTTATTTGTATTTTAAAATAAACTACAAATTTCACGTGCTATGCACGTGTTTGCCTACTAGTCTATACTAAACATCTACCTATTAGATTAAAAATAAGGGACAAGTACATGATTAGCCTATAAATGGACCCTATATTTCGTTTTTGTCTAAACCTACCATTTTTTACGCAAATAGCCTAATAACTTAGAGTTTTGACATATAAGTTGTTATTCAATTACATTTATGTTCTCTTTCATATTTTTTGTATTTAAAATACAACAAAAACTCATAAAAGGAAAAACCATATTTTATTCTTTCCTATTAAAAAAATTTAACTCATTAATTCACTTTCAAATTTCGGAAGGATCCCTAAAATCACTCACTGTCTTTAAAAAAAATCCTGATTTTATTTTATGCCTATTTTCCTTCCATTTTATTCAATTACCAGTAGACTTTTCTTCCATTTTCGTGCTCTGGTTTGGTCTAAACGATTTTTTTTCAAGATTTTTTCATTTAAAAAAAAGTGTCGATATTCGTTTATAATTTAATATATACCTTATATATATCATGTATGCATGTGTGTATATATATATACAATACGAAGCTCAATGAAAAGTCACATGGTTGTCGGGAAAGGGGGTTTTTGAAAAATAATAAATTTTTTTTATATATATATAGTTGTATATTTGTTTCATAACATGGTGTTTTTTATATATATAGTTGTATATTTGTTTCATGTCACATATATATTTCCTAATGTAGTAGTATATTTAATATTATGAGGGATATTGTATATAACTTTTTTTTTTAAAATATATATATATATATATATATATATATGTATATATTTATGCAAATAAGTGGTGACAAACAAATATATAGAGTATATATTTGCAAATAACGAAATATACCGAGTGTATTTGATGAAATTCAAAACAAGAGAATATTTTTTATTATTATTGAAAACAATAGAGTTTTATGGTTGTATATTGATTTTTTCAATATTAATGTAGTATATTTTCTTTATTAAAAAAATATATGGGTATATATATTAGCAAGTAACTGTGTATATTTAATACTATAGTTATGAAAAAAAAAAAAAAACAACTCAAGTATATGTGGCTACAATAATGATTAAAAAAAAAATAAAAACTTAGTACATATTATATATAAAATGGTATATATAAATATAAATGTTTTTTCGCAAAATAAAAAAAAAATGGGAAAAAAATATATGATACAAAATCAACGCTAAGATTGTGAGACATTTAAGAAAAACGTATTGTATATATATACACATACATATATGATATATATATATATATATAAGTATATATGAAATTATATAAGGTATATATGAAATTATATACGAATATCGACACTTTTGTTGTAAAATGAAAAAATCTAGAAAAAAATCGCTTAGCAAACTCGAGCACGAAAATCTAAAGGAAAATCTGCTGGTAATTGAATAAGATGAAAGGAAAATCAACTTATTCATTATGACATGAAATAAAATCAGTACAATAATATTTTCCTAAAATTAAGAAATTTGTTTAAATAATATTTTATATAATAATTGATCCTATAAATGTAATATTATCATTTTTAATATTAATTGAAAATAGATGATAAAAACAAGGGTATAAAGGTAAGAAAATATAGCTGGAAATTATCTAATCTTGTAAATATCCAAAATTTTAGACATGTATGAAAACATGTCTCCAAAACATGCTATCTACCAAAATTTCTCTAAAAATAATAATAATTTGACTATATTGTTTAGATTGGTTTGATAAAATTTTAAGTTTCATTTTTATCTTGTTACTTTCCATATTATCTTTTGAGATAGTTCTCCTGACTTCATTGATGGTAGATAAACATGTCAAATTTACTTTTGAAAATTTTCCAACCAATGAAAATAATGGCTAAACTATTTTGTATTTTTAAATCATATGATTTTTCTTCCAAATGTACCCTGATTTAATTTTCTTGTTCGCACCCTATTTTTAAGGCAATTGTTATCTAATTTATTTCTAAATATATATTTTATGTGCTAAATATGTAACGCAAAAAGAAAAGAAAAAATAGAGTGAATTAAAAAAAAAATTGTAATTGTAAGAACTAAAAAGAAGAAATGAGTGAAAGAAAAAAGAATGGAGGGAAAGAAAAAAGAGAGAGACAAAAATTAACGCTAGGATTCGAACCCACACGGGAAGAGAGGCAAAAATTACGAGTGTTAAACCAACTGAGCAAACATGCAAAGTATTGTATTTTATTTGGACCTAATTTTGATGATTTATGACTGGTGGATATATCATGAAAATGATATTTTGCCAAAACATCAACTATATTTTAAATATTTCAACCAAAAATTGGTAAAAAAGAAATGTTTTTCCCCTATATCTCTATCAGGCCCTTGAAATTTTCAATATATCACCGTTATCTTGATGACTTTTGGCGATTTTTTCATCCTTAGTTACATCATATACATTCTCTCTTGTATCTTTCAAAATTAAAATTCAAAATTTATATGCTTTTTAAAACCAGATTACATAAAATTTAGGTATTTAGTTTTTAATATTTTCAGTTAGATTTTTTATTTAAAATTATCCAATCAATATCTTCATTGTTCCATCGATTTTTTGTTCTACACTTCCTATCATTATTCAATGGGTCATTGATCTTTAAACATAGTTAAATTATATGTACATATAACAAATACGGACTATTTGTATAGAAGACATTTTCTACGTTAAAAAATTGTATGAGAACTTTATTCCAAATAAGGAGGATTTGTTTATTCCATTGTTATTTTCTATTCTTCCAAATTATTTGAGTTTTATATTTATTAATTTAAGATTTCTTGATTGAATTTGGTGGTTAAGATATATAAACTGTATTTGGTAATTAAAAAAAAAAAAGATATTTGTGATGCAAAACGCATGCCATTGGGGATTGGGCTTAAGAATCTACATACAATCTTCTACTAATACAACCTGACATAGCAATATTGGAGAGCCACCAAATGTCCTACTTTTCTTTAAACATTTGGAAGATTAGCCATCAATGTGAACTACACAATAAGATTGTCAAGGGTTAGAAAAAATTAAAACACATCATCTCATCCATCAACTGGAAAAGGAAAAAGAATTACCGGCTCAATAGCTAAACCCTCTGTTGGAATCCAAGTCAACAACTCATGAGTTGTGTTGTTGGACGTCGTCACTAAAGATCAAAGGAAGTTGTAGGTTATGTAGGAGGGAAACAAAAAAAAATATATTTTTTTAACATTGGTTTGGTTTTCCAACTTACACCACAACACCACACCAATTAAAAATATAAAATCAATAAATAACATAATTAAAGTTCATTTATGATTTAGTAAAATAACAGTACTTCAATACAATGCATAATACATCAAATATTTTACTTCAAACCCACAACAATAATCACCATAACCTTATTTATAATATATAGCTTTATTCCCACACATATTATTATTATATACTCTATTGCAAACATCATTTTCTTCCCAATGGTCATAACCGTACTTAATGACCAATAGCCATATCACAGTAGGACGTAAGAATTGTGCCTTGTTTAGCCGTGATTCCAACGAAGTTGAGGAAATTTGGCCAACACTCGTGTTGAATACTCTTGATTGCTTGACAACACTTGACACCTAAGTTGATTTTTCCATGAAATATGAACGTGGCAACCTCATTCGCACATGCATGGAGTTTGAATAAATGTAATGAACAAAAAAATTTCTCCTCCTCGAACTTTGATCGTCTTGCTTGGTTCACGTTCATATGCAAGGGTTGTTTTGATTCTTCCACAAAAGAGAAAGCAAATCGATAGGAACGAGAAGAGAATAACAAACTTAAGAAGGAGAGCCATGATAGGTGGAAGTTTTGTGTATGAGGGATGTGAAAGAAAGAATAAGTTTATGTGTGTGTTGTTAAGGAGTGGTGTGATGTGGAATTTATATAGAGGGATAGAAAACAAAGGATTTCAAGGGATGTTAGTGAAGAATTAAAAAAAAAATATAGTTGAAATTCAAGAATTAGGTGGGTGAGGGAAGGGCACATGTGTTGTGTATGGGAAATTACATGTGGGTGAAGGGTTTGGTTTGATGATGGGTTTAATTTGAAATTAGAGGAAGAAAGTGATGGGATTATTTGGATATGCACATGGAAATAACAAAAAAAAGAGAAGTAAAGGAATGATGGAAGGCAAAAGAGAAGTAAAGAAGGAAGGAAGATAAAATAAAGGAATAGATAAAAAATAACAAAAAAACATAGAGAGTGGGATGTTGAAGGGAGAATAAAAAACAAACACAAAAGTTAAATTAAAATTCAAGGAAAAGTATTTTTATTTTTATTTTTTGGGAGGAAGAAGATGGAAATAACAAAAATATCTAATATAAATGGACCCATATCCTTTTTAAAATGAAACTAATTTCCAAATATTCACAACTCATATTCCTCATTATTAATAGCAACTTGCCTAACTCTAATGGTGTCCATAAAAGGATTAAATTGCAATACAACGAAAAACCTAAATATTAATACGTTAGTTCATCTAGATTAAAGAATACTAAAACAAATAAGTATTAAAGAAGATAGATAATGGGAATACTAAAGTAATTAAGGGGGAAATAATTAGGCATCTAAGGAGAGAATGAATGAGAATATTATATTCAAGAGAAAAAATCCTAACATTAGAATTAAGAAGCTTTTGTTAAAATGCCAAAAACCACCGACTGCAAGGAACCGAATTCTTGTCATTTGATTTGTTACATTCTACTTAACTCACAATAAAATTCAATTTAACTTTCAAAATGACCTATCACAATATGCAAATATTTAGTGCATCTACATAATTCACTTAAAATTATGGTAATGTAATTGCAAGGCACGCCGTTTGTCCAAAAGATTTATTTTTTTTTTAATAAAGAAATAGAACGGTAATGTAACATGATATAATTATTTTTTATAAAATAGCAATATAATTAATTTATATAAAATATATTGTATAATTTATCCCATTCATAATAAAAAGAAAGTAATTATGTTTGATATAAAATACTTCAAACCAACAAGATGACCAAATTGTAAGTCATGTCTATTTGGTATAACTTTGAATTTTATATCTAATAAGTCCTTATTTTTTAAAATTGACAGATCTACTAAATACAAATATGAAGTTTAAGGTCCCAATAGACATAAAATTCAATTTTATATCTTAATTTTTAAAAATCTCGAATGTACCAAGAACTATTAGACACAATTGAAAGCCTATTGGTCTATTAGACATTTTTAAAGTTTAGGAACTTAGATACAAAATTAAAGTTCAGAAATCTATTAGACACTTTTTATAGTTCATGAACCCAATTGATACGCAGAGACCAAACTTGTAAAACCTTAATTTTATTTTTCAACTCTGATGTTGACAATGTTACAATAATTATAGAAAAGATAAGTGAAAAAGACATTCATATTAAAATGATTTCTTCCTTGTGAAGCCTAATACTTTTAATTGACACATTTTTTTTTTTACAAATATTAAATTTTTGAAAGTAATAGAATAAATATTGCTTTTGTAGTTGTTTATTAGAAAAAAAAATCAACAAAATTGCACATTTTCGTTTTTTTTTTTCTTTGCTTTTCTCACTTTTTTTCTTCTTTTTTTCCCTTCTCCTTTCAATTGTTTTTCAAAAAAATAAAACAAACTTCCATCTTTTTCTTTTATTTTTTCTCTAAAAAATCAAATAAATTAGTAACATTTTTTGTTTAATGTTTTATACACATTGAATATTATATTACAATTTTTTTTCATAACGAAACTGAAATTTACTTAAGTATAATTTTTTTTAATTAAATAAACAAACTACAAGTAACATCAAATTGAAAAAACAAAAAAGAAAAAATAAAAACAATTAATACTTAATTAAATTTTAATTTCTTTTGTTTTTTTTTAAATAAATTGTAAATAGTATTTATTGTGTTTAAAACATTAAACAAAAGATGTAACTAGCTTATTTGATACAAAAAAATAAAAAATAAAAACCGTTAATACTTAATTAAACTTCATTATATATATACACATCCATAGTATATGAGAAAAAAAGGTTAAATAAAGAAACTTTTCAACCTCATTTCTCCAAATTTGATATTGTATTCTATCAAAAAAGGTTAAAAATGAAACTTTTCAACTTCATTTCTCCAAATTTGATATTGTATTCTAATTCTAGCTTTTGCTTAATATTATTTAATTATATATTATAAATTTTCAATTAGAGATAATTTATTATACTAGAAAACATCAACGTGCGTTGCACGTATGAAATTTTTATTGTAATTTTATTCATATTTAAATATTTATTTATACAAACTTTTATTTTTATTTTTATTTTCATTTTATAAATTGTGTGCTTTTATAATTAGATATATAAATTAATATAAATAAATGGAGTAATTTGAATCTTCATTATGATGTCAAAATTTAATGAGACATTGCAATTTCTGTATTTTGCAAACTATAAAGTGTTCAATAAATATTTTATAAATCTAGGGTAAAAAAACCTTTATTTATTATTTTTTTAATCATTGAGGTTCACACTTCTAAATATAAATTAAATTTTTTTAAAAAATAAATATTAATATTAATGAGTTTTAAAATATAATAATAGTAATGTTAATGTTATTATATTAGATATATATTTAAAGAAAATATTATGATAAAAAATTAAAATATCTAATAAGTCTCATAAATTTTTTTTTTTAAAAAATAAATGTACAATTACCTCTTCATCCATGAGGATTCGGCACCTCACGGCCCCGACATTCCCCTACATCCTCTGCGGCCTGGCGACGTTACCATACTCGTCTAAAACCACTTCTAAGAGTGAAGACTGTCCCCACAAACCAACACGGGGTCCTTCTAGCATGCTTTGTCCTCACTCACATGCTTCCTAGGAAAATTCCCAGGAGGTCACCCAACATAGAACTACTCCAAGCCAAGCACGCTTAAATTCAAAGTTCCTATGATTGAGCCACCGAAAAGGAAGGTGCACCTTGTTGGTATAGGTAGTACCTATCAATTCTTTTAAGCTTTATCTTGACCGTTTCCATGTCCTCAGGATCCCTCTCATTCGAATGTGATATCGGTTCATTCATGTACCCCTCCTAACCTCGGGCGTCACATGCCCACCAGCTTCCGCCTTGGTTCGTCCCCAAACCACATCCTACTGGTAGAGGTTTCGCTCTGATACCATCTGTAACGCCCCAGGCCTAGGATTCGGAATCCGGATTCGGCACCTCACGGCCCCGACATTCCCCTACATCCTCTGCGGCCTGGCGACGTTACCATTAGGGCTGATCTTGCTATGATTGCTAACGCTCTTAAGAATGTGACAGTGATTAGTCATCAGCAGCCGCCGGTTGTGGAGCCTGCAGCAGTGGTGAACCAAGTCACAGAGGAAGCATGTGTCTATTGTGGTGAAGACCACAATTACGCGTTTTGCCCCAACAATCCAGCTTCTGTGTTTTTTGTAGGTAATCAGAGGAACAACCCGTATTCTAACTTCTATAATCCAGGTTGGCGCAACCACCCAAACTTCGCTTGGGGAGGACAAGGGAGTAATGTGCAAACACAACAAAAGGTGAACCAGCCGGGATTTGCTAAAGCGCAGGTAATGCCCCAGCAAAATAAGCAGGCTTTGCCCCAGCAAAATTCGGAGAATTCTCTCGAGGCAATGATGAAAGAATTTATGGCTCGTACAGACGCTACAATTCAAAGTAATCAAGCTTCAATGAGAGCCCTGGAATTGCAAGTGGGTCAGCTAGCTAATGAGCTAAAGACAAGGCGTCAAGGGAAACTTCCGTCAGATACTGAACACCCTAGACGGGAAGGTAAGGAGCAGGTAAAGGCAGTAACCCTTAGGAGTGGTAAGCCACTAGAAGAGTCTAGAAAGACCCAGGATTTGAATAATAATGGTGATAGAAATGTTGTTGTCGAGAAAGAGTTGAAGTCTGGTCAGGGTGCTGGAGGTAGCAATAAAAATGCTGGAGCATCTGGTGCTGTGCCAGATGAAGAACCGCCATATTTGCCGCCCCAACCTTATGTACCACCCCTACCTTTTCCACAAAGGCAAAAGCCTAAGAATCAGGATCGTCAATTTAAAAAGTTTTTAGAGATTCTTAAGCAATTGCATATAAATATCCCTTTAGTAGAAGCTATTGAGCAAATGCCTAATTATGCTAAGTTCCTTAAGGATGTTTTAACTAAAAAGAAGAGGTTAGGTGAGTTTGAAACTGTATCTCTTACTGAGGAATGTAGTGCTATTCTTAAGAATGGGCTACCAACCAAGGCCAAGGATCCAGGATCATTTACTATACCTGTATCTATAGGTGGAAAAGAATTAGGTAGAGCACTCTGTGATTTAGGTGCAAGCATTAACCTTATGCCTCTTTCGGTCTATCGAAAGTTAGGTATTGGTGAAGCTAGACCTACCACCGTTACACTCAAATTAGCTGATAGGTCTATCACATATCCAGAGGGTAAGATTGAGGATGTCTTAGTAAAAGTGGATAAATTCATATTTCCTGTTGATTTCATTGTTTTAGACTACGAGGCTGATAGAGATGTCCCAATTATTCTAGGACGTCCATTTTTGGCTACTGGTAGGGCGTTAATAGATGTTCAAAAAGGGGAATTAACAATGAGAGTCTGTAATGAGGAAGTGAAATTTAATGTGTTTAAGTCCATGAAGTATCCAGACGAGATGGAGGATTGCTCTTTCATTAGGATTCTGGAGAGCACAATTGTTGAGACAGCAATTCAGGATTTGGCTAATAAGCATTCGGAAAAGCATGGAGAGGTTAGTGTAGAGGATTTAGAAGTTTGTCCTTTAGATAGAAAAAATGAAAAAAAATTGTTTAGGTGTGAGGATGTTTTTGAGTCTTTAGATTTAGATCAAAGAAAGGCTCCCCCAATTAAGCCATCCCTGATTGAGGCACCTACTTTAGATTTGAAGCCTTTACCGAATCATCTAAAGTATGTGTATCTTGGGGAAAGTGAGACATTGCCCATTATTGTTGCATCAGATTTAATGCCGGAGCATGAGGAGGCCTTAATTAAGTTGTTGCAGCAATACCGCAAGGCTATTGGTTGGACATTGGCTGACATTCATGAAATTAGCCCATCTTTTTGTATGCATAAAATTACTCTAGAGGAGGGGTCCTTGCGAATTATTGAGCAACAAAGAATGCTCAACCCTGCAATGAAAGAAGTGGTTAAAAAGGAGGTGATTAAATGGTTGGATGCTGGCATCATTTATCCGATTGCAGACAGCAATTGGGTAAGCCCTGTCCAATGTGTTCCTAAGAAAGGAGGTGTCACGGTGGTAAGAAATAAAGACAATGAGTTGATCCCAACTAGGACAGTAACTGGTTGGAGGGTTTGCATGGATTACAGGAGGCTTAACAAAGTCACCCGTAAGGACCACTTCCCTTTGCCATTTATTGACCAGATGTTGGATCGATTGGCTGGTCAGGCCTACTACTATTTCTTGGATGGTTATTCTGGGTATAACCAGATTACTATTGCTCCCGAAGATCAGGAAAAAATCACTTTCACCTGCCCTTATGGGATGTTTGCTTTCAGGCGAATGCCTTTTGGCCTTTGAAATGCTCCAGCAACATTTCAGCGGTGTATGTTAGCAATTTTTTCTGATATGATTGAGTCCACTGTTGAGGTCTTTATGGACGATTTTTCAGTTTTTGGAGGGTCTTTTCAGAGTTGTTTAGATAATTTAGGTAAGGTGTTAAAAAGATGTGAGGATACCCATCTAGTTCTTAATTGGGAGAAGTGCCACTTCATGGTGAAGGAGGGCATAGTGTTAGGTCATAGGATTTCTAAGAATGGTCTAGAAGTTGATAGAGCAAAAGTTGAGGTTATTGAAAGATTAGAATCACCGAATTCAGTGAAGGGGATTCGAAGTTTTTTAGGACATGCTGGATTTTATAGGAGGTTCATAAAGGATTTTTCCAAAATCAGTATACCTCTTTGTAACTTATTGTGCACTGATGATGTTTTTGACTTTAATGCAGATTGTAGGAAGGCTATTGAAACATTGAAGGCTGCTTTAATCTCAGCACCCATTCTCTGCGCACCTAATTGGAATTTGCCATTTGAGGTAATGTGTGATGCGAGTGATGTTGCAGTAGGTGCAATGCTGGGGCAGAAGCATGACAAATTTATTCATCCTATATATTATGCAAGCAAGGTTTTAAATGAGGCACAGGTCAACTACACAACTACTGAAAATGAGTTGTTAGCTGTTGAGTTTGCTTTTGAGAAATTCCGGCCATATTTGGTTGGATCCAAAGTCACGGTGTTCACGGATCATGCAACAATAAGGTAATTAATGTCAAAGAAAGATGCAAAGCCTAGACTAATTCGTTGGGTTTTATTACCCAACGAATTAGTCTAGGCTTATGTGCTGCCTGCGAGTCGCCGTGGGAGCGATCACCCTACGGAGGGCTTGCGCATGGGATTCAGAACAACGCAAACTCCAGAAATGGATAGGGTTTCCTAGGGCTATTCCCAACATTAGCTCTTCCCTACGGTGACATTGTTGGGGCCGCCCTCTGCGATCTGAAAATGATGGGTAACACTTACAAGATGGTCTTGACCAAATTAACGTTAGCTAATAACTGTTGGAGTAAGAGTTATTCTGGGAATAGTATTTGGCCGAGATTGTCTCGATTCAGAGGAGGAGCAGCTGACTACCCTACGGTAGTGGTTATTCTAAACCACTAAAGTACCGTTGCAAATAAATCAATTGTTATATGGGTCGATGATTGCTTTTGCTAAATCTGATTGGATAAACTTGATTAATGGGTTTAGTGCATGTTTCTAATAGAGATTAATTTGTTTGTTTCATCAATATGTCGAAAAACGTATGTGCTTTGTCAAATGCCAAATTAAACGGTTTAGTATATACGACTAAGAATACTTGCTTAAACGCTAAACACGTGGCAAAGAATTTAGGTTTGGTCTCAACTGAGGAATGTCCTCAAACTAACTACATAGCCAAGAAAAACATAATCCACGACTCTAAATGCAATTTATTAGTCTTGGAAACGTGTTTAGTGGAAAACGACGATTCTGCCTTGATACTCGATCGAGGTGCCACTAATCACGCATGTTCTTCATTTCAAGGAATAAGTTCCTGGCAACAACTAAAAGCTGAAGAGGTTACTCTTAAAGTTGGAGCAGGAGAAGTCATCTCGGCTATTGCAGTGGGAGACGTAAAATTATTCTTCACCGAGGAACGTTACATGATATTATATAATGTGTACATAGTTCCGAAAATTAAAAGAAATTTGATTTCTTTATCTTGTTTATTAGAACAAGGTTACTCAATTTCTTTATCTGTTAATGAAGCGTTCATAACTAAAAGAGGTATTGATGTTCGCTCTGCAAACTTGAAGAATAAATTGTATGTTTTGAGACCAATTGAGTCTAAAGCTATTTTAAATCACGAGATGTTTAAAACCACTAAGACTCAACCTAAAAAACGAAGAGTATCTCAAGATACCTATCTCTGGCACTTGAGGTTAGGCCATATCAACCTCAATAGGATTGGAGATTGGTCAAGAGTGAGCTTCTAAACAAGTTAGAAGACGACTCGTTGCCTCCTTGTGAGTCATGCCTTGAGGGCAAGATGACAAAACGACCTTTTACCTGAAAAGGTTATCGTGCCAAAGAGCCCCTAGAGCTCATTCATTCGGACCTCTGTGGACGAATGAACATTAGAGCTCGAGGAGGGTACGAATATTTCATCAGTTTCATTGATGATTATTCGAGGTATGGCTATCTCTACCTGATGCATCATAAGTCCGAAGCTTTTGAAAAGTTCAAAGAGTACAAGGCCGAGGTTGAGAACCTATTAGGTAAGATGATAAAAAAACTTCGATCCGATCGAGGTGGTGAGTACATGGACTCAAGTTTTCAAGACTATTTGATAGAGCATGGAATTACGTCCCAACTCTCAGCCCCTTGTACACCTCAGCAAAACAGTGTATAAGAAAGGAGAAACAGAACCTTGTTGGACATGGTTCGTTTGATGATGAGTTATGCTCAGTTGCCTAACTCGTTTTGGGGTTATGCAGTAGAGACTGCAGTTTATATTTTGAACGTAGTTCCCTCAAAGAGTGTTTCTGAAACACCGTTTGAGCTCTGGAAAGGACGTAAAGCTAGTTTACGACATTTCAAAATTTGGGGATGCCCTGCATACGTGCTAGAAGCAAATCCAAGGAAATTAGAACCTCGTTCTAAATTTTGCCTATTTGTAGGCTATCCCAAAGAAACGAGAGGTGGATACTTCTTCGATCCAGAGGAAAATAAAGTACTTGTATCGACAAATGCTACATTCCTAGAAGAAGACCACCTCAGAGATCACAAGCCACAAAGTAAAGTCGTTTTAAGTGAACTATCAAACAAATCTACAGAAACATCAACAAGAGTTGTTGATGATGCTGGCACCTCGAGTCAATCGCGTCCTTCTCAAGAAATAAGAGAACCTCGACGTAGTGGGAGGGTTGTTAGACAACTTGATCGCTATTTGGGTTTTACTGAAACTCCAGTCGTCATACCTGATGACGGAATCGAGGATCCATTAACCTTTAAACAGGCAATGGATGATGTTGACAAGAACGAGTGGATTAAAGCCATGGACTTGGAAATCGAGTCCATGCATTTTAATTCAGTATGGGATCTTGTAGATCAACCTGAAGGGGTTAGACCCATAGGGTGTAAATGGATCTACAAGAGAAAACGAGACACTGCTGGAAAGGTACAGACCTTTAAGGCACGACTTGTGGCAAAGGGTTTTACCCAGCGGGAGGGGATTGACTATGAAAAAACCTTCTCTCCTGTTGCCATGTTAAAGTCGATCTGGATACTTTCGTCCATCGCCACGTTTTACGATTATGAAATATGGCAAATGGATGTCAAAACTGCCTTTCTGAACGGTAATCTTGAAGAGAGTAGATGTCAAGACTACCTTTCTGAACGGTAATCTTGAAGAAAGTATCTACATGTCTCAGCCAGAGGGGTTCATAGCTCAGGATCAAGAGAAAAATGTTTGCAAGCTTAAACGATCCATTTATGGATTAAAACAAGCATCTAGATCCTGGAATATGAGATTTGATACTGCGATCAAATCTTATGGCTTTGAACAAAACGTTGATGAGCCTTGTGTTTACAAAAGGATCATCAACAACTCCGTAGCTTTCTTAGTACTGTATGTAGATGATATCATACTCATCGGGAATGATGTAGGTTATCTAACTGACATTAAACTATGGCTAGCAACTCAATTCCAAATGAAAGATTTGGGTGAGGCACAATTTGTTCTAGGGATCCAAATTGTTCGAAACCGAAAGAACAAAACGCTAGCCCTGTCTCAAGCGTCTTATATCAACAAATTGTTGGTTAGATATAAAATGCAAAATTCCAAGAAAGGACTATTACCTTTCAGGCACGAAATTATTTTGTCTAAGGAACAGTGTCCTCAGACACCTCAAGAAGTTGAGGACATGAGACGTTTTCCCTATGCCTCTACAGTAGGTAGCCTAATGTATGCCATGTTCAGTACAAGGCCTGACATTTGTTATACAGTAGGGATTGTCAGTACATATCAATCAAATTCAGGATTCGATCACTGGACAACCGTTAAAAGTATCCTCAAATATCTAAGGAGAACGAGGGACTATTTGCTCGTGTACGGTTCGAAGGATTTGATCCTTACAGGATACACTGATTCTGACTTTCAAACCGATAAAGATTCGAGGAAATCTACTGAAGGGAATAAAAGTCCCCACGCAGCGGAAGCGCATCGATTGGACCTTACGCCGTATATTAATTAACATTAAAAACCGTTACGAAAACTCAAACAAAACTTTAAACTAACTTTAAAGCCGCTGTAAAATCGGTTTAAACATGCTAAAATAAATCTAAATTTATTTTTAAAACTTTTCTAAAGAAAAGAGGAAGAACCGTTACAAACCTCCGTTGTAGACTTGACCGTTCTTCGCCAACGAAGCTCCACGAACGAAAACGCAGCAGCGGCTTCAAGGTATTCTTCGCTGGAAATTCTTCTTTGATTGACACAATAACCACAGAGGTTACACCGGTATGTCTCTAAGTCTAGGAGGCCAAAGACTTGTGGGAGTCTTTCTCTAAGAGGGAGGCTAGAGAGAATTCTAGGTCTTGTCTTTCAAGAGTGTCAAGTGTCATGACCAATTAGGTCTAGTGTTCTATTTATAGAAGAGAGGCCATGAATAAAATATTCAATAAAATCAATCTTTTCAAAAATTGATTCAATCTTTATTCCTTAATTAATCAATCATGATCAATCAATTCCCAATTGATTAATCTTTTCCATAAATGACTAATTTCTTCCATAAGTAATTAGATCATTCCCATAAATGATTAATCACTTCCTTAAGTGATTAATTATTTACATAATTGATTAATTCATTGTTAATGAATTCTTTAATTAATTAACCACCAAATAAAATATCACATATTTAATTTCCGGCCTTGAATTAATTAATTTTGCCTAAACACTTTTAGGACTTAAATTAATTAATTCTTTCAATCTTCCATAAATTTATATTTGAACTTCTTCAAATATTAATTTATCTCATAATAATATATCAATATATTATATTTATTTCCCTCATTAAATTGAACATTTTCAATTTAATTACTTAGTTGCCTCAAATTACTTTACGAGCTACCAGTGGGACCTAATGGACCTGCAGATCAGAAGCTCCAACGATGTGAGATTAATTGGTTAAACTCATTAACCACAATAATCAATATTCGTTAACTGTGTGTACATTCCACTATAGACTCACAGTTGCACTCTTCTCACTGCAGACATATTTTCTGTGTCCACGGAACTTAGACCAATATCGACTAGTTAGTCCTTCACGAGTGTCCGTAACACCAGCTGGGTCAAATTACCGTTTTACCCCTGGGTCACCTCTATTTCCTTAAGTACCAATTCTCCTCTAATGAACAATCTGTTTATGGTCCAACCATTAAACAGAAAACCCTCTCGTGCCATTGAGAGGGTAGGGCCCTTTGTTCAAGACTCGGAGTAATCACTTAAGGGAACACTCATCTGCTTCCCTAAAGTCGGGAAGGAGTGAATTCCATCTTGCACGATTATGTTCCCAGCTCCCCATTCGATCTTGTCCCCAAAGTGGTAGGCTTATTGAGTCGGCGTATTGGCCACTCTCACCCATGCAAATCAAAGGACAATCTCTCATGAGCAGGAGTCCATAATCAACTCAGGATTAAGACTAAGTTGTCTCGGTCGTCCTAGTGAAATAGAAAAACAACTAGTTAACGGTGTTATAACTAGTGGTTACTATTTCGTGGTCCGGTCTTATGCAAACTCATTGCATAGGATACCCCACTCGCATGTCTCCTACATGAACGCGTTGGATCGCAGCGTTTGTATCAAATACAAAGTGGGCCGTATCCATAGTGTCACCAGGATAAGGCACCCAGTCTTATCCCTATACTATAGACCCTTTAGGCTGTTTCTTGAACAATGATCCCATATGTCGCTACATATAGTTCAAGACTCATATTACAGCCTTGGATGTCTAGTTTATTGGATTAGGGTTATTATTAGGCAAAGACAAATATAACATAACTAATAACAATTAATGGAAAAATATATCAATATTATTTCATTAATATCCGGTCAACGGTTACATTCACTATCTACGAGTTTTAGGGCATAAAACCCAACAAACTCCCACTTGAACTAAAACACTAGTTAGTGGGATGTAAATGCAATAATCTAAAGCTGGAAATACAATGAACTAGGGCATCCTTATACCCATTATACATTTCTCCCACTTGCCCTAGATTAGATGGCATACATATCTCGTAGACCTAGACCTTCTAGATGACCCTCAAACACTTTAGCCGTGAGAGCCTTTGTAAATGGATCAGCGATGTTGTGCTCCGAGGCGATCTTAGTGACGATCACATCTCCTCTTTGCACAATCTCCCGTATCAGGTGATACTTCCTCTCGATGTGTTTACCCCGTTTGTGGCTACGAGGTTCTTTTGAGTTGGCTACAGCCCCACTGTTGTCACAGTATAGTGTTATGGGCACGTTCATATTCGGAACTACTTCCAAATCAGTCAAGAACTTTCTGAGCCATACTGCCTCCTTAGCTGCTTCGCAAGCTTCTACATACTCAGCCTCCATGGTTGAGTCTGCTATGCATCCTTGTTTGATGCTTCTCCACACTACTGCTCCTCCATTGAGGGTGAATACTGACCCTGATGTGGATTTCCTTGAATCCTTATCAGCTTGAAAGTCAGAGTCAGTGTATCCAGTAAGAATCAAATCCTTAGCTCCATACACAAGCATGTAGTCCCTCGTTCTCCGAAGATACTTGAGGATATTCTTAACCGCTCCCCAGTGGTCCAACCCTGGATTAGACTGATACCTACTGACTACTCCCACTGCATAACATATGTCAGGCCTTGTGCAGAGCATGGCATACATTAAGCTGCCCACAGCTGAGGCGTAGGGAATGTGTCTCATGTTCTCAACTTCTTGAGGTGTCTTAGGAGATTGTTCCTTAGACAGGTGCACCCCATGTCTGAAGGGTAGGAGTCCCTTCTTGGAGTTTTGCATCGCATATCGAGACAACATCTTGTCAATATACGTTGCTTGAGACAGAGCTAGCGTTTTGTTCTTACGATCCCTAATGATTTGGATTCCCAGAACATATTGAGCCTCTCCCAGATCTTTCATTTGGAATTGGGCTGCTAGCCATTTCTTAATGTCAGTTAGGTATCCTACATCATTCCCAATGAGTAGGATATCGTCTACATAAAGTATTAGAAAAGCTACTTTCCTTTTGTTGACTTTCTTGTATACACAAGGCTCATCAACGTTTTGGTCAAAGCCAAAGGATTTGATTGCAGTATCAAATCTAATGTTCCATGATCTGGATGCTTGTTTCAATCCATAAATGGATCGATTTAGCTTACAAACCTTTTGTTCCTGACCTTGGGCTATGAACCCTTCGGGTTGAGACATAAAGATATTCTCTTCAAGATTACCATTCAGAAAGGCAGTCTTGACGTCCATTTGCCATATTTCATAGTCATAATATGTGCCAATGGATAAAAGAATTCTTATGGACTTTAACATGGCTACAGGAGAAAAGGTTTCTTCATAGTCAACCCCCTCCTTTTGGGTATAACCCTTTGCCACTAGTCTAGCTTTGAAGGTCTGTACCTTTCCAGCTGCATCTCTTTTTCTCTTATAGATCCATTTGCACCCTATGGGTTTTACCCCATATGGTAGATCTGCAAGTTCCCATACAGAATTGGAGTACATTGACTCTATTTCCAGGTTCATGGCTTTGACCCATTCATCCTTATCTTCGTCATTCATTGCCTGTCGATAGGACAATGGATCCTCAATGACAACCTGAGTTTCAGTTAAACCCAAGTAGCGATCAGGTTGTAACACAACCCTCCCACTGCGTCGAGGCATTCCCAACGTTTGAGATGGACGGGATGGATCTGAAGAACTAGTTCCTTCATCAACCCTTGTTGAAGGTCCAACTTCATCAACAACTCTTGATGATTCTTCAGTAGCTTCTCCTAATATTATTTTGCTTCGTGGTTTATGATCTCTCATGTGGTCTTCCTCTAAGAAAGTGGCGTTTGTCGATACAATCACCTTATTTTCTTGTGGGTCGTAGAAATAACCACCTCTCGTTTCTTTAGGGTAACCAACAAATTGGCACAGTTTTGAACGAGGTTCCAGTTTCTTAGGATTTGTCACAAGCACGTGTGCAGGACAACCCCAAATGCGAAAGTGATGCAAACTAGGTTTACGCCCCTTCCATAACTCGAAAGGTGTTTCTGAAACACTTTTCGAGGGAACATTGTTCAAGATGTATACTGCAGTCTCCACTGCATACCCCCAAAACGAGCTAGGCAATTGAGCATAGCTCATCATTGATCGAACCATGTCTAACAAGGTTCTATTTCTCCTTTCTGACACACCATTCTGCTGAGGTGTACCAGGGGCTGAGAGTTGAGATTGGATTCCATGTTCTATCATATAGTCCTGGAATCTTTGATCCATATACTCCCCTCCTCGATCAGATCGAAGTACTTTAATAGTTTTACCTAATAGGTTTTCAACTTCAGCCTTAAACTCCTTAAACTTTTCAAGGGCTTCAGACTTATGTCCCATTAGGTATAAGTAACCATATCTTGAATAATCATCTATAAATGAGACGAAATATTCGTACCCTCCTCGAGCTTTTACATTCATTGGACCACATAGATCCGAATGTATTAACTCTAAGGGTTCTTTGGCTCTGTAACCTTTTCCAGAAAAGGGTCTTTTGGTCATTTTTCCCTCGAGACAAGATTCACAAGGTGGTAGTGAATCATCTCCTAACTTGCTTAGAAGTCCATTCTTTACCAAACGACCGATCCTATCGATGTTTATATGACCAAGTCTAAGATGCCAAAGATGAGTATTGTTACTTGATGGAGAAATCTTTTGCCTTTTACTTTGAGTTTCAGCAGTTTTAAATAATTCGTGATTTAAAAGCGCTTTGTTTTCGGTTGGTCTTAAAACATACAAGTTATTTTCCAATTTGGCTGAACAAATAAGTATACCATTTTTATAAATGAACGCTTCATTCATATCAAAAGTAACTGTATACGATTGTTCAATCAAACATGAAATAGAAATCAAGTTCCTCTTAATCTTGGGAACGATTAACAAACTTTCTAAAAGCAAGAATCTATTTCTAAAAAATAACTTCGCAGCTCCCACTGCTTTAGCTGAAATGACTTCTCCAGTTCCGACCCTGAGTGTCATTTCTCCATCGTTCAACTGCCGAAAGGAACTATTTTCCTGAAAAGAAGAGCA